>JAJMFP010000001.1:0-682817 GCA_030574855.1 Taiozyma rabaulensis
TTACCGGTAACATGTATTTCTAACCATTAATCACATAACACTAACAACAGAAGTACCATCCTGGAATCTGGTTCTGAAGATCCTGTTGGCATTGGTAAACATACCTTCTTTCAAAGACACAATGATGAATTGGGACCCCTTGAACCTGGTCTTGATCAAGTGACCAATGTTTTGGGTATGACTTAAATCTAAAGCGGCATCAACTTCGTCCAAGATGTACATTGGGGCAGGTTTGAATTGTAGTAAGGCAAGAATCAACGATAGAGCGATCAAGGATCTTTGGCCACCTGATAATTCAACCAAACTTTCTTTCCAGACAGTACCTAGTCTGACTTTGACTTCCAAACCTTGAGTAATGTCTAAACCTTCTGGAGCTTCCAACTTGGAGAAGGCACCAGGTAGTAAATCACCAAAGATGTTACCAAAATCGACACTGACCTTCTCGTATGTCTTTAGCAAAGTTTCACGTTTATATTCGTTCAATGTGACAATGGTCTCTTCAATTTTGGATTTGTCCTTTTCAATAGTCTTGATCATCTGTTTCAATGAAGTTTCTTTCTTTTCAACATTGTCAATCATACTCATAATGTTAGCATTCACCTTACGCTTCATCCCTTGGAATCTTTCGGTTAATCTCGCTATTCTTTCATGACATTCATCTAGGTTGATGTTTGGATACTGTTGTAGAACACTGTTTACCACATTTTCATCTGACAACCATGAGTTCTCTTCCACTAGAGATTCCAAGTGTTTACCCAAGCTGTTGGTTTGACCCTCTAGCTTCTCAACGTCATGTGATAGCTTCTGTGAATTTAGCTTGATGTCACTCAGTTGCTTGTTTTTACCTTTCAAGACTTTGTTTAATTCAGAAATTTCTTCATCAATACCCAATTGGTTCTCTTTCTCCACATTCACTTGAGCAGTGATGTTATCAATCAATCTCCCTTGTTCCAGTAAGTCTCTTTCAATAGATTTACCCTGTTGTTTCAACTCTTCAATAGAGGTATCAATATCAGAAATAGATTCTTTTGATGTCTCAAGCTCGGAAGCCAATTGTTCAATTTCAATTTGTGACGTTTGGAAAGTATCTGAAGCATTCTCTAATTGTGCTTCAAGGTGTGTAATTTGACCGGCTAAGTGCTTCACTTCTTTCTGTAGTTCTTGTAGTTTTGACCCTTTGTTGCTTGAGAACTCCTTCATATCATTTTCAATCTTTTGGATTTCTTGAGTGACACTTTGGATCAACTGTTGCTTCTCAATAACAGATTGCTCCAGCTTTTGAATTTCATTGACATTTGCGTCATACCTGCTTAACAACTGACTGGCATTGTTGGATTTCAAATTCTTTTCAGCTAATTGGATTTGATGAACAGTCTTGCTTAGTTCTGCTTGAATAGATTTAGTCTGTTCAGATAATTGACGTTGTTGATGTAGTTCAGCACCGATATTTCTCAACTCTTCATGAAGACTCTGCAATTGATTGTTTGCATGATTGTAGTTTTGAATATTCACTAGTACTGAACCTGAGCTCTTTCTACTACCACCTGACAAAGTACCTTCTGGATCGTAAACATCACCTTGTAGAGTGACACTTCTAGCTCTGATCTGAGGATGGAAAGTAACCTTCTTAGCGGTGTCCGCATCTTCACAAATCAATCTGGTACCAAAAATGAACTCCATGGCCTTTGAGACCTCTTGCTCATACCCAATCAAATTTAAGGCAAGTTCAACTTTACCAGGGCAAATTTCTTTGGCCAAATGAACAGACTGTTCAGACAACGTACGAGCAGCAATCTTGTTTAATGGAATGATGGTAACACGTCTTCTCAATTGACCACGCTCAAGTAGTTGAGCACCTGTGACTTCGCTGTCAACAACCACATTGTATAATCTACCACCAGCTGCGACTTCAAGGGCAGTAGCAGAGTTCAGCTTGTCTTCAGGAAGATTGAATAGTTGGGCAACAACACCCTTCACTGACCGATCATCAAAGTTGGCAGAAGGCTTTGAGTATGTGAATTCAAGGTTTGCCACCTTTCTCTTCAAGAAATTCACCTCATTAGACAATTTGTGTGATTCTCTGTTCAGCTGGGCTTCTCTGTTTCTTAACTCTTTCTCTCTTTGGACATTGAAACCAACACTGTTTAGTTGCTCCTCTAAACCGTGTTGTTTTTGCTTTAGAACTTCAATTTCTTGAACAAATGCATCATGATCGCTCTTAGCCTTTGCAAGTTTTGGCTCATTAGACTTATTTTCAGACAATAGATGATTAGCTTTCAACTTATGTTGCTCGATAGAAACATTAGCTTCAGCTAGTTTCTGCTTCTCTTCCTGTAGTTGTGCAGCATAACCACCACCAGATTGACCTTTGGATGAGACACCTGTAGTCAACGTCGATAGCAATTCTTCCTTCTTAGCATGCGTAGTCTTTAAGTCATCAAGTTGTTTCTGTGCCTGATTGTATTCTTCTTCTAGAGACTTGTGCTGAGTTTGTCTCTGTTCTAGGTCTCTCTCAAGTCTTTGGATTTGGATCAAAGTTTTTTCTTTCTTCTTCTCTTCATCATTCAAGTTCTCAAGAGTGATACCCTTTGAAGTATTTAGCCTGGTGATAACCTTCGAAATTTCAGTTTGTTTAGCCTCCAGCTCTTTTAATTTGTTACCTTTCTTAGCCTCTTGTTCCTTTTGTTGTTTGTATTTCTCCAAATCTTCGCTCAAGTTGGCAATTTCATTAGTCAATCTTTCAACATCACTGGCGGAGTTTTCTAGGATGGACTTCTTAGATTCATAGTCCTCTTTCAAAACATAAAACTTCTTTGAATACTCAGTGAAATCATGGGCATTGACCACACGGGAAAGTTTCTCTAGATCAGACTGCGTTTGCTGGAACTCAATGAATGTTCTCTTTTCGTTTCTCAACTTTTCAAGCTTCGGCTCGATCTCTTCAGCTAAAAGGGCCCTGATTTCTTGAAGCTTCGTCTCCTTCTTTGCCATAGTCTTTTCAGCTTTGTCCTTACGGTCTTCAAACATCTTCGTACCGGCAGCTTCTTCGATCAATGATAGAATTTCAGCTGGTTTCATGTTCAAGACTTTTGTGATCTTACCTTGCATAATCAAGAAGTTGGGATTGTTGATGTTCAACTGGACAGATTGGAATAGTTGTAAAACAGCTTGTTGTTGGGCTCTGTGACCATTAATCAAGTATTTACTGGTACCACCTAGCACGATCTGTCTGGTCACAGAAATCTTTGGCACAGACTCAAAACCAATCGGTGATTTGCTGCTGTCTGAGTTGTCAAAAACAATCGTGACACTAGCCTTGGTAACACCAGCTTGACCTCTCTTGTAGATCAAATCCTGCAAGTTGGATGCTCTGACTGTTGACATAGAGGAGATACCCAAGACGAAACAGATGGAGTCCAAGATGTTTGACTTCCCTGAACCGTTAAGCCCTGTGATGGCGTTAAACTGCGCATCCCAGCCGGAAATGACCGTTCTGGTGGCATATGACTTGAAACCATCGATGATCAACTCCTCAACACGCATCTTCAAGCTGGAATCCACGGTTAATTTGGCCTATTCAGTGCTTTTTAGTGTACTTTGTAATTGTTTTTGTTTTGATTTTGGTTGATACGCGAAACCGCGGTGTCCAGGTGTTTTGACTAATGACTTACGTAATCCATTTTAGAATTTCGCGGGGACCATTTCTGCACCTTCTGAAATAAATTACGGAGCATTCAGTATTTACGCCACTAAGAGATTTAGAGGCAAATTTGTTGGTAATTCCCCCAAAGATCCGTGATTTGCGTACATTTGACGTGTTTCCAGTGCTAATCAGCTTTCAGTGACTGTCTTGACCCCCCTCTTTCAAGCTATTTGGGTGGCGTTTTCAATCGGGACATTCTTATCACCTCTCTTTGTGGAGTTATGGCCCTGTTAATCAACAACACGCTTGAAGGCTCCTTGAAGGACATCAGACTCGCCATCATCGGTGACGACGATGTCAAGAACAGCTTCATCAACAGCGGCAAACTGGACGAACTCCTAAAGATCTTGGACTCCATTATCGTGGCGCCAGAAATCAATGATGATATCATCGAAAAGCTCCAGCATATCTTGGTTATCCTGAACTCTTTGACTTACCAGTCGACCAACTGGCTGAATGAATACAACATTCTGAATAAGTTGATTTACATCTCCTGCAAGTTCCAAGACTTCAACAATATCCTAGCGATCAGTTTGAAGATTCTAGCTAACCTACTAGCTAAAGACCAGAAGAATAACCACAACATCAATGACCTGCTACTACAGAACTACTCGCAGGGCGAGAACTTCAAAAGCTTATTACTTCTGAAGATAAATGAGTTCGAAACCACTCAATACAATGCCTTGTTTCTTCAGATCTTCCGACTAATCCCACAGTTAAACCCAACCATCCTCCAATCCCTGCTTCCTTCCTTAATTAAAATCATGGAGAGCTTACTTGAGGAGCCAAAGGCCATTCTGATCAATAAATACAAAGGCAAAAAGATCTTCCAAGAATGTTATGACTGTCAAACTCTGCCTACACCACCTTCCTTGAGAATATTCTCCGTCCTATTGACCCCTTTACTATACTCAATTTCACATCTCCTCAATCTTGATCATGACTCCATATTGGCCAACAGAAAAGATGATTCTATCTTGAACGATACAACAAAGGTCTTAATGATCAATCAGTTCATTGATCAAGATCTTTACTTCACAATCAGCTCTTTGTTAAAGACTACCAATGCTGAACTAAAGTTATCAGCTATTACGGTGTTGGTCCATTTCTCATTGAACTCTAATCTTTCCAAGAACACCAAGAATGCCAATGTCTTAAAGATCTTACCTAGCTTGATTCAACTGATTGATGCCACGTTGACGAGCTCCGCCAACTTCAAGAACCCATTGAACGGCTTCAAGAGTGAGTACAAATTATCCAGGAACTTCAATCCGTTCTATATGCTTTCAAAACTTTGTCTAAACTTTGAGTTCGTCAATGACTTCTTGATCAATTGCAACATTATCAGAAAATTCTGTGAAATCTTGAAGAGTTTCAACCTGATTGAAGATATCACAAACGTGTCAATCATAAAGCTTGATAATCTCAGTGACTTCTTCCTGATTCTGAGTTCCATCACATCTAATAACGAAAAGAATAGAAACCTAATCCTGGACAATGATTTGATCCAAGTTCTAGAGAAGATATTGAAGAATCATCACAAGATTTTGACAAATCACATTGAAGGCAAGACTAACGATGTTGATCTGTTGATTGTGTCTAATCACTTGACCTTGTCCACGTTATACTTGCTAAGATCTTTGTCCAGAAGTGTTGCCATATTGAGAACGTATCTAGCTGACACTACAATTGTGGAAAGATTGTTGGATCTAATTAAACTGGATGAGGTATCAATAGAAAATATGGTTGGTGGTTTAAACCTCACGGATGCTGTTAAGAAGAGTATCGTCAATGATGAGATCTTGTTGAAGAGTGTTATTGTTTCCGTTATTACCAACTTGGTGCTAGACTTCAGTCCTTTGAGAAGTGATCTATTGGTGAAGAATGAATTAGTTTCCATCATTGGCACGATCTTGGACACAACTAAATATCCAGTGTTGGTGTTCAATGGTCTATGGTGCTTAAGACATATCGTCTACAATGAATCATCTCCAAACAAAGACAAATACTTGAGTATCATTGGATTGGGCAAGTTGTTTGAATACATCATCAATGAAGAGAGTTATCAAGATGAAGGTATCGAAGAGCAATGCTTCACTGTGTTGAGAAACTTGACCTGCAACTCAGAACACCATGTTGATCTGATTTTGAACTTCAAACCATACGAAGGTTTCAACTTCTTGGATTTCCTGAATAAGAAATTAGTCCAATGTTTGATCAGAAGAGACGTCAACAATGCCATTCTAGAAAGTATCATTTTCATTCTTACCCACATTGCTGCCATTGATGAAAAGAAGAGAGATTTGATCGTGCAAGAAAAACCCTTATTGGAAAGCATTAAGACCATTTTGTTATTACCAAAAGTTAAGAATGACGTTAAGCTAGGGTGTATTTGGATGTTGATCAATCTAACATGGATTGAAAACCCAGGTAACCGAGATGCTTATGGTGATGATGAGATCAGCATTGAAGAAGAAGCTGAAGTTTATGATGCTGAAGATGGTGGTGATATCAATGATGAAGAAGGTGACGTTATCCCAGATCAAAGAGGCGCGAGTGCCCCAGTCCCTAGTGTATCTGGGTTTGTGAGAAACAATGGTGTCTACAGTGGGCTGGATGCACAGAATAGAGTTGAAACTTTGAATCAAATGGGGTTCACTGAAGCATTGAATGATTTGTTGAAAGACGAAGGACAGAACCATGATTTGACGGAAAGAATACGTACAATTTTGTTCAACTTGAATAGAAATGAGCGTCGTTGAAGCACTTTGGGTTAATTGCATCATGACTGAATACCTGCAATAAGACGATTTAGCGTTACGACTGTACTCGAATCTTGTAGTTGAACTCATGTACCCAAGAAGTCAAACCTTGTCTCGAAATCAGGAACCATGTCTGAGGTCTCCGCCAGCTAAAGCCGTTCCTTGGATCAGGAATTGGCAGTGTCAGGGTTGTACGCCAACTTCCTGTGCTAAAATTAGTCACTCTGGAACGGCAGGACCCTCTAAAAAACCTTGCTGCATGATAATACCGCATTTTCATTGTTCTTCGGGAGTTTCTTCCATGACAGGTTTGGATCGTGACTTGTGCTGCTTTGAAGTTAGAGGACAACCGAAAGACGCGCTAGGAGGCCTTCTGGCTTAGAAGTGAGTGTGAATTGAGAACGCATCTGACACTCGTGGAATATTGCCTTCAAGTTTTCGGTATACTGGAGGAAATTGGCTCTCTTTGGCAGTACCCAGAGCATACCAAACTCACCAGGACGCCAAACGGTATCACACTTCTCCAGACGGAACGCTCAGAAAGCAAGGCTATAACCGGGCTCCACGGAGATCTGGACACCTGCTGAAAGGAGAAACTTTCTACAGGGGCCCGAGACAGGCATGGCTAAAACACGAGCTTTCCTGAGCTTAAACTTAAGATCACAGGGCTGACATAAGCCGGGAATCGGGCATCGCCGAAAAATAGCGCAAAATCATCAACGATCCAGGCACTAAGAGCTAAAAGGCCACTAAAAGAACCAGTCTTACACCCCTTGGCAAAGACCCATTCCTTGGCTACAATGACCGACTACACTCTTCCAATTGCCGGTGCCTTGGTGGCCACTGCTGCTGTGTTTTTCCTGGTGTTCAGAAAGTCCACTAAAGAGCCTACTCCTAGAGAACTAGTCGAAGCTGCCCTTGCTGCCAAACAGGCCAAGTTCGATGAATTAGCCCAAGGTGTTGGTTTATACTACGACTCTGTGCCACAATTGTCTGCAGACGACCGTGATTACCAGTACAACTTCCACAGCGAGGAGCTCCTAAAGCTTCTGATCTCCCTGGACTCCGTCGACCTTCTGAACTTCCCAGAGCCTGACAAGAGCGAGTTGAAAGCGCAGAGAAAGTTGCTGATCAAGAGCATACAGCTCAAACAGAAGGAGCTGGACAAGTTCAAGGCCGCGGGCTTCCAACCGGCCTCTGTCTAGCTTTAGCTACGTTTGTAATTGTTGATTTCATTTCCCTGGTTCTAGACCGAATACACGCCTGAATGGGCCGGGTTTTTCTGGAAGTGTAGCTCCGCGCCAAAAAACTGGCACAAAAAAAAATATGTCAACTTTTGCCAGCAAAACATGGAAGATTCGGGCGAAAGTATAAATACTGCGGGGGCTCCCCTCGCTGCCTGCTTCTGAAAAAGATATTCTCTTCTCCTTGTTATCCCACTCAAAGTCAAAGCTACACACAATGTCACACTCCATCAACTCACACGACACGCACCACGAGGAGTTCACCCCGGAGCCATACGATCCTCACTACAACAACGACGCCCAGAGTGAGCTCTCCCGTGTGCTCACAGAGTCGACCACCGCCACCAAACAGCTCCAGATAAGACCCACTGAGACAGTCAAGTCTCTGCGTGAGAACGGTCTAGACAGCGAGATCAACCCAGAAACATACATCAATGCCCCATCCACTCTACACGACCCAATCTTCCCAGAGGAGTACACCATGGAAACCGAGACCGGTCTGGTCCCGATCCAAACTCTTCAAAGCATGGGGAGAGTTGCTACAAGAACACACACCCGTCGCTCAAGTCCCATTCCAGAAGAAGAACAGTCATCTTCTTCGACTGCTGGTAAAGATGAAAAACAAACTCAAGCTCAAGATATTGAATTCGTCACGTTCGTCACACACGACCCAGAAAACCCATACAACTGGCCAACTTGGATAAAATGGATGTACACTATCAACTTATCCGTCTTGGTTATCGCTGTGGCCTTTGGTTCCAGTTGTGTCACTGGTGGTCTAGGTTTGATCAACGATAAATATCATGTCTCCACTGAAGTTTCCACTTTGACCTGTTCCTTGATGGTTTTAGGTTTTGCTGTTGGTCCTTTGCTATGGTCTCCACTATCCGAGCAGATTGGTAGAAGACCAGTTTATTTCATCTCATTGCTCCTATACACCATTTTCAACATTCCTTGTGCTCTTGCTAAGAACATTGGTACCCTATTGGTTTGCAGATTCTTATGCGGTGTTTTCGCCAGTTCAGGTTTGTCCTTAGTCGGTGGTTCCATTGCTGATATGTTTTCATTGGAAACTCGTGGTGAAGCTATTGCCTACTTTGCATTTGCCCCATACTGTGGTCCAGTTTTCGGTCCTTTGGTTTGTGGTTGGATCAACGTGAAAACTGAAAGATTTGATCTTATCATCTGGGTTAACATGGCTTTTGCTGGTGTTATGTGGATCACATCTTCATTGATTCCAGAAACTTATGCCCCAGTGATCCTAAAGAAGAAAGCTCAAAGAATGAGAAAAGAGACTGGTAACCAGAACGTCATGACTGAACAAGAAGCTCAAGGTTTATCACTGAGCGAATTGGTGAAAACATGTTTGGTCAGACCTCTAGAATTCACTGTTACTGAACCTGTCTTGGATCTAATGTGTTTCTACGTCTGTTTGATCTATGCTTTATTATATGCCTTCTTCTTTGCCTACCCAGTTATTTTTGATGAACTTTACGGTTACAATGATGCTTACATCGGTCTAATGTTGATTCCGATCTTGATCGGTGCCTGTCTTTCATTAGTCACCACTCCAATCCTTGAAAGAAAGTACGTTGCCATGACCAAGAAGAGACAGCCAACTCCAGAAGATCGTTTAGTGGGTGCCATGCTTGGTGCTCCCTTTGCTGCTATCGCTTTATGGATTCTTGGTGCTACCTCGTACAAACACATCATTTGGGTCGGTCCTGCCTCATCAGGTTTAGCGTTTGGTTACGGTATGGTTCTAATTTATTACTCCATCAACAACTACATCATTGATTGTTATGCCAAATACGCCTCAAGTGCCCTAGCCACCAAAGTGTTCTTGAGAAGTGCTGGTGGTGCTGCTTTCCCATTATTCACTCCACAGATGTATCGTAAACTAGGTCTACAATGGGCCAGTTGGTTACTAGCGTTCATTTCCACTGCTATGGTCCTAATTCCATATGCCTTTTATTTCTACGGTAAGACATTGAGAGCTAAGTTGTCAAAGAACGATTACTCTGCTTTCTGAGTGCCTCTCCTAGCAGTCATATACACACCTTTCATTTCCACAAATACATCTACACTCATTCAGAGACGCATATACTTAACACAGTCATAATATTTATTATTAATAATACGTAAAAGTTATAGATCTTTTGTTGTAGTCTTCCCTCCCCACCTGCTTATACCTCCTTTACTGACACGTAAATCTGCCATAAAATCTTGGAAAGCGCACGCCAAATATTTGGTGTCCGGATGTTTTGTATTTTCTCACAGCTTCACTAGCTAAAAATTTTTCACTTTTTTCAAAGCACTCGCCTTTCACTCTTCAAAACATCAATACCCTCAGAACAAATACAAAAATGGTATGTTCTACTGCTTCATGAGCTCGTTCTAAGGACGACTCATGTGAGATAATTGAAAAAGACATTATGGAGCTTCTGAGTGATATACGCCATGTGTATTTCTAGAAGTGTTGACGATGTCATGTTTTTAACCATGGAACTGCCTTTGGAACTTTGAAGTGTGATCTCCTTCCTCCTTTTCAGGACTAGGAGCGCTTTGACAATGGTTTGAGAGTGGGTTTGAAGTTGGAAAGATGTGCTTTTATGCTTTCTATTGGAAAATCTTCTCGTTGAGAATCGTTGCATGTTCTTTTAAGGAATGTTTGTGTCCTGAGTTTTAAATGTGAGGGATTGTGCTGTCCTTTTGGACGCGTTCCTGTTGACCAAGTCTTGTATTTACACAGGTTGAGTCTGATGTGTTTGTCACTGACGACTAGTAGAGATTGCTTCCATTCATGTTTTCTATTCGTCTAGAATTCATATACTAACAATCTCAATGAACAGCCTGCTAAGAAAGTTGCCCCAGCTCCATCATTCGGTGCCAAATCCAAAGCTTCAAAGGCCCCAAAGAACCCATTAGCTGAATCCAAGCCAAAGAAGTTCGGTATTGGTCAAGCCGTTCAACCAAAGAGAAACTTGTCCAGATTTGTCAAATGGCCAGAATACGTCAGATTACAAAGACAAAGAAAGGTTTTAAAATTGAGATTGAAAGTTCCACCAGCTATTGCTCAATTCCAACACGTTCTAGACAGAAACACTGCCACTGAAGCTTTCAAATTGTTCAACAAGTACCAACCAGAAACCAAAGCTGAAAAGAAGGAACGTCTAACCAAGGAAGCTGCTGCCATTGCCGAAGGTAAGTCCAAGATAGATGCTTCTCCAAAGCCATTCGTTGTCAAATACGGTCTAAACCACGTTGTTTCCCTAATTGAAAACAAGAAGGCTAAGTTGGTTCTAATTGCCAACGACGTTGACCCAATTGAATTGGTTATCTTCTTACCAGCTCTATGCAGAAAGTTAGGTATCCCATACGCCATCATCAAGGGTAAAGCCAGATTAGGTACTCTAGTCCACCAAAAGACCTCTGCCGTTGCTGCTTTGACTGAAGTCAGACCAGAAGATGAAGCTGCTCTAGCCACTTTAGTCTCCACCATCAACTCCAACTTCTCCGAGAAATACGAAGAAAACAGAAAACACTGGGGTGGTGGTATCTTCGGTGCCAAATCTGCTGCTAAATTCGAAAAGAGAGCTAAGGCTGCTGCCAACGCTGCTTCATCATCAGACAAGAAATAAGTTCGATTGCTTCTTATTTAATGATGACTCTTTTTATGATTTGTATATTATATAGTTAATGGGAATAATTGCTCGAATAGAGTAAATAATGGGAATTCATAGTGTAGCTTGTCTCTTCCATTGAGCTTTTTTGCAGCTAGGACATGCTCTTAAACGTATGGGTCTGTTGCCATGGTGATCCTACTAGCCTTTCGCGAAATCTCCAATTAGCCAATGAGGATTCTCTAAAAAGTCCTTACACGAAAATCGAAAAATGAAAAAAATCTAGGACAATAAAATTGGACCGATACGTTAAGTACGAGTTTAACGATACGTCAATCCCCTATACCACAATGCTTTCCATGTTAGCTGAAGCCCTAGATGAACTAAAGGACGCCTTTGTCCCAACCGTCGCCAAAGCTGAAAACGACGAAGAAGAAGCCGAAGAAGAAGAAGAGGAAGAAGATGAAGACGATGACGATGAAGATGACGAAGATGAAGAAGAAGAAGGTGGTGATCCATTAGACAAACTAAGAAACGAATGTGCCCAAACTGAAGAAATCAAACCATACGTCCACCACTTCGCTGAATGTGTCGAAAGAGTTACCAAAGAACAAGAAGAAGAAGGTTACGAAGACAAAGACTACAAAGAAGACTGTGTTGAAGAATTCTTCCACCTAGAACATCACATCAACGACTGTGTTGCTCCAAGATTATTCTACAAATTGAAATAGATTATTTAACGAAGTTACAGTATCACGAGAAGGGAGTTTTATGACACATTTAGTTTTTTTATCACTTTAAATCAAAAGTTTCACAGGCATAGAATATGTTAAGACAGAAGGGAATGGTGAAGATGTTGTTGTTCTTTTTTGCAAATGAATCCATTGTATGTACATATCAACAGAAGGATTGATGATCTTAGCACTGTTTTTTTTATAATTAATTTTGGTTTCCAGCTATATATATTCGAGTATTTTGGGTTCATGTTAGGTTTTAATATAATCATGAAGGATTGTGCTCGTGAATAATATTTATTGTTTATTATCACATTAGATTCTACTATATTGGCTTCAATTGTAGCGCCTGGTGTCATTTGGAATATCCAGCTCAATAGACGTATTTATGGTATCCATCTAAACGTTGTTTTGATCAGATCGCTCATTAAGTTTATCATGGGGCACCTACACCAACACTAATACCAAGAGCAAATCTGATACGTATGATCTGATAGGGACTCTTAGTGCTTATTGTACGCTCACATTCATAAGATCTGGTGAATCTACTTCTTGAATGTGTTCATCTATCAACTCAGGCCCACAAGTAGTACTCTTCCCCGTCTTCCAAACCCTGAGAGTTGCATCACGTGCTTATCACTTCAAGCCCTAACTAAAGAGAAAACTCCCACAGTCACGCTTGAAAAACCCGAACATCTTCACGCCAAAAATGAAAAATGTACTGAAAAGTCTCCGCGAAATCTGGTAGCGGAAGCACACTCGCGACGGAAGGTTCCCAAGTATCAAAAAAAGTTGAAAAGTGAAGCTTTGTTAACGAAACGTTTAGAAGAGGCATCCGAAATTAAGCAAGTACGTGGACACAATAGACATAAAGAAGACCAATTTGAGATGATTACATGTTGATGTCAGAGACGAGCCATTCCTGAACTACCCCGTACCTTTGAAATCCAATAAGGACTAATTGAATTCGAATTATCAAATCCTGAACTGGCAATGAACTATTCAAACGAAGATTATCAGCAGAAGGCATACCCAGAAGCGTCCAGACTTACCCATTAGAAAAATCAATGAACCCATGAACCACGCATTCCCATGAACCACGCGTTCATTTTTACCACTGTTGTCCTCCTCCAGACCGTCAAATTCACAAAACTACGGGCCTACGTTTACCAGTAAGGCGTCTTCTGCCATCTAAACTCTAACTGCACACAACTATCATCATCAAACTGAATCTTCTTTAAACATCTGAGCTGAATACTAACAACCCTATAGAATGGCTAAATCTAAGAATCACACCAACCACAACCAAACCAAAAAAGCTCACCGTAACGGTATCAAGAAGCCAAAGACCCACAAATACCCTTCATTAAAAGGTGTTGATGCTAAATTCAAACGTAACCACAGATACGCTCTACACGGTACTGCCAAAGCTTTAGCTGCTGCCCGTGCTGAAGCCGCCAAATAAATTTAATCTGGTTCATTTATGAAATTAGAAATCGCTGTTAGGTTGAATTGATTATACAGTTGCTACATTTATCTTTGTTTTATAACATTGGGCTCTACGTGAGTTCCTATTGTATATCACTTTAATGGTTAAGGAATTTTTTGATAACAAGCTGTCCTTGTTGTACTGTAATTTCTTGTTTTGGTGTTTTTTTTTTGGCTTTGTGTCAAAATGTGGGAAAAGGTATAAAAACCAGAAAATAACCCATTTTACTGAAACTACTAACAACTCTTCTCTCCTTCGTAACCAAAGTTATTTGCTGACACATATCGACAATGACCGAACTTGAGCCAAAGCCAGTTGACGTTAACCAAACTGAAGGTGCTGCTATCGATTCTGCCCCAGATAAGGATGCCGCTGAGGAAACCAGATCAACTGTCAACAACAAGCGTCTTTACATCAACAATGTTAGCTATGAAACCACTGAAGAAGACTTACTTGAATTCTTGAAGGAGTTTGAAGTGTAAGGGATCAATACCTGTGTGTTTTCCCAAGCTTTGATCAATGGCGGCTTACTAACGTATCCTTTAGGTTATCGGTTTTGATCCCAAGCCAAACAGTTAGAGGTTTCAAGTCTACCCATCAAAAGCCACTAGGCGTTGCTTATGTTGATTTCAAAGACGACGAGCAAGCTGCTGCTGCTCAGGAGTTGATCAATGGTCAAAAGTTACATGACCGCCCATTGAGAGCTAAACCCTATGTTCCATATACACCAAAGAGTTTCATTAAGCGCTCTAGATCAAGATATGGCTCCCGTTACTCCAGAAAGAACAAGAAAGAAGCCACCGCCGTTGAACAGATTGACGAAGAAAAGAAAGAGGAATCCAATGAGAATAAAGATGAGTCAGGTCAAGCTGCTGAAGAGTCTCCAGACCAAGTTGAGGTTGAGGCTATCGCTGGGGAAACACATCCTAGCGAAGAAACTGAAGTTGTTGAAACTAAACCTGAGATTCCAGTTTCTGAAGATACCGTTTACATTGGTCGCCTTTCACCTAAGGTTACAGATGGTGACTTGCGTCAATTCTTCCATGACTATGGTCCAACAGACGTTTACATCTTCAAGAGTCGTGTCAAAAGAAGCTCTAAGTCTGTCTTTCATTCCCAATATGTTTCTGCTTTGGTTACTTTGAAAGAAGAAGACGCTATCACCAATGCTCTAGAGTCTTTATCAAAGAGCAAGTTAAAGGGTAAGAGAGTTGATTTCAAGCCTGCTTACTTATCCAAGATCGAAGAAGTGAAGAGAGCTGCTGAAGTTCGTGCTAAGAAACTAGAACAGATCGATCAAGAGGCTGGTGAAGCTGCCAGATCAGCAGTTGCAAGTACCAGTGCCACTAGTGTTGCTGATGATCATGATGATCAGGATGATCCTACAGAGGTTGGGAAGGCTGCTGAAGAGGCTGCTGAACAACCTGAAGAATCACAACATTAAATCTTGAGTTGATCAGTACTGCTAGTTGAAGCACATTTCCGCTCAACAGCTGGTCCAGCTGGCCTACAAGTTTGGAGTTAAGTATTTATTATAAGTTGTTTTAAATATTGCTTGAGAATTTAAAGATCTGATCCGTTTGTAACACTAGGTAGACGACGACGTAGCGTCTTGTACTGCTCTAAGACGTAGCTGTCGACGTTAAATTAATATTGAAGAACTAGGCGCTGCAGTCCCTCATGAGATTGGACCTAAAATATAACTCCCCACAATTGATCGTCTTATAGATATTCACAGCTTCAACGTGTACTACTAGCTCTACGTTCAGATCAGCTAGCCTGCAGACGTACTGTGTCTTATAAGCCACTCGTTGAACAGCTGTTTCTAGAAGTTCTTACCTTGTAGTTGACTGGTTTGCATAACTCAAGTTTATCCACCAACGAAAGTAACTGATACACAAGAGAAATACAAGTCGAGTACAGAATACTAAAAGTACATTAGATGATTTATTTTCCGCTTAAACACAAAACCCCCATTAATAATTTTACTATATATAAATGACTATACTTGACTAAAATTAATCTGAAGTTTTTTGAGTACCACGTAGCAAACCAGTTCTTCTGGCGGCAATCAAACCAGCCTTTTGACCTGGAACGGCACCTCTGGAAATGGTTGAAGCCTTACCAATATGTTGATGGTTACCACCACCGTGAGGGTGATCAACTGGGTTCATGGCAACACCACGAGTCTTTGGCCATGAGTTACGCTTAACTTTGTATTTGTGGAAAGCTCTACCAGCTTTTAGTAATGGTTTGTCAACACGACCACCACCGGCAATGACACCGATGACACCTCTGGCGTCGGAGGAGACAATCTTCTTAGCACCAGATGGTAATTTGATTCTGGTTTTGTTTTCATCTGGGTTGTGACCAATGACGATAACGTAGTTACCGGAAGCTCTGGCAACGGCACCTCTGTCACCTGGTTTTTCTTCAACGTTAGAAACAATGGTACCTTCTGGGACGGAACCTAATGGCAAAACGTTACCAACGTTCAAAGAAGCCTTCTTACCGGCGTAGATGAATTGACCGGTGTAGACACCTTCGTTAGCAATGAAGGTTTCTTCACGTAATTTGTATTTGTATGGATCACGGAAAACAACCTTGGCTAATGGAGCACCTCTACCAGCATCGTGGATGATTTGTTTGACGACACCACGGATGTAACCATGACGTTCAGCGTAATCTAAGGTTCTTAATTTAGCAGCACCTTCTCTTAATCTGGTGTGAGAGGTGAAGATTGAACCAGCACCCTTTCTTTGGTTACGAATAACTCTACCTGTTGATGGTTGTTAGTATACTTGTTTCACATAGTTGCAGTTTGCAAATACAGCCCTTGTGATGGAGACATTTCAAGAAGACAAAAGACGGGAAAGTATGGATGGTTTGACGGTGTTTGATGTTGTGAATCACATTGGAGATTTGGATATGAAACATAGGATAGATAACCGTTCGAAAATAGATCTCACTATGGCTCATATACCTCTTCTAACATTGATTTCATGAAATTTTTTTAGATGGATGAGCTTGATATTGTATTGATTTCAGATCCTGGAGTGTCCTTTCTTTCTCTAGTCTTTCACATAGTATTCGTTCCTCTTGTCGTCTCTTTCACGGTGCTGTATCGTCTCTGGAAGACATACCCATTGTTGATTATTTGTTTGGTGATTGGGACTTGTGTTAGTTAACAGTTGAAGAGTTTAAACACTTTTTCACTTTTCACGGAGGAATTGTTTTTTTCGCCGGTGCTACATAACCACACTCCAATCGGCCAAAAGCTTCGAGTCTTTTCGCGAATGGGACTGCTTTTTTTTCTGAGTCCAGGAACATCCAAACACCAAATCGAGTTTTTTCCAAACAGCACTAAATGGCAGAATACCGTGTCAATAACTGCCTTGTCACGTGAACCAGATCTCTGCCATTCTGTTACGTGTCAATAGATCTGTCAAACTTGTAAGAGTTTTAGTATTTACGTTACAACTCTACGTATCACACTTCCAATGGCATGTCCTGCCGATTTCATACCAAATACTACATCACTTCTCACTTCTCATCTATATCGTTTATAAAATCATATTTACATACTCCAGTTATCACTCATCAGTTGGTAAAGCAACGCTTGTCAACTTACCTTTCAACAAAGTGAACTTCCCACCAACGTATAAAGTAGCCACCAGCAGCACAGTGTCAAACAGTGCTAGGATGATGAAAGGAGCACCTGCCCAGTAATCAGCAGAAAAACCACCAATCTTGGAGATCAGCAGAATACCAATCCCACCGATGAACGAGTAGACACCACTGATGGCACCATTGTGTGCACGATGTTTGTCAGTGGCCAATGACATCGAAGTGATGATGGATCCAATCATGGAAGTACCCAAAAACAAACAGAACACAAATGCCCATGAGGATCTTGGATTGCCCAAGAATGCAAACCCACAAGAGCCAATAATACCAGAGACGGCAGTAATGATCATAGAGTTCTGTCTACCGTATTTATCAGCGAAGAACCCGAACACTGGGGCAAGGACCAGAGACATCGTGTGAATGATACCTGTTAAAATAGCAGCCAGAACGTAAGCATCTCTGCAATGGTATCTGTCGCCAGTGGAGCATTTTCCACTTTTCAAGTAATAACTGTTGATGTATAATGGGATGAAAACAGCGACGACAACGGTAGTTGAGCGTGAGACAAAACCACCCAGGTATGCAAGGGCGATCTTAGGGTTCTTAGCCTCAGCAAACCCTAATCTCAATAGTTCAAAGTATGACTTGGTGGTTTGTCTTGCGGTCTCGCGTTCTTCAGCTTCTAGCTCTTCCAAAACGTCATCATATGGTGATAGGTATCTTGACAACCATGGAATTCTTAACTTCTTATTGGAGAACAGACCATAAGCCAGGAAAAATGACGATATGATGGCAATACCACCAACGATCAAATATGAGTGTTTCAAAGCCTGTGCTGGAGGTTCGTTCTTGCCTAGCTTGGTAGGAAGTGGCAAATAGACAGAAACTGAGAAGACGGCACCAAGACCAGAAGCAATACCGATGACAGAGGTAAGTTTCCCGTTTCTCTTGAAAGAGGAACCATCAATTTGGTCCTCGTCTTCGTCTTCAGCTTCGTCTCCAGCTTCGACATGTTCAACAGCTTCTTGAGCCAATGCTTGATGGTCCCTCACTGGTTCATTGAAAGTAAATAACGATCTCAGTTCAAACCCAGATGCACTCAGTTCAGCTAGCAACGCAGTCATCATACCAGCACCAGCAGTGGCACCCAGAGCAAACAGCAGTCTCCAGATCAATAAACCCGGGTACACACTCTTAGCAGTGGTGTACAGCATCAGAGCGATACCAATGACAAAGACACCGAAGGCATTGATGTACTTAGGCCCGATCTTGTCACTCAGTGCACCAAGGAAGGGACTCAGGGAGATGGACAGCAGCTCGTCAGCAAACCCCAGAGTGCCGATGTAATCACCAATCTTTTCACTGACACCTAGAACATCTGTCAGGAAGAACGACTGTGTGGAGCTCAGGAACACGACGTATGAGATCGTGCAGAAACACGCTAGCGCAAAGGTCACAAAGTTCAGCTTCGTGTAAGGCTTGTGGAAGGACATGGAGGCGGTTTTTGGTTGTGTGAGGACTTCAGAAGACGAACAATGGGCGATGAGACACCTTTTTATCTGATTTTTTCGATAATTCGATAAGTCCGGGGATGCCCAGAAGCCCTGTTATACGACGAAAAACGAAAACCACACTACACCTTGGGAAACTGTGATTAAAAGATTGATCTGAGCATTATAAAGGCAGACTGGGGCATAAAGTCATTCCCTGTCTCGAATCATTAGGAAGAAACTAAAACTATCGACAAAACATTAAGGCGTCTCTCAGGCATAAGTAGCAGACATTTCAAAGCACGTTCCACTGGCTCTTCGATCTTTGATCAGCGACCACCAGTGGTCTCCAAGGGACTGATACTCTCATTGCTGACAGTATCACTATGTTGCAGCTTGTATTTCAAATGGTCGACTTCTCTTAGCAAAGTCTTGATGTATTCAGTGGCCAACTCCACAGTGGTGGCCTTACTTGGAATTGACACCGTCGAGCTCAGCTCTTCTGGGATAAGAGCACCCAAATCCTGGATGGCCTGGTTCATACGGTTACGACGGCCCTGTTCAGCAAGCTTGTGGGATGTCTTTTTGGAGTTTGGATCATTTGGATCACCATCTTCGTCATAGTTCTTGATTGTGGACGTTGAAGAGCGACGTGAACCACCGTTGGATGGGAGTATCACTGGTGATGATTGTGCTGAGCTTGATTCCAATTTGAAATTCATCAATGTAGCTGGGGTAGCAGGCTGCCCATTCACTGTTGGAACATTGGTTTGTGATTTCTTGGAACGGCGTTGCTTTGGAGGAGCCATTATCTCTGTGTCCTCCTTCTTTTCACCATCATTGTTGCCGTTGTTGTTATAATGATGATGTGTGATGTTTGTGGCGTATGATGAAGATCTTCTTGCCTTGATAACTGGAGATTGTTTAGCAATACGGCCAGGAATGGTTGGCCCGACGATTGGAGTGTTACCAGGGGTCTTTCTCTTTGAATACTTCTTAGCAGTAGAGCCCGTACTATCTTCTGGACTCGATGACTTCTTGAACTTCATTGGAGACTTGGCCTCTAGGGCAGGAGATGTCAAGGGACTGAAGAAACTAGCATTTGGTGCATTGTTGTTATTATGTTTGTTGATCATGGAGTCTAATGGTGTCACTGCTGGTGAGACCAACGGCGTGAAGACCACATCTGGCCTTATGGATTGTGAATGGTTGTCAATGGCTGGTGATTGCAGGTCTGAAAACAGTTGATTATGAGATTGGTAACTTGATGCTTCGAAGGATGATGGGGTTGGTGGCACTGGGGAGCTGTGTTTATGATTACCATGGTCATTATTGAGCTGGTGGTGTGTATCTTCTGGGAAGAACTGCATGTCCAAGTCGTTCAAGTCTGGGATGGCAGCCCATTGCGTCAGGTCCTCTTTATGTTGAGTGTTAGCAGCAGGGTCCATGATGTCTATTGGTGAGTTTGAGGACAAGTAGCGCTGGAACTCACCGTTGGCAGTGGTATGGTTTGTGTTTGATGGAGTGTTTGACAATGAGTTCGCTAGATTGGACGGTGTGTGGCCCGTTTGTTCGTGGTTTGGGGTGTTGTTGTGGTTAAACCCGTTGGATAGGTTCACATGAGAGACATCAGAGTTGTTATCTGGGGAGTCAAAGTTCAAGAAGGAAGCATCGCTTTGGATAGAGGCGTGGTGGATGTGATGATGTGATTGTTGAGCACCGGAGTTGGTGGAACCTGGGCTATTCTGATTATGGTCAAATATCCAGTTGGCAGCTTCCATGGCACAGTAAACTCTATTGATAATATATGTCTGGTTGTGCTGGGAGCTTGGGATGCAGTTTTGACACGCTATCAGTAAGCTTAAGACGCTTTTGTTGGATCAAATGGAAGGCGACACCTCAAATTAGTCACGTTGGAATGGATTTCTGGAGATGACACAACGAAGAGAGCCTGGGGATGAGGGAGCAAGCGCGTTTCAGTGGTGTTGGAGGGCTCCTTATGATGAGTTCCCTATAGAAATTCGGGAGCTTCGAAACAGGTGCTGGCGAACGAGTGATCTGGAACGAGGTGGGATCGAAACGAAGAACGATTCCAGATTTCTATTATGGATTTAATGGTCAAACTACCCTTATTAAAGGGAAAATCCATTTTGCAGAGGGAAAAAAATCCATTACCGCAGCGGCTTATGTCAGCATGCATCGGGCTTTGTGTCGCGAACCATGCCAATTTAAAGTTTCGCGCGCCGGTTACAAAGCATAATCAGCGAAAAAAACGGAAATTTCGTGCCAATTCGCGCAGATTGGCGTAAAACCTCGTAAATTCTTGTGCCAGTTTCCCAAACAGGAAGCTCCACTTGTAGATAGTGCGTCATTGGCCTAAAAGTGAACAAGGGGAGCCCACGTGGGCCTCTGAGCTGCCTGTTTCTGCCTAGAGTCCACGGACCTTGCCTAGCTCTCAGCCTAGCGTCCCTCCCGGGCTCTGCCTAGCGCCAGGCGCTCCTCCGCCCCCGTTGTGCCGGCTCGCTATCACCACCAGGCAGCCAATAGGAAGCGCAAAAGAAGCGCAACAGGCTCCTCCGCTCCATGAGCTTCGCTCGAATAGTCGCACTACCAGCTACCAGATCAGGATCATCGGTCACACGACCATTTGGTGCTGTTCCTACCTTTCCCTGAGGTAAAATAACCAGTCCAATATGCACTTAGCGCTCTCCCAGGGACCTTATCTAAAGGCTAAGAAAAGTTTCGCCCTATTGTTCGCTAGAAGCCCGACGTCAAAGAAGTCAAAAACTGGCCAAATTAGCGGCACTGGTTTAAATTAGAAGGCGTTTTCGTTGGGCATACTTGAGGAATGGTCAGACTGTGTATAACTGGCTGAGACCCAGAGCGTTAACGGGATGTCGATGCGACTATGTTGTGTGTTTTGTGGTGGTGGTAGGGTGCAGGAATGGTTGTATGGCTTATGCACTGGTTATGCTTACGATCTGCATATGTTATGTACTAAACATACAGTTACGAGACGTGACGGAGGTGGGGTCCAACAAACGACGCAGCTTCGGGCCTGAATCCTGATCCAGTTTCTAACAAGTGTGTACCGGTGTATTACCAGCATGTACACACCTCGCTCAGATCGAGTTGGTCAATAAGGCTCCATCTCCGCCTGCATGAACATACAAGGCACAAGCCTACATATTTCCGAACTGAGTTTTGAAGCATGAACCTGCTGAGAAACTTTGTACCGCAAGTGTAATAGCCGCTTCTAACCGCTTTCAGAAGACGGACTAATTGGTACCTAGCGTTATACAGTACACACGTGTACGCCCTGACGATGCTATACTATTCGTGCGAGACAATACAACTGTAACCGTGGATAGTTGAAGCCTGATAGAAAGGCCAACAATAGAACTTACATGATGAGATGTTGAGACTAGTGGTACACTTCTTGCATCAGATCTCAAATTTATCGTAACTAGAATTATACTTATGCAATTACTTGAAAGCACTTTTAATAAGCGGTCTTACTAAATTCCCTGATGACTATGTACTTATATCCGAAGAGCTCATCTCCGCTGTTTGAGTTAATATGAACAATATGAGCATGATGAAACTGATCTTATTTCGAGTCACACCGCGATGGTTGGATCTAGTGGTACTGCATGTATCCATAAAGTTCTCAGGCACAACTACGTAATTGGTTCAATGCAAATAAATGTACATGATTCATTAGTCGTGGGGTTAAGTCTATCTTCTCTTACCACCTCTCCCACCTTTCTTACCTCTTGCGCAAGTGCCGTTGATTCTATCTATATCCTTTTGACTGATCACAAGACCGTTTCTAGTGCTTCTACCGACACTGTTGATCTTCAGACCCTTTTGTCTATACGTCTTCTTCATATCTTTCTTAATCCCACTACCGATTCTGTCAGAAATACTCAAAGAACCCTTACCGATGTTTCTGAATTCACCCTTCTTAACCTTGGACAAGATGATACCACCATCTTTGGCTTCTTCTTCGAACTTCCGGATCTTCTCCTGACGTGACTTGACCATCCCTTTTCTCATACTCATTGGCATCTTCTCTAATCTTTGATTCTTGACACGATTCGTCTCTGAAACGGATTTTAGACGGGAGTCCAAGGTATAACGACGTGCTTTACCAATTGGACCATCGTTATCTATCGTCTGCAGTGTCAGTTCAGCACCGGAGTTTTCATTCTGGAAATTGGATAAAATGTGTGATTCTTTTAGGAAACGTTGTAATTCAAGATCGTTATGGATATCTTCTTCGTCCTGCTTCGTCTTTGGTTGTTTATGCTTAGTGTCTGTCAGTTCTGGCCTTGTGGATGGAGCCTTACCTGATTTCAATAATTTTTTCTCAGCTTTGGTAGGCTCCGTATAGGATCTTGTTGTATCTGTGAACTTCACCACTGTTGGCTTTGGGGCATCCTCCTGTGGTTGATCAAATCCCTGGAACTCATCATCTGAGTCAAACTCCTCTATATCGCCATCGCTGTCACTATCATCATCGTCTCTACCGTACACCAATTCGCCATCATCACTGATCTCAGCATCATCTGATCCAGAGAGAGACTCATTATCAGATTCGGCAGACTCCTCGTTCTTCGTCTTGTCCTCGAAGCCCATCTCCTCCAGGGACCCGAACTGCGCCTCGAACGCCTGCCTCTGGAGCTCCATGGCTCTCTTGTACTCGTCGTCGCTCATTGTCCTTGGTTTCTTTGTGGTTTCAAAGACGGGTTTTATGTCAAAAAGGGCGATGAGCACCAGAATTTTTTTTTTTTTTTGTCTCGGGCGATGTTGCGCCTACCGCAAAATCTCGAGGCCAAAATGATTAATCTCGATAAGATTTGAGTCAGAACACTTTGGATTAATCACCACAGGAAGAAATGACCCGTTTCAGAGGCTGTATCGATATCCACTCTGGCCAGGTCAAGCAGATCGTCGGAGGGACGTTGAAAGGTGACGACGCGGACTCCACGGGCTCTGCAGACACAAACTTCGTCTCCACCAAACCGTCATCGCATTATGCTGAGCTGTACAAGACCAACAACGTCACGGGGACACATGTGATCAAGCTCGGTTCCAATGGTGAGAACGACCGTGTTGCTCTGGAGGCCCTTGCCAGCTGGCCTGGTGCCCTGCAGATCGGTGGTGGGATCAACGACACGAATGCGAAGTACTGGATCGAGAACGGTGCTTCACATGTCATCATCACGTCTTGGTTATTCCCCCAAGGCGAGTTCCAGCAGTCGAGACTGGATCAATTGGTGCAACTGATAGGCAAAAGTAAGATCGTGATTGATCTGAGCTGCAGAAAGAAAATAGTCAATGGTGAAACGAGATGGGTTGTCGCTATTAACAAGTGGCAAACTTTGACTGATTTTGAACTGAACAGAGAAACGTTTCAAAAGTTAAGTCAGTACTGTGATGAGTTCCTTGTTCATGCAGCAGACGTCGAGGGTCTATGCCTGGGGATTGACGAAGAACTTGTGACTAAATTGGCAGAATGGTGTGATATCCCAATCACCTATGCCGGTGGTGCTAAAAGTGTTGATGATTTACAAAGAGTTGAAGAACTGAGTAAGGGCAAAGTCGACTTGACATATGGTTCTGCCCTGGATATCTTTGGCGGGAAATTGGTCGCTTTCGAGGACGTGGTGAAATGGAACGAGAGTAAATAGAGTACAATCCAAGAAAAAACGCAAACTATATATATTACCTATTGTACAATGACTTCAAATTAGTTCCATGTTGATATCATCAGCCAACACTAACACACACCTCACCAATTACCACCGTATGGCGTATTATTACCACCGTATGGAGTATGATTACCACCGTACGGAGTGTTGGCACCACCGCCATAACCGGTGTTTGCACCACCTGTTCTCTGTGAGAACCCACCGTATTGAGTACCACCACCGTAAGCAGTGGCATTACCAGCTGGGTCTGTTCTGTCTAGTTCAGCGACAATGGTGGCGACTTTCTTTTGCAGTTCGGTGATACCTCTTAGCACGACTTCATCTGGTGGTAAGGAGCCCACTGTCTCGACGTTGACGTAGAACTTGTTGGCTTCGGCTTTGTAATCGAATGGGTCTTCTTTGTTTGGAGGATCTTCAAACTCAGCATTCTTGGACTTTGGCCATTCTTCTTCAGCATCTTCTTCATACCAGAAGTCGGTGTGTTTTAACTTGTTCCAAGGGTCGTATTCGAATCCTATAGCGGCACATGGGGACCATTTAGCGTGCTCTTTGGAGATACCTTTCTTAGCGATACATCTAACTTTCAATTCTTGATCTTTTCTCAACTTGCAAATCAGCACACCGTTCTGTTCTCTGTCCTTGATGATTGGGTGGCCTATTCTGTCAGTGCCATGCTGTGACACGATGGTTAAATCCTTGGAGTAGACGCTTTGTATACCTTCATCTTCAGCACGGACATCTAATGATAACTCAACAGAACACTTGTTGCAAAAGTCATCACAGGTACAGTTTCTGGAGTATTCCAGGTACTCGACGTCCAGACTCTGCAGTGGGACCAGCCCCAATCTGTGGGCGATGAACTCGTCAGCAAGCACGGAAGTGTTGGTTTCGATCTCGACAGAATCGATGGCCAGAGTTGGGATCTCAGCGATCATTGTTCTTCTGAAGGAGTTTGCCAGGGCCAGGTCGACGTTGGAAAGCACGAAGTCGACCTCATCCTCCTCGACGTGGCGGATGTTCACCGTGGGACCTTCACTCATGTTCTCGGCGATGGAAATGCGGGTTTTGGAGCTGTGTTTTGTGTGTTTCTGTAGTTGTCGCCATTTTTCATTTGTCTAGTCTCGGAGGTGTAGAAAACGGGTTCGCGGGCTCTAAATTGGCACTATGAAGTGCCTGGGGTTCTTGGAGGTGATTTGGGTGCTTGTGTGTGGTTTCTGTGTGATTTCTAGCCTTCAGTGCTCCACTTCCTTCTTTTATCTCGTTTCCAGGGTTTTAACAGC
This sequence comes from Taiozyma rabaulensis, assembly GCA_030574855.1. Taxonomy (NCBI): domain Eukaryota; kingdom Fungi; phylum Ascomycota; class Saccharomycetes; order Phaffomycetales; family Wickerhamomycetaceae; genus Taiozyma; species Taiozyma rabaulensis. The sequence goes on from JAJMFP010000001.1 coordinate 25,670, forward strand.
TCTAAATAAGGGTAAATCAAGCACTAATTTGTAGAGTCGCCCTACCGCGATAATGACAATAGCGATTTCACTATTTGACTTATCTTTAACACCAACTTCACCTTATATAATAACACCAAACACACAAAGCCACAATGTCCTCACTTCCAGTGCCCATTCCTGATCTCCGGTTCGACTCGTCCTTCAGAAACACCCTGAAAAGAGAGGCCAACGCCACACAGATTGCCGAATTGAAGAACAGTTCCAAGCTCAGTGAACTCGAAGTCGAAGAGCTCCCAGACGCCCCAATCACCACCAAGGTCGTCGTGAAGGTCGTGCTGCGTGACATCCTGTTCATGCCCTTGTTCCAGGGCTTCCTCACCGCGGGGTTCCTCCTACTGGCCAAACCGTGGCTGTACAGATGTGTCCAGAGCGGGAGAGCCTACGGTGTCAGACTGTTCAAGTCTTTGGGTTTCTCCGCTAAGCCACGCAGAGCCTTCTGAAAAGAAGTATATTCCTTGTATATTACACACGTTTAATGAGACCACGCTCTTTTTAGGACCATGATGGCTGGTTGTTGTCGTTGTTGTAGTTGTTGTAGCCGTTGTAGCCGTTGTTACGGCCCCTGCCTCTACCACGGGACCAGTTCCCACCACGGCCACGGCCTCTTCTGTTGAAGTCTCTCTGTGGACGGGCAGGTTCGTTGGCCGAGGAGGATATCGTGTCGAAGAAGGACTTCTTCTTGTCGTAGGCCGGTGCTGCCTGCTCGGTGGCCTCGGATTCTTCTTCCTGGTGTCTTAGCTCATCGATGGCATTGGCAGAACCGAAATCGAAATCGTCCTTTGGCACCTCGGAGTTGAAGGCGTCCTCCCTTGGTGGCTGTCTAGGCTGTCTTGGGGCCCTTGGCTGTCTCTGGTACTGTGGCTCGTCGTCTGAGTCGTCGTCTTTGACTTGCTGTTGTGACTGTTGTTGAGGTTGTGGGGCCCTTGGAGCTGGAGCTGGAGCTGGGGCTGGTTCGTCTTCCAAGACAGACAAATCGTGGACATCAGAGCCCTTGAACACCACGACGGGGAAGACGTCTTCAGAAGGCGGGATCTCCCTTGCCGGATCGCCCAGTCTGCCCTCGGTACCGTATGGCTTGACGTTGTTCAAGGTGACAGTGGCAGCTTCACCATTGACGTCCTGAAGGACACCGACGTAGCTGTGCTGTGTTAGTCTGGGAATTGGCGTGATTTCAGTATAGATCTGAGGTGGGACTTACCGGATACCTTTGCTGGAGATCAATGAGATGGTCTTGCCGATGTATTGTGACATTTTGTTGCTTGGTCTGTACGTGGTTCTACGTTTAATGGTTCATGTTTGATTTCGAAAATTTCAAAACGAGAAGTATTGTAGATTAGTGTCTGTGGGTACATACGTAAAACGAACCACAGCTTCAACACAAAATGACCTCTTTGAAGCCATTCCAGGCCACAGACCTGTTTGATCTGAACGCAGTGAACCTGGATCCCCTCACAGAGAACTTCAACATCGGCTTCTACTTCGAATACCTCACAACATGGCCCTCTTTGTTCTTCAAATCCACAGAGTTCCATGGCCAATCGTCGGGCTATATGATGGGCAAAACAGAGGGTAAGGCCGACCTATGGCATACCCACATCACTGCTGTCACGGTTAACGCGCATTATAGAAGAATAGGGCTCGCCTCGTACCTGTGCAACAATCTGGAATACATGACGGATTCAAAGCCTCACGAGACCAATTTCATAGATCTGTTTGTGAAGGTTACAAACACACTGGGGATCAACCTGTACGAGAAGTTGGGGTACTCTGTTTATAGAAGAGTCGTGGGGTACTATGGTGGGAATGATGAGTATCCACGAGATACAAAGACCATTGATGATAATAAAGACGCTTATGATATGAGAAAAGCGATGAGCAGAGATGGAGGTAAGAGTGTGAGACCCGATGGGAGGGAGCATAGGATCCTGCCTCATGAGATTAGATTTTGAATTGAATGAATTGACGAATAATATGTTGCATGTTGTAGTGTTACGGTATAATGATCTGAAAATGAATAAATAATAAATACACGGTATCTATCTAATTCTTAGCTCTCAATCTTTGCAACTTGATCAACAAGAAGATGGTTCTAAAGATGACATTCAACTGGTCTCTGAACATGAAGATGAAACCTTGGACAAGGACACCTTTGCTCAACTGAGGCAAGACACCTTTCCATAATGAAGCTGGGCCCTCGTTCTCGATCAAGTACTTCAAGATGCTCTGGAAGGATCTCATGTTTGCATTAGCGGTATTGTCGTTCTTTTGTAAGAGGGCCTTGCAGATGATCAATGGCTGTGTGATCAATGTGGCAATCATCTTGGACACGACACCAAGGAAGAAGTTCTCGTGTGGGTTCAGCAACTTTCTCCCGCTGAACAGGACGTTCTTCAATCTCTCGTAGGTGGCGTATGTGATTGATGGGTTGGTGGTTAGCACCAAGCTGACTTTCAAGCCTCTCCAGAAGCCAGTGATGCCGTCTTCTTCCAGGATGTTCTTAGCGGCAGCAACGATGGTTGGGTTCTTGTCCGGCTTGGTCTGCTGTCTGGTGGAGATCACAGAGATGGGCGACGTGAACAGCTGGCCAATGGCCGCAGCAACCATCCCCAGGGCCAATTCCTCCGGGGTGGAGTTTGTGCCTGCGAGCTTGTTGGCCGTCTTGATCTTTGCATACGACTTTCTCACAAAGGAGTACCAGTAGAAGTAGGTGAAGGACTGCACGGCCGTGGACAGCAGACTGGAGCCCAGCCCTTTGTAGAGCCCGCTGACGCCCTGTTTCTGGAGGATCTTGAGCGCGGCGTCCAGCGAGTTCTTGTACTTCTCTTCTGGGGTAGCGTCCGACTTATCGCTATCGCTCTTCTGCTCCAGCTGTGTCTGGATGACGGTCTTGACCAGGTCCAGCGGGTAGACGATGGTGTTGGCGATGATGGAGGCGGAGGCCCCGTAGACGGCGGACTCGACGTTGGACATGGCCTGTTTCTGTGTGAGTTTCTTTCCAAGTACTGGATATTTCAGCAGACTCGGCCCTTTATAAAGAATTGCGCCAAACTCCACAATTTGCGTTCTATTCCCCTTCTGAAAGGAGACGTCCGCCTAGACCCGCCTACAGTTTAGGCCCATCGGCGATTTTAGCGAGATCAACGCGAATTTTATCGAGTTTAAGGCGGGGGATTTCTTGCTGTTTCTGCCGAAATCACCAGCCGAGGAACAAAAATTAGTGACTTGTACCTCTGATCTGTTACTGTAGCTACAATGATCGTGTTTCTAATTGGCTCGTGTGGTATTTTATCGGTCGATACAGTGGGTTATTCCCAGAAGACCAGTTTCTTGTCAATGCCAGCACTCACCAACACCTCTTTCCCGTTGACAACATCGTTGATTAGACACTTGACCCTCTGCTCATGAGCTTTCAGCTCCTTCACGATCTCACCATTCTGGAACTCAAGACCTCTAATCACACCATCATCACCACTGACCCATAACCCTGAGTTGTCCGGTCTCCAGATGATCCGGGCCTGTGAGTACTTATCCTGTGGACTCAGCGAGTTCAAGTTCCCCAGGATATAGCCTCGATGCACCTGGGTGCTTAACTGTTGTTCACCAGTGGTTTCTGAATCTTCTTTCAACAGTTCTGTGAAATCTGGAGGTGAAGTGATAATCACCCTCATGTATGGAATATGCGACGTACCAACGGCGATTTTGGTGTCCTTGGTCAATTCCTTGGAGGTAAGTGCGATAGACATCGGTGTGAATCCATGTGTGGAGAACTCTGCATCGTTCAGTGACACTTTAGCAACTTCATATAATTGATCCGATGCATTGGTGCTGAAATATGCCAATTGTGAGGAATCCAGTCTTGTTATTAGGATAATGGGTTTCTTTTGGAAATATCCAAGTTCTAAAGTAGTAGCATTGGATAACAGTTTGAACTCGGACACAAAAGTAAACTTATCATCTTTCAATTCATGAACTTTCAATAAGAAATCCCAACCGATGGAATAAATTACCACTTTATCATCTAGAACATCAATTCTGAAATCTGTGACCAGTCTCTTGTGTAATTGGAATTCACTAACCTCTTTGAAATCACCTTCAACAAACTCAAATAATTTGATCTTACCATCCATACCACAACTCAACAGTCTATTAGTGTTTGGAATCGCATATGCGCATTTCCCCACTGAATTATGCAATTGATACTCGCCCAGAGTGCTATGATCCTTCAGATCCTTCACGATCAACTTCTTGCTCGAATTCGTGGTGAATAACAACTGTCTCACCTCATCACCGATCTTGAATGGCGCAGATGACAAATGGATGGTCAATGACCCATCAGTACTCAATTCTTTCGAATCAGTGACATGTTCCTTATTCCAGCTTTCAAAAAGGTGTTTATTCTCAACGATGTTGTTAGTCGATGTCTTTGTGTTGATGATCTCAGAGTGCTCAATGTACTTGGTACGATCATTGATGATGTCTTCTAAATGCTCATAATTGGCAGTGGTGCTGGTAGAATTGACGCCTGATTGCTCTTCAAACAGCTTTAATGTCTCATCAAACCCCTTTCTTTTCAAGTAGTCCGCTATCAGCACGTCGGTGATGGACATCTTTGAAGAATTAAGGGTGACACATAACGTATCTGCTATCGATTTGAATGTTCTCGAATGTAACAGATTTGAAAGATGCAGCCCTAGACTCTCACATGACATGATACAGTCACATGACATACTTGTCAAGCCCTAGTTTCCTCCTGGTGTATGGATGTTCTCTTCGCCTTTCCCGCGAAATTCCACCCAAGCCAAACATCCGACGCTGTTTTTCAAAGTGGCGATTACATAATCCTCCTCTTCTTGCTTTCGTAATCAGTCCACAGTGCGAAATCCTTTGGGTTTGTGAAAAAAAGCTTTTCAAACTTTTCACACTTCAGACCTTTTCCAATTAATACATCAAACAGACAATAAATCAAAATGGGTAAAGGTAAACCAAGAGGTTTGAACTCTGCTAGAAAGTTACGTGTCCACAGAAGAAACAAGTAAGTCCCATCCAAAACAACGAGGGAAGTGGGATTTTAAAGGGAGTTTTTTTATCGTTTGATCAACTTCAACATTTCCATGAATTGAACCAATTTTGAGAGTGAAGGAGAGATAATCCATCAATGAGTGATATCAAGAACCCATCAATGCAATATTCGAAGACTATTATGATCTTTTCCATGAGAAATCCCGCTCAAAATGCCATTTTATGTCAGTCCCATCATGCCACTCAATTTTTTTAATACATCCCTAGTATTGAAATAAGACAACTCACCAAAGAAGAATCCCTATTCGACTCTTCCCTCCCAACCCCATCTGAACACAATACTAACTACTATTATAGCCGTTGGGCCGAACAAACCTACAAAAAGAGATTATTGGGTACTGCCTTCAGATCTTCTCCATTTGGTGGTTCATCTCACGCTAAAGGTATCGTTTTAGAAAAAATCGGTATTGAATCCAAACAACCAAACTCTGCTATCAGAAAGTGTGTCAGAGTCCAATTGATCAAGAACGGTAAGAGAGTCACTGCCTTCGTTCCAAATGATGGTTGTTTGAACTACGTTGATGAAAACGATGAAGTTTTATTAGCTGGTTTCGGTAGAAAGGGTAAAGCTAAGGGTGATATCCCAGGTGTCAGATTCAAAGTTGTTAAAGTTTCTGGTGTTTCATTACTAGCTTTATGGAAAGAAAAGAAGGAAAAACCAAGATCATAATCGCATTTCTGGAAAAGATTTCTGTATATTTTGGCTTTATGCACATTAGTTTATAATTAATGAAGGTGTAGGTTGTGTTATAGAAAAGTGTAGTTTCTGATGGTTTGTATATTGTTGGTGTTCCTTTAAGTGTGTGTTTTTGGAGTGTGATCTGCCATCTGGTACTTTGACGGATTTTTTCAAGGATGAATCTGAAGTAAACTGAATATCTTCAGCAAGAGAGTACCTCGGTTTGGTACCCTTCTAGTCGCTAGCATGATCAAAACTTGCTTTCATTCATCATGCTTCTGCTTCATCTTTACTCTACACCTCCTCAAATCAAATCATTAATTTATTATACACATTAGAACCCTGAATTTCTACCTTCAATACTGACACCACCTTTTTTCGTACCTGATCTTCTCCCACTTAGCTTTTGGTTAATTCTCTTGAATTGATCATCTCTATTCAAAGAAGTACCCACACCTGCATTCATGATAGTGTTTGAAGAATGATCGACTTTTGATCTTGGAGCAAATTTATAATCTGTGACTGTTGGTGCTGGGGCAGCAGCTCTGTTTCTTCTTGCGGCTTGTTGTTCATAGATGGATTTTTCAGATTCTTTCTTCTTCTTTTCTTCAGCTGATAGTGATTTGGATTTTCTTCTTAGTCTTTGATGGTCGAAATCAATGGAGTTGATCTGTTTATCTCTGTAATTATCTGAGGCACCAATGATTGGTCTTGTCCAGTCGGAAATCAACTTATCAGCGACTCTTTTGATCTTTGGTTCAACCCTCTTGGATTTTTGGTAGAACAATAAGATCTTACCGATACCTGACTCTCTCAGATGGTTTGTGTTGATTGGTAGTTTCAATAATGCACCGAATAGCACTTTTTGGATTTCATATGATGGTAATGAGGCATCAGGTAGAGGTTCTAACCATTGTCTGACTTCTAGCAGTAAGTTATTATCTAGAATCACTTCAGCCAAGTTGGCCTTGGATAAGACATCACGGACTTTTGGTAATAGTTGAATCTTGTTCACAGCAATACCTGATTGGTTTTCAATTAGTTCAGCATCTTTCTTAGCGGCAGAATCCATTTGACTTTTCAATATCTGGATCAATTCATCATCGTCATTAGTTAGATCGTGTTCGTCTTTTCTCTTCTTTGTCTTTGGTTTCTTTAATGCTCTTTCCAATTTAGCTTCAAGTTCTTGACGTCTCTTACTGGCCTCTGAGAAACTTTCACTTGAATGATGCACATTATCTTCGTCTAACCCATCATCTTGGTAATCTTCCACCACTGGTTTCTTCTTAACATGCTGGAGGTCCTCTTCTGGGATGTTTGTACGTTTACGGGCTTTCAATTTGGAGAAGTCTTCATCTTGCAAGTCATCATCACCTTCATCATGGAACTCTTCATCATTGGCGTTTTCAGCTTCTTCCACTGTTTCCTCCACTGGGTTTTCGGTCTCTTCAAAGTTTTCAGCTGAACCGGCAGCAGGGCGTTCGTCGTCACTCATCCTCAGCGCTGTTTGGTGGCTTTGGCTTGTTGTTTTCGCCAGTTGGTTTGGCCTTTGTACTGTTGAAATCAAATTCATTTTGAAATCACCAAAGTCGGAAATGGGGCCGAGTTCCGACTTCAGCGCTGGATTTTTCAACTTTTCAGCTACCAAATCAGTCAAAAGACAGCTAAATCGACCAGCATACAAGCATATAAATCATAGACAAAATGTACGGTGGCGGCCAACCTTTGAGCGAAAAAGAGAAGAAACAACACCAAGACTTCACCAACCAAACCTTGATCACCTCAGCCTACATCGCCGGTGCCTTGTGGTTGACCCCAATCGTCTACCACTTCATCAAGAACCAAATCTCCAAATAAGTCCGGTTCTGATGCTGAAAAATCACTGGTAGAGGCATTGTTAGACCCCACTCACGATCCATTGGGGTCACCTGCTTGCTGGCTTGCTGGTTTCATGTGTGTTCTTTTGTATTTTATTCCTGTTACATAGTGCTAAGAAAAGTTATACATATATCTAAGATCTAAACTTTCAATATAGTGTCCCGATTGTGAGGTCCCTTATCCATGGCTCCACTCTGAACGATGGGAATCTCTGCAGAAGTGTCGTGTTGAATGTGTGTTTCTTGAAGGTGGTGTTCTTGATTGTGGAGTGCAATCTGGTGAAATCTCTTAACGTGGGGTTACACTCGTACTTTGCTCTTTTATGTGTCCAAAGTCTCTCGAGCTTGTTGTACGTCCACGTCTTGAACTCAGTCAGGTATAGACTCTTTCTCCCATACTCTCTGAGCAGCATGTTTTGGATGTTGTTCGGGACCATCAGGATCTCACCCTCGTAGATTGTAGGTATCAATGGTGATAGTTCTGAAACTTTATAGAAGTGATAGTCCTTGCAAGATATGAGCTCTTGTCTATCGTAAGTCTCATTGATCCCTTTTGCCAATTCACTGCTTAATGACTCGATCTCTGTGTGTATGGATTCATAGTATGGATTGAATACTTTGTTCAATTCAGTGTTCTCCTTCTGTTCTAGATCTTCAATATCATTAGGATTGATCTCTGAAGTCAGAACGGTGATGTCAATGTATAGTCCACTTTCAACGTCAATGAACCTAGCATCAATCTTGTTCTCTGGGTTCTTACCTCTCTTAAAGAACCAGGGATTCACATCTATCAAGTACTTTCCCAAATTGACATCATCCTGATAATCAACAACCAATGTACCATTATGTCTCACCAACTTCCAAAAGGATTCCGCAGTGACTTGGACATCAAGGTCGTTATCCCAGGGCATAATCAGTCCGTTAAAATAGTATCCCATCAAAGTACCATGACCTAGCCAGGTGTTAATGGAGGCCTTTGTGGTGAAACGGGCCCAGGCTCGCACTATACGATGCAAAATGGCAACTCTGTCCATTACACGAAGTCTTGAATGGTAGAACCGCACTTCATAATGCGCTAGTCCAGATTTGTTGAGAAGATAGCCTTCTTTGAAATATCTGTATTCTTCAATCTCATTAGTCAGGTATGATTGTTGTTCAGTGGGTAGTGTAGACAGGTTTTCTTCGAATGATAGATCAAAGTCCTTCGCAGTGAGTTCCACAGCTTTAAAATCATCAACCCAACGTTCTTCATCTTGGAAATATTCCATAATTTCCTGTTTGATCGAACCAACCTCTGTAACAAGATCCAAATGACCATCAACCTTAGTGTCATGATAGTGTAGTTGTTCGCTCATCAACACGACTTGGTGCACAGGGTATTGGTAAAGCCAGTAAAGCCCCAATTCTGTCTTGTTCTCATAATCGAGCACATCATTCCAGTTAAAAGGCACTTCATCTCCCTCTTTCACAGTTTTCAACAGGGAAACACCAAACCGTCTGGCATCATGCCCATCACCATTGATCCCATCAACTCGCGCCAATTCGGTCTCAGTCAAGTTGTGATAAGTCCTCGTCTCCACAATACCACTCGTTGGTCCTTCTTCTCTCAAATAAGCCCATAATAACCCGAGCACCACCGTCACGATGGCGTATAATTGCGACTGTTTGGTCATGCGATCTCTAAACTCCAAAGTACAATGTAACTAATTTTCAAAATCTGGAGAAAAGTACAGTCATCAGAAAAGTACACAAAGTAATACAACTCAGCACCAATGCCACCAAAACCACTTGTGCCCTGCCTGGTGGCTCATATAAACTTCCTCAAGGCTGTGAGGACGCCTGCTGAACTGCGGTATGTCTACCAGGAGTTCGGCCGGTTGGGGAACCTGGTACACTGGACAGATTACTGGTCTAAAGCGGGCTTCAAACACCATTCAGCTAGATCAATGGCTGTGTTTCAGGTTGATAAATGGGAAAAACAAGAGTTGAAGAAACAGCTGGAGAGAATTGTTGCTATTCCATTGCTCAGTGACTACCTGAAGTTGAAAGAGGGTGTCGTTAAGGATGTTCAACCAAGGTTTAAGAAGAGTAAGGAGGTTGAGATCACACATGCCACTTTTGAGGATCCTTTCTTCAAGGCCGTGAGGTCAGAATATGCTGAAGGTGTGAGGATCAGTGCTGAACAGTCAATCCCCATGATCATAAAGACCCAGGATCTTACCTGACGTTGGCTACACGACTATTTATTAACGATGAAAGCATTTTTGATGATTATTTATTGTACAATTCCTCTATTTTTGAAACTTTTGTAGGATCTGTTGATCCTCATCAATGATCTTTGCCAAGTACTTGATACCGTTCTGTTGTTCTTGTAAGACAGTAGCAATCTTCAGTATTTGATCTTGTTTTTGTTCGACGTCATCTTCTTCTCTATCAGCTTCGTTGGATTGGATACCTAGTGCACTGTCCAATTGTTCATTCAAACTCTTAGCCTTTTCCTTCAAGATTGATAATCTGGCCCATAGTTCATTACTCTTACCTAACCCTGATGGATCTTGTGATTTTCTCAATAATTCTTGGAAATTTTGGATCAGTTTCTCTTCACTTGGTGATAATTGGAAGCCCTTAGACTTCAGCACAGCAAGGGTGGACACTAGCCTTAGGATTCTTCTTGATATTCTTGTGTGTCTAGCCTTGGCCTCCACTATTCTCGAAGCAGTGTCTAGTTCATGTCTATCACTTAGGACTTTATACTTTTCACTAATTTGTTGTAAGATGACACGCGCTTGGGCAACATGGTTGACTTGTGTCTGTGATCTCTTTTGCAAGTCTTCAAACCCAATAGCACGCACTGGGACAGAGTTGGTGGATGGTCTCTTTTCATAAGCTTTGTCCCAATCCTCTGTTTCATTGACAGGCTTGGTATATAATGCAGATTCGTTTTGTGGGACTGTGTTATAGAAATAGGTCTTTAGCACTGTTTGTTGTGAGTTTGGGTCCCATGAGTTCTTCACTTTAGTCAGTTGTTCTTGGATATGGATGGAGTAGTTGTTATTAGTGCTATTGTCCTTTGCGCTTTGTGAAGATGAGAAAGATAATGGGTTTTGCTGTTGTTGCTGTTGACCCTGTGTGGTATTCGAATTGGAAGACCAAGCGAAAGCCGGTTGTGATGATGTGCTGGTGGATGTTTGCTGTTGTTGTTGTGGCTGCTGCTGGTTCTGTTGGTTTTGTTGTTGGTTATTCTGGCCAAATAGTGATGAGCCTGTGCTATTGTTGTTATTGTTAGCATCAAAAAGACCACCAGAGGTAGAATTCTGTTGTGTGTTATTTGAAGAGCCAAATAAACCACCAGTGGTACCTGAAGTTGCTGGCTTGGCGCCAAACAAGCCACCGGAAGACTGCTGTGTAGTGTTGTTATTAGTGTTACCAAACAAACCACCGGATGATTGTTGTGTGGTATTGTTGTTAGCATTGTTACCGAACAAACCACCTGAAGTTGAAGATTGAGTATTGTTATTAGCTGTGTTACCGAATAAACCACCTGAAGTTGGAGCAGTAGAGGTTGTGGAGTTGTTACCAAATAGACCACCAGTGGTACCAGTAGCTGCTGGTTTAGCACCAAATAAGCCACCTGAAGTGGATGAATTGGCATTATTGTTGTTAGAACCAAACAGACCACCTGTGTTACCACTGCTAGTGGCTGTGTTATTGTTATTTTGGCCGAATAGACCACCAGAAGTACCAGTAGATGCGTTGTTTGTGCTTGAGCCTAGACTGAAGCCAGAGCCTGATCCAGAGCCAAAACCGCCGGTAGCAGCCGGTTTAGCGCCACCAAAAAGGTTCCCGCTTGATTGTGAGTTGGCACCAAACATTTTATGTGTTCCTTAGCGTGAATTTGGGCCGAATTGGAGGTGTCAAAGTGGCGTTTGGTGAACTTGGTTCTGAGTTTATACTGATTCCAAGGCATTTTGTTTTGATTTGAAAAAATTAGAGAGAGGGCCTTGACTTCCTGATTCGGAAAGTAAAAATCGCTGTCGAAGAAGATCACTTTTCCATCCCCACAGAAAAATAAGGATCGTGAATTTCGATCGAAACTGTCTCCAGAACCCACTAAACCACGAGATTTCGACGCCTGAACGATGGGGAAAAACGGTGAACCAAGCTTGAACTACGCCCTGTTGGTGGACCCTACGCCAATGCCTGCGGAGATCCCGGACGTGCCGGAGGTCGGGGCCTCTTCTGCGCCTTTGGCGAGCGCAGCCTTCTTCATCGGTGCCAGATGCGGTGCCTACAACGACGACTTCATGCTGTGCAAGGAGCAGGCTGGCAAGGACGGGCCTGTCGAGTGCCTGAAGGAGGGCAGAAGGGTCACCAGATGCGCCTCCTCCGTGATCAGCGACATCAACAAGCACTGTGCTGAGAGCTTCAAGCTGCACTGGCAATGCATCAACAACAACAACTTCGAGCTCTACAACTGCAGAAAGGCCGAGACCCTGTTGAACAAGTGCGTCTTTGACAACCTGAACTTGGAGAAGAAGATCCCTGGTGCTGAGGTCCAGGTCCACCTGAAAGAGAAGCCGGTCTTCACACCAGCTGCTGAAGATAGAGCCTCTGTTCGTGCCTTCAAGGAAGCTCAAAAGCAGGGGAGAATCTGAGCTCTTGTACGAGTACCCATGACTATTTATTACTTATTTATTCTATTTATTATTTATTCTATTTATACAATGCACAGAGCACTGTGTTTTACTACTATATTTATTTGTAAAGACGAACTGAACTATCTATTATTATACAGCTTTCATAATCATTCCTCGATCTCGGTCTCCATTCTTCTTTCTCTCAACTTGTTGATACGGTTCACCAATTGGATCAGCCCAACTCTCTCTGCGATCTTCGTAGAAGCTGCTAGTGCCTTATCTTGTTTCAAATCTTGGGCAAGTTTCCAAGCTTTAGCGTTCTTCTCTTCCACACAGGCAGCTGAGAATAGCTTCAAAATGGCCTTGTCGTGAGCAATAGCGTACTCGGTCAAGGTTTCATTGTCATCTTCAAACACTTCACCTTCATTCGTCAAGGTTTCACCTAGCAGTTCACCCAGGGTTTTGGCTCTCACTAATTCTTCTTCTGCTGTGTCAATGTCTGTCGATTCTTTACTGATTGGTAATTTAACCTCCAGTTCTGATGGTAATGTCAATGGGTAAGGTGGATATTCGGAGCCTCTAATGATGATACAGTTCAAGTTTTCACGGTGTAGACCTAAAGGCCAGATGTTCAAATCACCTTTACCACCAATCTCTTTAATCTTGATATCTGAATCCAAAATAGGAACCCATGTTGCTTGTAGTGGAGCTCTCCATCTCAACAAGATCAACACAACACCATCGTTACCGACAATAACAGGATCACCGTGCGTGTTGAAAAAGATACCTTTCAGTAGGTCTCTATCAAGGTTGAATTCCAGAGGTAAACTCAAATCACGTTGCAAATAACGACCATCAAGATCTTGCAAGTTGTAAATTAGTTGATTGTTGTTGGAAAGGGAGATTGTGAAGATGTAGTTTGTATTGGTGGCAGATGCAATGATTGGGGCAGTCTTCTGGATGCTTTGTGGGATACCATATAGGGAAAAGTTTCTGATATAACCGATTGAAGAACACACTAAGATCACGGAATCACTTAGTGATAATGAAGTCAAGATCTCACCTTCCCTGGTTGGGATTTCCTTCTCCCATGAGTCAGCTGTGTTTGAATGTGGTCTGAATAAGATTCTGGCATCTTTTTTGTTATCACCAGAAAACCCCAGCAGAATACCATCTTTAGTCAAAGCGGCAAGATCATAACCGTAAACATCATCGAAATGGTACTCTCTGTGGACAGATTGGTCAAAGAATGAGACGGTGATTGAGGCGAATGATTCTTGTTTCACCGAGGACACGTAACCAATAGAGTTCATTGTTAGGTATCTTCTGTCTGAAATATATGGTGTACAACCAGGACTGTATGGCTTGAATTTGTACTTTCTTGCAAATGGGGCAAAACTGTTTGGATTAGGTCTCCTTATCTGAGTTCTTGGGATAGCTGTACCTTCATCATCATCAAACTCGGATGGCCTCTTTCTTGGGATGGCATAACCACCATTGTCATCATCGTCAAGGAACCCATCATCATCAACGAAATCTCTCAGACCTTCATCGTCTTCACCATCATTAACAAACCCTCTTAGATCTTCGCCATTGTCTCCCTCATCGTTTGACATGTCACTCATTAGGTTAATGTCATCAGCTTCGCCATCTTCATTTTCTGAAGCATCATCAGCCATCATTTCTTCTAGGGCAGATAGACCACTTGTGTCTTTAGCTGGTTTATAAGCGACTTTTGGTTTCTCCTTGGCAATGTCTTTGAAGACCAAGATATCACCATTGTTAGAGCCAGCAGTCAAGCTGTAGGAGCCATCTGATCTGGTCCAGGCCAAGTTGATCAATTTCTGTGGAAGTTTCTCTTCAACGATGGCTTCTCTTGAGCTAGCGTCCCAAATGATCAGCTTGTTATCCAGATCAGCAGAAGCTAGATAGTCACCATTTGGAGACCATTTCAAATCAGTGATGCCCTGTTCATGAACTCTTGGGAAGGAGTATGATGCTTTGAAGTCTTGGACTCTGGAGAAGACCTTGATGGCCTTTGACTGTGCTGGGATAGCGAACTCGTCACCATTTGGATGCCATTCAACTCTGGTGGATAGGAAGTTGTCCGGAGCATCATCGTCATCATCTTGATAGATCAGCTTGTTGATCTCATCGCCAATTGAGCAGATCAACTTTGGTTCTTCTAGTGTTAGTGAATAGATCTTGATTTCACCATTGGCTAATGACAGTGCAATAAGGTCCACGGTTGGATTGTATGAGATGTCATGGACTTGATCGCCAGCCTTGAACTTGATGACTCTTGAATTGTCCTTCAGGTCAGCTATTTGCACCTCGTCATCGTCACCGGCACCTGCAATCATCAAACCGTTATGTGTAAAGACAGCTCCTCTTATAGGAAGAGCACTTCTGATCACTGTCCCGATTCTTTCCTTGTCATGGATCGAGTACAGGCACACCTCACCAATTTCAGAGCTGACAGCGAACTTGTTTTCACCAAATACAGCCAAATCAGAGGCGTTTTCCAAGATATCCAGAGTTTCAGGCTCAGCATCTTCTTCACCAACCTCGTACACTCTCAAGACACCGTGTGAGCCTGCCACGAGCAGTTTCTTGCCGCTTTTCGTGTACTGAACCCTGGTGGTACCACCACTGGAGTACACGCTTCGTATTTCCGGTTGGACCATGCTTAAATAGTGTGTTTGGGGGCGTGTTCTGCGAGTATTTTGGTGAAGAGTACGCGTAAAGTTTCGTGTTTTTCGAAATTGATCGTGGATGTGTGGCCGCTAACAAAACGTCAAATCTGGGACAAAATCGATTAATTGAACAGGCAGAAGCCAAACTGAATCAGCGATTGCTCTTGAACGAGGCAGATCTCAGAGAATGTCCGGCTTCGACGACCTCGATCTGGAGGCTGAAGAGTTCCCATACCCGCAAAGAATCAACAGAAACGCGTTCCTGGAGGGCCTGAAAGTTGACGGTCAAAAAGACGATTTCAATGTTGACAAGTTCCTATTCGAGCACTATCGTTACACGCTGCTAGAGGACTCACAGAAGGAACTGGAAGGTCTCCTGGGGGAACTGGATCAAGAGTTATTTGACCTGGTAAATAACGACTATTTTGATTTCATTAATTTGGGGAAGACCCTTGATGGTGGTGAAGGTTTGGTTGACAGACTGAGAGTCGATGTGTCTAAGTACAGAAAGAGACTGACAGATGAGTCCAAACGACTAGACGAGTCCAAAGAGCATGTTGAAAGCTCTCTAGAAAACATCAACAAGCTGGGCCAACTGAAGAGAGACGCTCAAAACATGCTGCTCCTAGATGACTTCATCAATAAGTTCGAACAATTGCTAGCCCAGAACTCAGAATACATCCAACTAGAAGTCCTAAAGCAACTAACCTCCCTCTATTTGACCATCCATCAACTGCTTAAAACACTGCCTAACTACGAATTCGTTGTTTCCAAAGCCGACAATATTAGTATCCTAAGATACGAATTTAGAGGTATTCTTGACGAATACCTACGTGGTATACGACCAGACGATACATCATATGAAGAGATCGTCCATGTGCTTGGTATATACACCATTATTGGTGATCAGAAGGATGCAGCTAAGATTTTAAGAGAGAAGAAGGAATCCAAGTCAAATAAGAATGACATTTAAATAAGGTTTAATGCCCAAAATTTTGCATGATTTATGATTCATTATGTAGATATTGCTTCAAAGAATGCATTCCTCGGCTGGATAGTTCTCCCCATCACTTTTTCTTATATTTTTGTGGCGTTTAATGCTGTCGGTTATACCCTCATTTTTGCGGGTAACCTCATCGCGGAAAAAAAATTCGCTTCACATAAAAACTATTTTACATACTTTAAACAAAGATCAAACCCTTATAAAACCACTTTATTCTACGATGGCAGGTGATCCATTCCTATCTGATCCAAACAGAAAGAAAAGATCAAGATCAAACAGAGCGACTTCCACCACAAAGGCCTCTAAAAAGACGAAACAGACCCGAGTTAATAACCCACCTTCAGATGAAGAAATCTCAGGCATAAGTGATAGTGAAGATGAACAAGGGAACGTCTCCTACGACGAGAATAATGACGACGATGATAAAGAAGCTGAAGTTGATTCTGAAGAAGAGTTTGGCCAGGAAAGTGCGGCTGACAAGCGTCGTCGTTTGGCAAAACAATACCTTGATAACTTGAAGAATGAAGTTGGTGCAGGTGATTACGAATTCGATGCTAAAGACTTAGATGACGAGATCATCTCAAAGAGATTGAAAGAGGATGTTGCTGAGACCAAAGGTCACGTTTACAGATACATTGCAGACAATTTGCTACTTTCAGACATCAAGCCTACCATCACTAGAGTTGGGTCAAAATCATTGACAGGTCTATCAGTGCGATTCCCATACGCATACACCATTTCCAAAGACATTGAGTTGATCAAATGGGATATTCGTGATTTCAAGAAGAAACCAACAAGAGTGAAACATACCAGAGGTGGGAAGAGATTCACCGAAGTGTCCAACGAACCACAGAACAACGGTCATGCTGATGAAATCTTGACTGTTGCAACTAGTCCAGATGGGAAATACGTTGTCACTGGTGGTAGAGATAAAAGAATCATTGTGTGGAGTACAGAGGCTCTAGCACCTATCAGAGTCCTTGAAACCCGTGATCGTCGTGGTGAAGTGCTTGGTCTGGTGTTCCGTCGTGGCTCAGACCAACTATATGCCTGTTGTGCTGATTTGAAAGTTAGAACCTACAGTATAAACCAATTTGCTCAATTGGAAATTCTATATGGTCATCAAGATGTTGTTGTTGATATATCGGCCTTGGGTCAAGAACGTTGTGTCACTGTTGGTGCTAGGGATCGTACTGCTATGTTATGGAAAATCGCAGAAGAGACTAGACTAACTTTCAGAGGTGGTGAGAATGAGAAGAAGAAAAAGAAGAAGAGCAAGAAGATCGAGGATGTCGATGAGATGGATGTTGATGAGGTTGAAGAAGAGGAGAAGTTCTTTGCTGAAGGTAGCATTGATTGTGTTTCCATGATTGATGACTCCCATTTCGTTACAGGCTCAGATAATGGTAGTATATCATTATGGTCACTAGCCAAGAAGAAACCATTATTCATTCAACATTATGCACATGGTCTACTGCCTAGATTGACTCCAGAACAAGCATCAGCTGAAGCTGACCCAGAATTAAGACAACAACAAGTCCCAGAAGAACAACCATATTGGATCACTGCCATTCATGCCATTCCATACTCCAACGTGTTCATTTCCGGTTCATGGAACGGTTCATTGAAGGTGTGGAAGCTAGAAGACAACTTGAGAGGTTTCACTCTACTGGGTGAGTTGCCAAACGCTCGTGGTGTCGTGAACAGAATTGACGTTGCCGAACAAGGTCAACATGGTCAAGAATCATTAAGAATATTAGCATCATTATCAAAAGAACATAGACTAGGCCGTTGGATTGATACTGACGGCGGTCGTAATAGCATATACTCTGTTGTCGTCGATCAACAGGTGTTACAAAGATAGAGTTTTTTGTGTATAATTTAATTTAAAAGTCTTGCATCAACCACCAGTAGATATAGCCGCTAATTCTGGAATTGATAGTTCATGATCTTGATAATCAAATGAGAATATACTAGATCTTGAACAAGCGTACACAGGAAGAGCTAATTCCTCTCTTATGCATGTGTTGTGCCCCTGTCTGAGATTCGATGATCATCAGCTCTCTGCTCTGTGCCTGAAAATTATTTTTTTGGAACAAAACATCAAGATTAACGAGACGCGTCTTAATTAAATCAAGTACTGGCACAACAGAAACAATGGCTACTAACACAGCTAGCTACAACTAAACTCTTTTCCAATTAACATAGTCCATCAATATACAAAAATAAATCACTAAACAAAAACAAACCAAGCTGAAATCAAAGGATGATATAAAAAAAAATAGAGGACAGGACTTCATTAAGATATAAAAATTAGGTAGTCGTTAAAAAAATCAAACAATCTAAGATCAGATAAATCAGGTATTAAATAAAAAAATTAGGATAAAT
The DNA here is from genome assembly GCA_030574855.1 of Taiozyma rabaulensis. Lineage (NCBI taxonomy): Eukaryota > Fungi > Ascomycota > Saccharomycetes > Phaffomycetales > Wickerhamomycetaceae > Taiozyma > Taiozyma rabaulensis. The sequence continues at coordinate 44,071 of JAJMFP010000001.1, forward strand.
CACTGACTCATAAGGGGTAGTAATACAGGGTATTGAATCAAAGAATGACAGGGGTGCTGTAGGTTTGGAAGAAGGAGCCAAATGGCGTGTTTTGTGGATTTTGGAGTGGGTATTGAGGGTATTTTTCCTTCTGCTTATAGTAAAGCACCAACGATCAAACCAAGAGCACCAACGGCCATGGCACCAGGAAGTTGTTGAGCGCCAGCTAGACCCTTTGATGAAGATGAAGAAACAGCACTTGAAGCTTGAGAAGCAGTAGCTGAACTTAGAACGGTGGAGGTGGCTGAAACAAGCTTGGTGGAGCTCTGTGAAGTGGAGTTGTGGTGGGTGGTGGAGTTGTCTGAAGCAATAGCCAGTAGACCCTTAGCAGCAGATAAGGAGTGAGCCTTGGAGGCTGAGGAAACTGAGGCAACAGAAGCGGCTGAGACAGAGGAAACTGAGGCAGCTGAGATAGATGAAACTGAGGCAGCTGAGATAGATGAAACTGAGGCAGCTGAGATAGATGAAACTGAGGCAGCTGAGATAGATGAAACTGAGGCAGCGGAAGCAGATTCAGCAGCAATTTCTGAAGAAGCAGAAGCAGCAGATAATAGGGATTCGTAGGCAGCTTCTGAAGCTTCTGAGGCAGCAGCTAATGAAGATTCGTAAGCATCTTCGGAGGCTTCTGAGGCAACAGAGGCTAATGAAGCAGCTGAGGCTAATGAAGCAGCTGAGGCTAATGAAGCAGCTGAGGCTAATGAAGCAGCTGAGGCTAATGAAGCAGCTGAGACTTCTGAAGCAGCTGAAGCAGCTGAAGCTAGGGATTGAGCAGAAGCTAATGAGGCAGCTGAGGCGACTGAGGCTTCTGAAGCTTGTGAAACAGCTTCTAATGAGGCAGCCAAAGCTGAGGATTCTGATGGACTTAACAAAGTTTCGGTGTAGACGATGGTGGAGGTGTAAGTAGTGGTTGGTTCGTCAGCTAGGACTTTAGCAGCTAGGGCTAATAGGATAGAAGTCTTGAATAACATTGTTGAATAGTGAATAGGGCGCGTTGCGGTGTAAAAATTCTCAGGGATAGGGATTCTTGAGCTCTGGAATCTTGTTGTTTTGATTTTGAAAGCGTGATAGTAGGTAATAGACACTATAAGTACTCGGAAGTAGGGTTTAAATGAATGACTGGAGCACTTTTGCTGGTTAAACGAACGGATGGGTTCTTCGTGAAGGATTTTGTAGAAGCAAAAGTTTTCGAATGAATTCTGAAAAGTGGATGACAATTTGGAACCCTGGTTAGATGTTTTCTTTTCTCCCGACGTTGAGCTTTCCTGTGTGCGTCGAGGTGCATACGGTTACCCTTTGTGGGCATTTCCTTGCGCGGAGATCGCAGATTTTCATGCAATGTTCCATTTTCGGAAGGAGGAAAACAAAGATTTCCCTGGAAACGCGGTGAGAAGTCGTCACATTCCTAAACAAAAGGAGCCTCTGTTTTTCCCGAAGAAGCAAAACCTCAACATGAATGTGCCAACAGCGGAGCTAAAATTCCAGGTAGAAAGACGAGAGTCACGCGTATCCTCTGCGAGGGTCCATAGACGGACTACAGCGTCAAACTTTCTGGACTCATGGCGTCTTTTGCCGCTGTTCCAAGGGTCTCGTGGCAATTTGTTTACAAAAATTCTCCCTCTTGCACAAAAGCCGCCTTTGGCTGTTCAGCTCCTCAGTACGCTGCACGCCTGAGCAAGATCACAGATCTAAGCGCCCGAACGGGAAACTCTCCTTCTGGTTTCGGCGATCGCCCTAGAAATGGGCAGTCCCCCTACCGTGTCCAGACCCTGTACGCTCACCAAATCCGCGACGCTTATTGGCCAGCTGTAGCGGCGTTGAACAATCGTACTTGTGCCCACGTCTCGCCACAGAAACATGTAAAAATTTTAGTGTGTCTTTGTGTTACCTCGACAAAACGGTCCGGATCTGGCTGTTTGAGGTCTCAGGTGCACAGAGTACATACAACTCATCAAGATCTCAATTTACGAGCCCAGCTCTAACGGTGCAGGACAATAGGCACAGTATATACATGTCTTAGTTAAACTCCAAGTCTAGCGGGCCCACTTTCCAGAACACACTTGCTTTTCTTGTTCCTAATTGTTTCTTCACCTGCTAACTTCGGCTTGTTGTCCCAAAAAAAATTGCTGAAGCAATGAAAAGGTGGGCCTAGAAAAATCCAGGAATTTTGAACGGTGTACACCGAGTACAATTTATAACAGGCTACTCGACTCAGCTACATCGTTCGATTCCTCAATTAACTATCTGAGCTCTCACCCCTTATCAAATTTGTCTCTTTGGCTGATTGCTATCAGTCGGTGATCGGTTTCCGGTTCAGGGCCTGTCTTCACGTCTTGACTGTGATGTAGCTAGTTTTACGACTGTACATGCCAGAAATGCAGGTTTTACACGTTGAAGTCAGGGCCATTTGGAAGGCGTGACAATTATATGCTTGATTTCGGACATTCCTTGATCCACGCGCCAACGAGGCGTGCGGTTATGACGTTTGCTCTCGGCCTTCTAATTTAACCCATTGTGAATTTTTGTGTCACTTTGATAAGAAACGATTTGATTATAAAAAGAGATTACTCACAAATACGTCACTTATAGGGGTTACGAACACATTAGCAATCCAATACAATACATGGCACCAATTGGTATAATCTCAAAGTCCTCTGAGACTTCTAGAATGCTGGGAAGAAGAAACCACTATTTCAGTTCTTCCTTTTTCCAAACAATCAAAGTTAAAGTTCAAGCACAATGCATAATTTACGAAGTCCCCTATTGTTGGAAGCCGGGAATTGTTGAAATTACTCCCCATAGAATTCTATGTATAAGGTTTGTCCAAAGAATATTACGATTTGCCAAGAAGACTACAAGACACGTATCTCTATGTCATTCTGAATTACGTTTATTCAGCCGAAAGACAGATCGTACCACTTGAATGGATCATATTGGTTGCGTTAATCGCAAACAACCAATACTTACGTCACTAATAGAAACACTTTCAAACTATGACAAAACGTTTATACTTGCTTAGCAAGTGTCTAGTTTAGCTACAGCGCTAATTGTAAGGTTATATCTATTCGATCTGTTGGTACCACTGGACAAAAGAAGGATCGACTTACCGTATAAGGGGTCGGAATTTAGCTTTGCTGCGCCTTATGTGTAGCGTAGGGGTTGTGCAATTGACTTCACATGTACCCCAGGACCCATGACATAATCTGAGTTAAGCCCGCTTATTTCTCAATGCTCTTTGTCCTCATTTAAAGTTCATGTTCTAGGATGTGACTTGAGGGGTGTTAAATCTGGGTTGCTCCCCTAGAGAGAAAGATGGTTACACTACACTACGAGACGTACTTTGATACTTATAATGCCAATAGCTCCGTTGGTACAATATACTTTAGATCTCATTCATAAAGACGAGACGTCTGGAACTTTAAAGCGCAAGTCACACGGGAGAATATGACCTCTGGCTATAGAAAGTACCTTGTAAAAGTCAAATTGTTAGAGAAAATTACGAGATTTCCGTTATGAGCTTATGCCGGTCAAATATTCTTATATCAGAGTATTCTAAATTATCACAGTATAGCATTCGCTGCTCTGTTTAAGAGTCAAGTAGGATCCAACCTTACGTATTGTCTCCTGACTATTAACGATTTCGCGGAAATTTAAACAATAGACATTCAAAAGCTCTTTTTAATTATCATCATCTTTATCTCCCAGAAGATCCAAAGAGGCTCAAATTGGCCTTGGCTTCCTTTTCTTTGGGTGAATTTGATTCTAAAATGGCTTCTAGAGCTTCTCTTCGAATTTCTCTATAGCCATAGGCGAAGAAGTTGAGATTTTGATCCCACTAGTAGATCGAGCTGCATAAAATCATCTCAAAATAGCACCTCTTCTCCAAATAAAATTAGATTGACAGTGTGACTCTAATATAAAGGTATTAATTGACTGATTTGCATGGTTTAATGATCGAATATTTTAAAACTATTTTTTTTATCTGTTGAGGAAAGAGCATCTCAACTTCTATTTTTGAATTTGAGTTTTCTAAAACCAGTCATTTTTGAGTCAAAATTGCGAACTTTTACCGCTGGAACACAAACCCGACGTTAAAATGACCACTTTTGAGATTACGTAATCATTTTTGAATAGAGAGGTACGTCGTCATTCATTATATCTTCAGCTTTATGATCACTAAGTCCTAGCCTTCAAGTAAAGTATTGCACGGAGGTTAAACCTTCAAACTTCAATATTACAGGCCACGTGAACACGATCCATAGATGTAGCATTAAATAGGGAATTATGACTATAAATACTCCCAGAACTGGTAGGAGTGAACTTGAGGTCTCAGATTGCAAGAAACTATAGCGTGCTTGTACCGCAAGGCTCACACAGTACACTAGAGAGGGGTTGTTTTGATTTTCACTACCAAACTACTAGACTAGAGGAATTTATGATCAGAAGGGTATTTTTGAAGCCAGTATAACTACCTTCAATGAATATCTCCACTACGCAGCTTGGGACTTGCAACATCGAAAAATTAGAGACAACTAAAGCCTCACGATTAGAGATTAAGGCTCTTAGAATGCAAGGTGTTTGAGGTCCGTTCGGTACTGTGGTCTCGGGCTTATGGCAGACAACCTACCTTTTACGAAGCTCCGCCTCAAAGTGAAGTAAAACACTTTAATATATGTCAGGGGGACAACCTTAGGACATGTCATATTATGCGGCTAACATCCACTAGCTTTGCGAGTTGTGCCTTATCTTCTACCATGTCCTACTCCGTGCTCAAACCAAACCGTTACTGTATGAAGGTTTCCAAAAGCGTTGGAATTTTAAACTTTAATCACGTCAGGCGTAAAAAGAAACCTTAAACAGATAACACCGACAGCTATTGAACGGACTCAATTATACGGCAACGGAGTTTGGGCACAATCAAGGATCCTTCTCAAATATGCCAGTATACCAGGACAAATTTAAATATCCGCCTATGCAATATTGTCAAGATTAGACATGCTGGCTCATGTTATCTAGTTGAAATTTGACACAAATGTATTCCTTTATTATAATCAGCTGAGTATGAAACTTCGGAAATGTGTAATCTTTGGCAGCTAGGGACGACAAGTACTGCCACTTACAAATTAAAAGAACTAACGTACAAGATATTTAGTCTCAGGTGCCCCTAAAAAAGAGCAATCCTCACAACCATTGCTTCAGGTCGGAGATCCATATTTCTGTACCAAAGCGTACTGTGTATCGGAGTGCCAAAGATATCCCTTGCGGTTGGTTACTTAAGGGCTCCTGCTTGACAGCACAGTGCCAAAAAGTTGATATCTGCGGACAAAGGATAAAGGATAACTGGTTATCGGCAAATTAGGAGCCCAGTCAGCTACCTCGTAACTTTAAACGTAGCAAGAAACACTGGTTAAGATCGGTTTTTTTTATGTGACCTGATTTTGACAGGCCAGCGGAGGATACATATCAGAGTTTACAGTTACGCTTCGCTCTTTTTTCAACAGCATGCGCACCCGCTTAAAGAAGTCAAGGCGGGGCAAAATATAGATCGCTGAGTACTAATGAGACCATGGGTATCACACTAACTAGTAGAGACTAAGCTAAATATTTTTCACTATCTCCTATCCCTAGTGACCCACAAATTTGAAGAAGTTAGCATTTAGGTACCAAAAGAAGTTCCGAAAACAGTGGCTATATTTTTAGACGTTTTATTGTTTACCCCAACAGGTCTTTTCTTTTTCCTCATCCGACTAACTAACTGACACATTCTGCCGTCATGTTAGTAGCACTTTAAAGTTTAATTTTGGATCTGATGGTACATGTATCTAAAGTTTCGAGTACTGACGTTGTAAACTCTAAATTCTTTATCGGCGAATCGGAACAAGCACACTGCAAGTAGTGAAACAATATTTTAGAAGCTGTGCATAGTTACACATCTGCTTTTACAAATTTGCGGGCCTCGAGGAAGTATGACTACTTAATTGCGATGAGTGAACTGGGGGTTTCATACACTGTAAAAGTGTTCAGCTTTTAACATTTAGAATCATAATAAACTTGAGAACTGAGAGAATCAACACCTGATTGTTGTGCAATAAACTCCAATGAGTGGCACATTTGAGACAATTATCTGACACTCTTGGCCAAAGAGTATATTTCTCGAATAAGGTACTCATACAACAGTGTAATCGCTGAGCTGTTTGAACCTGCTGTGAAGATGGCAGGAACAATGATATATACAGCTGATGAGATGGGAAACCCAAAAAAAGAAAGGTTGGTACAAAGGTCAAATACAGGAGATGATTGGGGACACTGAAGTATTTTACATATGATTAGCGATATAAACAGTCATTGCCGTAGAGATTGGTCTGTAGAAAACTTAGAATACTCCAAAGCAAACCCGAAAACTGCATATACTGGCTAGTGTTATATCATGGTCAATAATAAACCTAAACTAAATTAGTCAGCTATACTCACAAGCTTTTATGATTGTCATGCTATATAGCTCTCATGATTCACATTACATATAATGAAGAATTAGTCCGGAAGGCTCCGATTAAGGTGTTAAAATTCGACTGAGGCTTATAGTGGCTGTAGATCATGTCTCCTTCTCTTTTAATTACGGTAAATATACGTCTTACTTGTATCTGCATGTCTTTTCAGATCTTCGAACAGAACCAACGCGAGAATTTTAGTTGATTCCACTTCTGGGAGAAACCCTGAACGCCTTCCTTAGACCCAATTGCCAGATTTGGCGAGTTCGCAAGTTTTCACCAAGCAACAAATATGTTAAAGCGCTAAAGAGGCGTGCTCATGAGATGGGAACTTGAACATCAAGTACGCACACATTAAGCGCAAAGCTTTTTGACATGATAATGAAAGCAGACAGAACATCCATGACAGGAGGTTCAATACTCAGGTAATTCAGATCCAATTCCCGAATAAGTCTAGATCTACTACTGACTTGAGCTTTTCTTCAAGGTATATAAATCCTTTCTATCGTAGACTAAAATGGCGCTAATTGTGACTTGAGACACACATCAAAATATATATGCCAAAGGCCAATGTTGTGTCTCAGCGTTTCTGGATATTGATCGAGGCTACGCTGCACAATTCAGGGTCCAGGGACCGTGAGTATTGCGAAGGGTAGATCCTGGACAGGAAGGCCGTTACAGGAACCTGGGCATATCACTGAAAATTTGATACCAGCTGTACAGCCGACTACTAGCTGGGGGGTGTTTGGACGTATTGGTTTCAATTCCAGGTGTTAGCCAAGTGCTCTTTCAATCCGGTACTATAAGTAATTAGATTTGATGAGATCAGATCGGGTCTTCCCAGCCTACGAACGATGATGGGGAACAACGCACCTTTGCTTATTTAGGACCTCAAATTTAAGTCCCTGAGACTTGTACTCCGGTAGCGCGCATTTTACTTAATCGGCATGAAGTGAGTAGTGCCAGTTTTGAATTTTCCAAGTTGTCGGACTTTTCACACACCAGATAAGGCCCGAAATCAAAAAAAGAAACGATTGAAACAATAATCATCATCATTCCTACAGTTATTTGGCGATTTAAAGTTTGTCTTAGGCCCGAGAGCTGTAAATACGTGAAGTAAAGCGCAGGAGCTGACACCGCTACGCACCAAGACACATCAACATGAGCTCCTTCAAGTGACTATTGTCCAACAACGCGATAAAAAAGCTCGAATTTCAAACCACTCGTAAGATAAGCCTTACTTTTAGGGACTTGCCGGCCTTTGTTGCTCGTAGTTCTTGCTTTATGTTCACGAAGGTTATTTGTGCTAAACGGCAACCAGGACCTATTTGGTATAGGACCCTGAAGTTTGTACTACGTAATTATTGGATACGAGCCACAAATAGACGAGTCGAGGCTTGAGGTACATGTTATATTTGGCGAAATAGGTACGAGTTATAGACGTACACGTGTCCCTGGAGTACTCGTCAAGTGGTCACGCGAGTATTCTCCTCAAGCAAAATTAATATAGCGCACACTCAAGGGGTAAGTTGAGAGTTGAGGTACCATCGGACTTTAGTTTATTTAAGGTTCAAGGTACTCATAAAGAAGCCACGCTAGATCTAGATGCTTTTAAAACCTTAGACAAGACTAAAGACCAGTAGTCCTTACACTGACTGCAAGAAATTTATCGATAGCCTCATGCCTTGCCCCATAAACTAATGAATAGCTGTAAATAGCAGTCAGTTAACTGCAAGTTGGTCCTTCTGCTTTACAGCTATATAACAACAGAATCACTACAATAATACCGGGACGTACTCCCTCCTACAGGCCAGAATCAAGAATATGCGAACATCAAGGCAGAATGTCCGATTTGTCGTTTTCAAGAGGACACTGCTGCTTTGTTCCGTAACATAAGGCATGAATCTCAATTAAACTGTAGAGGCTCTGCGTAGAGCGACTTCGAGGTTGTTTTCCCTGTAGGATTCGAAGGTTTGGATGGGAACGCATCTATGAATGGCTTACACAGACCAGGATTTTCATATGATCGACTATTATCTTTGACGCCTCATACTACGGAGAACGAGACCCCGGCCCAGAAGCCCTTGTTCTTCAATCCTGCTTCAACTATGGTGCCTGACAGTCGTAATTCCTACAGCCTTATTCCGATTGTTGGCTTGTAGACGTCGCCGCTGCAACGCGGTGCTTGCCTTATGAAAATCCCATCTGTTTCACCCATACACCAGGCGAGCCTATTACTGAGCCATGGACGTAAACACGTCCGTTTACGAGTCATCATTCGAGGCATTTTGCAGTTGGGGAGCTACCGCAAGACGTCACACCAGAATATTAGACAATAAGCACTCCTCATGCCCCACGTAAGGATCGTGAGCAAGGTGCTCATAAATCTACTGATAAATGGACGATCTGTATTTAACGTCAAAATACCGAAATTAGCTTGCGGACACAAACTGGTAGCACCACATCCCGCAAACGGTGATACTGAAAACTCCGTTTGCAGGTAGTCGGCTGAAACACTCCTACATGACACAGAAGGGAGAAGGAATCGAGGAAGTCGTGTGTTTTCCAGAGGTGGTCTTAACTCCTTTCCAGTTGAAAAGCCCAAAGTTTTACATGATGATTTGTCCCAAAAGTCTGGATCTAAAGTACCGTTCTTCTTTTCCTTGTAAAAATAAAAATCCAGCTTGTAACTTGTTGATCCGTGCATGAATTGTGTGATGCAGATCTATGCGCGAGGATATGCACGGAAGGCCTTCTGATTTTCGTCATATGCCCAAAACTCAAATTTTAAACTTTTTCAGCGCTAGTCAAGGCGCGTGCATGACAAAAATGCTTTGTCTCAGGCCTGACGCATGTTATGCACGGACATTTCTCCATATAAATTTCTTTTTGGGAAATTTGTCCCCTTTTTGAATTTAAACTTTCTGGGAACACGAAGCTTCCTGTATATATATCCACTGTTCGTTCCCAACTTTTAGAACACTTTCTTCTACAATTGATATTTACCAGCTCATACCACTTTAGAGAACCAAACAACACGCATACACATTTGTTTCATCCTGTTACATCATAGCTTATAATGTTTACCGTTCACCCCCAAGTTAACATAAAGCAAGAAGGCAAACACACTCTGCCTCCACTATCACATATCATCACATCCACCCTACCCTTCCCACAACAGTCACAACAACAACAATCTCAACAACCACAGCCACAACAACAGGTCGCCCAGCCAGTGCCTTCAGCTCAGCAACATCTGATTCCAAATCAACAGCTACAGTACCAACAACAACCAAGATATGCCGAAGCTCCTATCAAACAAGAACAACGCACCACTCCACCATCACTATCAGCTTCACCAATGGAATCCCGCCAATCTCCTCCAACCTCACCAAAATACTCTTCAAAACAACCTACTGACAGATGCACTTGCAAACACGAAGGTAACCACATTCCAAGACCAAGAAATGCCTTCATCTTATTCCGTCAACAACACCATCAGTCAGTGCTTGATGAAGGTAACGTTGTGAAGACCAACCCAGATGTCTCTAGAGAATTGGGTAAGAGATGGAGAGATTTGTCACCACAAGAAAAGGATTACTGGAATAAGTTGGCTGAAGAAGAGAAGAAGAGACACGCTGAGAAATACCCTGGCTACAGATACATTCCAAGAAGATTTGGTAAGAAGGGTAGTTGTCCATACTGTAAGAACAAGGCTTTGTTGAAACAACAACAAGCTCAACAACAACAGATGCAACTACAGCAGCTACAACAACAGAAAATGGTTGCTAAGCAAACCCCAGTTCCTTCATTATCCTCCTCAGCTTCCACTACTCCAGATGACACCAGAAACGTCTATGGTACTCCATCTTTCGGTGGTCCATCAAGTGAAGAACATGCTGTTGCTCAAAGCTTTTTAAGTTTAAGAAACCAACCATACTACCAACATCAACATCCACAACATCCACAGCATCATCAACAACAACGACAGCATCAATCCCCTTCACCTTACTACCAATATGGCCAAGGTAACGGTTTCATGTCAGCTCCACAATATCTACCACCACAGCCACAATACCAATACACCCAACCAGGCTCTTTAGGTTCTCAACCATTCCAAGCTCCAGTTGAACAGAGACAAAACACAGAGCTTCCTAGATTACCAGCTCTGTCAGATATCAAACCAACTCTAGGTCCTGGTGCCGTCACTGTTGCTGGCGAAGACAAGAAAAGTTGCTCTATTGCTAGCTTTTTGAACTAAGAACCTTCTTTTTATCGAGATCTAAGGTCTCCATACCCTCCACTGTTAACGATTCATTTCTACATTTGCAACTTTGCCCGTTTTGTTACATATTTTGAATTAGATTTTTATTTTCTTGTTGTTTTTGGTTTCCTTCTATTTGGTATGTATCAATCATGTTAGTTTACACAGAAAAGAAGAATTTCGTTATTTATAGGATAATATCATTCATGGTTTTGCATTTCCAAGTGAGTTGTAGTTTTTGGTGCCAGTTCGAAGTTAACCTGAAACTGCCATTCCAAGACACAGGTGCATGGATACGGTTGCTCAGCTTTGTTGCTTGCTGATCTTTTCTTTTGCACAGGGAATTTTGAGGTTCTCGTTAAGGTTTCTGACGGGAGTAGCAAAAAGCCCGACAAACAATGAAATCACGGAAAAACCCAAAAAGGCGGGGTAAAACCGTTGAAAAAAGATATTGTTAAAATCCGATCGATCTCGAGAAAGTTCGAAAGAAGATGGAGTCCCAGAGGTACTTAGATTAGAGGCTTGTAGACTCTAGAGCCAAGTGGCGTTTGGATTCTTGGTTCTAGAACCCAAAAATTTGGAAGGCACGTCAAGTCTAGCAGTTGGTAAACCTGTATGGTTTTTGAACCTTCAAAAAGGCGTGGGAGAAGAGTCAAGTGAGAAGGCATTCGTGACTACTGGCTTCAACAATATGAGGACCTTGCACTGTTCTTAATTCCGCAGCCCCACTCTGGGGGCCCACAGATCGAATCTCGATCGATCATACGATCTGAGTTGTTCTCTTCCGCTTCACATATCCGGCGTGGGCTTGAACAAAGCACAGAGCCAGAGTTGATCAATGGCCCACCTCTAAAGCTAGAACAATAGACGGCGTTGTAGCTGGTAGTAAGCGAGAAATTACGGGAGGTAGGGAGGTAGAACTGTAAACTTGGCTCTGTACGGAAAACGGTGGAAGAACAGAAGCAAGCTAAGCCCTTGTTCACTTCTACTTCTCGGAAGAAGGTATGGCTGAATTCAGCTGGTGGAACCACTGTCTTGAAAAAGCCCACAGAAACCTTAAAACGGGAGCACGCTCCGCAGAAGTCCTAGAAACAGGCAGATGGCTGCTTTGAGCCCTCAGAATGATGGGACCATTTGAAGTAGGGGTCTCTAGTTGCATTGTTGGATTAAGGTTTCATCACGGCCGTTGGATCAACTGTAAATTCGATCGTGTGTTACAGATCCCGACTCTCGAGCCTCAAAAACTATCGTTGACCACAGTGCGTAGTCACTAGCTGCCCGGGCCAGACACACAAGACCAACAGCTATAAATCGGCACGTGTACCACCTATGTACCAACAGCCAAAAACCCAACAAAAAGTACGAGCCTCGAGGAGCATGACGGAGTCCCGAAATTTTAACAATAGTGGTGCAGCCAAAAGCTCAATAAAATTTGATGGAAGCTGCGCTGCACTATGGAGGTTTGCCAATTAATCCGGGTCTATCTTGAATCATGAGACACTGCGGGTTGCCCACTATCCACCACAGACGCTGTATGCTTCTTTCTAAACTTGCTGTTTCGTAAATGCAAGCTCAGCAGTTGTTTCAAAAATAAAGACACAGGCATTAATAATAGGGACCACGAAAGAGAACTAAAGCCTCAACGCTGAATTAGAACTTCGACAATTTGTAAGCAGTACAGCTCGGCCCGACGTATGCCATACACACGATGAAACCTAAACCTTAAAGTCGCAACAATGCAGAGTTTGGAGGAACAGCACTGCCCAGATGCAAAGTTTTCTTCGGCAGCATGATTTGGCCTATTTCTGAGTACTCTCGAGGCAAGAGTATTTTTTGCCCTTTGTTAGAGGCGAAAGACACAAGACCCGAAATGTTTCATGCATGATTCCAGGAGGACGGAGGACGAAGGACCAAGGACCAAGGACAGCTTGTTTGATTTCGGTCCACATGCGAGAGTCTGGAACATATGCACATGAAAAAGCGTCTCAGGTGCCCAACTACTTCACACGACTCAACATGAGTGAGCTTACTCCAGCTTTGCGAGGGTCCTAAGCTAGAGGTCTGGTTTACCTAGTGCCATAAGTAAACTGGTCAGCCTACCCACACGCTAGTGAAGTACACAAGACTCCAGTCTATTAGTACCATGTGGTCTGCTTGGTACCTCAAGAGGTGCATATACGGGAAGGCGCGTCTACAAAGAGCCTCTCTACGCTCAGAACTCCTCCAGCTCACATATCTAAGCATCTTAAGGCCAGTTAGCGAAGACTCTGGGACCAAACTATTTTTCAGGAAGGACCTTCACCATCAAGTACTAAGCTGACTGCGCTTGCACTCACACTCACAATATCCAACTCTTAGCTATGGCGGAACTGGGCACACCACTGTGCATTCACAATCTCAAGACTCGCGGTGACACTCGTGAGCCCAGAGATGCACAAGCAGTATAAACTAATGAGCTCTTCGTGACAGCGGAAGAGTTAGGAATATCCCTGAAACGTAGAAGTGATTGAACTGCACGACATACAAGGATTAGAACTCACATCTGGCCTTATGATATTGGAATTATCGACAGCTCATAAGGGACACTAATTTCTGTTCTAGTGTACGTTATATTTTGGAAGAGACAAGTGATATTCACTTATCCGATAACGCTGACTGACGGAAACTTGCACGCAAAATGATATTGGAATTAGGACAATATCTTTTGCTCAGTACACTACTTCGTTGTTACACGCAGCTGACAAGGAATACGCTACACCACTTTCTGATCCCTTTGCATCATTTGTTCAAGTGTGCCATGGAGTTTTTCCTAGAGTACTTGGCCAGGGGCCTCGCCTAAGGTTGAACAGGACAAGATTCATCTGAAGTTTAAATGTTGAGCTGATATATTGTGGAGATCATCGGCCAGATCCAAAGTAGCACAGAGAAACGAGATGCTGGGATACTGGGGACCAACAATAAGGAGCGCCAAAGACATATACTAGGTCCCATGTCCCACATCATTTGGCAATTGTGCTGTGAAGTTAGGCATGAGGCAATTTACGAGCAGGTTAGTGTGGACATTCCCGAATCCTAGCCCGTGTTCAATTGTGTATCCGTTTTTGGCCTGGTGTCGACGTCTGACAGTCCACTCTGATTGGCAATTGATCTCGACTTGTACCGTTGTGCCACTCCCATCAACTTATGAGTGCACTCAAGCGGCGGATCCGTTAAGCTAGAAATACAGATATGACGGCTGTCATAACGCTAGAAGCCGACGTGTTTCAGTGTTAGAGGACTAGGCTTTTATACACTGCACCTCAACCTCAAGAAACTTGGGGAGCTGCACTTTCCCATGCCGACATTCCAGATCGTTTGCAGTGCCATCGACAAAATCAGGGGAAACGATTTTGAGGCCAAAGGTAGCGATGAGTTCCATTCCGAAAGTTGCATAAAACCCGAAACTTGCAGTTTTACACAAAAGGGACAAATCAATTTTCAATTGTTTGTGTACAGAAAGATCTACATCTGTATGCAGGATTATTTTTGTCCAAAAGGTTCCAAAACTCTTTTTGTGGGAACTCTGCAGCGGATTTGGAATAGTGCATAGTCTGCACATCAGTTAAAATTAGAACCCAGGCAAGCCCGCTGGCGGAGCTGCCGTGAGAAATAGGCAGAGAGGCTAGGCAGATAACCTGATTCTTTGGCAGGACGTCTCCAGCGGAGCCTCTTCCCGTTCGCTGGGCTTACGGGAAGATCTTGGGGGAGCCCAAACAATCGACTGACAGTCTACAGAGCACAGGGCTTATGAATGGGAGTGTAGGACTGCCAAAGTAGAGAAGCCTGTCTCACCACCTTTCTAGAACATTTTATTGAAGGTTTTGGATGGTATACTTGCTGCCGTTTCTACCACGGTAGATGGTAGATGGTAGATGTCATTCATGAAGACAAGCTCATACAAAAGAAGATTGTGCGTCTGATTTTCCAGCAGCGCAGATCACAATAATTGATGATCGTCGCCATCCCCTGAGATCGTCCCTGGGCCTTGCAAGTTTGCCAAAGTTGCCCTTGGCCACCGAACAGAGCATTTCCGCTCTTAAGGCCGCGTTATTTCACTTGTCGTGTGTTTTGAACAGCTACGTGTCCAAACCCACGGGGATAAGCCTGTGCTCACTAGCCCAATAAGAGAACTTGAAAGAAAGTCACTGTATCTTTGTACGAGAAGTTGAAAGGCGTTAGCTTTGCCTAACGTTTCTTTACTTCCGCTCCTTGTTTTGTGCTTGTCTCCCTATTGTGCGCTTGTCCACAAGTTACGACCTGCGTCCTTTGTCCTCCAGGCTCCTTTTTCTCTTTAATGCACTAATGACGCACCTCCATCATCAGCAGCGTTATTGTGAAGTTGCTAGGAGCCACGTTGGCATGGTATGCGCGTTGGAATTCACGCGTAGGCTGTAGGGTACCCTCTACGCCAGCTGGCCTAGAGTACATCTAGCCTTGTTACTTGTTGCAATCGAGGAGCACATCTTTTCCCTTGTCTTCCACAACTTAAGGTTTCAAACTCTATCTCGAAAGGCTGATGCTGTGTGTTTCAGATGTTGTGGAGATAAGAGTAACTTCTTATTATTCGCAGCTCATGATCATGTCCCCAGAGTTGAACAATAGCTACGACCTGGCGATGCCTGCCCACAGTCAGAAATCAAATCGAGCTC
This sequence comes from Taiozyma rabaulensis, assembly GCA_030574855.1. Lineage (NCBI taxonomy): Eukaryota > Fungi > Ascomycota > Saccharomycetes > Phaffomycetales > Wickerhamomycetaceae > Taiozyma > Taiozyma rabaulensis. Next base: position 59,547 of record JAJMFP010000001.1, read on the forward strand.
AACAAAGAGACACATGCGCGTTTATTTTGCAGCCGTCTCTCAACTGGAATCGCCCATCACAAGCTGCTGTCTGGGGGGAAAATCCGCCCAGGGCTAAGCAGGCGTAGGCAAGATCTCTGCCTAATGCTCCCCCCTGAAATAGGGGGAGCCTGGCTAGCATCAGCGAACTCGTAGCCGGTGGTTCCACTCTTGGACTCCTTAATGCTTCAAGCTCCAAGTTAGGTGAGTTTTATGTTCTTATCTCCACTGTCCTGTTCATTGCCAATTCATGTCCCAATCAAACGCAGCAACCGTCAACGCTCCGTCACCAGATGCGGAAAGCCCAGCTTGAGAAATTATGATCAATTGTTCCATGCGTTGTGTAGTGCATTCCATAAACACACGAATACAAAACCCAGATTTGAGGATCAGGGCTCAGATCCAGAAGCCAGGACTGGGCCAGGATGAGATCTCTGCCATTTGAACAAGCGACCCTACAAGCTTCTAGACCGTGAGTTTGTCGAGCCGCGTCATCTCGTGAAAGATCACCCCAAAGGACACCCCTCTTGTCCCGAACTTGAAACCTGGAAGATAACCTTGCATAGAAGTTACAACTCACGCTAAGTTAAAGTTACTAACATTAAAGTTCGAACAATACTATTCAAACGCGTCCACCTGTCAAGTTATTAATGGGAATTTCACCATTTCCCTGTAAAGTATACAGTTTCTCCAGAACCCAGCTTGGCAATAATAAACTTGCAGTCGTGAATCGTCATGTCACTCCTTGACAAAGACAACAGGCCTAAAGCCTAAACAGTGACTGTAGAGCTGTTTTTAGTTCCGCGTGATTATAGATATTGCGGTATTATGTAGCATGCAACACTCGTAAGTGGCTAGTAGTGCAACCTCACTCCAAGTCGTTGTACTCACCCCGATTACATTGAAAGCGAAGCTGTCACCTTATCATGATGATAACTAATTATGAGATCGACAGCAACGTCCAGTGCATTGGCTAAACTACGTCAAATAGGATTCATACCGCGTGATCTCCTAATAGAAGTCAGGGCCAGGAACCAAGTGTTTGTGGACTTGAGAATTTGCCAGGTACTGCAACAAAAGCTGCTGTATATCTTGATAATACGATCGAGTGGCTGCTTTCTGTTCTGACGTCGACTTAAGTCCCACAGTTTTGGACAGCAATTCCAAGAGTGCTGCACATCTTTGTATTACGTCTTCATGCAGCCATTGTGAATTGAAGTTAGTCACAAAGTCTATTGTGTTGCAACAATAAGGGAATTTAAGGTTTTAGGCCATTTTAGGAACAAAGTCATGACCCTTTGCTTGTCTTATCCAGTCAATAATGATCACCCACGTCGTCCAGAGAATAATATGTAAACCTGTTCGTAAACTTACAGACACACAGACTTATATCCTAGGCCTAACTCATGCGACAAAAAGTGGAGTATGACGGTCTGAGATCATTGATCTAAAATTAGTCCGGTTTTAATCACTGCATACTGATATTTGAATGAAGACAGTACATTCCAAGCGTTCAGTACAACACCAAGAATGTTGGTCTCTCCGGGTTGAGATCCCGAAATGCAATGTTCAAGTGTGAGCCGCAATAGAAAGCTAGAATTGAACCACTGGTCCTAGTGTAATATAGACTGGGATTGCAGGTGAAATCAGCCTGAGGGACAAAATAATAACACTACGTCTTAGAAGAAAGAAAAGCAAACGCAACGTAGGTGATTAGTAAGACGCGTACCTGTAGCCTGTGGGTCACTGGATACTGGGACCTTGGCTTTTACGTCCATTGGGAGAAACCCATCCCATAGGGCCTCGTGTAATTTGTCATGCTCTGATATTTTTTGTCATAGCGGTACCTGTTGATTCTTGAAGTACTTACACAGCCTCTTTAGACATCTTTAAACACGTCATACATCATACTGGGCCGAGCTCCACAAGGATGGCTCCCATTGTGAATTCACATGCGAATAAGATTCTTCCTGTGTGTCAACCTGTCAATATGTCCAGTTGATTGGGGACCACAAACGTTGATTTTAGCAGGCACAGATCAGGCAGACAGAAAAATTATGCACAGAAGCTAAATAATGCTTTCAGCCTCAAGCTTGACAATAAGCTCTGGGGGTTCGCTAAAGTGGTTGGTCCCCTTTGGAAATTGGATGTCAAACTTTAAAATAGTACAGTTGAAGAAGCAGCTTTGAAGGCGTGTTTAAGGCTTGAGGCAATAACAGGGATATGTAGCTTGAAATTGACCCTCAAATGGAAAGGCTGCTTCAGACGTACCGGCTTTCTCTCCTTTAGGTTTGCTGTAGAAGCTTGATAGTCTGCTACATTGAGCCACATTACCACTCCTGGATTAACCTTTAGCACTGGAAATCATTCAACTAGTACAGGTATTAATTTCAAGAGAGCGGTACTTATGTTCTGCCGGGCGCTATTGACACAAATATGACACCCGACATATGCTGGCATGAATTAAGAGTTCACTACTTCTCAAGTACCCAAAGATTTTGAGACATGTTATAAGGGTGGTAGAGTATTAATGAATCTCCAATCACAACTAGAAGCATGCTATCAAGGAAACGGCCCATGTTTGATCGGTGATTTATGATAAATAGTAGTCTTCTGGTTGAAAGAAGGACGATGAAGCAAGCAAACGCAATACCCCATCTGAGATCAGATTTAAGAGAGGTTGCAGGTGACTTAGCCGTGACTCCATAAAGACTAGCCTTGTAAATTAGTTCTGCTTCATGTTTCATGATACATCTAGTGCTGGTCTGAATGATGTACAGCTATGGAGGATCGTTACACAGAAGTACACATGAAGGACTCAATTGAAATTTATCTAGGGCCCTGTCCTGAATGTCAAGCTGGTTTTCTATACACTATGCTATCTGCAAACTATTTTCTTCAAATTGTTTCAGTAGTAATTCAACTCATCCTCAGTCATCTCATATTTAGCCCAACTAGCTTGACAGTTTTGGTCGTTCAGGTTCTTAAATCTGCTGAATTTACCCTTTTGGCACGAACCACTGCACTTACTGCTGGCTGGACAGTTGTAGTAAGGCATATGTTCGTACCCAATGTCTCTGAACCAATGGATCTTGGATTTATCGGCAAACAACCCAAGACCAACTGAATGCACAGGAGCGTCGCCCCATCTCTCGTAATAGAATCCACCTTTCTTGTCCAGGAATTCAACCCATTTAGAATAAGCTTCACCTCTGTAGAAATCCATGTCACCAATTTCAAAATTGGACCAGAAATGGCAGGTGGAATAACCATTAGCAATCTTGTAGTTATCTGGGTTTTGTAAGTTCTCTCTTAGCCATGTCGTAGCGCTGTTTTCATGCAAGTACTGTGGGTTTTCGCTTAGGAATTCCACTGTGGTTGGCCATAGCGTTCTCACCGAATCTGGGGAGTCGTACAAGTTCAAGACGTAACCGTAAACTTTGTCATTGTCTCTCATAAACTTGAAAACGTCATAATCAATGTCACAGAAATAGTTGGTACTTGGTTCTATTCTCCAATAGTACTTAAACTCTTTCATTCTTGGATGATTGTAGAAGCCCTTTGAGTAGTAACGGCACATGTTGTGATAAGAGGCCTTTCTGGCGTACCCGACACCTTTCTCCTCTAAATATGACATACCTTCTTCCTCCTTTGCAGGATCAATGAAATCTGGCTTGTCCCAATCCTTAGCGTCAACTTGTTCAAAGTAACATTTGGATTTAGTGGCCTTTTGGATCAACTTCTTGAACTTTTCACTGAATGGTTTGTCATTCAAAAAGACATATGGATAGTGATACTTGTGATTGAAGGTTGCTTCTATTTGTACGATTGTGTTTCTGATCTTGACGTCCTCCGAGTTTCTCACCAATGAGACAAAAGTAGCGTTTTCTAATTGATATGATTCTGGATCTTTCAGATCATCGATCTTGGACAGTCTCAAATTTGGCTCTGTGATATGCTTGGAAAGTATACCCTCGATGTATTTCGTGTTCTCTTGCAGGATTGCAGTCTTAGAAAGCTTGGAGGTTAATGGTGGTGTCAAGAGTTCTTTGAACTTTTCTGTGATGGACCCACCAGGTAATGAGGTGTTATCAGCATCTGAATAGAAACTTGAAGTGTAATTCCTCATCAATTCTTGGTAATATTGTACTTGGTACTTGACATCATCCAAGGTCTTCGGTGAACCCTCAGGTAAGTTCTCCAGAAGCGTCGTTTGAGCTCTTTCAGACACTATGAAGATCAAGATGGTGATTGCAAAGAGCAGGAAAACTCCCAGTTTTTGGAATTTTTTCGTCAGGAGAGCCATTCTGGATTGGTCCGTGGGTAGTTCTGGATGGCCTGGTGCCCAGGAATATGTGATAACTCTCTCTGATCCCAGTAGATCTCTGCCTGTCGAGACAAAAAGGTACATAGCCAGGAATTTCAAGGCTTGCCCAAATGTGTCAAAAGTCGGATCTCGCTTAAATTCCGGTCGCGTTTTATGGTAGGGGAAACAGATGTATATCTATACGGAACTATAGAGGGAGAAAGAAAAGGTGGTTGGACGTATCTAAGAAGTAAAAAAGGTTGATTGTGACAAATATGATAGGGTATAGATCGTATCAAACAAACTTGGAGGCCAATTCTAAGTCATCGGCGTTCAAGAAATCAGAGCCGGCTTGAAGAATGTTTCTGAACAAAGCATCTCTCTTTTGAATAGGCCACCAAGCAACGTCCCAGACACGAGTCTTGATACCTTTAGCATGAGCCTCATCAATGTAAGATTTCAATAGATCTTTTTGGTTATCATTCAAACCCGTAATGGCAACCTCGCTTAGATCAGAGACACCGATAGCCTTCTTCAAAGAAGTTGAGGCAATTGGATTCAAAGTGACTGGGAAACTATCGTTCAAAGAAGTTAATGGAGCATCAAAAAAGTAGTCACGGGTATTTTGAGCAACCAAGTAGTCATATGGAGTATTACCAGTACCAATGACAGTAACTGGACCGTATGTGATGCCAGTACCGTTGAAAGTAGTCAACCAGTTCTTTTCTCTCAATGGTTGTAGAGCCTCCACGATACGTGGCCAAGTTTCAGTACCATTGGTCTTGACGTCAACAAACAAATACAGAGTAGCACTCTTGTCAGTATCAAACACACCATTTTCGCCTTCTTCTGTGTCTGTGAAGTCGTTGGTTGGGTTAGCATTGGTCAATATTTCCACCAATGGATTGATGTAAAGGGATGCAAAAGTTCTATTGGAGTTCAAGGCAGCCTGATGGTGACCAACATAGATGTTATCATCACCGTCTTTAGTCCAAACATCAGCTTCGACGGACTGGACACCGTTGGACAAGGCAGAGTATAATGGCACATCTCTCCAGTAGTCGTTGTGAGAATGGATCTGTTTGACAAAGATGTTTCTGGTGAAATCAGAGCTGTACCTCGTGCCTGGGGAGCCTTCCAAATCAAGGACTTCTTGGAGAATTGGAGCACCTGAGACCGGAGCAGCAGTAACAGTGGAGGCAATGGCAGAAACACCAGCTAAAGTTGAGATCTTGACCATTGTGGGAATAAGTCTGGGTTTTTGTGAAGAAGGTAGTGATTTTGAGGGAACAGTAGTGAAAAGGGGGTCTTACTGGTTTAAATAGACTCGAAGAAGGACAACCAGAGGGAAACGTGTAGCCAAGACGCAGAACGGGTTCAAACAGCGGCTGTAGACATGTGTTTGGCGGATTTTTTCCAACAAAGAAGTGCTCGAGACCTCCCTATTGCGGAATTCCATAAAAACCGTGAGATCTGCGATTTAAGCACATGGGCCGTTGCCACAAAAGCGGAAAAGTCGAAAAGTTCAGCACCGATCTTAAGGAGCTCACCAAGATTCAAGGTGATCACTGACCGAGTCAGGAGCTAAGTAGTAAGATCCATGAGCCTACAGTCTACAGATTTGCCTAGCATAAAGTCGTTAAAGTGTGTTTAAATACGCGGTCACAAGTTTCCACTAGGGAAACATACAGGATCAGGCAAAGTACTGGTCTGCCCATCTCTTCAACAGAAGTTTCTCCGATTCTGCCTTCTTTGGTCTGTGGATCTCCTTATTCTCACCATTGAATAGCAGCGAATCATTAGTTTGCTGGCTGAATTCTTTACTAAACTCCACCAAGGTGTCGTCTTTCAATTCTTTCAACATCTCGCCAATAGCCAGTAGCTTTCTCATCTCGCTTTCGTCATGGTGGGTCTTTGTCACTGTGCTATGGAAGATTCTCTCAAACTCCATCTTCACAGGCGATTTCTGCATCTCTGATGAGATATGGGATTTCAGCTTCAAGGTACTCCAGCCTCTTCCAAGGCCTGCACTGACTGGTTTGATGTCTGTCTGTGAGTGTGCGTGCTGTTGTTCGTATGGATTGTTCATAGTGTTCACAATGTTGTTGTTTTCTTTCAATGTATTGTCTCTCTTCTTCACAACACTGCTCACACGATCATACTTCAATGGTGATTTCTTGGTGATTATAACATTTGAAACATCACTTCTCTCAACATAACTGTCTTCGAAGTCAAATGTCACTTTATCATCATCTTTCTCAACCATTGTAGGGACATAATAGTTCTTCTTTCTCTTCTTGAGCTCTGTTTCATGGGCCTTATCCCATTCTTCTCTTCTTGCAATTAGGTCAGTCAAATGGTAGGTCTTTGGCGCATTGTAAATGAATCTAGTTTTCAAAAGTCTCTTTGCTGTTGGTCTACTGGATGGATTCTTTTGTAGACACATTTCAACAAAGTCTTTGAAGTCTTGGGAGAATTGACTGCCTTCAAGCCTTGGTGCACTCAGCTCTGGGATCTGGAATAATGCCTTCATTGGTGGTATATGTGATAGAGGTGGCTTTCCGGTGGCTAGCTCAATTGCAGTGATACCTAAGGACCAAATGTCAGCCTTGAAATTGTACTCTTTTTCAAGAATAACTTCTGGAGACATCCAATATGGGGAGCCAACGAATGTGTTTCTTCTTGACAGATTGTTTGATAGTTGTGTGGAGACACCAAAGTCAGCGATCTTAACCTCACCTTTGGAATTCAACAAGATGTTAGCAGCTTTGACATCACGGTGAATCCGGCTGTTCTCATGTAGGTAGCAAAGGGCGACCAGTAACTCCTTCAACAACGATGCAATGTATTTCTCTTTGATTGGGCCTGGGGCCAGTAAATCAGCACAAGAACCACCATCTAGATATTCCATAATGATCCAAAGTTTGTAACCTTTCACAAAGGAGCCCTGGTATTGTGTGATCTGAGCAAGTTTACACTCACTCAGTATTCTGATCTCTTTCTGTAAGTCGTCAAGGCTGTCTGTGCTCTCTAGATCGATCTGTTTGATTGCAACTTGTTTCTTAGTGACTTTGTCAATGCCCCTGTAAACGACACCAAAGCCACCTTTCCCGATCTCTTCAAAGACATCGAACTGGTTAGCACTCAGGTATCTCATAGTTGAATGTAAGCGAAGTTGAAGTAAGAATATGGGCTGTAGCTGTATGTGTTGTCTGTAGTGATGGTTATCTGTAGTGGATACTGTGTTCTCTTCCGTGTTAAAAAGTGTCTTAAACACAAGTGGCCAGCAGGAAAAAGCGGAGTGAAAGGAGTGGACGATTTCTTTAGCGAATATATAGAAATTAAGCGATGACCAGAGGTGCAGCCGGAAGTGTGTAAAGAATCAGCTCAGTTGGTTTGACCCAGAAATGGTTACCACTTGAAACTGAACAGAAGCTTTCTAGAATTTCGGTTCCAATTTTTCTCTCCATGAATTATGCCAAAGCCACAAGCCCGCAAGTCATTTTTAGAACAAATCCGTCATGTATGGAAACGTAAACACGTCTTCTTCGGTCTGGTGTTTACCTTTTACCGCATCGGGCAATAATGCAGGTCATTAAATAGCCGGGGCGAGTAACTTTGTGACGTAATCGCCAGGAATCTTCAGGTCCAGGAGATAAGCTGAGGTGTAGGCTTGGGATGTGGTCCGTCTGAACAGGGATCTCCACTTCCAGCTGCAAACTTAGGTGCTCTGATCGGGAGCTCGTATATACTCATTTGTAACCTTCAGATGACGATGGTGTCCGGATGTTTCCCACACGTCCCAGAACGAGTTCGCGAAAATTTGTACAGGTTGGAAAAATGAGCTCGACAAAAGTGAAAGAAAGACAGTGAAGAGGTGTGGGAAGGAAGCTACAGAGGCATTAAAATGGGGCTATTGAGTCAAACTGAGGTATGTTTTCTGGTCTTAAGTCGATGGAGTGTACGTACTAACAATCACCAGTTTCTAAGCAAAGCTGCTGAGCTTTTTGCAAAGGCAAACGAGACTAGATCATCATTATACATCACACAAAAGAGACTAATAACACCTGACGAAGTCGAAGGTAATGAGTCAGAGAAGAATGAAATTTCCCAATTTAGCCAGTCCAAACCACTTCTAGATTCATCCAAAATCACCACAAACTCCACAAAGTCATATCCTATTCTGATAAGAATCACTGATGGTAATAGCGATAAGACTAAGAAAGTCAAGATCTCTACACAAGTGAATGCTGACGAACTGAGCAAGTTCTGGAAAAACTACTCTAATGTTATCAAATCAGGGGTTACCGGTTTGAAGAAGAAGGATAAAAAGAAGAAGAAGGCTAAAAATGCTAAATAATGACGGATAAATACATCATAATGAATCATAAGGAGTTAAGTTGTGTAGTCATTCATTCATTTTCTTCAACTATTAAATTACCATTTGGCCAGATTATTGGGTCGTCTTTCACTAGTGTATCTTGAGATGGTTGTAGCTCTTGTCTAGGCATCGGTGAGATCAATGTGAACGGGTAAGGGTATGTGAAGTTCTCTGGTTTGGAAACAAGCTCAACTGCATTATTGATTAGCCCTTTTTGATACAACTCGACAAATGCATACACTTCTTCCAATGAAGCATTCTTGTTGAATCTTCTTGAAATTCTTTCACCGCTGCTCAATCTGATTGCAACTCTAGCATATTCACCTTTGGCACCAGCATCAACTTCAGGCAATAATGTAGATAGCCTCCACTGTAAGTACTGCGCCTTATTAGAGGCCAGTAATGCCTCTTGTCTTCTTCTTTCTTGAATCTCACGATCTCTTTGTAATGATGCTTGATATGCTTGATCTTGTTGTTCTCTAATAACCCTTGATAGTTCTTGTTGCTGTCTTTCCGTTCTAATGGCAATCAATGTAGGCTCCAGTCTTTCAATATGACCAGAAAACTTGTCAATAAGTTTCTCAGGAGAGATCACTCCTTGAACTTTAGAGACACAAGTCAAAGTAGGACTTGACGTTGTTGTGCCTTCTGGAGTTTCTGTGGTATTGGTCTTCAAGCACAGCAAACCCAAGTAAGGGAACTTTGTAGCATTCAGGGCATTAGCAACTTGATAAGCTTCACTTTCATGGACATCACCACCCCAGATCAAGATATTGTGGTCTTGGAAGAATTTCAACGTTCTATCATCCAACAAGGTATCGTTAACAAATTCATTGGTATCATCATGTTCGTCACTATGCAAGTACACCACCAAGAATCTAGCATCTCTTTTAGCAATGAACAAGGCTGATGTATATCCACCCTCGAAGAAATCAATCCTGTTGTCATTACGGTGATAAGTGTTGAAATCTGAGATGAAGTTTCTAGCTGTGTGAATTGGATCGATGCCTCTTGGTTGTGATTTAGAGCTATGTCTATTTTGGGAGTATTTGGAGGTGATTCTTCTTAAAATTGGGAACAATTTGCTCAGCAGGAGAAATAGGATACCCAAGGATTTGTAAATAACTAGGATTGGAATGTAAAGAAGTAATTGAACAATGTAAATAAGCTTGTTTCTAGGCGTTAGTTCCAGGAAGCCCCTAGGATTAGCAAACTCATTAGTAGATAGCGGTAAATATTGACCATTGGAGTTCCCCCACGATTGGATTTTGTCTCTGATCTTGTTGAATAGTGAAGTCAACGCGGAAGGTCTCAGGGTAGGTGATTGAGAAGATCTTGCTGAGGCATTGCCAGTATCGTTATCAATCTCTTCCCCAGGGAAAGAACCAGGAAACGCAGCACGTCTGGAATTTGTGTTCAGCTGTTCATTGGCCTCTGGGTTATTCTCATAGTAGGCAATTATGGCTCTCTCTATGTTCCAATCATGCTCCTGGAGGAGTGGTATAGCAGTCGATGGTTCATGAGGGTAGTTGGTGATGGAAATAAAACTCTCCACAAGGCTCTGTTCGCCTCTCGTGAGCGTGTCCATTTTGGCCTGGAATGTTCAGCAATAAAACAAAATCACAGCGCCAGATGAAAATTATGTTAGTAATGTATCAGCAGTACAAGTTCCCAGCACTTGTATGTGGATTTGAAGAGTCTTCGTGCTCTATTTGTTGAGAGACTTCACAAAAGAACCCAATTTCTTCTTATTTTGGATTTTGGATAGCGATGGTGTCCGGGTGTTTATATCATTTTGACACAATTTCTCTCCTTTTGTATATAATGAAGCATTGATGGTGCCTTTGTTTACCTATTCCAAATGGCATCCAGCTGGACTACAAAATAACCATTATCAGACTCTTCCATTCCATGTCAAACGCCGTCTTTTGCCCACACGTTATTACCTCTGCCATTTTCTCCCGTGTAAGCCGCGAATAACTGACCCGGGAACAAATGGCAGAAATTTACGATCGTTTTTTGCATGAAACAAATTTCCTAATTCGAATGACACAATGAAGGACCAACTTTTATGGTATAAAACCCCGAGAAAATGTCTTCTCAGAAACTTCAACAGGCGAAATATCTTGCAAACTTGCTGGGACGCAGAAGAATTGTTGTTGAAAAAGAAATCGACAGTTCTGAAGAAGAATTAGACGAAAGACTACAGCTGATAGAGAAAATGGTTCAAAATGAAACAAAACTAGAAGAACAGGTGTTGACAGAGACTGTTGAGGCTCAATTAGAAGTGGAAGAGGAGATCAAGGATATTTATGATGAATTGATGCTCAAAGGTGGTCTACCACCACTGGATAGAAAGAAACATATCAACTTCCTCAAATCAGCTCTTGGGGAGCTCCCTCCAATGTTCGAAGCCCTTGATGCCTCACAGCCCTGGGTTTTCTATTGGTCCTTGAACGCTTTATATTTACTAGGAGAGAGTGTTCCAGAGGATATCAAGAAACAAGCTGGCGAGAAACTACTGCAGTTCATGCACCCGGATGGTGGTATGGGTGGTGGGTTGGGCCAGTTGGGTCATGCAGCTGCTACTTATGCTGGCATCAATGCCCTGGCATTATTACAAGATGAAGAATTATGGGCCAAAATGGACAGAAAGAATATTTACAAATGGTTGCTATCTATTAAACAAGAAGACGGCTCATTCGTCATGCATGTTGGTGGTGAGAAAGACACGAGAGCTGTGTACTGTGCTCTATCGATAGCTTCTTTATTGGACATTTTAACTCCAGAACTGATTGCAGGTACACCTGAATGGTTAAGTAAATGTCAGACTTTTGAAGGTGGCTTTGGTGGTGTTCCTTTCGACGAGGCCCATGGTGGTTATACCTTCTGTGCCACTACTGCTTTGTTTCTACTGGGCAAGGATGTCTTCTTGAACCATGTTAATCTTGATAAGCTAGTCCATTGGACCGTGACTAAACAGTTATCATTAGAAGGTGGGTTTTCAGGCCGTTCGAACAAACTTGTGGACGGTTGTTACAGTTTTTGGGTTGGTGGTATAATCTCCATTTTCGACATCCTTTTGAATCACGATGTCATTTCTAGAGAAGGTTTGCAAGACTACATCCTAGGGTGTTGCCAAAATGGGAAGTTTGGTGGTCTAAGGGATAAGCCAGGGAAACATCCAGATTACTATCATACAAATTACGTTCTTCTGGGGTTGTCCACATTGCAAAATAGTTTCTACATTGACGAGGAAAAACTGGAGAAATATACCAAATTATCGCCACTTGATGCTCTGCCATATTCTATTGGTGCAAAACCAACAAACACAGTGATTGTCTCAGAAGCAGATCGGTTGGAAGTTGTTAACACTGTCTTCGCCCTGCCTGAAGGCATCCCTCAAAAGATCAAGAGCTTCTTCTTGAGCCGTAAATAGAGAATTAATTGCTAGGCTCAATGAACTTGTATCTTGTGCGATTGTAGCTTAATGCGCCACTCCTTTAAGAACCACTCAATAACCAGTGGCGCCGTACTTTGTACTTTGTAAAATATGGCAGATTCACGGGCAAATAGTCTGCAATTTACACGGGGAAATTGGCAGAAATGGTAGCCATAGAACCTTGATGCTAAGAAATTGGTGAAATTCTCGAGGTTTATCCACATTACGGGACGTAATTGCCGGTGACGCTATCTATAAGCAGGTTCCAGAACCTGTGAGCTATCTGATACACTTTAACGTCATTCAGGCCTTGACATGTCGTATGTGCTATTTTTGAATTGCAACCTTGATCAGAGAACTAATCATGAACTCAGAACGACTTCCAGTATAGCTGCGGCTTTACGAAGATACGAAACGATTGTTTACAACCATGCATTGAGAAAGGATGTCAAGAGAGAGACATTAGATCTAGTGAAGGATCTCAATGCGCTCTTGAAGAGTGATGTTGTCCTTGGTGATGATCACGCTTTACAGCTTCTGAAACAAGTGTCTGCGGAAACTTTGGAGTTATACCTCAATTCAAAAGCTGGGAAGACTATGCCAATTGAAGAGAGTATACAATGGATGAGCTCAAACCTCTTGGGTGGGTTCTATCCTCCTGTTGGTCCCCTGGGGACATTTGTGGATAGTTATGAAAGTCTACCCAATGACGAGTTCCATCTCTCCCCAGAACAGGAACATCTGCTTGAATCATGGATCCAAATCGAAGACCAGGATTGGAGTGAGAATGGTTTGAGTGATATTTACCAGGACTTCCTACAGGACTGTTCTTTTGTTGCTACGTTGATTTCATTGGCCAGAAACAATGGTCATGACTTGAGGAGAAGAATCACTCCACAACAGTCACGCAGAAAAAGATTTGGGGTGACATTAACCTTCAACGGTTGTCAAAGACTAGTCGAAGTTGATAGCAAACTTCCTGAACTTCGAGAAAAGTCCCTATACATAAAGTCAAAGTCCAATCCAAAGTTATACTGGCCGGCTTTATTAGAGAAGGCATACTTGAAAATAAGAGGCAAAGGATACGAGCCAAAGGGATCGAATGCCAACATTGACACATTCATAGTATCTGGCTGGATTCCAGAATTCTATACAGCAAGTGAAAATCCTTCGATGTCCGATCTATGGGAGACAATTGTTGATAATTTCAAGAACAATAAAGTGGTGCTGAACATTGGTACCGGTGCTAGTTCCAAAGAATACTTCCCAAACCATGATTTCTCCATTGTGCACATAGATGAAGATAACCAAATATTGTCAGTTAAAAACCCTTGGAAGGATGTTGTTTCTAAAGTGAAGTTTGCTGATATATTTGATCATTTTGAGACACTATACCTCAATTGGAACCCTGAAATCTTCAAGTCTCATGAAAAGAAGCATTTGACGTGGAATGTCGCTCAAGATTCACATACTATTTTTGAGAATCCACAATATCATATCAAGAACACAAGTGGCCGTACTTCTGAGGTCTGGGTCCTTTTAGAAAAGCATCTAGGATTCAAAGAATCATCCATCTGCACAGTCATTTACAAAACTAACGGTGAAAAGCTATTCACCAAATCACAAGCTTTGACAAAGGTTCCAGCCAACAACACTGGCTTCCATTTAACCAAAGTGAAGCTCACTCCAGAAGAATCTGCCACCGTTGTTGTATTCAATGATTCCCACACTTTACAGAACTTTACATTGCATGCTTACTCCACTAATGAAGGCTTGGAGTTAAGCAAAGCCCAGTTGCGCTTGAAACATTTGAAAAAGATTGATGACCAATGGGATATGGACAGTTGTGGTGGTAACTGGTCCAACAACAGCTACACTAAGAACCCCCAGTACGAGTTGTTCGTCCCTGGTAACGGCGAGTCTGTGAAGACAAAGATTTGCCTATTTACAAACTCTGAGATTTTGGTTAATTATCAACTGTTTTGGAAAGATGTGATCCCATTTAATGATAAGCAGTCATCGATAGTCAATGAGAAGTACCGAGCTGGTCATCTGTCGAGAGAAATCGAGTTGAAGTCTGGTCAAGTTTACAAGTTGGTGGTAAGCACTTATTATCCAGATACACAGGCAAAATTCAAGCTTCTTGTGAACTCTCAAGCACCAGTTGATGTCAAAAGAATATCCACCAGACTGGGACTATTTACTAAACCATTCAAGTTCCAGTGGAATAACAAGAATAGATTCAAGCTGAACCTCAAAGTTGAAAGAGAAACGAAGTTGAGTGTCCATCTGTGGAGCGAACATACTTATTCTGAATACAGACCAAAGATCCGTGCTAGTTTGTTTTACAAATCAGGCGAAGCTATCCAGGTCAACAGTGATTTCAGCGATAACTTGTACGGTATTTGGCTGCAAGATGTCATTGTGAAACCTGACCAGAATATCATCTTGTTGATAGAAAGATTCGAGGTTGGCAACGATGAGTTATTCGGTGAAATTGGAAGTGACAATAAGATAGATATAATTTAGCTTACAAGCTTTAATATATTCAAATGCATTAGATTAATTATTAGAACTTGTATGACTTTCTCGATAGCGGCGAAGGATTGTATTGCATAGAGACACGCTTCCCTCTTGGAGTGAAAACATTTCTTCTTAGGTTGTCAGATGTGGATTTTCTTAGTGGTGAGAATTCACCATGCTGGAACTTCTCTACTGATTCTCTACCTTTCTTGTCATGTGTGACAAAGACCTTCTCTGTTCTCCCTGGAGAGTAGTAGTTGATAGATTCACCATTATACGGGCCCTGGGTGGCATCAACGGCAACTTCCCTCTTAGCAATAGACAACTTAGGTCTGACGAACTTTCTTTCGTATTCATCAAATGTTTCTTGGTAAAGCAGCTGCTTATCACTCATTAAGACCATGTAACCTCTGATTATCACAAAGTATAGGACAAAAGATGTGGAGATCAAGAAGATCAAATTGATGAATGAGGACTGTGACAGGTATAGAAATGCAACATTGAAAGGCGGGAAGGACACGAATAAATAAGTTGAAAATTTGGAAGGGTTCCACATCGTTAGCTCCCAATAAGAGTCAATATCATCCACCTCCGAACCGAAGACCCAGGACATGAATCTCTTGAAAAGACTCTTCTGTTCTAGATCGAGACTTCTGGATATCTTTCTGGCTGAAGTAGTATGACTTGGTAGTGTGTCCTTGTTGAAAATGGCGTATTTCTTGGTTTTAAATAGGAATGCAATGGTGTTGATGACGTTAATGGAGATGATGATGAATTGGAGAAATGCTAGGAATTTAGTAGAAAGTGGTGATTCTGGTTCTTCAGAGAAATATTTAGAGCCCCGTAGGATTTCGTTGTTGTAATCGAAGTACTTTGGCTTAGCCTCGACGTACGAATAGTCCTGCCATAGCCTGACAAGGAAGTAGAGCACAGTTAGTCCAAAACCCAATGGCAAAGCAATGGTTTGTGAATGAGCGTCCCAATCGATCAATTCTCGCTGTTCATTGAGCGATAAGAGCAAATCAAGTGGATAGGCCTTAAGTCTGGATGACAGACTCTGCTTTCTGACAATTCTGGCCATTGTTTGGAAGAATGAGTGCCAAAAGACGAGTTTTCACTAACAAAGAAAGATTTCTGATCTTTTTTTTGTTTACATTCTGTCAAAAGATACGTGTCACTAACACTACTTCCCTTTTGGGATATTTCGAGTAGTTTGTACGTAAGCACTGGTTTTTTGTAGGAAGAAAAATTAAAGAAATCGATTTGTTTACTTGAAGCTGAAATCAAGCATCGAACAAGGCCCACAGTACGTTTGAAAGGTGTTTTCTTGTGCCACTCGATCATGACGCTCTCCACAGATATTGGAATAGACTCCAAGCTGCTGGATCCACAAATCCTTGCAGATTTTGCCAACGTTCTGAAGGAATACAAGCTGAACGACAAAAGTGATGATTTTGACATTATCAGAGAATTCAGATCAATTGCTGCCACAAAGGCCCAAGAAGTCGCCGCTGAGGGCATCTCTACCACAGAGTTTGAAGACTGGGACTTGGAAGTGAAGCTATGGCATTTGGTTGAGCTGCTTTTCCAATACAGATACTCAGAGAAACCATCAAAGGTCGAAACACATGATTACAACTCTAACATCGTGTTTGAAGAGAAGTTCTATCAAAGCAATCCAAAGCTGTATGAAATATGGCTGATCATCACATGGATCCATGAAAATTCCATTGTCAATGACAAACCTCAGCTATCAACTTCCAAATGGCTGAACACAAAACTATCAAACACGCTAGAGAACTTAGACGTCGATGCTCCATTACGTACCAAGACAGCTATCAATCCAATCGACCAAGAACAGGACATCGTCTTCTACAAATACGTGCTAGATCTATTGCTTTCTGGTAACTACAAAGAAGCCTCGGAAGAATGTGAGAGAACTAACAACTGGACATTAAGAATGATTCTTGCTGGTGTTAACGAGTACATCGATCCACTAATCGACAGCCAAATAGACGAAGAAATCGATGAATCTACACATGGTATCAAGAGAAAGGCTCTATGGAGAAGAACAGTTTACTTATTATCCAAAAACGAATCACTAAGTTCATATGAAAGAGCAATCTATGGGTTCTTAGTTGGTGATTTGACCCCATTAGAACAATCGGCCAACTGGGACCAAGACCTATTGATCTACTTGAACCACATTCTAACAAATGATGTTGAAAATCAGCTGATTGAAGAAGGTAGAGTTGCTAAAGAAGATCTAATTGTGAATTTCCCAAGAACAAACCAAACGGTGCAGAATGCCCTAAATGCCATTGCTAATAGCAGGAAGGAAGAAAGTGAACATCCATTACGAGTCTTGATAGCCTCAGTCATCTCAAACAACATCAGACCTATAATACACTCATCTTTAAGCTTTGTTGGTAACATCATGTTGGGTAATGAGGACTCCAATGAGCTCTTGAATGAGACATATGCCCTAAGAGTTGTCACCCATCTAGCCATCTTTGTTTCACTGATTGATCCATCATCTATCGACGAAGAAGACAAGTCAAGATTGTTGACCACCTACATCTTGGTTCTAAGACTATATGGCCAATACGATCTGATTCCACTATACGTTTCATTCTTACCAGAGACTGAAGCCAGGGACGCCTACTCATTATTCTTGATCGATCTATTTGATTCAGACCTAAGACCAAAACAATTGGAACTATCCAGATTATACAGACTACCATTGGAAAACATCTTGAAGAGAACAGTGGAGAGAGTTTTCAGCCTCACAGAAGATCATTACGAATTGAGAACAGGTGTGTCGTTGAGAGATACAGATGAAGTTGACATCAAGCTGATCAGAGGTGTTGAATGGTTTATCGAAGCAAAGATGTACTCCGATGCTGTTCATGCCACTGTCGCTTTATTCAGAAGACTACTATTGACAGGAAGAACCAGAGCTGTTCAAGAATTTGCCTCAAGAAACTCAATCCAGCAACTACTGAAATACTACGATATTGAAAGCATAGGTGCTTTGGTTGAAGAACAAGTCTCGGATAATGAAAGAGAAGAAATTCAACAATATGATGCATTGATTACAGCGTTCAATGCGATTGACGAATGGCAAGTTAGCAGCAAGCGTGTTAGAACCATTGCGTTTGTGGACACAATCAACAGGGTTTCCACAATCCTATACGATACAATCAGCAACTTGTTTGTGGAGCTGACGCATTCTGATTATGAGCCAGAGCTAATCCAAGACTTGAGATCATTGTACATCCCATACCTAATCATTCAACTACACAACATTTACCTAGATGGTGAATCCCATGATGCTAAATATTTGAGAAACGCTCTTGACTTGACCAACTTGGTTGCTAGTGAGTCCACAAAGTACTACTTGCTATTCCAAAACTGTGATAGATTGAAGGAATACCTGTCGTTGGTTGCTCATTGTGCTGCCTTAGCTGCAGGTCATGGTGTTTAATTAGACGTCTACGAATAAATCATTTACCAAAGTTGTACATTAGACACATAATTTGTAAGTCACAAGACTAATTCAAGGTGGCGGCCTTTTCGTAAAGTAACTCGACGACGTTATTCATGTGTTTCACCAAGTCTAGGGAAGAATCGTAAGTAGCATCGGCCTGTGGTTTGTCATAGATGTATAACCAACCGTTACCTTGATCCAAAACACCATAGAACACTTGATCCAAAATCATTTGGGATAGCTTACCTTCGACCTGCTTGATGTCTAGACCAATAATTTGTGCAACGTGTTCAATTTCAACAACTGAGAATGGTTCAATGACTTTGACCAAGTTTTGCTCTAGAAGAGTGTCGTATAAAGCGTTGAAGTGTGATTTGATGATAGCGTCAGCTGAAAGTTCTTTACCATATAGTTGCAAGGCTTCTTCAAATTCTTTTAGTGATCTGTTGGAATAAGCTTTAGAAATGGCCTTCATGGCATCAATATCCTTGGAGTTGTACTTGGAGGCATACTTGGAACTCAAGATTTGTTTGACGTCATCGATCAAGTTCAACATGATCTTAGATAGTAGCATGTACTTCAACACTTTGACAGCATTGATATCATCACCTTGGGATGCATAGTTTTCAAAAGCTTCATAGAAGTAGGAATAGGCAGTGTTGTAGTCTTTGTCTTCAGCATGGAGTATACCACTCATGTTATCTAGTTCAGCTTGGGTGTTAGTTGGGCAGTAGATGGCGTTAGCAGAAGTTCTGGCAGATGTTAGAGCAGCTCTAGCTTTGGCCATGTTTCTTAGGGCATGGTAAACTTTAGCCTCTAGTAATTGAACTTCAACAAGGGAGGATTTATCATCTAGTTTCTTGAATTCTCTTAATAGGTTATTTATGATTGATAGTGCATTTTGGTAAGCCTGTTGCTTTGAGAAGTAGATATTGGCTAATCTGATATATAAGGATTGTTTCAAGAATGTTCTCTTCTCTTGGACAGACCATTCAATGGAGTCTTTCAAAGAGTCTATTTGTGCTTCTGTGGAGTTTGGAATTTCGTCATACAAGTCAATCAAAGTACGGATAGTCTTAGCAGCCTTGGATTTGGCTAGGGTGGAGATGACTGTTCTGGCTTCTGGGATCAATCTGGATAGAGCATCAATCTTCTGTTGGTCTTTGTATAAGTTACCTAACTCGAAGATAGCAGTGTCCTGGTTGGAGATATCATTTGACTTCAATGGCTTGGATTGGATAATTTCTTTGTACAGTTTTTCAGCAGAGGCAAAGTCCTTGGACTTGACTGCGGCTCTGGCGTCTTCTAGAGTTGGAGCAGCCATTTTCAACGGTCAATTCACGCTGAGTTTAGTGTGGTTTTGGTGCATTTTGTTGACGTTTTGCCATCGATTTTGAGATCCCAGGTCGGAAGTCGGAAATCCTGTCACGTTTATCCGAGGGTGTTGATGTTTTGATTTTGATGAAATTTTAAGCATGAAGAGATGAGAAGTGCCTTAAAACTGCCACTGATCCACGTTTGCCATGTCTACTTTCAGATCTGGTGCCTCACAGGAGTATTCCAAGGACCTTTTCGGTGGTGTCTACCAAAAAAATGGCGACATTTTCAAGTCTGACGGCGCTCCACAATCAAGATTTGGCCAATTGAAAGTTCGTTCTGACTTTGGTGATAAATCTTCAGATGATATTGGTAACACCTCTGGTACTTATTCTCCATTGAGAAGAACTCCAAGCCATAAGCAGTCATATGATCTAAGTTTTGAATCTGGTAATTTATCATTGGCCACTATCAATGAGAGAACAAAGGCAAATCAACTTGGTCAGCAGCAACAGTCACAGCCATTATGGTTCAATAACCCAAAGAGACGTACCATCCCATCCCAGGTCATCAGAAGAGAGAACTTCGATGAGGCTGATAATGACTCAAGCTTCTTAGCCAAACCAAAGGATAATAATGACGCTGCCAGCGGGTTCAAGACTTTAACTTTTGGTACTAGAAGAAACAATGACCCAGAACTGGCCCATGTCAATGCCTTTTCAGATGAACTACCACCTACAAGAACCATCTCAGACTTACAGAAAGAAGACAACTCAGAAGCGTACCTGTCGTTCAACAACGATAACCTAAATAATGGTAATTTTAGTGTGTTATCATCTAAACCAATTGGTGAAGATTCTAGCCTTGCAAACAACGGTACTCCAAACTTCCAACATACAAAGAACATCCTGCCAGATAACCTGTTCAATTCTCCACAACAGAAGAATGCGTTTTCCACTCCAAGCAAAGTATCTGCCTTCCAACAGCCACAACAAGCTCCATCACAAACTGCCAGTCCACAAATAGGTGGTGAATCTGCTGTGCTTGTCTTTGGTTACCCAGAGTCAATTGCCAACTCCCTAATCAAACACTTCTCCAAATTTGGTAACATCCTTGAAGATTTTGAATCCACCAGAACAGACCCATTATTTCACAAACCACAAAAGAAAAATTACCCGATATTTACTGGTAACGGTTGGGTTAAGCTAACATATGACAACAAGGGTTCTGCTATTCGTGCCCTAGAAGAAAATGGTACTGTTTTCCATGGTGCTATCATTGGCTGTGTGCCCTACTCGAAAGGTGCTATCGAGAACATTGCTTCAATTTCTATCAAGTCCTCAGAAGATATTGGTGAGGCAAACATCGCTCCACACCGTGCAAATGATGAAGATGAAGCTCTATCGAGCTATCCAAACAGATTCAAGCAAAAGATCACTCTTAAGAATGATGAAAGTATTTTCTTGAAGAGCAAAGATCCAAAACAACCATTGTACACTAGCAAGACAGAAGTGAAACCAGCTGCCAATAATTCAATTTTAGGCAAGGTCAACAATTGGTTATTTGGCTGGGATGACCTTTGATCTTATGATATAGAGCGTATTTATCCTAATGTATAATACAAAAAGCATCTCTAATTGACTTCTTTAAAGCAATTCTACAGCTTGATTCTAAACATTAGTTGCATTAATTATAAGGATTAAGTATAAGTACCAGGACAACTGGTTATGATTCATGTGTAACAGTGATATGCAAGTTAAATATAGATCAATGACAATACCATTCAGCAAAGACACACAAGCTTGTACCATTATCAACGGAGACCAAGCCTCTCCAAACACCATTTTCATTACATCTCATTGGCAGTTCCCACATCCCGAATGGTGTAGTTTGGTCTTTCTTGGTGAATTTAGTGATCTTACCTGAAGGTGATTGCAATGCTAATTTCAATCTTGAGCTAGGAACAGCATTCAGGCCGTTCGAAGGATGCTGAGAAATGCCAAAGTTGTAATCAGCACCGTAGGCCAAGTTCTTGTTCTGTGGTTGTTTGATGTATAGATCGTTCAATTGCGCAGGAACAGTTGGGTACTTTGTGACAAATTCCAAAGGTCTGAATTGGCCCTCATGGGTGATTGGGACCACTAGTGATAATGGATGGATGTTCTGTAACGATTTCTGAGTACCCTTCGGACCTGAGAAAACATTGATGAAACCAGTAGTGCTGTTATCTGGTAGATGGCCTTTGATCTTGCAGAATCTTTCATTGTGCTTCCAGTAAATTTGGGCCAGAGTGTGAGTAGTTGAATTTTTTGTCTTCACCATGGCGTTGATTTCAATATCTTTAGGAACTTTCAAGTCGATTTCAAAGATTTCAAAGTCTTGAAGTCTAGTCAAAGCATTGCTGAACTTCTGAATCTTCAAACCATTCTTGAAGAAAGATGGGAAACAAGGTGGTAAAGCCAAAGCGACCATTGGATCAATTGGTGGAACAATGTGCTGTTCTTCATACTTGTCTGGAATATGGGTGTAGATGAAGTCCAGTGGTTCGGCAAGGAAGTAGAATGATTCATTTGGTTCTTCTCTTTCGTGATCCATGATTTCATAAATTGGATGTGACAAATTACCTAAACCAACATCAATGAATCTCCATTCGCCATTGATCAGCACAGCGTTCCAATAATGTCTAACAATAGACTTTGGTGTCTTCAATGAACCAACAATCAACTCAGCTTTCAACCCCATCATACCAGCCAAGTATTTAAACAAGTAGGACAAGGCATAAGTACTGGCTCTTTTTGAGGCAAAGACTTCTTCGATGATTGGATGTTCAACTTCCCCGGACTCTGTTCTCTTGGTTTCGACGATTTGGAAGTGCTCTGTGCATAAGATGAACAATGCTCTCAAATATTCTAACTTGGAAGAGTATTTCATACCGAGCTCATTGGTGATGAAGTCTTCTGGGGACATGATATTGGTTGAAGTCTTCAATTTTCTGACATAGCTATCAGTGTGTGCCAAACTGATAGTGCTCAAATCTAACTTGTGTTCAGTTTGGAAGACCTCATTGTTGTTAATGTTGGATAGTTGCTTGTGTGGTTCAAAGATAATGTAGCCTTCATTCTCACGGACCCTTTTCTCTCTCAATGATCTTTCCTTTGAGCTTAAAGAGTTTGCTCTGTTCAAATCAACCTTGAATTCAATCCATGAGTTCATCTGTTTTTCTTCTAACGAAACGTTTTCAACTTTACCAGTGATTGAGTCAACTGAAGGTAATGGAGGAGCGTCTTTAGTTGAAAAGAACTTCTTGATCAACCCGGTTGGGTTCTTCACTTTTCTTTCCTCGACCAACAAGTTGTTACCAGAAGCACTGGTTTTCAAAGTCTCTTCATTTCTGTAGTTCTCTTCGTATTTGTGACGAGCATATGACCCCGCAGAAGTAGCACTGAAGTCACTCATAGCGAATGAACTGTTATGAGAGCTTTGAGAACTGGTGAAATATGAACCCTGTGAATAACTGAAGACATTGGATGATGACGACGATTTGGATTGATTCAAAGTCTCTGGATCATAAGGAGCAACAAACTCACTGTTTTGGGACTCTCTCAAATTACCACCGTGAGCTTGTTTCAACAATGCAGATCTTCTAGGGCTTGGTTCGCTGTATTGGTTTCTAGAATATGGGCTTTCTGGAGAATACATTTCTCTGGAATTCAAGTTATGAGTTGACTGTGACTTGACCGGAATTGAATGAGACGGTGGTGGAGGGGCACTGTAGGTTGGTGATGGTTGGACATAATGGTCGTTTGAAGCCTGGAATGACGTGGAAACGTGAAGATCTCTCTTTCTGTATGATTGTGCTTGGTGAGGACTATCCAATCTGTTGGGAACTGAATATGAATGCTGCATGTTGGATCTCTGGACTTGAGGCGGCATGTAGTGCTCTGGTGATGGCTCTCTATAGCTGTTGTATGGTGATTGTGGGGCATAATCGTCTTGTCTAGGAGCATTGCCTCTTGGATCTGAGTAGTAGTTTCTGGAAGATTGAAAACTGAACTGAAGTTCATCTTCACGTTGGACCGGATAACTTTGTCTCTTATTGTTTGTACTTCTTGAAGGACTGTAGCCGACTGGTGATTGAGGAGCAGAGGGAGTATGATGTCTGGATCTTCTTTCAGGGGAGGTATCCACAGAAACAGAGGCAGAGAAATTCCCAGACTTGTTCAGAGCACCGCTGGAGGAGTTCAGACTCTTCAATTCAGACTTGATAAGCTCGACGTAGTTTGAGGGGAAGTTCCCAGCCATCTTGTTTCTCTTAAGGCGGCCGTGCCACCAGTTACCATCGCCAAGGTTGTCGACTTCGATGATATCACCTTCGATGAACCCCAGATCGTCTTCTTCGCTACCACTCCAGGAGTAGATGGTTCTGACCCTGAACGGAGGCTGAGGGAGGGTCATGGTAAGGGATCTTTGTTATGGCTCAGTGATATAAATAGGACTTGATAAGAAACAGGTACAGTAAAAACACAGGACAAAAGACAGAAATGCAGGAGGAGAATGCAGTGGGACAGAAAGGAGCGTGGAGGGTTCGAATGCTGAGCTGAGTGCGTGTCTGGGTCGCACAGCAGAGCCAATTGGGGTCTGTTACGGGGCTTTGGAGTGGTGGAATCAACAGATTTGGAGCTTTCAGTTTTCAAACCTTTCAAAATTTGAATCTCATCGGAGGCTTCGGTAGCTGCAGCACATTAGGCCCTATTCGGAAAAAGGTAAACACAATATAACCCCGGCAACGTAGTTCTGGAAGGCCTGCAAAAGAGCGGAAAATCGAGTGTAACTGGAGGATCTTCTGTTTGCAAAAGACCCAAAACAGCCCCTGAAACGATCGTGGTGACCTCGCTAGAGCTGGGAAACAGGGGTATTCCCAGTTGTTTCCAGAGAAACGCTATTGTTCTTCTTGTTTAACCCAGGGAACTCGGGGGAAAGGACCCCTGTATATCGATGACGTTCCTGTTCCTGGGGCTTGATCCCAAATTTCAGATCAGATCCAGGATCGTCTTCTACGGTTTGATCTTGGTTTCATCGTCTATGGTAGCGTTCAAATGTACATTTGCAAAGTAAAGTCGTTATACATCAATGTGCTCCTTGGTATCCTCCCAGAACTCCAGGTTCTTACGTGACCAATCAAGGATGCATCTAGAATAAGCCAAAATCATCTTCTTCTGCTCTTCCTCTTTCAGGTCTTTGAATTTGGCTAGTTCTTCGTACAACGCCCCCGTGACTTTCTTCAAATCACTGTCGGCCGCAGTGAACGTTTGCTTCAATTGATTGATATCCTCTTTAGCCTTGGTGATATTCTGCTGTAGTAAAGCTTCTGGGTCGGATTCGGTGTTCTGTTTGATGAAGTTAGAAATTTTGGATAGACCAGGGATCTTGAACGCGGATTGTTTCTTTGGAGACAATGGTGTAACGTCGTCTGTATTCTTTATCAAATCATTAATGTCCTGTGATTGCTCAACTTCTTTCTGTTTGGCAGCTGCAACTTTCCTATCAAAGTTGATCTGGCCAGTTTTACTTTTACCAGCTTCTAGTGCTCTCTCGATTCTCTTACTTTCTTGTTCAGACTTCTCAAGAAGCTTTAACTGAGCAACTTTGTGTTTCAATGATCTGGCTGTGATATCCAATTGTAATGATTTTTGTTGTCTAAACTTCAAGATATCCTTAACAACAAAGGCATATTGTGCAGATTCACCGGCTGGTTCAGAGAACTCCTCGTTCAAAGAACGCACTAGGATCTCAGTAGTGGCAAAGTTGTTGTCGTGAGCCTGACCAATCTTTTCCAAGACTTTGGCCAAATCTCCAGATTCTTGTAGACTGAAAGCATTGAAAACAGCACCAGCTTCAGCATCTTCGGTGCCTAGATCAGCAAGGTGTTTCACCAGCCTCTTATTCACTCGTTCAACGCCCGATGAGATGATTTCCTCATACTCTCTAGCCTTTGTCTCCACAAAATTGAACTTGACATCATCTGAAGTGGATTTACCCTGTATGGTAGATGTGGATGGGACAGGAAGATATGAGTGCGCAGCAGAAGAGTTTGCAGGGTCGATTGGGTCAGCCTGTAGGATGTTCTTTGGGATCTTGGATAATGGGGGCGACACTAAGACTTCTGACCAGTTGGCGTTAGGGTCCAGGAACTGTTGATACACTGAACTTTCACGCACTTGATCAATGGCTAAGCAACGGTTCAAGAACACGCCTAGCATTCTTTGTCTATGTTCAATGATGTGTGAATCTTCTTTGGCCGTAGTTGGGGCAGTGGCATACTTTGCAAGTTTATGTTTCTCTGGGATAGGTGGGATGATCAAGGTTGGAAAGAGTCTCACTAGTGACTTTCTAAGACTTTCAAACTCACTATAACGTCTTCTCACGATGGAGTCATTAGTCTGGATGGTGTAAACGATGTATCCTCTACTCTGACCCTCATGGCTCTTTCCAGCATGGGTGATCTTAATGGTGACAGCATCCTTATCTTTGAAAGAGTGTTGAATTGTGGAAGTATATAGCTCCGGATTGTAAGCAGTTGTATGTGAGGTAGGATTCGAGCTGGGATTCACAGCCTCCTCGACATTGGAGTCATTGGTCTGTGGTTCTGAGATATCGGTGCTTCTCTGGGGTTGAGGCTCGTCATGTGGAGAATTGTTCTCGTCTTCCAGGGGCAAATCAGTGAAGTCATCCTGGCGGATACTCCCCTCGCCAAATGGACTGTTATCTTCTTCTTCAAATGACATCTTGCTGGGTTTGCTGGGTGAATTGAGCTAATTTGGGGTCATTAAAGGATCTTTGACGTTAATTTGAGCTGGCCCAATTTTCGCCTATAGAGAAACCGTTGATCGCGAATATTTCCTATTTGGAAGCATAATAAGTTGCAGAATGATAACTATTTGGCATTATCCAGAAGTCTAATAAGGGTATTTATTATCAGATTGAATTCTCTTGCCTTATAATATCCCTTTGTGTTAGATCTATCAAATCATGAGCTTTAATGTGTCACTTATATGCATATTCGTTCTTAAATCACCATCGCTCACAACCACGGTTTGCAGCCCCTGCAATTTTACATGAAAAAAAAATTATAGGCATCAACGTCATTGTGTCTTGTAACCCCATCAAACGCCACTTGCTAGAGTCCCGGACCATGTCCAGCTCCTACATTCTGAGCCGCTACTTCAGCGATGAGCAGAAACAGAGCCTTGCTAAAGAATTGTCTGAGGGGCTCCCACACGAAGATAGCGCTCGTGGTCTGGTTGACATATTGGATGCCCTGGATCAAAGCTCTATTGACCAAGTTAGTGAGAGACTGGAAGCGGTTGTGAAGAATGCCATCTTACAGAACACATTTGTTGAATCTTCTGGTTTGGTACAACTGCTGGTGAAGCTTCCACAAGTCGCTGAAAGAATCTTCAGATGGTCATCATCGGTCATCACTAAAGCCATCAACGAAAGGCTCAACTACTTATACTCCACAGAGACCCTAGACATTGTTGACAGTTATTTATCAGAGTCTAATGCTCAGGAAGACGTTACGGATCTAGACTTGAACCTATTCATCACCGTCTTTGACAAACTGTTCCAAATTGAAACCATTAGCATCCCACAAGAGATCCACAATCTGACGTTGTTACTGCTGGCCATTCAAGACGAAGCCATTTCCACGAAAGCTTCCAAAGCCCTAAGATGGAGATCATCTTCTTTATTATCTGTTGAGAAATTGACATGGGATCTGATCTACAAACTTGTGAATTCAAAAGAATCATACCAAGTTAGCAATGGACTAATCCAATGGCTGAGATACCTGATAAGTATCCAGAAATCATCATCACAATCCACCTTGTTACAGTCGTTAATCCAAAGAGAAGACTATTGGGAATTCATCCAAACAGGTTTGACTAGCTCCACTCACGAACATAGAAAGTACTGTCTTTCCATTTTGAAACTTTCCATCCAATTGACCACCATTGACCTATCTAACCCACTGATAACTTTCAAGACTGCTGATTCACAGAGGTACATTGAGCAATGGAAGAGATTCTGTACACTCTATGAAATCATGGGTGTTGATACGGCGATCAACCAGGCTGAGGCTGCTCGTAATGACATCTTACATTTACTATCACCAAAGTCACTAATCGAACCATCTTGGGGTATGGCGCTACTTTGTACTGGTTTCAAAGGCTCTATGGAATCCGTGAGAAAGTTTGCGTTGAATCTAATGTATGATGTTTCCAAAGAGGACGTCTCCATCTTTGCTCACAGATTCTTCACTGATATCTTCTTAAAGTATGCAGTTGAAGCTCAACATTTCCAGACAAAGAGAGTGAAAGGTGTCGTCAGATGCGACTATGGTGAAAAACTGGAGACATTTGTCGCCAATGTGTTGAAATCATTGGAGAAAGATCAAGTTAAGTTACAGATCACGGTCGATGCCCTGCTAGATTTCCTTGTTGATATTAGTGCTATCTTTGCTCCAGCTAGAATCTACGTCACCTCAGGTCTAGTGAAAGGTTTGAAGAATTCACAGGTGTTTAGTAAGTCACACGTTGCCAAAATAACCAAATTATTTGATTCAACTGCTGAAGATGAACTCTTTGAAAGATACTTACAGAGTCTACATTTATCGCTACTGAGATTCATCAAGTCTGATGTCCCATTATTACTTGATTCAATCACCCAATCCATCCATCATAACGGCTATTCTTTACTGCATGACAATCTAGAGCCATTCTTGGACTATATCTCAATTCATCATGACAAATCCACTTTGAACTACAAATCAAAAGAGAAACAGTACCAGGTGTTGTATTATGCCTTGTTTGAGGAATACTCGGTCAGTGATGAGTTCCTTGTTGAACTAGCCGCTAGTGGGTTTGATATCGATGAGAAACTATACAAAGACTACAGTACTTTATTGACCAAGCTGGTCCAGAACCATGGCATAACGTATGAAGGTACAAAAAGTCTAGTTGGTTTGAAGATATTTGAGAACGGTTGGAGAATCGTTGATCTGAAGCCATTGTTCCAATCATTACTTGACGACTCATTTGATCAAGACAAGCTGGAATTCTTTTCACATGTCTTTGCTAAAGTCACTGACGTCACTGATCAACAAAGTGTCACATTGGAAACATTGGCTCAATTATCCTCTAAGATCGATTCCGTTGATGCTGATTTCAAGACTAAGGACTCAAGATCAAGTCACTTCTTATCTGTTTTGCACTCATGGTTGAAGGTCACTCCATTAGACTCTGACCAACTGTCTACAGTGTTGTGTCTACTACAGCATGAATTGACCAATGCTTACTACCATGCCTTCACTGAGATTTGTCACATTCTGCAATACTTGTTCAAGACATATCACGAATTAGACCTAATCACCTCCATTGAAATTTTGGAATCCATTTGGGAATACATCACTTCTGAAAGATTGGTTTTGAATCAAAAGGATATGCATCTAGCATTCATTGAGACTATGTTTGATGAGATTTTGTTGAAAGATACGATCAATAATGAGTTCAATGCAAAGACATTATTAAAAGTTGGGCTTGAAATTGTGAATCAGTCAAGAATTAGAAGATCACTGTTACCTTGTCTATCCAAGAAACTGCTAGCTTACAGTGTGGCTTACAAAGCAGAATTTGATCAAACTGTTTGGTCTGTTGAACTGCTATTGAAGATCTTGACACTGGTGCAGGATGACACCAACTTATTCAAGATCAAAACAACTTTGGCTGAGAAATATGACACTGAAGTCACCTTCACCAGAGGTAGTTATAAAGAAATCTATGGTGATGAAGAAGTGAGTTCAAAGATCAACATCATCTCCATCCTGACATCATCCTCAGCTGTCTTTGCCGAAGAGTATTTCACTAAATTGGTTGCTAATGATCCATTCCAAATCATCAACCCAAAGAAGAAGACTGATGGTACTGAAGAGTTACAACGTATCTACTCATATGCTTCATTGTTGACTATCTCCAAGAAGATCCAACCTTCAACATTATCACATTTTGTCTCCACTTCGTTCCTGAACATTTTGGAATCAGAACCAAGTCCTCTTGTCAGATCCTACATCGAATGGATCATTGCCATTGATCTAATCCAATCCACCACTAACAGAGCTGCCCTGTTATCGCTATTCGAAGATCACAACAAACCAACCTTGGTCACCTCTGCTGAAAGAGTTGCATTCCTTGTTGCCCAGAAATTGGATTCCAAAGAAAGCGTCGAATTCTTCGAAGAATTCATTAATTATTTGATTCCAAACTGTGCCTCAAACAAGCCATTGATCAGACATTTCTCCAACTCTTTGATACTGTCACTATACCCTGAACTACAAGCTAAGAAGATAAAACTAGCAGTGGAACCTGTTTTGTTCAAATTATGGAAAGATGCAAAGAAATCAGAAGTCACTGGGAAATACAGAAGTGGTGATGCCCTGATCTGGGATGCTGTTGAAGATTTCAACTTGGTGTCCATCTACGGTGGTATGCTATCCAACATTTCGCCTCGTGAGATTGATTTGATCTCAGAAGATGAGTTCAAGAAGTTTGTTGGTGAATCTGATGTTCCTATTGGCAAGTACAAGGTTCCAAGTTGGTCTGCTTCTCAAGGGTCCAATACTAAGAAAACAGAGAGCACTGATAACTCTCCACTGCAAACTAAGAGTGGTGCCTGGGAGACTGTCCTTGACTTTGATGAACAATCAAGACAAGTGAAGAGAAGTGAATTGATTGTGGTGAGTTCCCTTGTTGACAAGCCTCCAAACTTGGGTGGTATTTGCAGATTATGTGACGTTTTGGGGACAGGGTTGATGACCGTTGATGATATGAGAGTCACTAAGCATCCTCAGTTCAAGAATGTTGCAGTGACTGCTGATTATTGGATGCCAATGACCGAGGTCAAGATTGATGGGATTGTGGACTTTCTGAGACAGAAGAAGAAAGAAGGGTATACTTTGATTGGTCTAGAACAAACTGACAAGAGTGTCGTATTGGGGAGAGACACTGAATTTCCATCCAAGTCTCTAATCCTACTGGGGAAGGAAGCTGAGGGTATTCCTGGTGAATTGTTGTCTGAATTGGATTTCTGTGTGGAGATCAGACAGCAAGGTGTGATTCGTTCCAT
Organism: Taiozyma rabaulensis; assembly: GCA_030574855.1. Taxonomy (NCBI): domain Eukaryota; kingdom Fungi; phylum Ascomycota; class Saccharomycetes; order Phaffomycetales; family Wickerhamomycetaceae; genus Taiozyma; species Taiozyma rabaulensis. The sequence goes on from JAJMFP010000001.1 coordinate 90,202, forward strand.
GAATATTCAAACTGCCACTGCAGTTATTGTCCATGCTTATGCCTCTTACCAAGCTGATAGAAAATAGATGAGGTTGTACATACCACTAGCATGCTATATGGAATCTTTGTAGGATAGCTACGTATTCCTGTACCTGTAGATGTATGTTGAGGCTGCTCGGCTAGAAAGGAGTTTTTTAGTGCGTTGCCTCATGCCGTTTTGACAAGGGGATAGAACGGTTTGGGAGCTGGACAATAGAGAGGCACACAGGCAAAAGGTCATAACCAGGATACACCACCGAAGAAAATGTCCACTGCCACTGCGTATGTTGTCTGAGGTGAGGTACCTCAGCAGACACTTGTCCTCTGCATTGTCCTCTGCAAGTGTTTGACGTTATCACCAGTTGGGGAAAACCTGATTATGCGGTACTGAACTCCATCTCGTTATCCATTGCGGCTCATCGCCTGCTTTCGGAGCTAAGACTACAAACTCCAGACTATGCTCTAACATGGAGCCAATGGCCCGGCTCTAGCAACGGCTCACAGTTCCCTTCTGGGCCGTTGTGCGTTGTCACTTGTGACAGAAAAGCAGCCACTCTCCAGGAGCCAGGAGCAGCAGAATTCTCCAGAGATTTCCCAGGCTCGGGCGTAATCACATCAGCCTCACGAGACTACACACATCATCAGGAGGAACACGGGAGGCAGCAGGAACGACTAAAATTGGCTGTACTTTTGTGCCATGTTGCAGGGACCTCAGGCCACTTTGCCATTCGTCTTGTAGGAGAAAGCAGGACAAGAGCAACGTTTGATGTGGGGCTACGTAATTACCTGGAGTGCGATACCACGGACTCAAATTGATCCTGTCAAATTAGGCGTCAAAAGTTTACAGGCTCCGATATTTTTTCTGCCATAAAAATCGTTCGATTGTGTGGATCAACCGAATACCAACTTCCAAGGGATTTATGTGTCACGAAAGAAGGCGTGAACTGGCCTATGCTGCCTCGGTTCTGTGCTACAAAAGCAGTAATTCAGTAGCACCGTCAGCCGAACCAGGGCTGCCCGTTGTCGGGACGCTCTAGCCAGTTGTGAGGCTGAAACGGTGCCACTGAGTGCGCTATTTTCATGGTTCTCCCTAGCTGCCTGACTGGAGCGTGAGAGTGGGGGCGGGGCTCTCTGCCCAAGCAGCAGCCCTTCTAGGCAGGACTTCCCGCCAGAACTGACGATCCCAGGCAGAAAGTTTAAAAAATTAACGGTACCGTAGTCTGGGCCCTGGGCGGATCGGTCTGGGGTTTCCGCGAGATTTTATGTGAAAAAGTGTCAGAATTTGGTGGAAACAGTTGATCCGGGGCGAAAGGCTGAACACTGAAAGGGACTAGCAACAGAGCAGACTTATCGGCCTCAGACCATTCTGGAGCCAAGTCCCCAGCAATGTAAGAAAGACCCGGAGTCTGAGGTTCCTCGGTCTCTGTGTGGAGTCCCAGTCCATCCCCAGAAACTGAGTGCAAAGTCTTTGTCAGAGACCCTGGCGGTCTTAGTCTCGTTCTTAGTCAGAGTCCCGCCTGGGTTTAGTCCTAGGCCGAGTCCCAGATCCCAGGCCCAGTCCCGCCAGGCTCATCGGCTGTTTAAACCTGCGCTATTTTCGAAAGAAAAAGCTCCTGGCTGTGACAGCCGTGTAAACAGCCACTTTACCCATTGTCACGGTGTTTAAGGTTTTTGTGCATTTTTGCAGATTACTGTATTTATACCTCATGAGATAACCACTTTTCCTCCTGTGCTGGTGCCCTGCCCCTAATGCTCTGATGGACCAAAACATGTTCATGAAAGACTACAACTCCATCATCCTCCCACCGATCAACGGGCCTCAGCAGGCACCATCGAACCAGAAGCCTGCGGTGCTGCTCCCTCTGCCAACATCCAGCTCTCCACTCTGGGACTACAAGTTCAACAACGGCAAGCCAGCTCCCTACTACACCCACAACCAGGACGAGGTCAAGGCCGAGTCCCTGAAGAGACTCAGCAGTGTCTCGAGCCTGGGGTCTGAAAACTCCTACAGCAACGGCTACAACAATGGCTACAGCAACTACAACAACACATACACTCAAAACATCCACTCGCCACTGCCGGTCACACTAAGCTCCTTCAGCAATGACAAGATGCTGGACTCACACCCAGTTCTGCCACCACTCGTGTCCAAGCCAAGCCCATTGTCATCCCCTTCGTCACAGGACAGATCCTCGTCCCTGCCTTCCAATTCCACCACCCCATTATCACACACTCACAACCACAATAATCCACACAGTCACATCCAGGTCGTCTCCCATGATTCCAGAGTCACTAAGCCTAGAAAGAAGAAGCAATGCCCACAATGCCACCTCTTCTTCTCCAACCTGTCCACGCACAAATCCACACATCTTCCAACAACAAACAGACCATTCCAATGTCGTGTGTGTTCTCGTGGGTTCAGCAGATCCAACGATCTGTTCCGTCATGAAAAGAGACACTGGAAGGAACTGGGCAATGGTACCGAAGATGCTTACAAATGTCCGTTCTCGGTGACACTTCTACGTGAGCAACGTATCGCTCAGGGCTTACCCATTCATGATTTGAAAGATGAGCTACCATGTCATTCCACTGGTATTTTCTCCAGATGTGACACTTACAAGAATCATCTAAAGGCATTACACTTCGAATACCCACCAGGTACGAAGAAGAAGTTCAGAAACGGGACGCATGGGAAATGCAAGAATTGTGGTCAGGGGTTTCAAAACGTCGATGACTGGTTAAACAACCACATCGAAACAGGCAAATGTGGACACAAGTTCTAGTGCCCACTTTGTTCAAGCTTTGCATTATTATTTATTATGGGATACAGTTCAAAATGGTTATGTATTATGGTTTATAGAAGAATTAGTAATTAACGAAGTTAACGATACGTCTAACACCTCAGTAGTATAATTTCATCATGAAAGACACTGGTCGCCTCTGACTAATACCCAAGACATGTCTGATGGAGTACAAATTAGAACTACCAGCTGAAATTATCTACTAACCCAGGGTTCTCAGCTGGCTGCCTGCTGATGCAGCGGTGCGCCACGCCGGCCATTGTCGGAATCGACTTCGGTGTCGGCTCGGCTTGTGGCTAAATGAACTTTCCATTTTCTTTGACAGCTAGTGTTTATTTAGCCGGTAGATCTGCTATTATTTAGGTGTTGATAAAGGTAAGAAAGTATACGAAAAGGTGCTTAGGGGTGACTATGAAGCCATCAGGGGCGTTGAATCGCTGGTTCTAGTGATCTTATAAGCGATGATTCTGGTGGATCTAGTCTCACATGAAATGGCTGCAAGAGTACCGTCGAGGCGAGGCGAACATCACTTATTTCTCCAGTTGAAAATGCGACCGGTTTTGATGTGGGATTCAAAATCTGAGAGGGAGATATGTTACTGAGGGGCTCTAATGTTCCGTTGTGTGTTAGAAGCTACAGTAAACCGCCTGATTCCCTTTCAATAAAGTCTGGATCCTCAGCCTTCATTCGTGGGCCTACTTCGCAAGATATTTCCGAATCCAATAGATACTTTTCTGCCAAACCAGAAACTCACTCTCAAATCCACTCAACACTGGCCTCCCAATTCCTATCCTCCCGCCATTTCTCACTCTCATCCCAGAATGCCCAAAGCACAGGCGCCAAAAGGAATGATTACATAATCACATACAAAAATTTCAGTACGCGAAAAATTTCGAAAAAGACACGTTAATTGAAAAAGTGAATAAAAAAAACGCTCCCAACTGTCAAAACATCACTTTGTCAGCTTTCACTGCCTCCAATTGATCAAGGATAAAGCCCAGGCCGGTCACCACAGTTTCCTCCAGCGTGTGAATCGAACTTTCCCCAGTTTCCACTCCCCGCACCCTGCCCCAGAAACGCTCACACATCGTCCTTCCTCAATCATGGCTAAGAAAACCAAAACACAATCAGGTCCAGCCAGGGACTCTGATGATCCTGTGCTTGACTTCCAGTTCGAAAAGGGCCCTGTCCGTCCCTTCCTAGCCACGACCCCAAAACCACAATTGGCCAAGCTACGTGCCATAAACGGTCAAGATCGTATCTATTTACTAGTGCTGGTCTTGGTGTCCTCATTCGTCAGATTGAGACAATTGGCTAACCCAGACTCAGTTGTCTTCGATGAGGTCCATTTCGGTGGGTTCGCCAAGAAGTACATTAACGGTACCTACTTCATGGATGTTCATCCACCTTTAGCTAAGATGTTGTTTGCCGGTGTCGCTTCATTGGCCGGTTTCAAAGGTGATTTCAGTTTTGAAAAGATTGGCTTGGAATACCCAGAAACTACCCCATACGTCATCATGCGTTCCTTCTCCGCTGGTTTAGGTTTAGCCACTATCGTGTTGTTCTTCTTGACTTTGAAAGCTTCAGGTGTTAGATCAACTGTTGCCTTTTTATCGGCCTTGTTATTCTCCTTCGAAAACTCATATGTCACCATTTCAAGATACATTCTATTAGATGCCCCATTGATCTTCTTCATTGCTGCTGCTGCATACTCTTTCAAGAGATTCCAAAATGAAGTCCCATTCACTTTCCAATGGTACAGATCCTTGGTCTCCACTGGTATCGCCTTAGGTTTTGCTCTATCTTCCAAATGGGTCGGTCTATTCACCATTGCCTGGATCGGTTTGTTAAACGTTTGGGATCTATGGTTCTTGATTGGTGACTTAACAGTGACCCCAGCCAAGTTCTTCAGACAAACTGTTTCAAGAGGTGCTTTGTTATTAGGTATCCCATTGACTTTATACCTATTCTTCTTCTCTGTTCATTTCAATATGTTACACAGAGAAGGTGATGGTGGTCCATTCATGTCATCTGCCTTCAGATCCACTTTAGATGGTAACAAGATCCCAAGAGACATCTTAGCTGATGTTGGTGTTGGTTCCAAGGTTTCCTTACGTCACGTTGCTACTCAAGGTGGTTACTTGCATTCCCATGATCACATGTATGAAACTGGTTCTAAACAACAACAAATCACTTTATACCCACACTTGGATGACAACAATTTATGGAACATTGAATTATACAACGTGAGCACCCCACCAACTGAATTTGAACCAATCACTGATGGTACCAAGATTAGATTACACCATATCTTAACTCACCGTCGTTTACACTCTCACGACCACAAATGTCCTGTTTCTGAAAACGATTGGCAAAAGGAAGTCTCTTGTTATGGTTTCGAAGGTTTTGAAGGTGATGCCAACGATGATTTTGTTGTTGAAATCCAAAAGAAATACTCAAAGGCCGGTGTTGCCTCTGAAAGAGTTAGATCAATTGAAACTGTCTTCAGACTACGTCATGCTATGACCGGTTGTTACTTGTTCTCCCATGAAGTCAAATTACCAAAATGGGGTTTCGAACAACAAGAAGTCACTTGTGCTACCCAAGGTGTCTTGGACAAATCACTATGGTACATTGAACACAATGATAATGAGTTCTTACCAGCTGACGCCGAAAGAATCAACTACCCAGTCCCATCATTGTTACAAAAGACCCTTGAATCACACAAGAGAATGTGGAAGATCAACCAAGGTTTGAACTCTCCTCATTCTTACGAATCCTTCCCAAACACTTGGCCATTCTTATTAAGAGGTATCAACTACTGGGGTGAAAATAACCGTCAAGTTTACTTATTCGGTAACGTTCCAACCTGGTGGGCCACTTCAGCCGTCATCTTTGCATTTGCCGTTTACGTTGCTGTTCAAATCTTGAGATGGCACTTGGGTGCTAAGATCGCCACTGATCCTCACGTTTTCAACTTCAACTTACAAGTCTTCCAATACATTCTTGGTTACCTGTTGCACTACTTACCATCTTTCTTGATGGGTCGTCAAATGTTCTTACATCACTACTTGCCAGCTTACTATTTCGGTATCCTAGCTCTAGCACATGTCTTTGATATCTTGGTCTCCTACGTCTTCTCCAAAAACCGTGAGTTCAGAAAAATTGGCTACACAATAATTGCCAGTTTCTTAGCTGGTGCCTTTGTCTTTTACTACCAATACACTCCAATCATCTACGGTACTCCATGGACCAAGGCCCAATGTGAAGCTTCCAGATTGTTGAGCAGTTGGGATTTTGACTGTGGCAGATTCTTTGAAAACTTGAGCGATTACGCCACCACTTCACCATCAAAGTTGTTCGAGGCTGCTGAAACCCTTGCTGTCAACTAATCTTTTGACGTTTTATGTATAAAAGGAAAAAAAATTCCACGAGAAATATCATATTTAGTACATTGCTTAATTGTAGATTGAACCACTTCTACAGTGTGTAGTAAAATAAATAATTGAATCAACTGTCATGTAAAGTATAAAACGAACAATCAAAAACACCCACTTCTCTCTCTAGTTCTTCCCGTTTCTATAGTTGAAATAAATAGTGTATAAGATCAACGCAGCAATGACAAAGGCACCGTACTGGGTGATTGTAAAAGTATCCCTATAACATTCAACACCAATGGTACAAACACCTTGAGAATCATTATGTTTTTCCAGCGTTTGAGCCAGGTTCTTTGTCAGCCAGCTCAGTAAGAACACGGCACCAGTGGTCAAAAAGCCCCACATAGTGGTGAACCCATTAATACCGAACGTGTCAGCGATGACTGCTGGGAAACAACCGAAACAAAAACCAAACGCAAACCCAATGATGAAGGATGGGATGAATAAATGATCCAAATTGTTGATGTTTCTCAATAGGAATTGACCAAATGCCGTCATGAATGAAGCGGCAAAGATACACCATAGTCTTTGAGCTTTCAACTTCTTTCTCACAAGATCTGATATAGGACCCGAAGATAAACGACCTAGGAAACTTGCCACGGCAATGGTAGAGACTTGTAAAGCTTGTGCATCTGAAACCCCCAGTTTAGAGTCTGGATTGGAATCATTCAAAGTGACAACGACATAGCCGACACTGTAAATGTATAGTTGACCAATAGCTTGCAAAGAGGCCAAGATTATGAAAAACTTGATATACAACCTGGAAAAGATCTTCTTCACAATATGATGATTCCAAATTGGAGAACCGTATCTAACAAAAATAGGAACATCTTCAACAGCGACATAGATAACCTCACTATCAGCTCTTTGTAAAGTCTTTGGTCTTTGAACAGATGAATCGATGGATAGTCTTGGAGCACTTAAACTGCTGCTACTTGGAGATCTACCAATACCCCATAGACTCAGCTTGTGTGTGAACTGTTTTCTTGTTTCCAAGATGGTATCCACCAGAGAGCTTGAAGAGCCTCTTCTCAATAGCTGGGAACCTTCATTGGGAGTTGGCTTTGGCTTCTTGACAAGTTTTAAGAAGAATGAGCCAGCAAAGCAAACACTAGCGGCAAAAGTGGCAAAGAACTTCAATAACCCACCAGTGTTACCTTCAAAGAAACGGACAGAAATGGAGGAGTATAACAAAGAAGCCAGAGCGTATGAAGCAACGGGCAATGCACCAGCGGTACCTCTGTGGTGAGGGAAGTTGGCAGTGACGCAATTGACAGTGGAGTAGAAGGACAAGATAGAGCCAAAAGAGGAAGCTGCCAAAGCGATAACATAGGTCAACACATGGTCAGACTGGGCCAGGTAAGCCTTGTACAGAGTGGAAAAGCTGAAGAAGAGCACCAAAGAGCCGATGAAGTCAGCAGGACCTGGGCCCACAGCGTCAATCAGAATACCGGCAGGGAAGCCGCCAATGCTCCCGCCTATGCTGAGCGCCAGTGAGAGCTTCCCAGCATCAGCCGGGGTCAGCCCACCGTTCTTGACCAGCTGTGGGGCGAAGACCGAGTAGGCGTAGGTGGTCCCAGAGGCCAGCGCGACGAAGCAGCTGGCGACCAGGGAGCGCATTCTGGGGCCCAGCGGCGGGGCCTCGAAGGGTTGGCCGGTCTCAGACATGTGAAGTGTGGACTGGGGAGTGTTTTGGGGACTTGTTCTGGAGTGGATGGGAGTGGGAAATGTGCTTGATTTGATGTTTTGAATTTATTTCAGACTTTTTTGCTTATCGGTGGCAGATCGTGATTTCACTATTTTATAAAGAGTGAGGAGCGATAAAGGGCACCGGACTTGGGCGGTTGACAGTGGGGATAATAGGGGACTATTGACGATAAGCAATAATAGGGCCCTTCGTTATCAAACACTCAAATCTATTCCACACTGTTGCTGTTTACTCCCCATAATATCTCTGCCATCGCTTCACGGGTACTATAATTTTCATCTCGGAGAATGTACGCATTGGGATGTATAGCCGTTCCTGATGTTAAAAGTGGATAGCACACTCAATTGTGTAGATATGCTGCTGGAACTTTTCATATAGATCAGAGAGCTACCGAAAATCATACATACAAAATTTCAGCTCATTTTGATGAGTTGACAAATCCAAATTTCTCAAAATGCTGATCTCATCTTTTATAATTTGATTTCAAAACTCCACAAAGACTAAAAAAAGAGTCAAAATGCCGAGGTCATCCGCTCTCCGCGGTATCACTAAGTAACATATAATCTAAAGAGACAACCGGTGCTCAAACTTCGTATATACAGCTTTTTAAATACACTAAGCCCAGGCGTCGCTTTCTGACTACACAGCTCCAATTTTCAGGATCTTTACTCCACATCAATTTTAGTACACGCACTCATCATGCAGGAAACACGAAAAAGAATTTGCTCGAGTCTTGAAAACACCACATTACAAAAGACCCACAAGGCCGTCAATACCACCTCGATATTCCTACCATGTTACTCATACAACTCCTTCTCACAGTGGTCCCACTACTGCCCATTGTCCTTGCTGAGACCCATGAGTTCAACTGGAAGTTATCCTCCATTATGGCCAACCCAGATGGGAAGAAAGAGAGACTGGTGATAGCGATCAACGACGCCTTCCCATTACCCCTGATCCGCATCAAGCAGAACGATAGAGTGGTAATAAATCTCCAAAACAACCTGAACGAGTCCACATCGCTGCATTTCCACGGGATCTTTCAAAAAGGGACAAGTTATATGGATGGTGCCTCCATGATCACACAGTGTCCTATCCCACCTGGCGAGAGTTTCCAGTATGATTTCACCGTTGATCAAGTTGGGACGTTTTGGTATCATTCGCATGATGCTGCTCAGTACGGTGATGGGCTGCGTGGTGCCTTTATCGTGGAACCTGAGGAGCAGAAAGATTATGAGGATGATTTTGTCGTGATGTTGTCAGATTGGTATCATACTCCATCTTCAGGTCTAGTTGAGAGGTTGTTCAGCGTCGAGTCAAAAGGTGATGAACCGAAGATTGATAGTTGGCTATTTAACGAGACTTCAGGGACAGATATACATGTTGAGAAGGACAAAAGTTACTTGGTCAGATTGATTAATGTTGGGATGTCTGCTTCTCAGTTCTTTTATATCGATGATCATACACTTACTATTGTGGAGATTGATGGTGTTGAAGTCGAGCCAACAGAGGTCGATACCGTCAAGTTAGCTACTGGTCAAAGAGTCGCTGTCGTGTTGAAGACCAAAGATGAAGATGACACGAACTATGGCGTTGTTCAAGCCACCAACATGATGATGCATAAAGAGTTTGGTATCACTAGACTAGTCTATGACAAGGATGCTAAGGATAAAAAGGTCACTCCAGACAATAAGAGACTTAAGCATGTTTTTGACGATTTTCAACTTAAGCCAAAAGGTGAGATCAAAGCCCTAGGAAAGCCAGATCATGAATTGACCATGGAATATGGTGCAGAGTATTACACGCCAAATCGTATTCGTTATTATCCACTGAATGGACAGCCTCATTTTGCTCCAAAGGTTCCTACCCTAAACACAGTGTTTTCAGCCAACTCTACCACGGTGGATAACCCTGTGATATATGGCAAAGCTACCAATGCATTGATCTTGAAGAAAGGCGAAATTGTTCAAATCGTGGTTAACAGTAATGATCACATGAGACATCCATTCCATTTACACGGGCACAACTTCCAAGTGCTAGCAAGCAAAGCCAGAGCCCACTATGACAATAAGACTGCTTCTTTCCCCGAGTATCCGATGATCAGAGACACCGTTGACGTTCCAAGCCGTGGTCATGTCGTGTTGAGATTTGTCGCTGATAATCCAGGTGTTTGGTTTTTCCATTGTCATACCGAATGGCACGCGGTGCAAGGTCTAGGTGTTGTTGTCATCGAAGCACCAGAAGCGATATTGGAGAGTCAGAAACTGCCTACTGCCTTTGAAGATATTTGTGATGTTGGTGGGATTAGACCAAGGGGTAATGCTGCTGGTAACATGGATCTGTTCGACCTAGAAGGCGAAGTCAAACTACCAGAGAAGTATCAAACTGAAATGACTCCGGTGACAAAGCTCAAGGCTACTGCTACTGCCACTCACCCATTACCGACCTCACACACCACCAAGGCAAAAGCCCACAAGCCTACAGCTACAACCACAAGAAAGCATCACGGTATGAAACCGAGACCACGCCCAACACCGACGCCGACTCCTACACACGAACCAGAGCCTGAGATGCCTACGGTGAGCTTGAAACAAAAGAGTAAAGTCCTGGCTGTCTACTTCTCAATCATGATAACCGTCGCAGGTATAGCAGCTTACTACGTGAACCGTGGTAATTCGAGACAGAAGAGAAGGCTATTGCAAAGAGCCAACCTGGCTAATGATTTCGAGATGCAGTCAGGCAGTGAATAGACAGTTTATTCTGGTCTTGAGCGAACATTGTAAGCTGTAGCCAGTAAGAGAAGGCTCAATTTGTCTATTGTTCAATTACAAGCAAAGGAGATCTGAACAGAGGCGGATTTACGAGGTGCATGAGCGATGCGACAGGGTCCTGGCCGCAGGGGGGCGGGTTTTTGGCGGTGTCTGGCAAGTGAGGATTAGAGACTAGAAAGACCCTATGAACACTTGTTCAAAAGACACACGCCACCGCCAAAACAGCCATTCTCTCTTAATCTTTTTTATCTTTTCCATCAGTCTCTGCTTTTCTCGCTTGGAGTTCTCGGCCGAAAAGTCTGTTTTTCCTTTTTCCGTGCACACAAAAAAAGTTCCAAAAGTTATCAAAAAAATCAGTTAAAAGCCACAAGACCCGCTGCCAAACACCCCTCTGCGCGCTCTTCACGGCAGAAACTCGCTCACAGTCGCTTTCAGCTGCCTCACACAGCCTCCACACTGCACAGACACCACACACACTGTCGAAATGAGGCTTCTCAGCTGGCTCGTGCTCACGTTGTTTGTCAACAGTGCCAGATCCGAATCATTGAAGGGGACACCGGAACAGATCATCATCTACTCGTGCCAGTCCGTGCTCACAGGATACAAGTTCGGGTGTGATGGTGCTCCGTGGGTCTGCTCGTGCTCCTACGAGCCGATCTTGGGCTCCATCACAGAGTGTATCGAGACATACTTGAAGGGAAACAAACACAGGGCTTACAACAACTTGATCAAGAGCTGTGCACAGAATGGGAGAGTCGATCTAACTCTAGACTACATAAGGAAGGTCAACCAGAATGCTACAAGCTATATCGTTTCGCCAAACAACGACGATTTCAACTCCGATGAGATCCATTATGTCCCAATCTTACCCGTGGAATCCAAGATCTCAACAAAAACGAGAGACTACAGAGCATTCTTGGGAAACATTGACGATTCGCAATACTTTGGTGTGCTAATAAACTTATACTTCGTTGGTGCCTTATCATTGTTCGCTATTTTCAACAGAATCAAGAAGATTTCAAGACTTAATAATCGTTTGACCGGTGACCATCTCAACTTTGTTAGATCCAACCTCTCACTTCCTTTGCTATCTGGTCGTCATTATCAACCATACGAGTATGCTAAGGGCTACACGTCACTACTACCTACAAATGCAGAAGGTCTTGTCTTAGCTGGCTATTTCGTCCTCCACACTGTTGCGTTGGTTGCCAACATCAGAATTTACTCGTCAAATACCATCTTTGGCCAGAGTTTGATGGCACAACTGTTGAGATATGTTGCTGATAGATCTGGTATCTTATCATTCACCCACTTCCCATTGATAGTGCTATTCGCTGGTAGAAACAACATCTTGATCAGTCTAACGGGGTTACCATTCAGTTCCTTTATGATCTTCCATAAATGGATCGCTAGAATCATGTTTGTTGATGCCCTGATTCATACTATTCTTTACAGTATTTTGGTCTACGAAGCTGGGACTTTCAAGTTATACCTACCAGAAGTTTGGTATCAAACAGGTGTCATTGCCTTTGTTGCAGGTATCGTTATCTTGGGCTTCGCCATCCATAATTTTAGAGCAAAGTTCTATGAGTTCTTCCTATTGACTCATATCGTTCTTGCCCTTGCATTTTTTATTGCCTGTATTTATCATTGTGCTACATTTGGTTGGTTGGATTGGATCTATGCCACACTATGTTTGTGGGCCCTAGATAGAGTCTTGAGATTACACAAGTTATACAAATTCGGTGCTCCAATGGCTGACATTGAATTTATATCTGATGAAACATTTAAAGTCACAGTCAAGAGACCCTCAGATTGGCAACCATACCCAGGGTGTTTTGTGTACATCCATTTCCTACATCCAACTGTATTTTATCAATCCCATCCATTTACCATTGTTGATTCTGTTTTGAATGATCAAGAAGTCACCATTTACATCAAGGCCAAAGAAGGGTTGACAAAGAGAGTCTTGTCTTTGATAGGTCATGGTAAATCCTCAATGAGAGTCTCCCTAGAAGGTCCTTATGGTAACCAATCTCCGGCTGATAGTTTTGACAATGTTATCTTGTTTGCTGGTGGTAATGGTATCCCAGGTCCATTTTATCACGCTTTGCACTTAGCTCATACCCCATTATTGCCAAAGAGAAGAGTGAGACTAATTTGGGTCATCAGACAAGTTGAAACTGTGCAATGGTTTGAGAAAGAATTGAAACAGTTGGCCAAAACTAACATCGAATGTGATATTTATATTACAAGAAACTTTGATGAAAGAGACGTTCCAAGCATACCTTTGCTAAACCAATCCAGTGACTACATAACTTTCCATTCTGGAAGATCTCCAAATGACAAAATCCTATTTGATGAGTTTACAAATGCCCAGGGATCTATCGGGATTGTCACTTGTGGTCCACCAATCATGTGTGATTCCATTAGAGATTATGTTTCTAAGAATCTAGATCAATGCAGATATAGAGTTGATCTATTCGAGGAGTTACAAGTTTGGTGATGATTTGCCCTACTCAAGTTTCATCTAAAGTCATTGAGCTTTATTTATAATATACAACCAGGCATATTTATAGCAAAGACACACCCGTATAACCACATATCATCATATTTTCCTTATAAGCTTTTGTTCATGAATCTTCTTCTTGTGAAGGATAACCAATATTTACTTGGTTTAGATTGGTCTTCTTTGTAAATTCTTTGTATTAATCTTGCGCTTAGCTCTTGACGGAATTGTGTCAAGTAACCTTTCAATAGATCATATTCAGCTCTATCTCTTGGTGGCAAGTACAATGAGTTCAATGGGAAGTTACCATCGCCTGGAACGGCAAAGTTGTCCAATGACAAGTTGGTCAGGACCTTGTTGGCCTCAGAGGCGGATGTGTTGATGGTTAAATTGGACAAGCAATCTGAAGTGAACAAGATACCGTAAATCAAAACACGATCAGCAGGGCCTTTGATCTCAAAGTTCTTGAAGAAGGAATTGGCTCTGAATAGATCGAGCACTTCATCGATGATATCGTAGTCGGATTCGGATTGATAAGCAGGGCCTCTGAATCTGGTCTTTAGTGGCAGTAATGAAAAGTTACCAACTAGTCTTTCATTCTGAGCTGGATCTGATAAAAAAGTGGAGTGATAAGCCTAGAATTGCCATTGTTAGTATACGAATTTCAGAAACACACATAACCATTTCCAATTGCACATACTGGCATCTTCGACAGAGGTGCTAAACCGCTATTGAACCGAGTTATCAGCCATTGAAACCGGGTCTCCTTTTGGTCTCGCTCATATCGTTTTTTGAAAGCGGAAGTCGGATCTCAGACCACCAGGTCATGTGACTGGGTGACTTCCGACTTCCCTAAATTTCACTTTTGCGATTTCAATCAAACATTGAGTGAAATGTCCAGCTAAAACAGGAAGCGCAGCCAGTCCACCAGCCGAGTACCCGCCGATTCCACTGTGTCTGCACGCGTCTGCCCAGTGTCTGCTTCTCCCAGCGCCCCTCCCACTGCTCATCTACTTCCCCGGCCTCTGGCACAATCTTGGTCTGATTCAGGGCTTTGAGAAATTTCTATATTCAGAACTAATTAGCTCATCATTGGCTGGCAATTGTTCTCGAATCTCAATTGACCTGGCTTCTCCACCTGTTCGCACACGAGCACTAGCCACTGAAGTCTAGACCCTTCCGCCATTCTAGAGGCTCCGTTCCTCTGAGGACTATTCATCAAAGAGTCGAGTTCCCGTCCCGGTTCCATTGGATGTACCTTACAGCTCACACACAACTGCATTCCCGCCCCAGCTTTTGAATAACCTCTCAGATTCCCCGTTCTACACCGACACATTGTCGTCACACACTTCCACACACACAGACATGTCTAACCAGGGAAACTTGGACAGAGCTGACCTGTTCAGTGACATTTTCGGCTCTAGACGACCTAACGAGGGCCTGGAGCCAGATGACGAATTCCGCTTTGTGAACAACCAGTCTCCTACTCTGGACCCAGGAAGAGCCAACCAGGTCAACAGCCTAGGAAACCAGGTCCAACAGAACCTGACGTTCAACCAGCGTCAGCAGAGACAAGCGAGACCGCAGGCTCCACAGCAGGCTCCTGTGCCTAATCACATAGGTCAAGCTCAAGGCCATGGCCAACATCAAGCACAACAGCATCAGCAACAACAACAATACCAACAGCAGAGACAGCATGACCCTCCACAGTCGTATTCTCAGCAGCACTTCAACCAGGTCCCACCACAGCAGCCAAATCACAGAAAACCTCCACCACAGTCACCAATTGATGGTCCTAATCCTAATGAGGTCACAAGAGTGTTTGGCCAGCCTCCACAGCACTCCAAACCACAACAGCCACGCCAGTCATACCCCCAACACCACCAACAGCAGCAGCTACACCCACAACAACAACATCAGCAGCAGCAGAATCGCCCTGTGTCTGAAGGTAACTTTGCACCTCAACCTCCTGGCCCATACCGCCAACAGCATGCCTCATCATCAACATCACTGAACATTACACCAGGTTATGATCAGAGAGGGCAACCGCCACTTCCACAACAGTTGACGAACAACCAAGACCTAAACCAATCTAATTCCAAGTTACGTTTACAGCCTATCACTACCACAGATCCATCAAGTGCTCCAGTTTCACAGAGGTACCAACAGTCAAACACTCAATCAAAGTATCAAGGAAGAAGTCCTATCATCCAACAAGGTTTCAACCTTCTGAACAGAAACTCGAGAAATGTCACATCACCAAACTTGTCTAGTTCACAATTTCCATCACAGAACAGTAATGTCCCACCATCTCCAGACAGAACTATGTCTTTGACATCAAATCCATTCAGAAGTTTCAGAAGCTCAGATAACCTTCAAGCTCAAATGGGCCATACCAAGCATCACTCAAAAGATTTGACAAAGAAGACGTCAAGTAATCGTATCATCCCACAGAAGTTTGAGATCAACAATGGTAGCTCTGCTAACCTTGGAAGCAAATCAAGAAGTTTCTCATCCATTGGGAAGTCAAGAAGAGTTTCTTCCAGCTCGTCTTTGAACGCAATCAGAGTTTCAAGTCATGGTTCAATCTCATCCAGAACTATGGTTTCATCCACGGCTAAACCACCAAAAGTTTATCCTGCCATGCTTTCAAGAGTTGCCACATTGTTCAAGAGAATTATTGTTCTATCACAACACAACAAGGATGGTTTAGAATACAGAGACTCATTCTCTGGTTCAGATGCAGTCGATGCCATTTCGTACATTATCAGAACTACAGACAGAAATTTGGCTTTGCTACTTGGTCGTGCCCTGGATGCTCAGAAACTCTTTCATGATGTCACTTATGAACACAGATTAAGAGATTCCAGTAATGAGATCTACCAGTTTGATGAAGTCTACGTTAATGCTACTGATACATCATCCACACAACTTGACAGAACCAATTCAATTTCAAGTGGTACTACAGCTGCTGATTCTCAATATTCTCCAGGTAAAGAGCCACAAAGTTCAGGTCCTGTTGAAGTTGATCACAAAGTTAATGGTGTTTTCACCCTGTTGACAGAATGTTATTCACCAACTTGTACGAGAGATGCGTTATGTTACTCCATTGCTTGTCCAAGAAGATTAGAACAACAAGCCAGATTGAACATGAAGCCACAAGGTGGGTTGAAGAGAAATGAATCACATGCATCATTACATGACGAAGAAGAAAAGAAACAACTATGGTCTCACACAGTTCCTCAACAATTGTTGGACACATTGGACAAACATGAGATCAAACGTCAAGAATTGATTTATGAAGTGGTTGCTACTGAACGTACTTTTGTTAGAAACATGGAGTACTTACGTGACTACTGGATCATTCCATTGAGAGAATCGAACATCATTCCAATTCACGAACGTGAAAAGTTCATTAGAACGGTGTTCTTTAACGTTGTCGATATCTTGAATGTGAACACTAGATTCAGAGATGCCCTGATTAGAAGACAACAAGCCAAACCAGTTGTCAAGAACATTGGTGATATCTTCTTAGAATTCATCCCTTTCTTTGAACCTTTCATCTCCTACAATGCTGGTCAATGTTTTGCTAAGTATGAATTAGAAAGACAGAAAGCTGCTAATCCATTGTTTAAGAGATTCATCGAAGAGACTGAAAGATTACCAGAATCCAACAGATTGAACATCAGCTCTTATTTGTCCCAGGCTACTACACGTACGGTGAGATACAACTTGTTATTGAAGGATATCATCAAGGCTACCAAAGAAGACTCAATTGATTTGCCAGATTTGAAGAAGGCCTCTGAATTGATCAAGAACTTGTTGGAGAGAATCAACATCAAGGTCGGTAAGGCTGAAGACAGACATGCATTGATCTTATTGAAGCAGAGATTGGTGTTCAGACCTGGTGAATATGTTGATTTGAAACTAGGTGCTGAGAACAGAAAGATTTTGTACACTGCGACATTGAAGAAGAGAAACCAAGACAAGGACAACCAAGGTGATATCCAAGTCTATCTGTTGGATCATGTATTACTATTTGTTCGTGTCAAGGTGATCAACAAGAGAGAACAACACAAGGTGTACCAAAGACCAATCCCATTACCATTGTTATTCCTATCAGCCACTGAAGAAATGCCAAACTTAAGACCATACATGAGAAGATTAGGCTCCTATGCCCATGTATTGAACCATCCACAAAACACAGACTCTTCAAAGAATCCAATTTCATTTGGTTACATTGGTCGTCGTGGTTATGAACTAACGCTATATGGTGCCACAAACAGTGCTCAGGACTCATTGATCTCAGTTGTTGAACAACAGCAAACCAAATTGAGAGAAACTAATGACATTTTCACTCTAAACACTTTAGCTGAGAGATTCTTTGATTTGTCCAACAGAATCAACTGTCTGGTCCCATATGATGGTGGCCGTAAATTACTGTATGGTACTGATTCAGGTGTGTTTATGAGTGAGGTGAAGACTGGTAAGAACAACAAGGATAGAGTTGTTTCCAAGCCAACTAAAATCATTTCCAAGGTTAATGTTACACAATTGGAAGTTTTGGAAGAATACCAGACTTTGCTGGCTCTTGCTGATAAGAAACTGTATGCTTGGCCATTGGAGATTCTAACTGCTCAGGACAAGAAGACCGGTAAGGAGATTATGTCCCATGTGTCCTTCTTCAAAGTTGGTGTTTGTGCAGGTAAGATGCTTGCTTGTGCTGCCAAATCAGATTTGATCAGAGTCTTTGAACCTACTGATCCATTCTCCAAGAAGATGTCTAAAAAGAAGTTCAAGAACGAGACTAGGGAATTCCATTTCAATTCAGAACCAGTGTCTATTTCATTCTTGAAGACAAGATTGATTGTTGGTTGTACCAAAGGGTTTGAAATTGTGTCGTTGAACGATGGTAGAATTGAAGCTATCCTAGATCCAGCTGATACATCACTAGATTTCATTACAAACAGAGAAGGTTTGAAACCATTGGCCATTCACAGAATCAGTTCCGACTTCTTGCTAAGTTATTCAGACTTCTCATTCTTCATCAACAAGTTTGGTTGGAGAAAGAGACCAGATTGGATGATCAACTGGGAAGGTATCCCACAAAACTTTGCATTATGGTATCCATACTTATTAGCATTCGAGCCTAACTTCATAGAGATCAGAAACGCTGAGAATGGTGAGCTATTGAGAGTGATCTTGGGTGAGAATATCAGACTGTTGCATACTGGTTCACAGGAGATTTTGTACGCTTATGAAAACGAAAGAGGTTATGACGTTGTTGCATCTTTGGATTTCTGGGACAAGGCCAACAAGTCCAGCGAGACAAAGCTGTCGGAGATCAAGGAAGTTGACGAAAAGAGATGATTTTTGCACTAGTTATATTATGTTTAATATGTTTGTTTTAGTATGTTTCGGCCTGTAGTAGGTGTAATTGGTGACCAGTACTGTAGAATGACTAGACTAGGGATGACTCAGCAAGAGCCTAGCTTTCCTGAGTTTACGTAACTCTGCGAGTCATGACTCCCCAGATCTTCGCTGCTGCCTAATCAGGGTCTACACCGCTCTCGGGTTTAATCGGCTCTGGACCGCTATTCCCGACTTGCCGAGGAAATGTTGAGCAGCTGAGCTTTGGCAGCTGAGAGGAAAAGCAGAAACAGAGCGGGGAAGCAGCAAAAGCAGCCGTGAGACTGAGAGAAATAAGTGCTACCGTTTGGCCCTTATAAAACACGAAAACGCCTCTTTTCCGCCACCAAAACACGCCCATTTCTGGTTTATGTCCTGCCAAATAATCCGTCTCCACTAAATTTTTCCAACAAAAAGAAATTTCTCACAAAAAAACCAAACACGTCGAGACCGAAAAAAAGTGAAATAAACACAAAAATTCTCGTTCTTTCCCCTTTTTGATCCCAACTCTCCATAGTTCCCAATCTCCAACCATGGCTGCTGAATTATTGGCCACTGTCCAGGACAAGGTCCCTGTCTACTTGAACATTTTGAACAGCAACACCCCAGACTTTGTCGACTTCCAGGTCCCTTCTGTCGCAAGACCTTTTGGTTTACACTTGTGGCCGGTGTTTAATGCTCTAGTGGCCAAGGCCACCCAGGGCAAGTTCGTCCCAGAAGAGTTCCAATGGGTCCAAGGTGAAACCTTCTTGTCCACTCCAAAGGAAGTTGCCATCTACATCGGTGCTTACTACTTCATCATCACTTTTGGTCAATTGATCTTTAAGAAATTACCAGCTTTGAAGTTGAACTTCTTGTTCCAATTGCACAACTTGGGTCTAACCATCATCTCTGGTACCCTATTGGTCTTGCTATTCGAACAAATCTTGCCTGTCCTAGTTGAAAACGGTATCCTATTCACTGTCTGTTCTCCAACCGTCTGGCACCAAAAGGTTGTCACCATCTACTTTTTGAACTACTTGACCAAATATATTGAATTCATTGACACTTTCTTCCTAGTTGTCAAGAAGAAGAAGATCATCTTCTTGCACAGTTACCACCACGGTGCCACTGCTTTACTATGTTACATTCAATTGAACGGTCAAACCTCAGTCAGTTGGGTTCCAATCTTGTTGAACTTGGGTGTCCACGTTGTCATGTACTGGTACTACTTCTTAGCTGCTAGAGGTATCAGAGTTTGGTGGAAACAATGGATCACTAGATTCCAAATCCTACAGTTTGTTTTGGACTTGATCTTTGTCTACTTCACCACTTACACTTTCTACGCTGATAAATATTCAAGACAATTGGGTATCAACATTCCAAACATGGGTACTTGTTACGGTACTCCATTTGCCGCTGCCACTGGTTGTGCTATCTTGTCATCATACTTGGTCTTGTTCATCTTGTTCTACATTGCTATCTACAAGAAACCTGCCCAAGCTAAAGGTGACAAAAAATCAAAGAAATAAATTTAATTCCTGCTTATATATAGTTTCAGAATGAATAAAGGATTAGAGATACTTGGCTGTAGATTGAATATGCTGTGTTTGTACCATGATTCATATCTAACTGTATGTTTATGAGGTGTTTTACCTCAGATCTGTGGAAGTGAGTATTATTACACGGATCTTCAAAGCGGTACGATGTCAAAATAAATAGCTCATGAGATCCTTGTAACTCAGATCACAGACCGTGAATTAGAGATTTGATTAGGTGAGATACGCGTTCTTCAAAAATTGGCCATTCATAAACCAGTACTGTCATTGGCTTGATTTGAACTCAAGAGACTAGACTCAATCAAGATGATTTCAGACTCACCAACAGGTGAAAGACTTCTACAGCACTCGGTGTAACAAATAATTAAAATATAATAATAAGAGCGATTCATAAATACCTTTTGGGTGTCATTAAATAGTTAGCAGCAGGGCAGCTAATAAAGTGGGTGTTTCAACTTTCAACTCTTTCTATTCTCTATAATCTATGCAATGATCCAGAGTTGAACAGCTTTGATGCAGGTCCAAGTTCCTTTAGATGAACTTGTATGGTCTCTTTGGAGCGACAGGCTCTCTTTTGTTTTGATTCACAAAGGCCAGGTCAACATTGTCGCCAAACAAGTTGAAGCTGAAGTTGTACTTGTAACCAGAGTGAGCAGGAGCGGCAGTGGCAGCTGAGGATTGTTTGGTGTCGTTTCTGATGAAGGAGAACATTGTTTGTTTGTGATTGTTTGTGATTGTTTATGATTGTTTGTGATTGTTTGTGATTGTTTGTGATTGATCTGTGAGTGATGGTTCTATTGTCGTTGCTAAAACTGAAAACAATGAATCTCGCAGGGTTTTTATATGTCAGTTTTTGTGAATTTCTTCTTCTCAACGGCTGGAAAAACTTTTTTTCCAGGTGCATGATCACCGCTAAAGTTTTTCCGAGTGACACGGCCAAAACAACAAAAAGAAACGGCGGACACCGAGTTCGGCAAACAAAAATGCAAAGTTATATCATTTGGCAGCTTTTTTTGACACAAATTCTATGAAAAGTTGCTAAAAACAACGGTGACGAAATGGGCAACTCTGTTGAATCGCACGGCATTAGGCACGTTTTTCCTTTTGAGCCCTGACTCAAGTCGAGATCTTGTCGGTGATTACGTCAAGTTTGTGTCGTAATGATACGTCAATTAGACGTCTCATGTGCTTTCAAGCTTTCAGTTTACTTATTAGGTCAATGGCGTTATGTAGTTCTTTGAGGGCAGTATCCCTGTCTTCGTAGTTCATGGCACTAATTGCGAATTTGGCATGTTTCTGGGCCTTGGTGTATAGCTCACTGGATTCCAAGTATTCATTAACGTTGATCTCTTTCTTTACAGCTTTTGGTTCTGGTGTGTATGGTTTAGGCTCAGGTTTAGGAGGTTCCGGTTTGAAAGATGGTGTAGATGGGAGTGTGAAGTCTTCTTTCTCTTCAGGCTTACTGGATTTGAAGTCTGATGGTGCACTTGAAAGGCCCAACTCATCTGTTTCTGGAGCTTTAGGCTCAGGAGAAGGCGATTTTGCCTTTGGAATGGAAGTGCTGACATCACGAAGACCTATATCATTTGATGGTTCGCTAGTGGATGGCACAGATTCGTTCACTTCCTCTTCTTCTTCAGCAGTTTTCAAATCTAATTCAGGTGGATCATACTCGTTTGGATCCTCACCTTTCTTGATAGTCTTGATGATTCTAGCAGCATGGAACTTAGCATACTTGATCTTCTTCCCAATTTCTTCATTTTCTTCAATGGACTCGTAAAGGTCCTTATCAGATTTCCAAAGCTTCAACAAATCGTAGAAATTCACAGTGGTTAACAAATTCAATGCGGTACTCTTATTAGAGGTATGGCTTTGGATTTGCTTGAGGGCATTATCGAAGATCTTATTAGTGAAGTTCACAACGTAGGCAATACTGGTCAATTTGTCACCCACAATCTCGGCATATCTAGCATTGGCCTCATCGGCTTTGAAGGCCTCAACGTAGTCCAGCAACTCAATGGCGAATTTGGAGATGGAGTCATCTGTAGTGTGCAAGTTTTGGTTCAAGATCTGTTCGACGGCGTAAAGGGTGTTGAAATAGGACATTAACGGGTCCGCTTTCTCGAGCTGGTTGGCCCTTGTTATATGCGTAGTGATTGGCTTTGGCAAAGTGGGAGGGACATCGGTGAATGGCATCTTGAATGACTTTGAATTTGATAATGAACTTGTGCTCTTTCTAGTGAGCCCTTAATTTGTTGGTGGAAATTTGTAGATAGCGAAACATCCGGACACCACTAATATAAAGTGACACAAAACTTTAACACAGGGTGTTTAGTTTGTCAGCTTGGTGATAAGGGGAAGAGAAGAGATGTGGCATATAGAGAAAGATTAAAGGTGTATTCAATTGAGCTCGTTGTTATTTCGAGACTCTGTGATCAGGGTGTCACCGTAAGCTAATTATTGAGCAGGGTGCTAATTGCTAAGTCTCGAGAACAACATTTGCACTATACAAACTGTTGACTAATAGCTCTCAGCCTTGACTTGCCCCTGATTAGATAAATAGTCTCTTGTCGGTCTCCAGCACTCACACGCAATTGCACCACAGCTCGAATCACAAGCACTTTTCTGCAGCTTTCAACTATGACGATATTTCACTAGAAATTTCCATAACATTAGTAATCACCCAAGGACTCCGGCCAGGTATAAAAAAGCAAATTAATCCCCAACTTTCCCTCTAATTCTCATAGAGGCTTCCCTGTACGCTCAATTGACCCAATTGACCCTCCAAAATGTCCCAAAAAGCCGCCGTTGTCATCGAGAACCCTTCCAAGGGCAACTACGTCAAAGTCGACACCATCCCAATCACCGAACCAAGCGATGACCAGATCCTGATCAAGGCCAAGGCCTACGCCCTGAACCCAACTGACTGGAAACACATCATTTTCCAGACCTCCCAACCGGGCTTCATCGCTGGTTCCGATGCTGCTGGTGTCGTGGAGAAAGTTGGCAAGAACGTCAAGGGCTTTGCTGTCGGTGACCATGTCTCCACCTTCTTACATGGGAATTACTCCAAGAAAAGAGGTGCACTAGTTGAACACGTTGTTGCTGATCCAAACACCACTGTCAAATATACTTCTTTGGATGAAACTCCATTGAAGGTTGGTGACTCTCCATCTGGCAGTATCAAGAACTTTGAAGGTGCTGCCTCTGTCACTCTAGGTCTTGTCACTGTTGTTTTGTCATTTGCTGGTAATTTGAACATCAAGCCTGAGGACAAGGGCAAGTACATCTTGATCTGGGGTGGTGCCACTGCCACTGGTATCCTGGCCATCCAAGTCGCTAAACAGGTTTTCGGTTTGAAGGTCGCCACAGTTTCCTCTCCAAAGAACTTTGAATTCTTGAAATCACTAGGTGCTGATGTTGTTGTTGATTACCACCAGGCCGATGTCATTGACCGATTAAAGAAAGCCACCGCTGGTGAGATCAAGTACGGTCTGGACACCGTCTCCAGCGAGACCACCTGGCAACAACTGTACGATGCCACTTATGACTCGGACTCTGTCAAGTTGGACTCCTTGCTATTCAAGCAATACGCTGAACTGAAACTTGACGACAGAAAGGGCACAGTGGAAGTTGTCAACCCAACTCTGGCCTACTTGGTTGATGGTAACGATACCACCTTGTTTGGTAATCTGTTCAAGGCTCCTCCTAAAGAGACCTTGGACCGTTACAATTCCTTCTGGTTCAACGACTTACCAAAGATTATCCCAAATTTGAAGCACTCCAACTTGAAGGTGCTGGAGCCAGGCCTGGAATCATTCAACAAGGGTTCTGCATTGTTGCAAGATGATAAAGTCTCTAGTGAGAAATTGGTCTTTAGTGCCTGAGTGTATAAGGTTCAAAATGATATGACAATCTGACAGTCTGGAAGTTCATGAACTTGTAGTCAAATATCAAGGTCTGTGAGCCTACATAACCTCATACTTCTACCAATAGTATCCACTTATTCACCACACTAGTTCATCACCAAGTTCACTTTCTGGTAGCTAGTCTCTCGCCTAACGCTCTCGCTAGACGCCGCCTGTGCGCCTACCACAAAACCCGCTGGTTCCTGCCTACGATCAGCCGCCAGGGGCAGAGAAAAAGAAACGGAAAATGGTAAACACGAAAAAAGTTTAAAAAAGGAAATTAAAAAAAAAACTTGAAATGAACTTTTGTTCTCTCTTTCAAACTAGATTAAAAACAACCAAGGAAGAAAGACAGTCGCTCGCTTTAACCAATCCATAGTCTTTCCCCGCCGTTGCCCTGCCGCCACTCACAGCCTTTTCATACACTCAAAGTTGCTGCTTCCCTCTCAATTTGGCACATTCTCCACTGCTGCACACACGTGAAACGTGAAAGTGAAAGCCTCTATTTACACAACATTCAATCCACAGCATAATCTCAGACACTCATCTCATCAACCCATCATGATCACCGTCCAGATCAACACTCCCAGCACACACAACACACAGACTTTTGAACAGGCCAGTCTCGCCAGCAAGCTGAAGGACGGAGCCTCGACATTGGGCAATCTGATCGGTTCCAAAGAGAAGAAATACGTCATGAAACCCTCAAAGTCCTCTGTGAACCTTTCTGCCCAGGACTACGAACGTTACTTCACAGTGAAGGGCCGTGAAACGTATTGGTCCTCCTTGAAGAAACTGGTGCCACCATTTGACGTTAAGATCATCGTTACCTGTCTGGTGTGGTATGGTGTCAGTGCTGTTTCCTCCAATATCACCAAGGAAATCTTGAAACAGTTCCCACATCCAACCACGCTGACTGAAATCCAATTCCTGATCAGTACCATCATCTGTTGTGCCACGTTACTCTTCATCAACAACAATAGACAATACATCTCCGTCTTTCCAAGGGGCACACTTCCGATTATTTCCAAGTTTCAAAACTCTAGAACCAGTTACGATTTGGTGAAACCTACGAGAAAGATCGTCAAGACCACTTTACCAATGGGTGTCTTCCAATTCATCGGCCATATCACTTCACATCAGGCCACTTCAGTGATCCCTGTGAGTTTGGTCCACTCTATTAAAGCACTATCACCATTATCCACCGTCTTGGCTTATAGATTCCTATTCCAAGTGAGATATCCAATTGTCACCTATGTCACACTGGTTCCATTGATGCTTGGTGTCATTTTGACTTGTTTTTCAGGCCGTAAGTCCAAGAACAATGCTGCTAATGGCGGGTTCTATAAAGGGTTGATCTTTGCCTTCATCTCAATGGCCATCTTTGTCTCACAAAACATCTTTGCTAAAAAGATCCTAACTGTGTCTAATGATAAGGTGTTGCCCTTATCCAAGAATGGTTCAAGTTCCAAGAAGTCTGATGATGAAGAGGAGAAAATTGACAAGATTACCATTTTGTTATACTGTTCAGTGTTTGGGTTCTTGTTAACATTACCGATATATATGATTTCAGAATTGAGCAATGAAACCTTCACATTATTCGAGGTCAACACCACTGTGCTGAGTTTATTCTTACTGCACGGTGTTTCCCATTTCATTCAAGCCATGTTGGCCTTCCATTTGATCGGTGCCATCACCCCAGTTAATTATTCAATTGCCAACATCATGAAGAGAATCGTCGTCATCTCCATGGCTATTGTCTGGGAGAGAGAATCTGTCACGGGGAACCAGTTCTTAGGTCTAACGTTGACTATGGGTGGGTTATACGCCTATGACAGATGGGGGATGACCAAGAAGTGAAAATTGCTTTTCTTAATACTTGCATCTATTGTTAGCCTTTTTGTTCCTTTTAGTTCTTTTGCTGTTTTAAAAACTCTATACACACTTTGCATAATGATTCTACAAAGATCTTAATTATGATGTAGTCTATTATTAGCGTCTGTGCTTTAATTCGAAAGTGATACTCAATATCTCCTTCATATATGCAACTCAAAGGTGATTATAGCGATGAACAGATCAGTGCTTAGCAACTGGAGTTTCACCAGTTAGTTTCCCGACCAAATCTCTAGCCATATCACCGAACCCAACCATGAAGATTGTTTGCCAGATACCTAGACCGATTCTTGGAGCGACACCTCTGTATAGACCAGAGATACCGTTGTTGGAGTAAATGTACTTGGCGGCACCTAGGACACTCAGGTTCTTTGGTCTGTTTGGATCAGCGGTCTTGGATTGCATTTCAACTCTGATGACTTCAATAGGTTGATTCCAGGCTGATAACCCACCACCGATAGCAGAGGCCAAGATCTTTTCTAAACCACCTAACTTCTCGTCATTCTTCTTACCAGTGACGTTCTTGATCAAATCTTCAGCTAGTCTGGATAGACCGAATCTAGAACCCCAGTTGGTACATTGTCTGATGGCAACAGCATTGACACCTTTGTTGATACCTCTGATACCTTCTTTCTTATAGATATCTTTAAACACTTGGAATGAGGTTTGTTGAGGAACACCGGCAACGGCAACCTGTTTAGCTCTGGTGATTTCAACGGTCTTCATACAGGTACAGAACCCCATGGTCAAGTAAGCTTGGACTAACCCACCGGTGATACCACCACCGATACCAGCACCGAAATTACTAGCACCGACTCTCTTCAATTGATACTCGGCTTCAGCAGAGACGAACAACAGGACGGCACCTTTGGTGGAGGCCTCAATCCAGGCCCATGGGATCAGACCTTGGTAGAACCCCAAGACACCACCACGAGACCACACCAATTTGGCACTCTGTAATAAAGACAGAGATCTGTTGGCAGCCATGGTGGTCTTGATGACTTCTAGAGGTTGACCCAGAGTGGTGACTTCGGCCAAGTTCAGACCGGCACCCAGCAGGATGTTGGAGAAGGAGACTGGTTTCTTCTTGATCTCGGTTTGGGACATTGTTGGCAGCAGAAGACCTTGAAGGAGAAGTTCGAAAGTATGGGGATGATTCATAAAGTTGGAAAAAAAATTGGACTTTTTTTCATGTAATCTAATCGTGATCGGACATGTTCGGGTCAACGCTTCAAAGTGGGTATAGTACTGGCAACTGGCAAAATCTCAAACTGTTTACAAGAGTGGCACCGACTGAAGGCCGATTGTCGGTGATAGAAGCGGATTTGGCAGGGAAATTCATGAATGAGGGGTAAATTACTGTAGTTTCAGCCACTTTGCATATCTCGGTGCCTGGATTTCTTTCATGCAGGTTTTGTTTCTCGAACTCGGACGCGTTAAATCAGAGGCAAAAAGTGGCAAATAAACAGAGAAAAAAGCAAGTAAAAAGGGAATTGAGGGGCTTTAGCCAAAGGAAGTGCCACTAGACACGTCGTGCACTACAAAAATCCACCAAAACGGCCCATAATAGCGGGAAAACGGCGCATACTAAAATCAGGGGTCACCCTACCCGCAGAGACATCAAAATCCAAAAAAAAATAACGACGCCTGCAGGACTCGAACCTGCGCGGGAAAATCCCAAAAGATACCTTGAAGTGTAGGAAAATTCAAGTCTTTCGCCTTAACCGCTCGGCCAAAGCGCCTTAATTCCAAGTTTGATAGGTCGTGCAGCCACGACGTCTAGCATGTGATCAGTCACGTGACGTGAAAAACACGTGATATGTTGGTAAGGGCCACAGAAAAAGGAAGTAAGAGCGGTTACAATTTGCGAGATTATGCATATGCAGACCCAACAATATCCATTTATGCTATAAGGAGATAGGCACAGAAGAAGAAACGAGCAAAAAAGGTGTGGTCACTGTGGTGGCAAAAGAAAAGAGCTCGTGGAGGGAGAAAGGGGCAGGGACCCTTGCAAGGGTGGAAAGAGACTCAGAGAGACTCGTAGAGAATCTGTACTCATGATTGATTAGTCAGGGTTCAGATCCAGATCGGTGTGATTCCGGGGCAAACACGTGTGGGAAGAGCTCAAGAGAAGTGAGGGAAGTGAACAGTGGTTGTAGTATATGTAGTATATGCTTATAGTGGCCAGTTCTCTCCCATCTACCACTCTTTTCAGGCTCAAAACAGAGCTCCAGAGGCCTTTTTATCTCGTTTAAAGGGCTCTTCGCTATGGACCCAACAGATTTTGGCACAAAAAGTGCTTTTGGCAGCGAACTGGGGGCACAGTGGCCAGTTTTGCGCTGTAATTATTGCCACGCAGAATAGAGCCCTCCCATTGGCCAGGACGAGCTGCCCAGAAGACACTTCCAGCCACAGAAACACCCCTTTTTTCTGTTTATCGCTGTTTTCTGGCTGCCCAATCTAGGCCCAAAAAAAGAAACCTGCATATAACAGAAAGAAAAAAAAAATTACACTGAAAAAGCATTCGATCTCTCCTGATCCACTCCTTTCCAGAACCTCTCCCAGGCCAAAGAAGCACGATGTCCACGTCCACCGTCACCGGCAGAAACCAGCAGGACGCCTCCACCTCCACCACAATCACCCAGAGATCTGGGAACGTTGCCAGCTTGAAGCAGTCCAAGAACTTGACTGCCATCGACACCTTTGGGAACGTCTTTGAGGCCCCAGACTACTCCATCAAGGACATCTTGAAGGCCATTCCTTCCCACTGCTACGAGAGAAGACTGGTCACGTCTTTCTACTACGTCTTCAGAGACTTTGCCCTGCTAGCTGCCTCCGCCTACATCGCCAACACTTATATTCCAACTTTAGATAACCAATACCTAAGAGGTGCTCTATGGGCCGCCTTCACCGTGGTCCAAGGTCTGTTCGGTACCGGTGTCTGGGTCCTAGCCCACGAGTGTGGCCACCAGGCCCTCTCAGACTACGGTTGGCTCAACGATTTGACCGGTTGGGTCTTACATTCTATGCTGTTGGTCCCATACTTCTCCTGGAAATACTCCCATGGTAAGCACCACAAGGCCACCGGTCACTTGACCAGAGACACCGTCTTTGTTCCACCAACCACTGAGCAATACAAGGAAAAGAGACTAGTGGAAAAGATTGAAGACTTGGCCGAAGACTCTCCAATTGTCACCTTGTACCAATTGATCACCCAACAATTAGGTGGTTGGTGGGCCCATTTGACCACCAACGTCACTGGTCAACCTTATGCTGATGTTCCAAAATGGAAACACAACCATTTCGTTCCAACTTCCCCAATTTTCGATAAGAAAGATTACTGGTTCATCGTCTTATCCGACATTGGTATCATTATTCAATCATTACTATTATACAAATTCTACAAGAAGTTTGGTGCTTTCAACTTCTTCATCAACTACTTCATCCCATACATGTTTGTTAACCACTGGTTAGTCTTCATCACCTTCTTACAGCACACTTCCCCAACCATGCCACATTACGACAACTCCGAATGGAACTTTGCCAGAGGTGCTGCCGCTACTATCGACAGAGAATTGCCATTCATCGGTCCATACATCTTCCACGACATCATCGAAACCCACGTCTTGCACCACTACGTCTCCAGAATTCCATTCTACAACGCTAAAGAAGCCAGTGAAGCCATCAAGAAAGTCATGGGGAAACACTACCAACACACCTCTGAAAACATGTTTGTCTCCTTATGGAAATCCGCCAGATCTTGTCAATTCGTTGATGGTGACAATGGCATTAGAATGTTTAGAAACAGAAACAACATCGGTGTCAAAGTCCAAAAATAAATCCTATAGAGCTTTGCAAATGCCGGTTTATTTAGATTTAGCTATTTCTTTATGGCTAGAGAGATACATATAGAAAGCTTCTTTCAAACTATATGACACAATTTTTATTTGTTTTATTTAAGAATATATAAATGATTTATTTGAGACTCCTCCCGTACTGTATCTATCTATAATTGTTCTTCCAAGTTGAACTCGTCAACTTGTTCAGTGTTGATGAAGTAGTCCACCAACTTCAAATTCTCCTGTGCTTTCAATTCATACTCTTCACTCCAAAGACCTTCAAACTTCAAGGCATCCGCAGGTGGGATCGTCTTTCTCCCGTCTTTCAAGACGTACTTGGTGACCGTGGTACTAGCGACTCTTTCCTTCTTAGTCCCCTCGTTCAGAACAAATTTAGACAACAGGAACAACCACTTATCATCCCATGCGACAATTCTGGTCTTGATCGTGTACTTCTCAAAAGGCTTGATCTCCTTCTTGAAACTGGTGAAGATGTTGGCCACAGGCACGAAGGGGTACTGTTTGCTCTCTGTTGGATATGTAAGGAAGAACTTGTTAAACACACTGGTCATTAGTGAAGTTCTCACAATATCCAGTTCTTCAAAATAGCAGGAATTGGACTTGTGCATGTAGAAATCACATTCGAATGGGGAGTTATAACTCTTATGGGTGTCGATATGGAAGGGGGACTTGACTTTGGTCTTGAATATCCCTGAGATGAATTTAGGAAAGAGTTGTTGAATCGTCAAGTTCTTGAATATGACCCAGCCGAATCTGACGTAGTAAACCAGGGGCAGGGACTTGTAAGAGGACAGTAGAAACAGGTAGAAGGCGTACTTGACACCAGTGGACAGAACAGACATCTTTTTAGGGACCTTTAGTTGAATTGGGCCGTTTGGAAGTGAATTGAAGAGAAAGTTGAGATTATTTCGGAGGCTTTGATCCAGGGTACTAATTCAGTTTAGCCGAGGAACAGACATGCCTAGCAACAATTACGATAAGAAACTGCGAAGTACGAAGTCGTATTAATCATCAGATCATGCATTCAACGTCTCTCATTTTGACTCTGAGTGGACAGCAAAGGCTGCTGTTCTATCCTCTTCTCCTCCTCGATCTTTTTCAATTTCTTTTCAACTTTGTTCTTACTCTGAGTCTTGACACCATGGAATTGATGGGATAGTTGCTTATATGCTTCTTTTTGAGACAGTTCTCTACCATACTCATCACGATACTTCAGTTTGATCTCCGGCTTGTAATTGGCCAGTTTGGCATTGATCTCCTCTGGGTCTTGGATGTCTTTGAAACCATCCAATTCTCTCTGCAAGATCTCTGCTCTTTCCTTCTTTGTCAATCTGGTGAAATTGGAATCCTGTTGGAGTTCTTCCTCATGAATTCTCTTGGAGATTTCTAACTGAATACGGTCAAGATCTTGTTTCTTCTGAAGTTCTCTCTTGACACGTTCTTGTTCAATCTGGTCTGCTGTCTTTTCTTGCACAATTTGCTTGGACCTTAAGAACCCTAATGTGGCAGCCAACCCACCAGAAAAGTTGATGTTTTCTTCTTCAGCTTCATCAGGGGAATCTGTGGTTTTGATATCTTCACTCATAACTTCATCTTGTACTTCATCTGGGATATCATGCGATTCTTGAACTTGTTCAGTGACGATTGGTTCAGGTTCTTCAACTTTCTTGATGGAACTTAAAAACTCTGTGTTCTCATCGATGACAAATCCAGTATCATTCTTTTCAACTTCCATCTTATTCTCCTCATCATCTTTGATCTCCTGTGCCAACTCCTCTGGAGTCTTTCTCTTATTCTTCTTGATATATTTCAGTCTTTTTAAAGCCAATATGGACTGAAGCTCTGAATCATCCTCAATTGTGTCATCTTGGTTTTTCAAGTCCACCGTCTTGAGCACAATATCACCATCGTCATCCTCGATCTGTCTCTTTCTTGATGATGAACTCCCTTTCCTTTTCAGTTTCTTCATCTTGATAGGTTTGGATTTAGCATAATCATTAACCTCTTCAACTTCTTCTTCATCTGAGTCCAAGCTGAAAGAAATCTTCTTTGACTTGGTCTCTTCAACATCAGCGACCTTTGGCACTTTAGCACCAAGTTTGATATCGCCATTCAACAAGAAATGATCGTCATTATCACCCTCGCCTAGTTCTTCATTATACCTATCCATCAAATGTCTTTCCTCACCATTAGCACTATATTTGTTTGTCTTCAGCTTCTTTGCCAAATCAGCCTTGAGTTTCTTATCCTTATTCAATAGTTCAGACTCCAATTCGTCTCCTTCATCGTCATTGATATCCTTATCTTTCAGCGTTAAGATCACATCACCATCAATGTCATTGAATTCATCCAGATTATGATTCACTTTCAAGCCAGTGTAAGAATCGACTTCATCTTCTTTAGCTTTCTTCTGTCCTATCTTCTTCTCCTTTGTTGGTTTGTGGATCTTGCTCAACCAATCATCGGTTTCTTCCTCATTGTAATCGAGAATGCCTTTACCCTTGTTAACCTTTCTCCTCTTTAGCGCTTTATTCTTAGCGATTTCCAAGTTTTGCTTGATCTTTTCTTCTCTATCGACTTTGGACTTCTCAGTAAGGTATTCCTCTGTGGTTTGCTGATGAGATTCAGTGGAATCTTCTTCTATTGGTCTCAATCCAAGGGAGATACGTAACTTGTTAGTCTCGCTTAGTGATATTGTATCTTTAGCTGCTAATGTCTCTTTAGGCTGCTCAACGGGTATGAGTTTCAACCCCAGCGAGATTCTGATCTTGTTGGTCTCCTCTATGGAAATGGATTCTTCAGACATGGCGCAAATTGTGGAGTAACCAATGATAAAAGCTGGTTTATGCTCTGGTCTTTATTGTTTCTAGTTAATTTTCATTTTACAGAAATCTGGTAAGGGCCAACATCTCATCGCCCTAATAAACTACAAGACATAAACTTCTAAAACAAAACATTTTTATAAAAAAGAACAACCTTTATATAATTAGTGATATAAAATAATGCAATGGTATGTCCATGGTCGTTGGACTTTTGAAGCTGGATCATTAGTATAAAAAAAGATTAAAAGAATAAAAAACACAAGGGACCTAACCAGGTCAGCTAATTTACAGATGAAATCATAATGATGGATATTGCAGGTGGTGGAAATGGATCTAATCTTTGTTCTTCTTAGATTTCTTTTCCTTTTTGTCCTTCTTTTCTTTCTTTTCCTTTTTAGATTTCTTTTCCTTCTTTTCTTCATCTTCATCTTCGTCATCTCTCTTACGCTTCTTGTCCTTCTTGTCTTTCTTCTCCTTCTTTTCTTTCTTCTCTTTCTTTTCCTTCTTCTTCTTGTCTTCTTCTTCGTCGTCAGATTCGTCATCAGAGTCAGCAGCCTTGGCTTCAACAGCATCGGCATCAGCGTTGTAAGCTTGAGCTTCGGTGATTTCAACCTTCTTGTTTTCACGGACAATCTTAGAAGTGGTTCTTAGATCTCTACCTTCTAGAGCACTTAGACGGGCTTCAACCTTAGCTCTGACATCCAGACCAACTTCCCCTTCATCATCACGGTCTTCGGCAAGGGCATCGTATCTTAGAGCAACAGCAGCCTTAGCAGCCAAGACTCTGGCAATCTTACCTTTGTTACGACCTGAGGCTTGACCAACAAGGGAGGCGTGGTATAACAAACCGTATTTTGGTGTGTCGTGCTTGGTCTTCAAGGCTCTGAATAGGGCCTTTTCAGCACCTAAGATTTGGATGGTGGAGGCTGGGGCCTTGGCTAATGAGATCAGGGAACCAGAGTGGGCAATTAATCTAGCACCAACTAATTCACCAACCAATTGGGTCAAGTTTGGAGCGATGGCTTTCATTCTGGATGATAAGTAGTTTGATAGTTTTTCTCTGTAGGCAGCGAATTCGACAATTTGTTCAGCAAGGGCCTTGATGTTGATTAGATCAATGTCAGTGATTTCAGTACCCATGGAAACTTCAGCAGCGGTCTTGACTCTTTCTTCAGCGTCTTCTGGTAGGATTTCACTTAGGTCAGTTTCTTGAGCATTGGCTCTGATACCCATGGTCAAAATGATTCTAGCGTAGGCAGTTGAGTCGGTAATAATCTTAGCCAACTCAGGGAAATGCCAACCGTACCATTCCTTACATCTCATGGCGTAGGTGTTTAGTTCTTTGTCCAAGTCATCTAATAGGGCAATGGCTTGGATAATCATGGTGTCAACTTTATCAGCGGAGAATTTCAATTTGTGACGACCGATGGAGTGGGCTAAACCTAGGGACATCTTTGAAAGGTCATTGTCAGACAAACCTGGTAATAGTTCTGGTAAGTGTTCTCTAACGGCTCTGTATAAATCTAGGGTGACAGCATCGGAGACAACGTTGAAGTTTAGACCTAATTTGTTGATGGCATTGGCTAATTTGGTTTCGGAAACGACTAGAGTGGTCTTTTTGTCAGATTTGACATCGTCTAGCAATTTTTGTAGTTGTGATGAGACTTTACCTTCAATGACGGAGTTGACTTCTTCTAAAGCGTTAGCAGCAGAGTTGAACTTGGAGAAAGCAGAGACCTTGAATTGTGATAAAACTTTTTCAGTAGAGTTCAAGTCTGAGATCAAACTGGAAGATTTGTAGATCTTTTTGTCAGAGGCTTTCAACAAAGCATAACCAGCAGCGGTTTCTGTCAACACGTAAGCCATCTTTTTGTGAATATGCGAAGAAAACAAGAAGAAACCTGGTCTTGAAGTGATCGATGCTCTTCGCTTTACATTTTTTTGAAATTTTTTTAACAAAAAAAATTTTAACGTTCGCCAATTTGCGAAAGAGAAATGGCACAAATTCGCGAAGCTTCCTAAATCAGTCGCATTTTCTGCCAATATCGGTGAATTTTGATTTTCATTACTTTATTAGTGACTTTTCGCGCAAAAATATGTCAAAGTGTGCCAAAAACCCCGAAACAGGCATTTTTGCGAAAAGAGAATCGCCGAAATCAGCAATTCCGAAATTTATCACATGCGAAATGGCGCAGCTTTCGCTCGTTCATTTCTTTTTCGCCATTCGTAAGAAACAGAAAAAAAAAATAACAAAAAGTACATAACTTAACACGTCTTTTGACCACAATTTCGCCACAAATCCACGTTTTGCCACTCTGCAAACCCACTTCCGCTTATTGATCTGGCACCACACAAATCACAGAAACAATGTCCGCCTCTTCAGCCCTACCGAAATCAACCGAGCTGACCAACAGAAAGCTATCAAAGAAGGACCATGACACGGTAACTGTCACCACCATTGATAACCACAGCTCCACATCTTCCTCAGAATCCGGCGACTACGACGATTCAGAGCTACCCACTACCACTGAGGAGCCTGATTCCGCTTCTAAGGCACAGGATAACCATGAATTTCTAACGGCTCATACCGTGTTTGGTGACTACATTCGTAAACATGAAATCCCAAGAAAAGTGTTCCACAGTTCTATTGGCTTCATCACCTTATACTTATACACCGTCGGTGTTCAACAAGAGTCATTCCCTATCCCATTCCACATCTCATTCAGTATTATCTTCCTAATAGACCTTTTGAGATTCAAATCAACCAGATTTAACTATGCTTATTGTCAAGTTCTTGGGTTTTTGATGAGAGATAAGGAAGTTGAGAGTTATAACGGTGTCTTGTGGTACTTGTTAGGTTTGGATTTCGCCTTCTCATTCGGTACAAAGGACACTGCTGTGTTGAGTGTCTTGTTATTGAGTTGGTCTGACACTGCTGCTTCTACTTGTGGCAGAAGATTCGGTTACTTGACTCCAAAGCTAGCTAGAAACAAATCTTTAGCTGGTTCAATCGCCGCATTTGCTATTGGTGTCATTGCAAGTTACTTATTCTATGGTTACTTTGTCCCACATTGGAGCCAATTCAACAGACCTGGTGACATTTACTGGACTCCTGAGACCAGTTATCTAAACATCCATACCATGTCTTTCTTGGCTGGGTTTGTCGCTGCTTTGTCTGAAGGTATTGATCTATTCAACTGGGACGACAACTTCACCATCCCAGTCCTATCCACCATCTTCTTCTACATTGTGATTTCTATCTTTCACAAATGATTAATCACGACGTCTACTATTTTGATTCTTGACAACACTTCATTTCTACCATCACAGAACCATCTTTCATGAGCATGCATATATTGATTTCACAAGCATTTTATTATTATAAACCATTCGTTTGTACGACCCCTTCTATTACATAGTATAGACTAATTGAAGAACTTTTGTTTAATACATAATTATTACGATTTAAATCTCATAGACATCTTGTATTCAAGCTAACCTTTTACGTAGTGGTATCGGGCTAGGTATGATCTAAAAAAAACTAATAATACAAAGCTCATGTTATAATAAACACCATTTCATTAATACCAATAGATTATATTTTCATTTCCTTATACACAAAAATAACACATTTAGTAGAAAGTGGTTGGACGTTTTGGAGCGAAAACTTGCTTGGATTTGGTCAAACGGTGTGGTAATGGGAATTTCAAGTCTTTGGTCAAGAATTGTTTGACGTATTGACGTTTGACATCGTCGGTCTTTTCTAATTCAACAACCTTCAAGATGTGGATTGATCTAAATCTGGCTCTGTGACGAGCAGCTAAATCTTGGTATAAAGTTTCAACGGCACCGACTCTGGTAACATCTCTGAATTCTTTGTATAAGTTGTGAGTACCAGATCTTGAGTCGTAACGAACCCAGATACCGAAGTTCTTGACCTTGGTTGGGTGAGCTTCAGAAATAGTGTTGACTGAAACGATTTCACCAGAAGCTCTCTTAACTTTGTGTAATTTTTGTAAGAAGTACCAGTAACGAGATTTAGCAATGACTTCGTTAGAAGCAAAGATTCTCATACGGTATAATTTTGGTTCTGGAACTGATTCAGTTGGTAAACGACGACCAATAACTTGATATTCGTTAAGACGAGCCACTAAAAAAAACTTGTTAGTATAACAGCTTCATATGGAGATTGACAAGTGCCTGAAAGATGCAGAAAGATGGGATCCACTGAAAGTCCGAAGTGAACGTACTGATTCTTCTAGTTCTATGATTGCCTTGATATGGTGGATATGATGACTTTGTTGAAATTGAGTTGAGATGGGAAAATTTTTTAAAATCTGGGATAACAAATGGGACACAAAATTTGAGAGCAGTGGGCACTCAACAGACACAAATACACGTATGCTCTTGATTGAATAGTGCCTAGTTCTTCCCTCTATGTTACTTTGGAAGGTCAATACTGAATATGGGGCAAAATGGATTCATGACTTCATAGTGTGAACTTTATTCCAGTAAAACAGAGCCTTGAAACGGCTAAAATAAATAATTGATTCTTGGACTCATTTGGTATATCTCCATTCTTTGATCTTGCAGGCACTTATTCCTTCATGGCGACTCACTTTTTTCTATGATGATCTTAAACTGATGATGTCTCTATTGAAAGTAGTTTGTTACTTTTCACTTTTTCAGTTTTGAAAAATGTTTGTCGATTGAGACAGAATTTTCAGTGTGGTGTTCGGGTGTTTCTGCCGCCTGGATTTTTTATCAGTGGGCCAGAATTGGGTCGCGCCACATTAGCTGCGTTTTTTGTGGGAAATTTGAGTCGGAGCGGATTCGCGAACGCTCTGGGACAGGAAAAAGTGAGAATTATCAGCCCTGATGAAAAGCACGTGATATACTACAAGCCCTAATACTAAAAGTATACTGATTGCAGTGTGTACTAAAGTTTCAAAATATTCAGTGGATCAATGGGTGTTAACAACTTGTCTATCAGATTAGTTTATGTGGCTTCAACAACTGGAGCTTCATTGTTGGCGGTAGTTTCAACTGGAGGCTCTTCAGTGGTAGCAGCAATAATCTCAACATTCTCGGTGGCTTCTTGAGCTTCCTTATTGGAGCCAAAGACATGGTTCCAGACATCAACGGTACTTAACCAAGCTTCTTGAGCCAAATCAATCGAGGAGTTGTAAGTGGCAACAATTGAAGTGCTAATGTTCTTCTTCTCTTGCTTATCCAAGTTCTCATTGAAGACATCAATAGCGTGTTGAGTATAGTTGCATGGAATCATCGCAACTTCCGTCACTTGGTTGTGGATAATTGGCACTGTACGTTTGGCCAAGTCAAAGGATAACCATAAGTTTCTTTCAATCTCACTGGAGAAGTCTTTTGACACAGGATTCTCAGTTGGTTCGTAGTTCTTAGCAGTGAACTCGTCAATAGCACCGTTGATAGGTCTGAAAACAGGGTCTAGTGAGCTTCTCAACAATGGCTTCCCTTGGGTGTCATAAACGTTCTTGTTGTAGTAAGATCTGAAGTCATGGACACCATTCTTGGTTGGTAAGATGATGTTGTTCTCGATCGTGTCACACGTGGCTTGGGTTGCATTGGAGATGATTTTTCTGGTTTCAATGAATGGCTTTTGGATAGCGGTACCGACAGTAGAGTAAGTGGTGGTTTGCAAACATGGAACAGTGTTATCGATGGTTGATAATGTCTGATCAGCGAAGGAGTCACATGTTTCAACAACAGGTTTGATGATTGGCTGTTTCAAGACAAAACATAAGGTTGGATCAGCGATGGAACTGGTGGTACCCTTGACACCTTTGACACCAGGGATAGAGTCAACCAACTCAACAGTCTCTTTGACCAGTGGATAAGTCATCAAATGAGCAGCAGTGCTGCAGGAACCTTCAGCCTCTGTGGTAGGCTCTTCTGGCACGGGGTTATCAGCAACAATACCGTCATCCACATGTTCCTCAGTTGGAGTAGCTTCCTGGGCTGGTTCAGTTGGTTGGGAAACGTCAGGCTCAGCTTCAGCTGGTGGAGGGTTCTTTTTAGAGTTGAAAATAGACATTGATAGCAAGAATGGTAGAGTTTGAGAAGTGTCAGTTCTATGGAGGGGCAAGGACTAGAACTTTTCAACTTGAAATCCATCCTGGAGTTTTTTAAGAACCCACAATTGTTGATTTCTTTGTGGTTTGGAGAAAGAAGTGACACAAAAACGATGATGGTGATGTTCCAGGGCTCTGTGACGAGTAACACGTGGGCCCGAGGTGTGTGAGCCTTGAACGATGGTATTCCAGACTTTAAGAACGCTCAGTGCCTCCCAGAGAACAAAACTCTCCTCAAAATGGCCAAATTCTACTGTAAACTTCACATTTTCTAGCCTTTGAGCTTATCTATGTGTGGCCCGGACCAATTCTGAAACAAACGCAGAAAAAGAAAAGCATCGGAGGTTGTTGTGGAAACCAGAATAGAAAAAGAAAATGGAAAAAAAGAACCCAAAACAAAAGGAATTCCGAGATTTGAAGCATCATTAAACCGTTTGAGTTCCCAATTTCTGCTTGTCATACAATATCTAAGGTTTCGGGTCCACTAGCCACACACTACGCTCCACCTAGCGCCATATCAACACCCTTTCATACCTCGAATCTTGTGGTTGTTTACCCATTGTCACTTTAAGCGAAATTTCAAGAAGAAGCAGAGATAAGGAAGAAGAAGGCCACCAAAGATCGATCAACACTCCACTGAAGTCGCACACATCACACACATGATGAGCGTATCCGAAGGAAAGCTCGGAGTCATCACTCCACAAAGAGAAGAGACTCTGGAGGCGGTTCTTTCAGTTATCAACCAAGATGTCATGAATAGCACCCCACGCCTGCTGCCAAACGAAGACATATCGGATGATAGTTCCAGAATAGACTTCTCCGAAACTTCACTATCCGATGCTGATGCTGAAACCAAGATCGAGGACATCCTGAACTCATCAGATACCAACGCTCTGCTGGACACGCTGAAGCTGAAGATCACCCCAGATTCAGACCAAAGTGAAGAGCTGGTCAAAGTCACAGAAACACCACTGTTGAATACCAACATTCTGGATGAATTCCCACTGTTCCATCACTCACTGCCAAACCAAGATATCATTGAAGATGAGGCCAGGCTGTCGACACCAGAGAAATTGAACGACAAAGAAAACTATTCCATTTCCAAGAGAACAAGGCTGTCTACAGAGACTGGAGACCTGTCGCCTATCAGCAAAAAGATGCAAACATTCCAAAATAGCAAGAGCCGAATCCCTCTTCCCACAATACAACCTGCTGCTATACGACGTTCTAAAAGATTGATTGAACACAACACAGAAGACAGGGACATATGTATACCGAAGAAGATCACAGGCGTGTTGAAGCCCGCTATCAGACAAGAGAAGCCAATACTCAGTTTGATGGTTGACTCGTCATCTGGTCAGCTGCATGAAGCCACCAAATACGCTACTGAGATCAATGCAGGTAATGGCGAAGGTATACCCATCCCAACGAATCCAAACGAGCTGGTGACGATTCCCGTTAACAGTTCGCGCAAGGCAGCAAAGAAAACAGCACTGGTGCGAGCATACAGGATTGAAGCAATCGAAAAACGTGATTCCACTGTTCAAGTCGGGTTTTACACTCAAGCTCAGTTCAAGAAATACTTCAGTACTGCATCACCGAATAAGATACAGAAAACTTTGCCAACGGAGACAGCTGTGAAGAAAAAGAAGAAATTAAGATGGGCTAATGAACTTGAATGGTAACGACAAAATGACAAAAGACATACCATTGTAACAATATAATGCATAATTCATTCATAACTTCAGTGTCGTAGATATTAATTGTCTATACAAGAAAGGCTTCCCTCTCTGGGATTGTATTCAGCGTTGTATCGTCTTCTTCCAAATTTCTCTTCACTTTACCGCCTTTACGCGTCGTATAAGTTGTTTGAGGTGCCCACTCAGGTCTTGGTTCATCTCTTGTCTCCAACCAATATGGAAGACAACTATCTCTACTACCCCAGTTGAACTCAGTGGTCATTTGACAAGTACAATGCAAATTGGCCCTTTTCTCGTGTGTTCTTGGACATTGGGTATGTGGGATATGATAATAACCAGTATCATCAAAGTAATGTACCTGGGTCTTGTTCAGCATGTATGAAACGGCCAATGTGTGAACAGGAGCATCACCCCATCTTTCATAGAAGAACCCACCTTTCTTGTCCAAATATTGGAAATACTGTTCATACTCTTCAGACCGTAGAAAGTCTAGATCACCAATCTCGAAGTTGGACCAGAAGTGACACATGTTGAAGGTCTTTTCATCATCCTGTGTAATGAACTCAACTTGATTGTCGGAGGCAACGTAATCTGGGTGCAAGTCTCTGAAATATTCCTTCGTTGCTTCAAAAAGACCAAAAACTGTGGTATGGATCTCATGAAGCGCCATTGTCCAACCATAGACCTTGTTATTCTCTCTCATGTATCTGAAGAAATCATAATCCAAATCACAAGTGAATTTGATATCCGGTTCCACTCTCCAATAGTATTTGATTCCCTTCAATGCATCAAGCTTGTAGAAAAACCCTGAGTTGAAACGGCACATATGTCTATATGATTCTGAACCACCGTACTTGATCCCCTCTTTCTTCATATATGCTCTTGTCTCTGCGGCTTTGTTTTGATCTATGAAATCAGGATATGACCAATACTCTTTTGGAATTGTGACAAATGTAGAGTTCCCACTGACCAAGTTGGAGACCTCTGCTTTGAATTGTTCAGTGAATGGTTGGTCATTGGCAAACACCCAGTCATAGTGGTAACGTCTGTTGAATCTATCCTCGACGTGCTTGATGGACTGTAGCATCAGATATATCTCTTCATTTCTGACCAAGGAAAAGAAAGTGGCATTTTCTCGCTGATAGTTCTCCTCAGTATCAATTTCTTTGTACTTCTCATAGTTGACATTAGCATAGTCAGCAATGGGGTCCAGCCAGTCTACACTGGTGTAGTTATCTCTGGTGAAACGTTGGTCTGGATACAGGGCTTGAAGGACTTTAAGTCGCAGTGTCTGTTGTAAATAGTCGTAAGCAGCTCTGTGGTGGCCATTTCGCACCGCGAAAGACGATACCAGTATGATGCACAGTATGACAGCTGCCAGAAGAGTGGTCTTGGCCCTGAAAAACATCGTCTTTGAGCGTTGATCTGTGCTTGGAGGCGCTGTTTACCTTTCATCGATCTGTTCAAGATTATCACTTGAGATAAAAAATTCGCGAAACGTCAATTTTAAAATGGTGTCCGGGTGTTTCTTTGAAAGGCTGCGATTGGATGCACAATGACGTCAAAAGAGAAGAGAAGAAGAATAGGCGAGAGATCCAAGCGCTCTCACTATAAAGGGGCTTATATCTCTGTATTCCAGTCTGAAGAGGAAATAAAGTGGCTTTAGTAAGTTAAGACTACCAGCTCAATCTTTACAAGCTTTTTGTGGATCTCTCGAAGAGCTGCTTTAGCTGGGGCAGTGAGACAAATATTAGTCAAGCGGCCTGTTTTCTGTCAAATCAGCTCATCTTGATTCTTTAATATAAGCGGCATTGTCACAGAAGGTTCAGAAATATACTGACTTAAAGGCCACCTTTTAGATTTCAATAGAATAATGAAGCTTTTTCTTCCGCTACTTTCGCTAATAACGCTCACAACGGCAGTCTTTCAGGACCTGAACTTCAACACTAATAGTTCCATTGTCGTGTACTGGGGTCAATCTACCAAAGGGCAGGTACAAAGAGAACTTTCGTATTATTGTGGTTCAGATGCTGTCGATATTATCATACTGTCCTTCCTGTCTGAATTCGGGGAGGATTACAAGTATCAAGGAAGAGATGGATATACCCTAAACATCGCTGATCAGTGTTCTTTGAGTGATGATGGTGATTATACCTGTCCTCGTGTCGGTAGAGATGTTAAACAGTGCCAGGATATGGGTAAGAGAGTGCTGTTGTCACTAGGTGGTGAACAGGGGAATAAACAGACTTATGGGTTCTCTGACGAGAAAGAGGGTAAGGACTTTGCAAAAGTGTTATGGAACGCATTTGGTGAGGGTGACGATGGGACGAATAGACCTTTTGGAGATGTCGCAATTGATGGGTTCGATATTGATGCTGAAAACGATGATCAAACCGGCTATGTCTCTCTTGTCAATGAGCTAAAGAGTCTATCCAACGGTGCTACTAAGAAGTTCTACTACACTGCCGCTCCAGAGTGTACCTTTGTTGACTTGAACTTGAC
This sequence comes from Taiozyma rabaulensis, assembly GCA_030574855.1. Lineage (NCBI taxonomy): Eukaryota > Fungi > Ascomycota > Saccharomycetes > Phaffomycetales > Wickerhamomycetaceae > Taiozyma > Taiozyma rabaulensis. Next base: position 133,190 of record JAJMFP010000001.1, read on the forward strand.
GAGGTTGGTCACTGAAGTGGATTTGGACTATATTTTTGTCCAATTCTATAACAATGAGTGTAATCTGCAAAATCTGGAAGATTTCAACTATGATGTCTGGAGTGAATTGGTTAGAAAGAAGGGTCCTACGAATACCAAGATCTTTGTTGGTTTACCATCTTCAAAGGAATCAGCTTCTAAAGGTTATGTTGAAAGTCCAGAGTTGATCAAGGAAAGAATCACAGAATTGAGTTTCACTAGACAGTGGAGAGAGCAGTTTGGTGGGTTGATGTTTTGGGATGCTTCAAAGGGTCTTGATGACAATATCATTGATTCTGAAGACAGTTATATCCATAAAGTGTGGGCTACATTGGATGGTGATGCGGTGGTTGAATCAGGCGCAAGCGTCAACGAATCTTCTCCAAAAGCTAAACCTACTCCAAAAGTTCATGGGACCAATGACGGTACAAACATCTATGAAAGACCTTCGGTGGTTGCTTTGGTAATCTCACTGGCAATAGCACTACTTGCATAAAGACTTATGTATAAGTTATTAGGAATATATTTGAATGAAAAAAATTCAAAAAGCCGCATTAAATAATTTTCGTTAAACCTTCCATGAAACACAACAATCATTTACCAATACATTGTTCAGTGTTACAGTTGATGGCACTGTCGACAATACATTCACCATTACCTTCAGTACCGTATGTTAGTGGAACGTTAGTTGATGAGTTATTTCTTGAAACTTTCCCACCAGCGATCTTTGTGAATTGTTTATAGATATCTGATGAAACGTTAGCAGTGAATTCTGGTTGCACTGTAGCATTGTGGATACCGTATGTATGAAGGATAGCTCTGATTTCACCAGCAATGATCAGGAAGGCCTCTGCCTGGGCATCAATTTGAACATGCAATGAAGCAATAAAGATATCTTCAGTCAAGTTCCAAACATGGAAATCGTGAACAGATTTAACACCTTCAACTTGCACAATCTCACTTTGAACATCATCAGCGGACACAGTCGCTGGAGTAGCTTGTAAAAGAATTCTTGATGATCTTTTACACAAAGGAAGTGCAGATGAAAAGATGATAGCAGTGATCACTAATGAAATGACTGGATCAGCATAGTACTTCCAAGAGTAGTCGGTCTTCCAGATGAATAAGGCTGTCAAGATGACACCAACATTACCTAAGGCATCACCTAAAACATGTAAAAAGACACCTTCCATGTTCATTGACTTGGTAGACTTCTTTGGAGCCTTGGATTCATGTGTGTGTGCATGTTCATGGCCATCGCCGTGGGTATGTGAGTGTTCACCGGTTGGGACTGAATGGTAATCGTTTGGACCGGTCTCTTGGGTATAGCTGCTGTTATGTTGTTTCTTCAACAGGGAGGTACGTTCATCGTATGAATTGACAACGTTACCAGGCAAAATGGCACCAATTGAACTTTCTTCATCAGAGTCGACAGGGTCGTGAGAATGAGAATGACCACCACCGTGAGAGTGGCCATGTTCATGGAATAAGAACAGGCCAACAAAGTTAGACAATAGCCCTAAACAACCAACGACAAGGATCAGTTTTGGATTGGTAATGATCGCTGGACTAATCAATCTTTGAATAGCTTCAATCAAGATGGAGAAACACAAAGCGATCAAGAACACAGCATTGATCAAGGCACCCAAGATCTCAGCTCTTTTCCAACCGTAGGTATACTTGGCATCGGCGCCTTTAGTAGTAGCGACTTTGACGGCCCATAATGCAACAATCAAGGAAATGATATCGTTCAACATGTGGAAGGAATCAGCAATCAAAGCTAGTGAGTGAACGGCATAACCGACAATAGCCTCTAGCAAAAAGAAAATGGTGTCGATCACCAACAAGGCAGTGATACGGATCTGTTTCCCAGTGGCCATTTTCGTATAGGGTGTGTCTGTGGCTTGATAATGTGTAGAATGGGGTTTGACCAGCAAAAAAAGAGGAAAGAAAGCTGCAGAGAAGCAGGTTTCAGCAAGGGAGCAAGGAAATGGAGAGCGAGCGCACAATAAGAAGCGATTGGGTCTCTTCTCTGGCGCTTTGTGGGAGCTTTTCTGGCGGGAAACGGCTGCTTTTAAAGAGACCAAAAGGCTGACGATTTTTTTGTTTTCGCTTTTTTCCCTGTGATTTGGCTGTTTGCCCGTGAATCTGCCATTTCCGAGATAGGCATTTTCTGGGCTCTTATACAGATCTGCTCCTTTTGGGATTCTCAGTGTTTGGCTATGTGGGGATAGTCTGGTGGCACTAGAAAAGGGTGGAGTCTTTTAAACACTCTTGCTTAGCCACTTGTGGCTCAGATAGGGCGAACCCGAAAAGCGCTTAACCGCTAAAAGAAAATCTACCGCAAAGGTTATGACAGAGGGGCGGACCTAATTAGAATCAATAAATTAGGGCACATTCTAGTGTTGATTAGAGTCTAGTAGCTGGTATATAAATAACTGTCAACTCGATAGTTTCTAGTTATAGCTAATCTTGTAAATGGAGCCTTGAGCCTAACGTCGGTGTTCAATTCTTTTTTCTCGCGCTAAGCTAAAGCCCAGTCAGTACACACAAATTATTTCAAGTTTTATTAATGTCTGCCAATTAATCACAAGATATAACAGAGCTGGAATGAAGAGAAATACATCATTCTGAACATAGTTATACAATACTATAGCTTGATGGGCTTCAAATACAAATTGATCGAAATTTTGAAAAATTTGCTTTCTCTCATTTTGAATTTAAATTTAGTTTGGTCGAGGTCCTCTTTAGGGAGTACCCTTTTAATTGAGTGTTTTGAAATTGTCTGAAATTAGATCAGATTTGGTGCTATAAGACCACACATCACCATATGCGATCCCTATTCTGATCTGGGTACTTTCTATAGCTCTAGTTGGTTCAATTTTTAAAATTCTGCCTAGGTACTAGTTATACCGGGAAAAAATCGAAAAACCACACCAGTTGGGGACGGCGAACTGCCTCAGGGATTTGAGCACATTACCATTAGTCTGTCTCAAAAGAAAAGCGAAACTGAATCGATCAGTTCCGCATCATCCCAGCCGTCGACTAAACTTTGCTACGCTTCGAGCGCTTGTAGCGTTTTCTTTTTTTGTGTCACCGAAGTCCCAGCAGCAATGAAAAAAAGCCTGCATCAACGTCTCAGTGGCAACAGGAAAAAGAAAGTTCTCGGCTGGTGAATTAGATTAAGAGTAGCCCCTTCTGCAGGGAAGCGATGGAACTTTACGAGGACGCTTAGCACTAAACACTAAACTGCTAGAGAGTTCTCTGGGTTTCTTGAGCGGGAGGAAAGCTCAGATCTGGCTCTCTTGAGCACATAGCAACTCCGATCTTCGATTCGCTGTGAAATGAGACAACAGTGACAACACAGCCAACGGAAAAAACAGCAACGGGCCCAGAATCAGATTCAGATCACCGGACTTTCCCTTTTCTCGCCTCTGCCAAACAAACCGTTTGCTGCACGTCATTTGTCCGTTTTCGAGCCTCTGCTGGGCCAACCAGACGTTGAAACTCTATTCGCTCTTGGACATCGGGACAGCCGTATAACACCGACAGCTGTTTCTGGCACACTGCCGGTTCTAGAACTGCAAAGTCAGGATGCAGCAGCTAACTGTTACCTGTAACTTTGTGCTTCCAACAATTTCTCTCCAGTTACGACATGATGTCCTCGAGTCGACGTCGACGCTGTTTCTTTTTATCACCAGCGTATAAATTATGCTGCTTCTGCTGTTCCAATGATGCACGAGTGGGCTTGCGTGCTTACAAGTTATATACATACACAAAGAGAACAATAAACAAAGATGCTATTATCTCAGTCGCTCCTTTTGTCAATCCTATCAGTCACAGCCCTTGCCAAACACAAACATCAAAAACAGGAAGAGGGCAAATCCATTGAAGGGAAGAACGTCTCTAACTTGTTCAGAAGAAGCGGGACTTGTCAATTCCCAACAGATAAGGGTATTGTCGCTGTTCAAAAGAGTGGTAAAAATGCTGGTTGGGCTATGCATAACGATCAAAGTTGTACCTATGGTAGCTGGTGCCCATACGCTTGTCCCCCAGGCCAATTGATGGGTCAATGGGATCCAGATGCAAAGACATATTCATACCCACAATCACAAAATGGTGGTCTATGGTGTAACGAAGATGGTGAGCTAGAGGAGAAGAACCCCGGGAAATCATACTGTTACAGTGGTAAAGGTACAGTGATCGCTAAGAACAACGCTGATAGTGATGTCGCTTTTTGTCAGACCGTCTTACCTGGTAACGAAGAGATGTTGATTCCAACCAATGTGCAAGGTGGTGGTCACTCTACATTAGCTGTCCCAGGGCCTGATTACTGGGCCGGCACTGCTGCTCATTACTACATTAACCCACCTGGTGTTTCTACAAGTGATGCCTGTCAATGGGGTACTAAAGAAAACCCACAAGGTAATTGGTCTCCATACGTTGCCGGTGCTAATCAAGACAGTAACGGGGACACTTTTGTTAAGATTGGCTGGAACCCAGTGTACCTAGAAGAAGATTCTCCATTCAAGGACGAAAAGCCAAAGTTTGGTATCAAGATCACTTGTGACGACGAGAGCAAATGTAATGGTCTTCCATGTTCAATTGACCCATCTAAAGACGAAGTCAACGGTGTCAATGGTGGTAGTGGTACTTCAGGTGCTGGTGGTGGTAGCTTCTGTGTTGTTACTGCCTCGAACGGTGCTAAGGCTAACATTGAAGTCTTTGAAGCTGGTAGCTCCAAGTCTAAACGTGAACAACATGCCCATGGCCATAAGAAGAGAGAAAATGAAGTCACAAAGACCAAGACTATCACTAAAACTGTCGCTGTCACTGCCTAAACAATCTTAGAGTACTTATTATTACAACCTTCTGATTTTCTTTCTTGCTATATAGTTTACTAAAAGTTTGTTGTACTATTTTTCAGAGAGTCGTAGTCTTTTCGGGGTCGACTTTATGTACTGCCAATAAAAGTTCGCTGAAACATCGACAACAGGTGAGTAAAATAGCAAAAAAGAAGTGGAAACTACTAATTAGGACTAAACAAGTACCTAGGATATCAAAGATGCAAAAAAAATGAGCAAAAATTTTAGAAAAAAAGAATGCCACTGCCTGGAATCGAACCTGGGTTTCATCGGCCACAACGATGTGTACTAACCACTATACTACAGTGGCTTTTCTTAAATTTTTGAAAAACCACTGTTTGCCGGATTTTTTCAATAGCACGTGACTTTCACGTGATGTAAATGAGCCTGATTTGGTAGACACCGTAATTTTAACAAAAAAAGCGCCAGTGGTTTAGCGGTAAAATTCAAAGTTGCCATCTTTGAGCCCCCGGTTCGACTCCGGGCTGGCGCATCGAGATATCTCTTTTTTTGCCATTTTTTTTGCTTGTTTGCCGCTCTGGGTCTGTTCAAACAGTGAAACGTCCCCTTCTTAACAGAGCCCAGAAGGCAGCTCTGCTCATTAGGATCATACTGTTCCAATCTTCAGCCCAGACGGCATTTTAGTACCAACCCGACTGTGCAAATTATTTATAAAGGGTAATTAAGCCGAGACAGAGAAACTAGTGTCAGTGTAAGGTCAAGAATATTGATTAATTAGCGCAGCTAGTCCCGGTCGCCAACTATGATTAAACGCCGAGTGCAAGCTTCCTTATATGCGCAGCACGCAGCTATAACTAATAACCAGTAGTCTAGAGTAATTGTGACAACACACCTCACTGATATAAGGCTTGGGTGGCACCACAACCAAACGTTGCAACGAATCAGCATATAACAAGCAACTAATGATGTGGGTTACGGCTACGGACCTGCCATCTCAGAGATGTATTAACTAATTTCCAGGTACACAACGCCATTCTTGAACCTGCTCCTGAAATTCATAGGCACTGAGGGCCCCGGAGCTAATGCTGTAACATTACTAAATGAAATAATCGTACGGATTTTGAAGTATCATGCGCCGTTCAGAGGCTGCGAAGACCAGCTACCATTTTGAAAAGTTGTTCAAAGTTCCAGGACTCAGAGAATTGGTCGCTACGTACTTTTCTGTATGGATATATTTGGTTCCTGAGATTAAGGGCTTCGGAACACCTGTTTACCTGGCACAAACAAAAGAGATACGATCACTAAGGAGATGTTTCAAAAACTTGCTCATAATGATGCCAGATCCGATGAATGCAGTATTTGCTCATACTAGTCTGGTTGTGGACTACATCTATGACATAAATGATATATATGGCGGAGGTAAGAGCTCAGTGTTGAGTGTTCCAGAACTTCAGGCGAAGCTCTCGAACTCGTCATTTGGTGTGGAAGATGTGGCATGGTTTGTGTGTGCCGAGACGACTATGGCCTGAGGAGTTCAAGAGTTATCCAAAGACAACTTTTGGTGTCGAACACACCCTTTATTCCCTATCTAACCCAACAGGTGCTTTGAAGCACGGCTCATTCCATCGTTACCTGGAAACCTTTCCTTCTTATAGTTACGCCCTATCCAAAATTTCTGATAAAGACTTGAGAAAGAGAGAGGAGAAGGCACTGGTGAAAGCGTTTGACAACAACCGGACGGAAAGAGGGAGAGAGGGTCTTTTTTTTGCCAACAGGACCTGACGGAGTGGTCTCAAGGGAAAAGGACATTCTTAACCAGATTGCAAAGGCCCAAAATTTGGACAACTATATATTCACTTTGGAGCTGTTGACGAATGGTTACTGGTGATATTAGTAATATTGCAACTTTACATACACCATGGTCCATATATATGCAGATAAATACCAACCGCCACCTCAGTTTTGGAAAATTCTGGGAGCAGTTGTCACCTTTCAGGGCAAATACTACGTTATTATGTTAATATATGCAAAAAACTAGTCTAATTGAAACAAACCTATTAATATGTACATGAAAATTCAGCCAAACAAACCCAGATCAATTTCAAGCTCTAGACCCTTCAATCAATTGTTCAGCTCTTGATTCTTGTTCTAATTTCGCTTCCTTTAATAATTTCTTGTAGGTACGTTTCTTTTCTCTGGATGAGATTGGAGCTTCAACTGAAATATTTGGACTCGTGAATTTCAACTCTGAAATGTCAAGAATATCACCTTTGATTCTTCTTTCAGCACCACCTTTCAAGATTTCAGTTTCAAAATATTTTGATAGATCTGAGGCGGTCTGGGCTTTGGTTAGCACAAAATCAGGTATTAAGTAACCAGATTGTTTTTGGACTTCCAAGCTTAGATCAAAACGGAATTGTAGATCTTCTAATTCGATTTGTTGCAGGTCTGTTATTTGTTTACCTTTGATCTTTGTATATGCATCTTTGATAATTTGTTCATATTGGTCTAATGATTCCGCTTTGTTCTTGCTTAACCAAGAATCCACTTTGAAACCGTTTAGTCTTTCAACCACAGTTCTTTGATCTTCTTTGAATCCCTGGACACCAGCTTCTTCAGCCTCTAGGGCCTTCTTACTCTTTCTACCGATGAATTCAATCTTGTCAACTCTCTTGGTTACTATCTCATCGTTCTCGGCCTTTTGAATGACATTATTTATATCTTCAGCCTTTTCGACCTCTTTCTTCTTTTGTTGATCTTTCTTGACGTTGAACCAGTCCATGAAGCCCAGGGAGGGTCTGGAGGTGTGGAGTAGTCTCACAGATGGGGCTCTCTTAGTGATGGTGGATCTCAACATTGTGGTATTTGGTGGTGATGGGATGATGAGATCGGTCTTATATGGTGAACTTCATGAACTTTCACTTTTTTTTTTTCACTTTCCGAGACAGAACTTGGAGTTGTTGACTTCCTAATCGGGTAATGAAAGTGGACTTCGAAAATTGCGAAATTGGGGTCGAGATTTAAATGAGCTTAACCAGATGATTCGTTTTAGTTTGTTGGTTCAATTCATCCTCATATGATAGCACTAGCCAGTGTTCTATTCCCCTTCCACTGACTTCCCCAGCCATCTCATTTTGTGATAAGGAAATTTTTGAAAATTGCAATCTTTAAAGACACAATTAATTTTGTGGAACAATACACTGAAACACCACTAAAACGCCACCAAGTCGCTCGTTTACTGCTAAAGTTCCACTCCATCCCATCTCGCACCATCTGAGCATCACATTGAATCCTTGAAAACACCAAAATCTGCTGCATTCCCAACCACAAACATGGGTATTTGTCTGTCATGCTTGAAAGGTCCAGAAGACGATGACCAGCCAGTGAGTACAAACTGAATCCTTTTAAAAGTGTCCAGATTTCTAACTATCCTCGCAGTACAACGAGAACTCCCGTCTATTGAGCGAGCGTGATCAGCAGGACTACGACAGAGACGCTGAACTGAGAGCCAGGGAGGAAGAACTTGATAAGATTGTCAATGAGACCAACGAACAGCTCATAGACACCACCGCTTTCTTCCAGAACGGGCAGCAAGCCGAGCTGAAGATCACCAAGAAGCCACTGAACGGGCTGATACAAGACGACGAGAAGCTGACGTCCCTGCAGAAGAAGGCCTCCACGCATTTCGAGGACTTGTCCAACGATGAGTTCGAAGAGGTGAAGCAGCTGAACGACGCCCTGCTGGAGACCGTTGCCCGCGAGTCCCAAATCCACAAGCAGGGCCCACTCTTGGTCGAGTTCTGAGCCTGTTCTTGCCTTCTTCTACTACAGAAACCCTTGAAAAGACCCACTTCCAGTTCTTGTTTATGTACCAGATTTTAATGCCATGTTTATGTGTCGCGAACTCGTTCTGTAAAATTAACACTGTGAAAAAACATCGAAAACGCCAAAATGACAATAAACAGAGGCCAAACGCGACGAAAGATCAGCCCTAAACTCACCACAAATCGCCAAAAGCCATGGCAAAAAACAGAAGAAGAAGCAACGCCCCAGGCACTGCGGAGACCCCGGACTCCAAGAGACAAAAAACGGACGTTTCCGGTGATTTATATGACAAGTTGAAACAGACGGTGCTGGATGTTTACAAGCTCACAGACGACCAGGGCTACGAAATAGCGACCGATTTCCTGGCATTGCCCTCCAAGACAGACTACCCAGACTACTACGAGGAGATCGAGAAGCCAATTTCCATTGCTGAGATCAACGGCAAGATCAGTAAGAAACAATACTCCTCGGGCCTTGAATTCATCCAAGATTTCAAACTGATGGCTGATAATGCCAGTCAATACAATGAAGAAGATAGTCTGATTGCACAGAATGCATTGACCATACTGAATACGGTGAAATCTGCTGTTGAACAACTAGAGGCACACGCCCCATTACCAAAGATCAAACTCCGTCTCGGAGGTCACCAAGCTACTCCAGCTGAGACTCCATCCCAAACTGAACAACCAGACTTGAAGCAAAGATTCACAGAGATCATTGATGAACTAATAGACTTTGAGGATAACGGTGTCAAGATCGGTGAACCTTTCATTGAAGAAGTGAGTCGTAAGGACTATCCGGACTACTACAAGCTGATCAAGCATGCCATGGCCTTTTCCACCGTCAAGAAGAACATCAATCAGAACAAATACAACACCATTGACGATTTTGTGAAAGATGTCGAACTAATATGGTTAAATGCCCAATTATACAATGAAGAAGGGAGTTTGATCTATGACGATTCAAAGACTTTACAAGACCATTTCAACACCCAGGTTCAACAGCTAAAGAAAGATCTTAACGTCCCTGAGGAAGAAGAAGATGATGATGACGATGAAGAAGAGCCTGAAGATTCCATCATGGAGGATTCAATTCTTGACACACCACACGAAGTTTTGAAAGATACACAATTGGAAGAACAAGAAGTTGAAACTCCAGTCAAGAAGAAAGTGGGGAGACCAAGAGGTAGACCACCTAAATCCAAGCTGAACATTGTCCAAGACGTTGAAGAAGAAGAAATTCCAGAACCAGTGATCCCTGAATTCATTCCAGAGCCATATGTCCCAATCTCATACTCCATTTTACATGTTCCTTCAAACGTTGCCAATGATGAATTATCCACTCCACAGAATTACATTTCCAAGATCCTTGAGACAACAAGACCAAAAGTGAAACAAAACCCAATTAAGAACTCCTTGATAGAAGAAATCACCATTTCATCCTCACGTTCCATCTATAGACAATCCGTGAAATCAGCAAACAACGGGCAATTACCTACAGTGTTTCAAAATTGGTTCGAATACAAGTTCTTGGCCACTGAAAAACCATCAAAGAACTTCTCTATTACACTACCACCACAACAAAGTGCCGTTTCCGTTGCTGCTGGTCTAAGTGACTCCCTGATCCAGATCAAACATACAGTGGGGCTCACGGTGAATGGTGAACGTGTGAACCCAACACCATCAATTCATTATGCTGATAATGGTAGAACTTTAACATCAAGATACGAATTGAAGTTACCTATGGGTCTGAACAAAGTCTCATTCGATCTAAACATAGAGAATGGTCAGGGTTTACTTGCCGATGAAGAGACAAGATCATCAAGAAGTAATGACGGGAGTATACAGGATACTTTGGTCTTTTGGATTGAAGTTTCATGAATGATTGATTGGACGGCATGCATGAGAGACTAGCTGAGGGCGTGTATGTACTATATTGTATGAAATATTGTCACAAATTATTAAACAGTTTATCAAAATTGCTCGTATTTAAAAAAGGTCTCTCTATATAAATGGTATCAAGAATATTATTCGCAGGCTAGGAGAGCCAAAGTTCACTTTCTTTGACCTCCAAGTGTAAAAGCAACAACTAGAGCAGCACCTAGGACAACAATAGCACCGGAGATGACAACTTGATTAGGAACACCAGGAATTATTTCACCATTTGATTCGGTAGTCTTGCTATCTTTGTCTTTGGATTTCTTTTGATGATATTCGTCCAAGTCAATAGAATCATCTGGATGATGGATGAAGATATCAGCTTTTTCTAATTTAGAGTTTCTGCTGATCAGGACACAGTCAATCAGATCTTGATCATTGGTAATAGCGACAACGTCACCTTCATCATCGATATAACTGATAGCAAATGAATCATGCGATAGTTTCTCAAGTTCCGATTGGTTCAGTTTTGATTTTATGACAGTCTTCAATTCATCAAACCCATCAGCAGGTTTCACGTTGATTCTATGCACTCTTGAACTTGGGGATTTGAATTTGAAAGCAAATGGTTGTTCTTTAATATCAATTGTGGATTGTACTTGGGAAACACTGTTATGGTCATTGGTCACAGAAACAGAATCACTTGGACGCAGGTTGTCAATGGAAGAGTTGAAACCGTTTAGTGAGAATTGGTTGATCTCACTTTGACTGATGTCTGGGATAGTGCCTGAAATTCCACTTTCAACTTGTGAATCAGAATGCACAGATTCAGTATCATCTAAAGATTTCCAGAATCTGTTCCAAGCTGGACCTTCACCATTAGATTCGTTATCCTCTTCATTACTTTGCATCAATGAGATTTGATCCAATGTAGAATATGTCAACTTCAAGACTTCAACAATACCGATAATCTCATTGTTTTCAATGACTGGCAAGTTCAAATAATGACCATCAAACATCTTTCTCAAAGCGGCTTGGATAGTCAATTCCTTTGGAGCGACATCTGGTTGGGCAGTCATGACTCTAATAACAGAGACGGTCTTTGGGTCTAGACCTGCAGCGATAACTCTCAAGACAACATCCTTAGAGGTGAAAATACCAGTGACATCGTCGTTGGAATCCTTGACCAAGACAGCAGTGGTATGGTTCTCTTTCATCAATAAAGCAGCATCGTAGACGTTGGTCTTCACAGTGACATATGATGGAATCGTACGGTCATCGAGGACAGTCTCAAGGGTTGGACCATTCATAACACTCTTCAAGTTTTCAAAGTATTTGATCACTTGTAAAGGTTGTTGGGACATCCCCATTTCATTTTGGACACCTTCAAGAGCATCATGTAGTTTCTTTGAAGATTCATATATTCTTTCCAGTTTCTCCATAGCTTCTTGATAACATTTGGTGATATCCAAAACACCAACGATCTGTGAGTTTTCATCTAAAACCGGTAAATGTCTGAACCCTCTTTGCACCATCAGGTTCAAAGCTTCAGAAGCTGGGGTATCAGAAGTGGCACATAGTGGATTTGGGGTCATGATCTCTTCGATCAAGACACTACCGGCGTTCAAACCTTTACCAACAACTCTGAAGGCAAGATCTTTAGCAGTAAAGATACCTAGCAAGCGTTCATCATCATCAACAACCAAGATACAGTTTTCTCTTTTGGCACCCATAAGTTGAGCAGCTTCATAAGCAGTATAAGATGGCTTCAAGGTGACCGGTTCAGAAGGCTTCAAGGAAAGCACGGTACCAGGCTGATGGTTTCTGTGGCGCTTCTTCGTGTTGGTGGTCTTGGAGTACCTCTTCTTGCTGATGTCGTTCTCAACACGGCGTCTGATAGCCTCATCCCTTTTGGACTGTCTCTTTCTAGACTCTAGGATATCGTGGTTTGGCGTACCAGAGGAGCCACTGACGGTTGAGGTGGACTTCTTTGGAGTTCTCAGTGACATGGTTAACAAGACAGAACTGGTGCACTCTCTTCAGGGATTCTCAATGGGCCTAGGACTGGTTGATAGTTGCAAAGTGAAATCTATCAAACAAAAAAAAATCGGCCAGATCTGAAATCAAAACAAACACACACAAATCCGGTCACGTGAATTTTGCCGCATAACTGATAGAGATCTCGGACTTTGAGCGACTTTGAACTGTTATAACGTCTCTGGGAAGACGTTGAAGATGAGTTGAGTGTGGATATGACCTTTGGAAGGGTACTCTGATTTGATTGAAGTGTGGTCTCTGTTGTTTTAGGCCAGCAGGCAAAAATACAGCCAACTTCCTAAAGTGACACATTTGTGAGATCTGGAGCGCTCTAGTTAAAGAGGGAAACAGTGACTTTCTGAGTGATTGAACTAGTAGGAAGACCAAAGTGACTACCACTGATCACCTACTCTGGACATATACCCAATAAGACATTATCCTATTCAAAAAGACCTTTAGCCAGCCCTATTTTTATCGCTGATGCATTTTTTGACACATTTTTACCCAAAGAAGCCATGTACAGGAAATAAGGTTACCGCCCAGGACCAACTGATCTGCCCAACAAGACTATAAAAGGAGTCCAATGCCCCTTAAACCACAACCGCCAATGAACTACGCCTGAAAGGTAACAGAACCATCAGCGCTTAACATGGGTATCTCCTCCACGGTTGGCACGTACCTCCAGGACAACGCTGTATTCAACTTCTTCCACCTGCATCTCAGAAACATTGCCATCAACACTTTGAAGACATCCTATCTCCCAAAACATGTTGCTTTCATCATGGACGGGAATAGAAGATTCGCAAAGACCAAGGGGTTGAAGTTGGCTCAGGGCCATGAAGCCGGGTCTGCTAGTTTGGTTACTATCATCGATTCCTGTTACCTATTGGAGATCAAATACTGTACCATCTACGCCTTCTCCATCGAAAACTTCAACAGAACCAAGGAGGAAGTGGACACGTTGTTTAACTTGTTGATTGAGAAATTGAACATATTCTTGGAGAACAAGTGAGTGTGCTTGGAGTTATTTTGGACCTGCAATTACTAACCGCCAACTCAGATCTGATTACAACAAACACGCACAGATCAGAATCATTGGGAACAGATCCTTCATTCCTGAAGACACTTTGAAGAAGTTGGAAGAGATCGAAGAGTTGACAAGCAAGAACAACGAGTATGTATCCTTTCAAAGATCGGAGAGGGCATATTACTAACATCTAGAAAGCTTAATCCTAAACGTCTGTTTCTCTTACACATCAAGAGATGAGATCGCCCATTCTGTCAGCAACATCACAGATCAAGTCTTGAAACAACAGATCTTAGTCAACCAAATCACTGAAGATATCATCCAACATAACTTCTACTTCCACGATGACACTCCTAAAGTCGATATTTTAATCAGAACTTCTGGTCATACAAGACTAAGTGATTTCTTGATCTGGCAAGTCAACCAAGGTTCATTATCCAAGATCCATTTCGTCAACACATACTGGCCTGATTTCAGTCAGTTTCAATTCTACAAGATCTTGTTGCAGTACGGGTATGAACAAAAAGTTGCCGATAAGGTCTCCAGTATCAAGGAGAAAGTCTGGTTCCCTGCTGAGAAGAGAGATTTTGATATCAAATCATTGCCTCCACCACCACCATACGTCTCAATCTTAGGGGAGACCAATTGATCCAGCACACCTGATCAGGAAGAAAGAAAACATCAAAACCCCTTACTTAGACAATCATGGATATTTATGCATCGCTAGTCATCTCTGTTTTTATCTATAAACGCCTGCCATCTATTATATAGCTCATTCAACCAATACATTACCACTCATTCAGTTTTATCCTTACCAAGAACAAACGTCTCCAGGATCTCGTTCTTCTCTTTCTTTTTCCTTTCCTTAGTCTTAGCCTCGTCAATTCTTCTCATGAAGGCATTAAACATCACCACTTCTGCCACAAGGGTCAATATCCCAAAGAACAAACAGAGTAGTACTCTAGTGGCCAGTGAAAAGTAACCAGAAGTGTTTGTCCAGTACCAAATAGCATAAACAACCGAGCCGACCGATATGAAGACATTGAATATCGTGGTGATTTGGTTCTTGACCTCTTTGGCCATTTCGTTAGGTGAGATGTATTCATCGTCTTTCTTGATCTTATCACGGTTGATCATTGCTTGGTATTCTTCTTCTTCAGCCTTGTATTTCAATTCCTCCAGCTGTCTTTTGAATTCTGGAGTATACTGTGGTTCCTTCTTTGGCTCTTGGTAAAACTTCAGATCGTTTGTCAGCTCTGATAAGGGTATTTCTTTGAATTGTGTTTGTTGGAGATAGATCAAGTCGTTTGTTGTAATCCAGCCTCTCTCGAGTATAACGTCGCCTTTAGGGACATTGGGTAGTTTATCCTTTATAAGCGCGGGCAATTGGTATCTGGTCATAGTGATTAGAAAGACTGATCAATTCCAGAGTGGTCTGTAAAGAGATAAAGGGAAAGAGAAAGACAATCATCACAACTGAAAGAGATCATTATTGTCAAAAAACGCGTCACGTGACCTTCTTCAAATCTGATCAGACAAACACCAAGTTTGTCAACTTTCAAAAAACGGAGGGTTGGCCGAGTGGTCTAAGGCGGTAGACTTAAGATCTACTGGACGGTTGTCCGCGCGAGTTCGAACCTCGCATCCTTCATTATTTTTTTTGGAGCTCGCGAATTTTCGCGGCCGATTCTCGGGAAAGCCTCTAAGCCAACCACAGCGCAAGGAAATAATCCGTGTCTGGTTCGGGGCGCATTCCGAATGACTTTTCCAGAGTAATCAAATTTGTGCTTGGGGTTGTTATAAAAAGATAGGAGCCGGCCTGTTTTTTATCTTTTCCATCAGTGAAACCATTAATAACTACACAATCACACAATGCTCACTCTAAGAAACCTGCAGACGTTCAAGGCCCCTTCCAGAGCCTTTGCCAGACTTCTTTCCATCAAGACGCTCACCACCCCCAATGAAAACGCCTTGAAGTTCCAAGTGGATCAGCCATTATTGCACAACAACACTTCCTACCAAATCTCCCTGCAGAACCAGCACCAATCTCCGCTGGCAGCCAAGATCTTCGACTACTCCAACGAGGTCGAGTCCATCCTGATCGGTTCTGACTTCATCACCGTCAACAAGAACGAATTTGCTCATTGGAACCAAGTTAAACCATTAGTTGAGTCCATTTTGGAAAACCACATCGCAAAGAAGGAACCTATCATCAATGAGGACTCCTCATCTGCCAACGACATGTTCGCTGAGAACGAACAACTCTCTGAAGAAGACCAGGAGATCACTGAAGAAATTGCTGAGTTGATTGAAACAAGAATCAGACCAGCTATCCAAGAAGACGGTGGTGATATCGTGTTTTTGAGATACCACGATGGGAAAGTGTACGTGCAATTGCAAGGTGCCTGCACATCCTGCTCCCTGAGTGATGATACTTTGAAAAGTGGTATTGAATCAATGCTAAGTCATTACATCGAAGGCATTGATGAAGTCATCAACTTGGCCGAAGTGGAATTCAACAAGTTTGAAGAAAAACTAAGATCTCAAAGAGAAGCCAGATAGATCTCCCCATCGTTAATATTTCATCATTTGCATCTATTCATTTCGTTTGTTCACATCCTTTTATCTTTTGGTTTTGTTTTATAGCATGGTTGGGACGTTACTATAGGTACTACGTCAAATTTTTGGGCATAATATATCATTTATTGAGTTTTATGATTCACTCGTAGAGCTTTCTGTACTTCTCTATTTGTTTTGCTAGTTTGATGTCAACATCACTGACACCTGCTACATCGTGTGTGGTGAGTGTAACCTTGACATGGTTGTATGTCTGTCTGGATGTTAGTGGGAAGAACGTATAGATTAGAAGAAGTACTCACGGTTAAAAGCGTAGGATGATGACCCAAAAGATGAGATCTGAGTGATATTTGGTTCAAGAACCCCTTGGAAAGCATGTTAGTATTCAGATCCATGATCACAATTGCATATAAACATACCCATGTTTGTTCAAAGTTCTTCAATTTATACTCCTTTTCAATGACAGGAGAACTATCTTTCCCAGAATTGGCCACATTCCACCCGGACAAATTGGCACTGGACAACGCCTGTGCCAGCTCTTCTAATGCGTACTTCACCGGTGCGACTTTTGTTACTTTATTGTACATTTCTGAGTGTGTAACGGTACTAAGATCAAATTGGTTTGTGTCAAAGCCTTAACACCTTTTCTCGGACAAAAATTCCTGGAAATAACACCATCTCCAAGATCACTATACAAACCACAGCATTTCCGCCTCACCGAGCCCAATGGCCTCCGTCATTGCCATCCTGGACCCCTCCGCACAAGACCTCATACACAGGAGCTACACCCAGCACGAGCTTCCCATTTCCCTCGACGAGATCCTCGACAAGTTCAGGAAACTGATCAAGATCAATCCACAGCCGGTGATACAAGACGTTGAGAACGGGGTCAATTACGTGTACATAAGGCAGAACAACGAGGGGATATACCTGTTGATAATCACGTATTACGAGCATGTCAATGCGATGGTGCTGGTCACTTTCCTGTATAAACTGATGGATATCCTGCTGAGTTATTTCAAAGTGAAGATTCTGAATAAAGACCTTATCATTGATAATTTCAACCTGATTTATGAGTTGTTTGATGAGATTATGGACTATGGGATCCCACAGCTGACTGATATTAGTATTTTGAAAGATGTGATCAAATTAGAAGTCACGAGGAACGAAATTGATACAGATCAAGATGGTACAGCTAAGGATTCGGGTCCAGAAGTTTCATTATCCACTAAAGCCAAATCCAAAAAGGTTAGAAAGGAGATAGAAGACGTCCAGGAATCAGTGCAAGGCGAGATCAACTCCAGTGTGTTGAGATCTGCTACACAGGCCATTTCTTGGAGACCCAAGGGTATCTTCTACAAGAAGAATGAGTTCTTTGTTGATATTTTTGAAAGAAATGAACTGGTTGTTGATCTGAACAATAAGATCGTTAAGCAAGTCATCCATGGTGAATTCCAAATCAAATGCTACTTATCAGGCATGCCACTTCTTAAGATCGGGCTGAATAAACTCACCGACCAAGAATCTGAATTCTTGTCGAATTTGAAATTCCATCAATGTGTCCAACTAGATGAGTTCCATAACAACAAAGTCATACAGTTCATCCCTCCAGATGGTAAATTCCAACTATGCAGCTATACACTAAACCTCAAGACATTACCAGTGGTCCAAATCCTAACACATCAGTTCACCCAAGTTGAGGACTTACTTAGGTTCAAGATCACAATTCGTACGAATTATAGAATGAATTTAGTCATTTCCAAATTGCTTGTGAAGATACCCATTGACCTAGATCGTTATGATATTGATTTCAAGACCAATCCAAAGTTTAAGACCGGCGTGGGGAAAGTTCTTTATAAGTTTGATGAGAATGCTATCATTTGGGATATTGAACAGATCTCTGGTGATCGTACAGTGACGATGATGTCACAATTCCAATTGAAATCAGATCAGCCAGTTGAAACCAGCAAGAAGTTAGGAATGGATCCACCACCAAGGAAATTAAAACCACAGTTTGACAAAATCCAAAAACAGATTGAGTCAGAGACAGCTCTTGATGATGAATCTCAAAAGAACAAGAACATCGAGATACAGTTCGACTTACCAGATTATGCAGTGAGTAATCTGAAAGTTGACTATTTGAAGATCACAGAGGATCAATTAGAATACACCTCATTCCCATGGGTGAGATACAAGTCTTTGAACGATGATGATTACGTTTACAGAATATAGAACAAAGTTCTTTAGAAATTTGCATGATATTGATGAATATGTATAAATTAACAGGAAGTGCAGGTCATAAGTAGTATATAGTCTAATCTTTCAGGCATCAACATCGCTTTTCAGATCATCGATAACGGTTTCTCTTTTAAGGATTTGTTCTTTTTCCTCTTGGTATTTCACACTCCAATCGTTATACAGGCTTTCATTCACTTTCACAATCCCGATTCTAACCCTTTCAAAGAGCTGAGTCTTGAAATTTCTGATCTCTTTCAACCATTGTTTGGAGATATTGTTAAACCCAACGACAAGACCAAATGATGTCAACCCGGCCATGGAGTATAAACTGAAGTCAAAGGCCACTGCACCGGCGATGGAGACCAAAATGACGGGTAATTGCACTCCTAGAGCATTCGTCAATAGGATCTTCAAGGCTTTGTTTTGTAAGGTGACTAGTTCATTCTCAGACATCTCTTCTTTCAATTTAGTCAATGCATTTTGATCAAGTCTTGATAAATCTTCATTGATACTTTCACCATGTTTTTGGAAAGATGAAAAAGAATCAATTTGACCCTTCACGTAACTGTAATTCTTCAATGAATCCTTCAACAACGAGGTCTGGATCATTTGTGATAAGATAGCTTGCACATCATCAGCATTGTAGTATAATTTCCACCATTGTAAGTTTTTGGATTCAAAATTAGTGACATATGGTTTGAACACCGTTTGGAATTCTCTATGAGAGGCTTGATCCCAGTTCTGAATGTATTCCTTGATACGTTTGTCCTTAATGTTCAATTCCTCTACTGTGATGGAGTTTTCTGATAGTTGGTGTGTTAGGTTACCCAAGATGGACTGGTAGAGGTTCTTTAACACAAATGATGGTTCCGAAACCCTCTCCAAGAACTTGTTGAACTCTTGTAGGTTGGACTTGGAGTATAAGTCGGTATATGTTGTGGCATTGGATGGTGATTCTGCTAATAATAGAACAGCTTTTTCTGATAATGTAGAGTTGATCTGCTTATTGTTCAATTCTGGAATGTCAGATTCCTCAATTGAACCGTTGTATGTGATATCCTTCCAGTCATACACTGGCCATTTGGAGATACTCAAAGGTGTTGTCTCTTGGAATGATATGTATAAATGACAACCGTCTTCAGCGGTGAATGTGTCCCTGTCGTTCAGTTCAAAGAACTCAAGGTTGAGTTTTTGTAAGATTGGGGATGGGATATCATAGAATGTGTCCTTGAGATCGAATTGACCCGAGTATCTGATAATATTGTTTGATTTAAAACTTCTCTTAGTGACAGAGTTATACCACGTCTGATCTGAAGCAAATGGATCTGATAACAATGTATTGAGTAGTGAAGGTTTGGAGCCAATAAGACCAATTCTTACAGTGGCAGAAGGGTCTCTTAGCAAATGTGTGGTGATCCCAATCTTGCTCCATAGACCATGCTTATCTTCAAATGCAGAACGTGCTCGCTGTAAGTTTACCACTGGGTCCTTTGTCTCTTGGACAGTTGCAATGGGTGTTGTTGATGCCTGTTGGGGGACTTCTGGGCTTAAAGTGGTGGATTTGGCTGTGGACGGCTGTGCGGTGATGGTGGAGTAGCCACGTCTCAGCGTGTGCCAATTGAGCAGGTTTCTGTGCATTTTTCTAACGAGGAAACCCTTAAAACCGACACTGTTTTGGCCTGTTTCCACTGCAAAAGATCGCTGAATTTTCGAGCCTTTGTTCAATTTACTACTGTAGTCGAGATATAAAACAAGTTCGCGGCTTCCCGATAAGGCAGTTGCCTGATTCGGCCATTTCGAGATCTTTAAATTTTCCGTAGCATGTGAAAGCCAAATCCAACAAAAACACAAAAGAACCGAAATTGCTTCCTTTGCACGGGTCATTTCCCCTGAAAACACACACAGGTTTCTAACTACACACACACTGCGGACTCTTCAACAGGATCCTCCACCCAGACATTCCAAAACATTCTCATTCCACATTTCTCCCACGCTTTTTACAGTCTTCCCCAGGTTATCTCACAGGAAATAGCACTTTCAGGCTTTAACCCACAACCAGCACAGGGATAATGCAAGTGCAGGGCTCCAGAACGCCATGCGAGCTGCTCCCTGAAGAGGACTCCCACCAGCAAACAACGATAGCGTCGCGGTCCCCAATCCAGAGTTCTCACTCAACGATAGTGGTACCTAACAGCTCATCACCTGTCCTTCCAATAATACAGAACAAAGCCACCCTAAAGGAAGATGATACCGATGAAGGTGAAGATGTGGACTCTGAAGCTGAAATACTCGCTATTCAAGCACTAGGACAGCTGAAGAATAGTGGACCACCAACACCAGTTTTATCACACAGCTCCATTTTCCAACGAGAAGAAAGTGTTGACTCAGATGGGACAGATAATGACATGAATTACGATACAGCTAATGAAAACGAACCAGACATCAAACCTTTTGCCAGATCAAGAAAACTTTTGAGAAAGATGAAGGACTACCCGATCGTCAACTCTGCTGTTAGGGTATATAAGTCCAACAAACCTGCTATCAAATATGGTGTTGAGATGGTGGAGAGGGCAACACTCCCTATGGTTACCATGTTGGAAGAAACAAGACAGGACTGGAAGAGAAAGAGAAGATTGAGCAGAGCTAACGAAATGTTCCCTGATGATGAGAAGATCGTCGTTCCAAAGAGTCCACTCCCTATTGCATTCAATTCGTCCAAGAAGCAGAAGTTGCCTTCGATCTCAGAGGCATTAGCCCTGGGTGATGAATTGAGAATGAATATGTCCATTGAATCCAAAAAGAGGCTCACCACTTGTCTCCAGCTATTGATGTTGGCCAACAAACAATTATCTTCAAAAGTTACTGATTTACAAGATCTGATCAACAAGGAGAAAGAACTGTTAGAGAGAAAGAAGAAACAAAAAGAAGAACAATCGGAAGGTGACTCCGAAGTATTTCATGATGCACAAGAGGACATCACCTCCGCTTCAACGAAGGCCATCAAGCAAGAGATTGTCGGTACTGTGAAGAAAGTTGTGACCTTAATCTCCAAATATGCAGGCAACTCATTACCAGAACCTGAAAGATCAAATGTTAGAGAGACTCTGCTAAGGCTACCGAACAAATGGGCATCACAGGCTTCGAATTCCTTATTAACTTATAACACTAATGGTAAAGTTCTTGTGCTCGCTAATGAATCTTTGGATATGGTCAGTTCAGTGATGTCAGTGTTTGATGAAACTTTGACAAAAGCAGAAGTTTGGATCAAACAAAAACAGGAGAAACAGTTGACAAAACAGGCGATCTTGAACAGTTCATTAAAGAGACAGAAGGATCAAGATGCACAAAACCAACAGAATTCACAGGATCCAACTGACTTCTGATATCCCCACTTCACTTTGTTTTGCATATTCCAACTAATGTTGACGCTAATGTCCATCTCTTCAGTTCATACCCGCATTTGATACTGCCTGCGCTATTGGTCACGATTCTTACTTAAAGCCTACGTCATGATATCAAAAACAACTTTATCTAAACGCATTTCATTATAATTCTTCCAAAAAGCAAGAAACTAACTCTGTAGAGCCTTCAATCTTTCTCTCATTTCATTCAGGACATGTTCATCCTCTTCTTCTTCCACTTGAGGTTCCGGTTCTGGTTCATTAATACGATTGACAGGTAAAGAATCAACCTTATTGAATTTCTCAGATGTGAACTGGTCAATGATCTTATTGACCTCCTCCTCAACTTCTTCCTCCATATCTTCATCCTCGTCAAGCATATCCACCGTATCACCCACCATTTCATTGATTATCCCACTCTTGACCAACTCTTGCTCCAATTCTCTCATTGTGCCCGTCAACTCAGGCAATCTCACCAAACTGTTCACCTCACGCATTATCGTGGTACTCTTGGCCATGTTTTGCTGTAGTTTGGCCATCCCGAACGCCTCATCTATCTGCATCCCCACACTGTCCAACTGGGCCTTGGATTTGTATAATCTGGAGTGTTGTTTCTTGATACTGTATAGTTCACGAGCATAGATCTTCACACTCTTGATGTCGTTCTTCTTTGCGCTCTGCTTGATCAAAGTCTCAGTCTTCTTCTGTAATGCTGTGATTTCCCTAAGACTCTTCTCCAATGATCTTGTGTTTCGGCGTATCAACCCTTTACATTTTCTGTGCTGGTTGCCATGTTGTTAGTCTGGTTATTCTTTGAATAAATCCCACTGGAAAGGGCAGTGTTCTGAAACTCACTTGTTCTTTAGGGTCTGGGCCCCATATGGCCTTCTTGATGTAGTTCATTGATGTCGACTTCACTGATAAAACCCAGGAATAAGGAAGAAAGTGTCAAATGTAAGGCTAGTTTTTATCTTTCCAGCATTTCAGATTTTCTGTCAAAAATAGCCGGTCAGAAAGTTTCGCGGAATTTTTAGAATATTACATAAGCTGTTAGTAATCACTATAAGCTTTCTGGCGTAGACGAGTAATTTTATTATGACACATGCTATATAAACGGAGCAAGAACTAAGAGCAGAAAGAGGGCATAACCAGGCCAGTTTTCGATGCAAAAGATGTTATTCCTCGAGGCAGCAGAGCGTGTGAAATCAAACAAACTATCAGCACCACCAGATCCATGAGAACTGGAATCTTTCTTTTCACTGTTTGATCCTGTGAACAATAGTGAAGGGTTCTTCTTGAATTTTTCCAATAGTGATTCAGTATCAGAGTTTTGGTGGTCCACACTTGATGTAGAGCCTTTCTTTGGGGAATCTAGAGGGAAATCATCTTTTGAATGTGTGTTCTTGACTCTTCTAGCATCAGTCACATTGGATGAAGATGAGTGGCTTGCACTATTGGTCTTGGAATGCTCCTTCAAACCTTGGGTGATTTTGGAAACAGACTTTGGGTGTGGGCTATTTTGAGCAGTTTTTGTTGGTTTATCTGACGAATTATCAGTCTTTGTAGGCTTCTTGTGGACATTTCCAGTTTCAGCTCTCGCATATTCTTCATCTTCATCTTCTTCGAGCTCACCAGCTTTGGACTCCTTGTTAAATAAAATCTCCTCGATGTCTTCTTCTTCAATTTCGGAACCCTTGTTCTTCAATCCAATTCGCTTCTTCTGGTCAAAGTCAAATCTCACCTTGGACTTGCCTATGGGGTTGAACCCATCATCTTTCAAAGTAGGTGACTCATTGGCATTGGAGGATTTGTTCTCTGGCTTTTCACTGGGAGGCACAATCTTCTGTGGACTTTCGACCAACTTGGAATCAGGCGTACTTTTTCTATTCTGACCACCAGCTTTAGTCTTGTCTTTCTGTAATTTCTGCTTCTCACGGAGCTTCCCAATAATGCCTTCTTTAGTTACCAAACTTGAACCCTCCTCTTCCTCTTGCTGGCCATTTTCCGTAGATCCATCAAGACCAGAATAGTCTTCGTCCTCAGTAATAGTATCATCCTCGTAGTTCCCTTCTGAACTTCCACCTAACTTGGTTTCTTCCTGAGTATCTTCACCACCGTCAGCATTTGGAGAGTCTTTGGTCAATTCATTGATTAGAGCGTCAATCTGAGTATCATCAAGACTTGTAACATCTAACGCAATCTTCTTCAAGAATGGTCTATGGACAATGTTGTCAAAAGTTTGTCGTTTATCGTCTGATAGAATGATATCTAGAACCTCCTGGGGTATTTCTTTCAATCTGCTTGGATGATAGTCAGACCACTTAATTTCTTTGTTGTCCTTGTCAGATAAGCCTTCAGCAGTCATCTGATCCAAATCTTTCACAAATGATTTTAGCAACTCAAGGTTGGTCTTGATGTACCTGTATATCTCAACCTCAGACAATGGCTTTCTCTTGGGTATACCAGCCAAGTACCCTTCTGAACCATTTTGCACACCATTGGAATGATCTGCAATTGGTTCTTGTGGAGCTTCAGGTTCTCTGTCTGACACCGTTGAATCCATAGGTGATTCTTCTTGTATCTTTTCAGTAGGTTCAAACGGAATAGGGATGTTAGCTTCTTTCTTCAACCCATTTGGTTTCTTACCATCACTTAAAACAGCTTTGAGAGCATTTTTCAACCTTTCTGTATTCAAGTTTTCAAGGCCCTCATCCAAGTTCAAATCCAAAAGTGAATCTAATGATTTTATACCATCCAGTGTGCTGGTAGGGACCAAGGCAGCATGTTCACCAGCCATCGTATCCTTCCTGGATTCAACATTATCCGGGAAAGTGTTTGCAGGCATAATGTCCGAAACAACAACAGGATTAACAGTTTGTTGGCCTTCAAAGGCTGAGATATCGGAGGAAGTTGTTGAGTCACCATCCTTTGATTTGATGCCAAACTTGTCTAGTCCCTCTTTCAAATACTTCTCAACGCTATCCTTAATTGTCTGTTCAATGTTGCCATGGTCAATGGTATTGGTTTGTGAATTGTATGGAGACTCAGTGATCTTATCAGCCTCAGAGTTAAGATCTGATGTATCTTGAATAGTAGGTTCATTTGTACTCCGCTGTTCAACCACCGGGACGACAGTAGCTGAGGTGGCAGATTCAGATGGGGCCACTGGTGAAACTGGTATCACAGGCTTCGCAGTTTGAGTCTCAGGGGTTTCAAGAGTTGTTGCTCTTTCTAAAGTGCTTTTCTTTTCCTCTGTTGAGGGCTCTGAGTTTGCAGAAAGAGTGCTCTGTGATTCAAACTGTGTGGTTGGAAGCGTAGTGGGGGTCGAAATCAATTCCTTAGTAGATGCTGAGGACGTGGTTCCGTATGATGGAGAAACAGTGGACGGCGATGAAACACTGGTAGGTGCAATGGAAGTTTCAGATAGTGTTGAAGTTCTGAACTCCACCGAAGTAACATCAGGTGTTGTAGTCAAAGTAAAGTCTGTTGTTGGGGCAAGTCTATTTGCCATGGTAGGACGTGAAGCTGGAAGGATCTCTTCTGTGGATGAGAGTGAAACCAAATTGTCTTCATCGACTATTGGATTAGATGGAGTCAGGTCCAAATAGAGTGGGACTTCTTGATGGTTCACTGCAGAGTCAGGCTTCCTGTTTGGAGACAGCAGCTCATCAGATTGGAAGCCTTCTCCCAACTCGGACAAGTCTTTGGAAACAGCCTTCAATTGGCCCAAGTCACCGTCAACACCAACAAGCCCTAGATCAACCTTGCTATTAGAGCTGAGGCCATCATCACCTAGCTTAGCAGTCAATGCACTAACCAAATCACCTTCATGAGTCACCTCATCTACCGCAAGAAAGATGGTTTCAGAATCTGGGATTCCTTCGATAGCACCGGCTGATGCACCAGCATTCAAATCAGCAACATCAACTCTGTGGCCCTTGTTCGGATCATCATCTGGTATAATAACGGTGGAGATTGCAGTCCCAGTGAATAGTAAAGTTAGAATGGTGTAACCATGGACCTTCATAGCATTCAGTAACAGCGTTGAAAAGTTGAAGAAGAGTAGCTAGGAAATGTACTAGGCAGTGAAAAGACAGATCTATTGGACGGATAAACAGGAAACCAAGACTCCACAAAACCACACCGGGATGGGCATCCGAAGTTGCGGGGACATGATTCAGACCACAATTTCTGGAGACGGCTTTTACTTCGTGTTTGTGTAGCCATCTTTGTTTTTGTGTCATGCTTGACCCGCAAACCCACAAAACTGCAAAAGATCAAACTTTCTCTAGGGAGGCTAGTACCTCTTTGGCAACATTTAGATACCCTTGCTGGATTGCCTCATTGGATGTGTCCAAGACGATCGGCTTCCCTTTGTCGCTATGTAGACAGATTTCTTCGTTCAATGGAATCTCACCTAATAACTTCACGCCCCTTCTCTTTGCCTCTCTTTTGGCACCACCATCACCAAAGACATGTGATTCATGACTGCAGTTTGGACAGATGAAATAACTCATGTTCTCCACTAGCCCAAGAATAGGAATGTCAACTTTGTTAAACATGGCGATACCTTTCACAGTGTCAAGTAACGCGACATCCTGAGGCGTAGAAACAATGACAGCACCATGGATGTGAATCTGCTGACTGATTGTAAGCTGTGTGTCACCTGTGCCAGGAGGCATGTCAACAATGAGGACGTCCAGATCGCTCCATTTGACGTCGAAGAGCAGTTGTTGTAGCGCCTTCATGACCATCATACCACGCCACACAACAGGGGTGTCAGGCTCAATCAGAAAGCCCATGGACATCGATTCCACACCGTAGTTTTTCAGTGGTAGCAGTTTCCCGTCCTTGGATAACCTTGGTTCGCCTTTCAAGTTCATCAGCATTGGAATTGAGGGGCCAAAGATATCAGCATCCAGCAGACCGACCTTCTTTCCCAGCTGCTGGAGCGACACCGCCAAATTGGTAGATACTGTGGACTTTCCGACACCACCTTTCCCAGAAGAGACTAGCACCACCTTCTTGACGCCTGGAATGCGCTGCTTCACGGGTAGGCCACGGCCCATGGCGTTTCGCTTTGGCAGTCCCTGTTGCAGTTAGTATAAGACTTGTGAAAGAGCGCCGATTTGTGGACTCACTAGTGGATTTTCATGTAGAAGCGCTCTTTGAGAGCTGAATTGGCGCCTGAAACCGCCCAATCTCAGCAGTCTGAGTGTGTTTTGCATTGTTTTGTTTGGCTTCCCCAGGTTTTTAGTTAGTGGTGTGTCGCCTTCAAACAAAAAAATCTTAACTCATCTGCTTACACTACTAAACAAACAAAACAATACCAAACATGCTTCGAAGAGCCCCGCAAATACTTTCCACTCGCTTTCAAACGATAAGACACAACTCTACTGGCCGTCTGCCCACGATCTACGCCCTGTCTACTCATCTGTCCAGAGCTGCCATCGGTGTGATCAGAGTCTCAGGCCCAAACTCCACCAAAGTGCTAGCCGAACTGACGAACAAGAAGCTTCCCAAACCACGTATGGCACAAGTGAGGAAACTATATCAACCACAGACAGGTAAGCTACTTGACGAAGCACTGGCGATCCATTTTCCTGAGCCGAAGACCTACACAGGTGAAGATCTAGTAGAGCTTCATGTCCATGGTGGTACTGCTGTTATCCAGTCTGTGCTGAAGGCCATTGAATCATTACATACTCCAGAGAACCCAATACGATATGCGGAAGCTGGTGAGTTCTCTAGAAGAGCTTTCAGTAATGGTCGTTTTGATCTTACTGAGATCGAGGGGATCAGAGAGTTGATCGATGCTGAGACAGAACAGGCACGTATCGCTGCCATTAACAGTGCTACAGGTGGTAACAAAGCATTGTTTAAAGACTGGAGAGAGAGACTGGTGCATAATGTTGGTCTTTTGACAGCCATCATTGATTTTGCAGAGGATACTGAGATTGAAGACATTGAAAAGATTTACAACACTGTGAGTACCAATCTGGAACTCTTGCAATCTGAAGTTGAATACTTCTTGGAGAAAGGTGCTAGATCTGAGGTGCTCCTGAAAGGTATCAAGGTCACTCTATTGGGTCCGCCAAATGCTGGGAAGTCATCTATTCTGAACAAACTAGCAAGCTCTGAAGCTGCAATTGTGAGTGATATTGCTGGCACTACCAGAGACGTTATCAATGTTCCGTTAGATATACAGGGCTATAAAGTCGTTGTTGGAGATACTGCTGGTATCAGAGACCTGACAAAAGCTGATCAAATCGAAGCTGAGGGGATCAAGAGAGCAAAGAAGTTTGCACAAGCTAGTGATCTTGTCCTTGTTGTGTTAGGCTCTGATAATCTGGCAATTGATGAAGAGTTGAAGAGTAACATCAAAGTCTTGAGCCAAGAGAAAAGCGTCCTTGTTGTTCTTAACAAAGTGGATCTGGTTTATGGGAAGATACAAGAAACAATTGAAGGGTTAAGCAAGGAACTTCAGTTGGAGCAGAGTTCATTTCTGTCCGTGTCCTGCTTAGATGAGACGGGGCTGAACGAGCTAACGGAAACACTCATTAAACAATTCAAGATCATCTCTTTAACACAGGACACAGATCCTATCATCCTAACGACCAGAGTGAAAGACATTTTGTTGAATGACGTGCTTTATGGGTTTGAAGAATTCAAAGCTTTCAAGGAGCTCGATGATGTTGTTCTTGCGACTCAAGGGTTGCAACATTCCATTGAGGGTATTGGTAAGATTACAGGTGAGACAGTCGGTGTTGAAGAAGTCTTGGGTGTCGTCTTCTCCTCCTTCTGCGTAGGTAAATGAATATAGTTTTAGCATTAATGCATGATAGATCTAAACATAACTCTTCTTCTTGCCGTAGCTATAGCCTTTCTCATCATCTATCTCATCATCGTCGTCATAGAATTCAAAGCGCACATCTGGGTTGAACAAGTTGTGTCTACCTAGGAAGTTCTCCACGTCATCAACAGTAAAGTGTTTTCTCATCAACTTTTCAACCTCATCGTTAACAGGATCATTCGGATCACTCTGGACGTATTCAATACCATTATCAACATAGTATGAGTAATCTTCGTTGTCGTCCACTAGATCATCAACAGGTTTGGTGATTTCATCAAATAGAGCTTCTTCACTGACAATCTCGTCATAATAGGCCTGTGCTTCCTCATCATAAAGTTCATCAGTTAGACCGAACTTGTCCAATAGCTCTAGTTTGAAATACATGATCAACTCAAGTGGTACCCTTTTCAACAAACCCAACAATCTGAAGACCTTTAAGATTACTGACAAGATCAAAATTTCAGCAGACCAGATAATGTCATCGATGATTCTTAAGATCAACCGTAGAATCAACTTCACTTTTCGGAGAACCTCCCAGGGGAAATCTTTGATCAACCATTTGATTTTCTTGATAATAATATGCTTAATCAACATCAAACACTTCTTGATCTTTTCAATGGTCATCATAAGTAGAATACAGAACTTGATCATCTTTTGTCTAATAATCTTCTTCAATTTGATCAACTTGATCAAGATCCAAATCTTCTTCTTGATCTTCTTGATGATCTTTTTAATCTTCTTCTTGATCTTCTTCAAAAGTTGGAACACAGAACCTTGGGACTCAATGGTTTCTGGACTTTCTTCAAAACTGTCCAATAGTAGCCTGTACGTGTTGTCAGGATCATAGTAAGTGATATTTGCAGTTTCTTCTGTTTCAATAGGCGTGACATCGTTCAAATCATGTAGTTGTTGTAAGATTTCCTTATCTTCATCATCATAATCACCATCTAGCGACAAAGCATCATACTCCTTGATGTCATCGTTTTGAAACACCCTGTGAAGTCTAGAAGATTCTAGCACCTCGTAAATGTTGTCATTAACACTGAGCTTCTCTGCCATTTCAAGTAACTCTTCAGGAGTGATCTCCATCAATAACACGGCCAACTTGTACAACTTTTGGTAGACATTCTCTAGTTCTTCATGAAGAGCCGCTAGTTCAGTTTCAAGTGAGTCTTTGGTGTAATCAACGTGTTCTCTTGCTTCAGCTACCATGATCTTAAGCTCTTGAATCAAAATGGAAGGAGACATGAAGTTCAATAGGTTTTCATCATCTGTGACTCTTAGAAAGTCAAACGCTGGATCATCACCAATAAATGCAGCAACTTCTGGGTCCAACGTGGCGTCCAAGTCAGAAAAAGCGCCCATGACAAAGAGCATCAATAGCGCCAAAAGACGTCTTATGATCATAGCTGGGAGATGTCTTTCTCAGTTGATGGGGAGAGCATTATTAGTCATAGGCAAAAACTGGAAATTGTTTTGTTTTTATACAGCTTCATTAGCCGCCATTGGAAAGAAAGGTTCTAGTTTAGTTTCCATGGAAACCAATCACCAATCTTTGGTGTATTCATCGAGTTCTTTGGTTAGCTTGGAGATGAAATCAACCCTGGCTTCTATGCTATCAATCTGCTTCACAAGGCCGTTGATCTCTGTGTCTTCTCTTCTGTTAATATGAGGGTTCCATATTCTTGTTAAAAGCAATACTCACTGATTAATTGGATCTTCTCAACCTTTCTCCCGATAGTCTTCAAATCTTCCTCTTTCTTGATGTACTTCAAAGTAGCCGCAGTATTTGACTGTCTAATGGACTCGATTTGCTTCAGAGTGGCCTCAGTGTCCTCCAGATATACTTCCTGGAGAGATTCTAACGACTCTGCAATAAGTTTGTGTGTGTCTGCCATCCTCGCAACTCATCTTGTGTAATACTGTTTGTCTCATGGAAGCTTGTTTATGCCAATTATCTTGGGTGGCCTCAGAAATCTGCCATCATGCTACGGGTCAATAAGAAATAATTCCGGAATATCACGTGCTGCAGTCCCGAAATTTACCCAATTAGGTATATCGGCCGAGGTACATTCTTTTTTGGTAGTATAGATAAGGAGGACAATATTAACCAAGAAATTAGGCATTTCACCATGTTTCCCACCAGAGGTTACTGCAGCAGCTGCAGCTGCATCGTGCTCAGAGGGTCCCATGATTCATGAGATCAGTGAAGAGATAGCGAACGATTCTCAGGGGAACATGCTGCCTAAAAATAACGTACCTGGCGTTCTCCAGCAGCCCGCGTAGGAACGAAAATACGAAAAGACGCCGTGAGCCCTGAGCGTTATGTATGCCAAGTTGAAGACTCACAGATTCGTAAAGGGGAAATTCTAAAATCTTGGTATCTCTGATACGCTGAACGTTCTGCCACGTGCTTTGAGATTAGCTGATAAGAAAGAGCAAGCATCAACATTATTTTTTGCCAACTTCTAATGGAGTAATGGCGTTGACAAGTATCGACACTGTGTCTAGCAAAGCTTCTTCCTGATGTGTTTAGAGCTATAATTAGGGTATGTCTCGTCTAGGACCGGGAAGAGTTTGATGAAATTAGAAACTTTGGGCTGTCGGTAAAGCTGTGCGGCGTATTGTTTCGCGCATAAATAGGCGGTTGTGCTTAAAATAGTTAGGTGGGAGGTAAGACGATGTGACTTGAACAAAGCTCGTAAAGTTTGTTTTAGTAAGATCAGCGCAGTGTACCTGCAACTCAGGTTAACGTCAAAAAGTTACAACGTGATAAAAATACGCATCCAGATGTCAACAGATTCCAGGAGAACGGCCTTATATAGATATGGAGACCCTTAGAATTAGAAATACAGTGGCTCTTTTGGCCAAACTCGAGCTTGTTGCTTTCATTCGTTTCTCATATCATCAACACGATGCTCAAGAGTGGTGTGCCAAGGAGGTCCAAGGCTTTGATAACGGTGGCTTTCATCATATTCCAGATCCACTTCTTCAAGCGGTACTTTGGTAGTGATTTGCTTTATACTACTGAAAAAAGACCATCAGCAGTTCCAGAACAGCATTTGTCATAGCTTTACGTTGGTGAGGATAAGTATATACCTCCAGCATACTCCCAACTGATCAAAGATTACGGTGATAGTCTAGAAACTCTTGACCACAGTACCAAATGCAAAGCATACTTTGAAGGACTTTACAATACAAACGCACACTGGGAAACAACTGATGACCATGAATTCAAGTATGATAGAGCCATCTTTGAAAGAGACCGTGAAAGATTCGTACAAGACAAGATCAATGAATACTTCCAGGAACTAGAGACTGATGGGAGAGTCATCTTTGCTTGAGAATAAGTTACAAGAGTCTAACGCTAATCTAAGGGCTTACGGAGCTTGTTTCTTTAATCAATACGGTGATAAGAAAGTCAAGGAGGGCAAGAACACGGATTATCTAGATCTATGCTTTGACACAGAGGCAAGACTTTTCCCATGGTTATCACACAAACTACCTAGCTACAAGAAATTCGATGGGGAGGTTCTCCGTCGCTTCCCAGTTATGAACAAATACCTACCCGACCAACCAGAGTCACCAATTCCATCCAAGCAAAAACCAAGCTCCAGCTGCTTTTCACAGTCATTCAGGGACAGTTTGAACGGCAAAGGGTTTGCCTTGAGTGCCGCTGACAAGCACTTGGATCAGGTCATTCAACTCATTGGTCAACTCAGAGCTTTGAACAACAAACTACCTATTCAGTTGATCCATTATGGTGATCTGTCACCAGCTTCCATGAAGAAGATTGTTCAGGCTGACAGAACACTTGTTGTTAATCCAGAACGTCTCAACTACTTAGAAGAGACTTTGGCTCTACGTGGTGTACATGGCTATGTCGAAGGTGAGCCACTCACACAGGATCAAGTTGAGCAATTGTATCCTCCTCAAGAAGTTTGGTTTGTTGATATTTCACAGTCGATTTCCCACAGATATATTGAGAAGTTTAGCGGGTATGGTAACAAACTTTTGGCTTACTTCTTCTGCTGATTCCAACATACTATACTAATAGACACCGACACTGTCCCAGTTGTTGACTTTGATACCTATATTTTGAACTCTGGGAACTACTTGGAGAAAGGTGTCCACCTCTTCCGTGATCGTGAAACAATGGCCCAATTGAAAGAGTCAGATCGTCACTTCTACAAGACATTGATGCCAACCTTGGTGGAAAGCGCTGTTTTTGGTATACCCACAGTCACTGATTTCACATTGAAGAATCGGTTCATGGGATACAGATTCCAACACTACATGGAATCAGGTGTTGTGGCCGTTGATAAATTCAAACATTTCACCGCTGTTTTGAACACGGTTCAATTACAGATATGGGATGCTGTGACAGGAACCCTATGGGGTGACAAGGAGTTGTACTGGCTAGCAATGAGTATGGTTGGTGATGAAGACTATTACCTGAATGAACACCCTGCTGGTGCGCTTGGCTCTGCTACACCAAAACAGTACAGATTTGCTGATGATGAGACCGATGTTAGAAGAAAGAAGGCTATATCCACTGAGGTTTGCTCTACACATCCTGGTCATCTATCGTCCTTTGACAACTCCACTCTGCTTTGGTTCAACCGCGGGTTCAACTGGTGTAAATTTGCCTCTGATGATAGCATAATTCAACAAGATACCCAATCAGCGCTGTTCAAGTTGTGGATGTCAACGGAGGAGAGATTGAGAAAACTTTACAGGGGCTCGTATCACCATTTCGATACCCTCATCATCCCCAAGCACGCTGAACGTTATGTTGCTAATGATGATGGTGAGCCAAGTCGTGGTTGGGCTATCAATGATGTCTGCCGAGGGTTTACCTGGTGTGCGTATGATAAGATTGGCGGTAAAGATGACCCTGACACCAATGGTTTGGTGGTAAAGTTTACCGAAGAACAGCTGCAGCAGTATTATTTCATGGGATCTACGAACTACTTTGCCGCTGAAATTTTTGCAATTGGTAGTGATTAATCAAAGGACTTGTCACTTTTAATGTAGCTTGATCGTCTATAGACGAGCAGATCCGTTCGAATCTCTATAAAGTGATGATTACCTGGCAGCTTGAACAATATACCGGCATGTGAAATCTTCAATGTAGTAGCTCCGACGAGTCATGAGGACCAATCGGATACTTCGTCGGGGGAATCTTGATTCTTGAAGGTCCACAGTCTAGGTAACATACAGGCTCTACCATTGTTTGCGAAGAAAGTCAAGAAAATGCCAATAAATCTTTCTATTGTGACACTTAAAAACCCGGGAAGTTCTGGCAGACAATTTCGCGGATTGGAATCAGCCCTATAATGCCAGCTTCTAGAAACATTTTTTGCAGTCAGGAACTAGACCTGGCAGGAACTAGACCTGGCAAGGGCTGATTGGGGTATCTTCGAAGTTCTGATTGGGCTTAGAAGCCAAACGTTATTATTTATAAGCGGTGGCCTCTGGCACGTGCTCTGAGCAAGAATAACTCTAGCAGTTGTTCAGTTTTCCCCAGGTGCTATACCAAGCTCCATGAACAAAGGCCAGCGAGCTCCAAAACGTAGGGCTGTTGGCTGTTGGTGAAGGCTGAGAGCCTGTCACTCGAACGATCTCCGCATGCGAGGTGTGTAAGCGGATGGGCTGAAAATACGACGTTGCAACTCGAGAAGTGCCCAGGTAACTTGAACAAAACCGTAAAATTTCTTTTTTTGCCAGACCACAACGGTCCACAACTCGTCAATTAACCAGATGTTAGCGTCAGCTTCTAGACGAGACTAGCTGATTTATATAGATCCAATGTCCCTCAAAATTGGAGCCAAATCCCTACGTGGCTCTTCTGAGCTGTAAAGAGACTCATTTCTGTCGCTTTCATTCGCTCTCATATCACAAACATGGCCAAAAATAGTGTACGAAGAAGGACTAAAGTTCTGGTGGCCGTTGCTTTTCTCATATTCCAGATCCACTTCTTCAAATGGTATTTTGGTGGTGGTATACCTCTTTATGCCACAGTGTCCTCAGTATTTCCAGAGCAGCATACATCCCAGCTTTACATTAGTGACGAGAAATACATAGCTCCTACCTACTCCCAGCTGATCAAAAAGTACGGTGATAGTCTACAAGATCTTGACCACAGCACCAAATGCAAGGAATACTTCCAAGGTCTCCACAACTCAAACGCACATTGGGAAACGACTGATGGGAATGAGCCACAGTATAACCGTGCCATCTTTGAGAGAGATCGTGAAAGGTTTGTCCAAGACAAAATCAATGAATACCTGAGGGGACTAGAGACTGAAACTGATGAGTCTGGCAAGAAGATCGAACTGTCGAAGGAAGCGAAAGAGGGTATCATTGAAGCGAACGGCTTGAGACACGTCTTTGAGCTAGAGCTTAAGAGACTTATTGGTGAATCTTCTTTGCTTGAAAATAAGCTATTGGAGTCTAATGCCAATTTGAGAGCTTATGGTGCTTGTTTCCTCAATCAATACGGCGATAAGAAGGTCAAACAGGCTAAAGATGACGCGTATTCAAATCTTTGTTTTGATACGGAAGCTAGACTATTCCCATGGTTATCCCACAAAGTCCCAAGCTACAAGAGATTCGATGGTGAAGTCCTACACAGGTTTCCACAGATGAACAAATACCTACCAGAGCAACCAGTGTCACAAATGGCCTCCAAGCAAAATCAAGGAACTAACTGCTTTTTACGGTCATTCAGAGACAATTTGAACGGTAAAGGGTTTGTCCTCAGTGTTGCTGATAAATATTTAGGTCAGGTTGTACAACTTATGGGTCAGCTAAGAGCCTTGAACAACACTCTACCTATTCAGCTGGTACACTACGGTGACCTTTCACCTGCTTCTATGAAGAAAGTTGTACAGGCTGCCAGAACTCTTGTTGTGAAACCAGAGAAAATCAATTACCTAGAAGAGGCTTTGGAATTACGTGGTATCACTGGTTATGTCGAAGGTGAACCTCTGTCACAAGATCAAGTTGAACAGTTATACCCACCTCAGGAAGTCTGGTTTGTTGATATCTCCCAATCAATTTCACAGGACTATATGGGGAAGTTTGGCGGGTATGGTAACAAACTTCTGGCCTATCTTTTCAGTTCATTCCAGCACACCATCCTGATAGATACAGACACCGTTCCAGTTGTTGATTTTGATGACTACCTTTTAAACTCTGAGGAATACCTGAACAAAGGTGCCTATTTCTTCCGTGATCGTGAGACTATGAATCAGTTTAGAGATACAGACCGTCATTTCTATAAGACATTGATGCCAACTTTGGTTGAGCGTGCTGTTTTCGGTATACCCACCGTCACTGACTTCACTTTGAAGAATCGTTTCATGGGGTACAGGTTTCAACACTACATGGAATCAGGTGTTGTCGCCGTTGATAAATTCAAACATTTCACCGCTGTTCTGAATACAGTCCAACTGCAGTTATGGGATGCTGTTACAGGCCCATTATGGGGTGATAAGGAATTGTTCTGGTTGGCTATGAGCATGGTTGGGGACGAAAATTACTACATGAATGCCCATGCAGCTGGCTCCCTTGGTAATGCCACCCCAAGACAGTTCAGATTTTCCGATGATGAGACCGATGCTAGAAGAAAGAAAGTTGTATCAACAGAGGTCTGCTCGGGACACCCTGGTCATCTTTCGTCCGTTGATAATTCTACTTTGCTATGGTTCAATGGTGGGTTTAACTGGTGTAAGTTTGCAACAGATGATAGCATAGTTCAAAGAGATATCAAGTTTTCACTATTCAAGTTATGGATGCCAACAGAGGAGAAGCTAAGAAATCTCTACAGAGGTTCATTCCAGCATTTTGACACTCTCCTGATTCCTAAGCATGCCGAACGGTATGTGGCCAATGATAAAGGCGAGCCAAGTCGAGGCTGGACTATCAATGATGTGTGTCGTGGGTTTGTTTGGTGCGCTTATGATAAGCTTGGTGGGGTAGATAATCCTGAAACGAATGGTTTGTTGGTCAAGTTCACCGAAAAACAGTTACAACAGTACTATTTCATGGGGTCTACGAATTTTTTTGCTGCTGAAATCTTTGCAATCAGTAGTGATTAGAAGTTGTTTTATATTTAGTTGATGTTACGCCCTTTTATGACCATTGAGAATTCTAAGCAAACTGCCTTGTAGTCATTGTCTCTTGCTAGTCGTCAGAAAAGTCATTTGGTTCCATGAAATCAATATTCCCGGCCTCTAGCTCCTCCTTGAAAAAACCGTCTATCATCAAAGTTATTTCCTGGGAGTAAGATTCCGAGTCCTCTTTGTCTGCAAGCAGAATCTTCTTCCCTTTTTCATTCACACTGTATCTCAAAATAGGCAGTTCAACTTCGAATTTCTCAGTAGGTCAAACTCCCCAGATACTATAAGTAGCGTAGCACGCTGCAAGTTTGGGGCAAAGAAGTTGGTGATCTTTGGAGCGATTCTTTGTCTGTCGACGTAGATGTTGATTTCTCTCAACTCAGGAGCATGTATGTTGGTGATTTCCGGGGGAGTGCAGTGAGGGTAGGAATGGGAAAAGAAGGCATTAAAACTCTCAGCTTGACTAGTAATTGAGATGTTTGAGATTTTGGAAGCATCGAGGAAGCTAATCTTCCTTAGGCAATTGAATTCTTTGTTGCTGAATTCCCCTGTACTTCTTTCTTTGGAAATCAAGATGAATTCTCCAACTCTTGGGAGTAAGTGATCTATATTAGCCTTGATAAACTGAGGTGATCACGAGTTAAGTACCAGGGTTCCCAATGATTTTGGATTCAGAGAACTATCGAGGTTTTGAATTTCAGTGCCTTGATTGGTGGGTCTCCGCTCTAAACTCAACGATTTCAACTCGACATTCCCCATGTTCTCAAACTTACAATCTGCTGCAGTTCCTGAATCCAAATGAAGGTGGCATCGAGGAAATCGAACAATCTGAAATCCGGGATACAGGCACAGTATCCTTGTCAGATAATAACCATCAGCGAGCGTTGAAAGGCCAAAATCACCTGGTATAGCACCAAATTCCTGAGTCCCAGGCTTAGACTCATTGAATACCACGATCATCCCAGTGCAATTTGTAATCCATCTCATGCCTTCCCAAGTCGTAACTTCCGATGGATGTTTCAGCTCGACAAGATATACCACATCGGAATGAAGCTCTTTTCGATGGCCAGCAGCGTAATCATTCTCGGCTGGTGTATTTAGATTCGTTGGGTGTCTCTTAAGACCAGGGTATTTTCTTTCCCAATACGTCAGCTCAAACCTGCCCCGGGTTGTGAGGATTTGGAAGCAGCCTGCATATCTGGCTTTGAAATGCGGATTTTCTAGCAATTTGAGAAGGATTTCAGCATCCATCTTCTTGAATATGTTGATGGTAACCTCATTGGGAAGAAAGTCGAGTGTTAAGGCCATGGCAACTGGCTTTATTGTATGGAAAGGAGGTCAAAAAAAGTGATCAAATACAAGCACCAAAACTGAAAACTTTCCATGTGACTTTGAGAGATGATTTTCCAGACATTGCCGAATGTTCATTTCCACACTTGAAGAAGCTAAGTATCACTAACTCATCATATGTCCCTTCCATAGATTTGAAGTTCCCAAAAGGCTACGAAAGCTTGTCGTTCAGTCATCTAGAGCTCAATGGCGCAATTGGTCTTTTAGGAAATCCCAAGATCGCCGCCTACATAAACTCACCGTCCATTTATCAACAATGAAAGACGTGGAATATCTAGAGGCTATTGCTTTCCCAAAGCTGGTGTCCATCAGAATACACGCCGGTAGTGCGATTGGTCGTATCCCAAAATTGAAATGCCGAAAGCTATCTGGGTTTTCCTTATTGGCGGCTGAGAACGCTGTTGGTGAAAACCACCGAAGGTGAAACAGCCTCGAACTTGTCAGTGGATTCCATTGTGGAGCAATACCCAAACTTGGTGACCCTTGAAGTGCATGACGAGAGAACATTGTGTGATGGCTTTAAATCTGCTAAGTTACCAAAGCTAGAGTCTTTATCCTTAATTGGACAGTTTTTCACCAGCTCACAACTAACCCTGAAAGAATTACCATGGCAAGCCCCAGAACTGAGAAAGATATCACACAAGATTCCGGATACCTCCAAAATCAGTAAATGGGTCGTCGATCTTCCTCATTTGTTAATCACAAACATCAAGTATGAGTTCCAACGGAATAACTATGGCGCTGCTGTCAAGAACACCATGCTTGTCCTGAAAGGCCTGTCTGAACTCAGAACGTTGGACGTTCAATTCATTCCAAAGATTTATCTTGATTTTATCACTGGCCGGAAACTACAATCTATCACCACTGGGGAATGGTCCCCACTGATCAGTCTGATAGCAGGCAAACTACCAGCTTTGAGAGACTTGTCTTACCGCCATATCAGCTCCCAGAAACATGTTGAAATGGTGGAAATGATTAATCCAGATGTTGTGAGAGATGTCAGAGAGCTTACTTGGTATGCCAACATGTTGAAACCTCGCCGTGACTATTACTAAACAACTCGTTGGCTTCATCTACTCAGTCCACTTTTGTAGTTCGTAAAATATCTCTACAGAATTGTCAACTAAAAGCAAAAACGCACTATTCTATGAATATTATTACCCCTATTTAGGTCTCTTATCACTGACCCCGACAATCTTACCAGCATTCTGGTACACACTACCATAGTAACGGTACAAGCTTTTGGTCTCATCATCAAAATTTCTCATCAAACCCTTTGATTTCTCACTGGTATCACCACCAACCGCGTCATAAGCACACCACATGTAACCTCTACAGACATCCATCTTCTCCCAACCACGGCTGTTCTCACCCTTGTTGTTCTGGACGTAGTGTTCTGCAGGTTTAGGCACGATGATGCTTTCCATCTTTTGGTAGGAGGCATACATGTTCTTCAATTTGTCAGATGTGTCGAACAGGTTCTTTGTCAATGGAAAACGCATGTCATCAACGGAGGCGTCCAAGAATTTACAGTAGATAAACCCGGAGTTCCACCATAGCACAGTTGAGTTATCCTCCGAGGAAACATGGGCTGGATGCGTTGAGCATAGTTCGTTACCAACTAACTTGGATCTTCTCTCATCGGTCTTGTCATCGATCAATCTTCTTTCTCTTGGAGTGATTTGCCCCACAGAACCAGCAGGCCAGTGGTTCAAGTAGTAATCTTCATCACCAGCAGCGGACATACCCAGCCAGAACAGTTCCTTATCACCCCAGACCTTGATAGTGACAGGGTGCCAAAGTGTTAATTGTAAAGTGGCCAAGACACCTAGGAAATGTCTCTTCTTGTCCATGGCGACAACACCGGATTCCATCAAGTGAGCAAAACGGCCACCGATGAAACGATTCTGTAGAGTAAAGTCGGTGATCTCTGGGATATCAAATAAGGCAGTATCCACGGTGGAAGGCATCAATTTGGTGTAGAAGATTTCATCTGATTCTGAGTTTTGTTTGAACAGTTCACGATCTTTAAAGAAGTAAGCACCTTTTTCCTTGTAGAATTTAGACCCAAAGATGTACTTATCCATGTCTACCACTGGCACGGTATCAGTATCAATCAGGATAGAGTGTTGGAATGAGTTGAAGAAGTAGGCTAATAATTTGTTACCAAACCCACCGAATTTCTTAACGTGTTCATCAGCGATGGCACCTGTGACATCAACAAACCATAGCTCTTGCTTTGGGAATAGTTTCTCCAGTTGTTCAGCGTGTTCTTCTGGACTGTCTTGCTTGTTTGGTAGTGCAACACCACGTTGTTGTAAGATGGTATCTAAATTATCAATAACAGAGAGGTCAAAGTTTTCAATTGATCTAGCCATCTTGACTAATCTTTCTTGAATCACTTCACTTAGATCACCAGAGTGGACAATTTGAATAGGTAATGTGTTCCCTGTAGCTCTTAGGATACCCAAAAGTTGAATTAATTGGCCCAAGTGCTTATCGGCAGCTGACACTGTGATACCTTTACCGTTGAAACCTTCTCTCAAGTTCTTCAAATAACAAGCGGACTTTTCTTTCTTTTCAAATGGAACGTTTTGGGAGACATAGTTGCTCATGATTGGCATTGTCTTCAGCACTTCACCATCCCATCGTTTGAATAGTGGAGTCTTGCGTGATAAGAATTGGAATAATCTCACTTCGATATCATGGCATTGGTCATTGATGTTTTGAGTTTTCTTCTGGGTAGAAGTCATTGTGTTCTTCTTACCATATGAGTCCAGATAACAAGCACCATAGACTCTCACATGGGTGGAGGCGTCGACCATTCTTTGTTCTGTGATTCTTGTTGACTCGACCACTTTTTTCCATTCTAAATCATATTCATGCTCCAAGTCCTTTTCCTTGATGATTAGATCCTTTTCGTGATCTGACTCAATATCTTTCAGGTCATTATTCTTGTACTCCTCGATCTTCTTCTTGATGAACTTGTCGCGGCTTTCAAAGATGTATCTCTCATAAGGAAGCTCTTTGAAATCCGTGTTGGCCCATTCAGGGTTCTTTTGGTAAAGCTCGTGGAAATATGACAAACATTTATCGTGATAATCCAGCGAGTCCAAGGCGTCACCATGTTTGGCACGCAGATGGTCATAAGGGGAGGCAATGTAGTCCTTGTCATTCAGGTAGACTTTGTTATCTGGAGTGCTGAAGCCGGTTTTGATCTCCTTGATTGAGTCCAGATCAATGTTGTATCTGTTGAAGAAATGAACTTGAAACAAGATGAAGACAACCAGCAGCAAAGAGGTGACAACCTTTGGCCGTATCAGTCTGAAAAAGAGCAGCATCGTGTATGCGTGGAGTAGGCGGCGATGGCTTGGGGCGGCGTTCGAGCTGTGAAGAAGTAGTTTCTCCCTGAAGTCTGGCAAGCAGGTAAACAGCGTAGTTGAAGATTCGACCTTCTTCGAATTGGCAAAAAAAAAGTAGATAACAAAGGTCCAAACTGTAAACCCAGTGACGTCCACCTGCAGCCAGATGCAGATGGGATAACCTAATGCGGAAATTAAGGTTCTTTTTTGCTAGGAAGACCTGCAGGGGAATGCAGGCTGAACACCGAGAGCCACAAAAAGTAGAACAGAGTTTTCGGATTAACTTTTTAGAAATCTGGAAAAATAAACTAAAATCTGCATAGCTATAGAACTATAGTCTCTGCGAATACCCTGGGATACCTATGCAGTGCTTTCCAGAATTTTCAGCCTAAGAAAACGCCAGACAACTGCTATTTCTGCGTGGTGCTGCACAAGGGGTTGATGGTGTGAAGATCGTCTGTATTAAACGACTGTAAAACAAGCGGAAAAAAGAAAAAAAGTTGGGAAAATTCCCATCCAGACACCAAAAGCACACACAAGCGTCCATCATAGCCTGTGAATTTGGAAGGGGCTCTGGATCGCTCCCAGCTCCCAGGTGGCGATCGCCAGTCGCCACTGAGTCCTGACGCAGGAACAGCGCGTTGTTTGGCCTTTGAGGTGATCTTGATCTGGTCGCTAGGCCCTCGCTAGCTGGTGGGGCTTCCACCAGGCCACTCGCTTCTGCCTCCAATGGCTGCCCCCGTCTAGAGGTGCCCCACTGGCTGCCGTTGTTCACAATCTCCAGGCAGGGACCAGGGTTGAGGTCCTCATGTTCCAAAATTGACGGCTTCGGGCTGTAGCGTAACCGTGGCGGCGCAGTCTAGACCTTGGCCGAATTGACACGCCAGACGCGTACGCGTTCGATGAGGATTCCCTGGGCAGAGCAGCCGCAACCTCGCAAGCCAACCAGCACAGCATATGTAGGTTCCTTCTCGTATCACCAGCTCATCGCGTCTCTAATCTGACTTGATCCCCAGTTAACCGAGAGGCCTGACCGTTATTTCTTGTGTCTTGTGACCGGTAACCTAATCTGGGCCCCAACTGTAAACTCTGTCCGATGCGTAATCGGCCCTTGTGACAACTAGCAAGCGCTCTTCACTGGCGCTGGCGGTCTACCTGGTATAAGTCAAAGAGTGGTAAGGCTGTGGGTTCATGGGCCTTGACTCTCGGTGCCGGATAGCGGTGCCAGTGTGTAGGCGCTGGGATCATCTTCAAACATTTAACCTGATGTGCATCAACCATACATAGGTGGTACCTAATCTACTGTTAGATGTTCCAACAAACGAAGAATATATCTCCGGAAAGTCCAAGGGTCTCTCATTTCGGTCTTCTGAAGATGCCTACTACTGGGTCTACTAACGTGGCTAAACTCAAAAATAACGCCAGTACCACTAGTTCCAGGGCAAAAAGTGATGTAGCTAGATTCTCTTTAGACGATAGTTATACCGCCATCATAAACCGACCTAACACTAGTCATGGCGCAAATTTGAATGTGATCAACAGATTGAGAATCCTAATGCAGAGCTAGCAGAGCCGTGACAAATGCTATGTACATCCTCGTCAGCTTCTAAAAACAAGACCAGCGACAGCTGTATATAATGTTGTGATTACACTTATAATGTCCCAGCCACTACACTAAAAATCGCTAATGTGCTTCATACCAATCACAGATTGAGTACTGATATATCATCAGTTCGTGACGACGTGGTCAACGCTAACTTTGACCTTGCTTCGGGATGACGTTCAGAGTTGGTCGTTTTCACTTGTACATCCATGAATCGAAAAATAAACTTGATTCTGGTCTATGACAGGACTAGCCTGTGCAATTTAACACTGCCAATATGTTCCTGTTCCACTCATCTGTCTCTAAGGTTGGGCTTTGTTGGACTTACAGCCATTTTTGTTATCTCAGCTTCCCAGATCCCTTCGGCATTTTGACTCAACATCAAAACTTTATAAAATACTGAGGTTGAAAAATATAAATTATAATCGTCATTTAAAAAGCTCCCTTACAAATTTATAAGTGATATTATTATTCATATTGGCCGGGCCGCCGCATATTCATGATAAATATTATATATTTTGACGCCGGTTAGGCGCTAGTACGTAGCTGTAGTAGTACTTCAATTATAAGATTCATGAAGATGATATTGTACTACTACTACTACGACTTTGTAGACGACAGGTAACTCTATATTCATATACTGAACTAGTCAAGCAACGCCTGGGACAAATAATATATTTATAAGCAGCTTACAACTACCTGTCTGACAACTAATGATAATCACGCAACGTTTTGTAATATATCAGAATTTTGAGAATATTTATAAGGGCCGTAATTATATGCAATTGACTTACGTTGACACCATCATGGCGGCCATTTAGCGAGATCTAATTATATTGTC
Source organism: Taiozyma rabaulensis (assembly GCA_030574855.1). NCBI lineage: Eukaryota > Fungi > Ascomycota > Saccharomycetes > Phaffomycetales > Wickerhamomycetaceae > Taiozyma > Taiozyma rabaulensis. Next base: position 177,151 of record JAJMFP010000001.1, read on the forward strand.
CATGCTAGAGTACTCAGACGTATTAGTGCGATGGTATTCCGAATTATAACGTTACGTCCACATGAGAACTACAAAGTGTGGTATACATGACTAGAAACTTCTGAGTTAAACCTAACCTTCTATTAAATGGTTCTACCCTCTCCCATGAATGCTCTGATAGGATCTTGCACATCATGAAGTCTGATGTTTCTAACAACATTAGGATTGATGTAGCCAACATCTTCAGCTTCATACTCACCACCAGTCATTTTCACATAGGAAAGTTTTCTCAGCACAGGTAAGCGCTCAGCAGTTATTCTCGATAGAGGAGCACCAATGGAGGATGTGAATTCCTCTAATTTCAAACCGACACCAGGACCCAATGTCACGTTTAGGGCACCTTGAGTTTGAAGTGTTTTCAAGTTGGGCACGTTGAGGAATTGGATGAAGTCTGGATCAAGCAATAGCATGCCAGGTTGGAAATGGAATTTGATGAGTTCTAGCTGTTTAAATCTAGCAAGGTCAACAGTCCAGACCTTTTCTTCAATACGCTCAAAATTGGAAATATAGATGTGTTTTAAATTTGGGGCAACGAAAGGCAGTTCATAATGTGTGACTTGGTTCTTGAAGAATCTACCCTTGAGGCACAACGTTTCCAGGTATAGCAGTTTCCCAGGGCCAAGAGTTCTAATGACATGGTTTTGATTCTCAAGCATCAAAAAATCTATGGTTGGTTAATGTTTTGAGATCTTTTAATATTTCAAACAGTATTTGTGGTCACCAGGAGGCAAAGTTTTTGGATCCAATTCAGTTTCGCCAATTGTCAAGGTCATCAATTGAGGGGCATCTATCAGTGGAAGTTTGGTAACAGCTGGATACATGACAAACTGCACAGACATTAGTTCCGGAAACTTGATAGTATTCAACAGATCAACATCTGCATCAGTTCTTATGTCCATCTTTAGGGAGTAGCATTTTAATGGAAGGGAAGATTTCAACACAAATGTCATATTGGTCAGGGTCAGTTTGGTCAAAGTTTCAACATTCAAGTAATCCTCTGGAACGTATGTGTCTGTTGGAGTAGGATCTTTTGATAAGTTACCCAATACAATTGATTCAAGGAGCGGCATCTTAAGACCAGGGAGCAGCGCAACTTTTTGGAGATCCTTTTGCACAACTTTCAGCTGTTTGGAGTGAGGGGCATTGATGCTTTCAAAAACTGGATGGTCATTGGAGTCAGGAATCACAGTAATATCCAAGCTTTCGACATTTTTGGTGTTTAAGGATATGTTTGAAAGCCCAGAAAACCCATTGAATTTGGCCTTTTTTAACTTAGGGCCAAAAATGACATTTTTCAAATGGTATGACTTTGACAATGATTCTCTAGTTGGGAACTTGATGATAAATTCCTTTGTGATTTGAGCAACTTCATCAGTAATAGCGTCAAGGACTGACTGATGACAGTTTTCAATCAAGATAGAGGTCCCATTCTCAGGGAGTTTGATCTTAAGCTCATTAAACGTAGTCAACTTATTCAATTTCAGGGTATCATCGTCCAGAAATTCAAGCTTTGAAAGATCAAATGTGTTGCTGAGTTGGTCTAGTTCAAGAGTCTTGATATGTGGATATGAAACAATGTGGGTGGACTTCATGACATTGAATAACGTGACGCTCGTACTTGGGGCAAGTGCAGAGTTGCTTCTATCAGATAGAACTTCTCTGGTGATATCACAGCGCTTTGAATTGTGGACCGTATAAATTCTGGAAATGTCCAACATTGTAATTGATCAGTGAGACTGGTTGAGGCGACCTCGAAAAGAGCAGAGTGATTACCTCTGAACTCCGGTTCATTGAGCAGAATGAGGGGTTCTCTGGTCTTGCATTTGGGCAAAACCTCAAACAGGGCGGAGTCGGGCAGGTTTTCCATGATGAGCGTTGAGGTATCTGATGGGTTTTATATCTTCTCTGTATAGATTTTTTTATGATCTCTTTATGCCGGCTAAAAAGTATTAGATTATGGAGGGAAGAAAGACCCGAACACACAGTGTGATTCTACCAAAAACCATCACTCCATCGATATCCATGGGCTTCTGGCTAACATTGGCCTTGGAGGGCAAGTAAATCTCATTTCTTCGTCTTCAAGTTGGCCTCCCACTGGAGTTTTGGTTACCAGGGCAACAATCCGCGAAATCTTTCACCTTGGATCAAGAAGGCATCGACTATTTACGTTTCGTGTTGAATTATCCAGTGAAAGCCACCAAAAGAACTCACAAGAATGACTGCCGCCTCTCCCGCAGAGTTGTTTTCGTTGGTGAAGGATCTGAAGACACAGGAGCTTCTAACGGCCTTGAACACACCTGAATTTCGCTCTAGATTTTCACAAGTCTTCGAAGTGGTGACTTTAAGTGACTTGGCCTCATGTTGGACATTCACAGAGTTCAAACGCCATACCTGGCCGATTGTCAGCCAGCCTGACAAGTTCTACTTAGTTGAAATACCTTTCCACTCACTTTACGACAAAGCCCTTTATCACTTTTTGAGGGAAAGACCAGTGCTACTAGTTGTCCCTGATGAGACCTTGATGGACAACATGTACCGCATCTTGCTACAGGCAATAATCCAAGACTCCCCGCTTCTTCATATTGTGAATTTCCCAGCCTCAGATTTCAGAATCGATCAATCCATATTTGATTATGTCATAGATCTAGATAGATTCCAATTCACCACCATAGATACGGCTTTCTTCAAAAAAGGTCAGACCAAGGGGAAATTCAGTCCTGTTAGTGGCCCAAAGGTCGTTTACGTCAATGATACAGAAGAGCACAATATCAAGAAGATTAATCCTGCTATTTTTGAAGAGACTGAAAAATTCATTACCGGTGAACCACCTTTGATAAAAGCCTGTGAACACGGTTGTCTTCACGAGGAGTCCGTTAACTATAAGGAAGAACCCGGTTATGTTGGCCGCTATTATGAATACTCAGGGATAAACTTTAAGAATCTGACCAAGGGTGTGTTTTATGAAGTTGGTTTGATGAAGAAAATCCAGTTTGGAAAGTTGTCTGAAGAGTTGGTAATTGCTACATCGGAAGAGGACAAAAACGCTGTTAAGCTTATCAACATCGAAGCTCCACAGTTGAAGAAATTATTATTTGTGTTAAGCGGTTTTACGAAACGTTTAATTGTTGAAAACATGAATATGCCAAAGCTAGAGACACTGGACATTTCGTTACACCCAAACATGGGGCCTTCAAGGGAGTTTGAAATTCCTCTAACTTTGGCCAAGTTACCTCATGAGAAACTGGTATTGGCAAACTTGACCCACGTTCTTGAACAGAAACAGTTTATGAAGAATATCTCAAAGCTTGAAGTTGATATTTGCACCCATTCTGACGTGGCACGTATCAACAAACTACCAGTGTTCCCACAGATCAAAGAACTAACGATCAAATGTGCTGTGAACCTTTCCAAACTACCTCAGTTCAAAGTGCCAAATTTGGAGACTCTGAGACTTGAGAGATCCGGGCTTGACCCTGATGACGAGGTTCTTGAGACATACCCAATGGCCCTAATGAAGAGTTTGGAAAACCTTCCAGACTGGTATCCAAGCATCACATCCTTATTCATGATTCCTCCAGTCGGAGTGAGAATCAGCTCATTTACAAAGCCGCTGACTTTCAAACACTTGAAGAAACTAGAGTTTGGGACCAGTTTCTTTGATTCTGAAAACTTGACATCGTCCTTGCTGAAGTGGAAGTTGCCAGTCTTGGAGGAACTACGTTACTCATTCCCTTACTTACTGGAAGAACGCCCTAAGACTGTCACAATTTCCTTGCCAAATATCCCATTGAAAAGACTTCACGTCACCTGTGCCAGACAAGATATCAATTTCAGAGTCACACTAAAGGTGAATGATGTTCACCAATTGGAGAGCTTGAATGTTGATGGGATTGCCTACTTACAACTAGATTCATCCTGCTCAAACTTGAAGAGACTGGTTAGTGATCCATCTATGGCAATCAGATCCGTCACAGCAGCCGATTTATCCAGTCTTGAATACTTTGAATACAGTACTTGTCCTTTGAGGGGCAGCATGTTTGCCTTCGAACAGCACATCGAAAAATTGAACCCTAACGTTGAAAAATTGAACCATCATAGTAATGAAATGCTGGACCCACCAGATGAGGTTTTATGGAAGTTTTGAAAGAGCGAATACAAATTATATGGACTTTTGGGATCTTGTAAAGACTGTTGGTTGCTCCAGCAACCAGAATTCGCGGATTTTTTTCAATCGCCGGCCGAAAGAAATATTTTTGAGTCAAATCAATTGGTTTGTCTTCTCTTTATCTTCCAACAGCTCAATTGACTGTCCAGAAAATGTCGTACCTACCCAAGAATGAAGTGTTCGAAGCAGTGATTCATGCGAAGACCTCCGACCTGATAAGGCTTGTCACGGACCCTGATTTCCGCAGTGAATACAGACAATACTTTCAAATCGTTGCTGAAGTTCAAAACCACTCGGAACTACAATGCTGGAACTTTCCAGAGTTCCCTATCTCCAAGATGAAGGATTTGGTCAAGAATACAAATAAACTTTACTTGTGGGAGGCAAATCTTCAAGATGTTCAGAACTCATCAACAATTGCGAAATGGAGAGATTTATCAGTCGTTTTATACACAGACACCCAAGGTACTGATGAACTGGCAGCTGACGACTCTACATTATCCAAGTTGTTTTTGCTAATTAAGAACCTCCACGTTGTTAAATTCCCTAAGACCAATTTGAAGCTTCTAGGGCTGAAAAATCCAACATTTGATCTGTCCAAACTAGAATACCTTGAATTGGATTCGCTTGAGCTGAAGAAATTGAGATTTACTAATAGTTTTAATCCTGCCTCTGGTCAACCAAAAAAGCTGATATTCAAAGACTGTGGAGATACAGCATTCAAGAGCATCTCAGCTGAGACTTTTGCAAGTATTGAAGAAATGGAGGTAGAGTTCCCTTCCTCCCCATCAGAATACTACTATTGGAACGACATGAAGTTTGATAAGTTGAAGAAAGCAAAATGGTTTGGTTTCCATGGAATGAATAAAATCGATGCCCCTGAACTGATAGAGCTTGAACTGGGTCCTGTTGTGAAAGACCGTGACGACTTCAACGATTGGCCAGACATTGATACGATAAGAGCCGAGAAGCTAGAGCAATTGACAGTGACATATAATGAGGTCGTTAGACCTGTGTTTCTGGATGATTGGGAATGTCCAAACTTGCAACTACTTGTCATGCAAAGTCTTTTCAAGAAGAGAACCCCATTACAAACACCATGTCACGTTCCTTATGCCCATTCTATGCCAATGAAGATGGTGGACTTGTTCAATATGACTCTGGTCCTTCAATCCACCATCACTAATAGAGTTGAAAGACTGAAAATGGACGTTGAAACCGACGAAGAGATCAGATTCCTTCAGAAATTGAATTTCAACAAGCTTCACCACTTGACACTGCTAATGGGTCCAAATGTTTCCTCAATCCCAAAAATCAGAGCTCCACTGAAAGATATCAATATCACAAAGGCCAATGCTGACGTTAAGGGTCCTTACCTATACACCAAGCAGTACGATGTGATCCCTCAATACTACCCAAACATTGAATACGTTTTGATTGAATGTTCCGACTACATCTACCCATGTTTGAAACCAGCATACATGCCAAAGTTAGAAATGCTATGCTTGAAGGGTGCGTTCTTCTCCAGCAGACGTACTACCCATGCTGAAGTCCAATGGGAAGCTCCAAACTTACAACAGTTCATCCAATCTATCCCAGAGAAGGAATCTTTCCCATGGACTGTTGATCTACCAAAATTCACTAAGCTGGAACATATTCGTTTCTTCTTTAATCGTCTATTGAGTGATGATTTCAGACTGGTGTCGCTAAACATTAACAACGCTCCTTCGTTGAAGAAACTTGAAACTGCCGGTGCATTAGAGATTCTATTTGACTCCAAGACTGGCGCTAACCTAGAGGTTCTCGAATGCAGAAAAGATATCCCAGTGGGTAGAATTGTTGCTAATAGTCTACCTAAGCTGAAGAAACTACAGTACACTCATTGCACAGGTGAAGCCAATGTTGAAATGTTCAGAGGTCCTCCAAAGAACAGTTACACCAGAGATGTCTCCCCACTAGCCTTCAATATGCCATGAGTGAGGCCTCAAGCTAATGAACAATAAACACTTCCCGTTTGGAATTGACCACTTTCTTGTAAGTTCTGGATTCCAGTATTTTCATGGAGTTCGACTTTGTGGTATATTGTCTCGTTGTCATAGCGACCAATATTTCGCGAAATGCAGCACAATAGGGTACGGGGTAAGAACAAGGGAGAAACTTTGTCGGGTTTTGGGGATCTCTCCCTATTTTTCGGTTCTATACGTTAGCTCCCTAAAGTATTGAAGATTGGAGTCCGACTTGATCACTGGTGCCAACTTCCAATGACAGATTCAGAGACGGCAGAGAAGTTCCAGCTCATCAAAGATCTGAGCACCAAGGAGCTCGTGACAGCTCTGACAGATCCCGATTTCAGATCCCAATTCTCCAACAACTTTGAGGTAGTCACCTTTGATGATGAGCCACTGACCTGCTTCAACTTCCCTGAATTCCCGATTACCAAGTGGCCACACTATGCCCCTGTCAATTGTTACATGCTACTTGAGCTTCCAGATGCTACTTACATTGACGAGATGTTTGCAGTTATCGTTGCCAGAGCTCATTTCATGATCGCTGTTCGTGATGTGTCAATTCCTCCAAAGTATGAGATGTCACTGAGTTTATTCACTTGTATGCTGGAGCATGGTCATGTTGTTAGTTTCCCAAAAAGCTACGTCAATGTTACAAACTCTATCATGGGTGTCAACATTGGTAATGCTATGGATTGGGATAAGCTTCAATTTTGCAACATAGATTACTTAAGGGTAGACAATATTGAGACAAAAGGGACACTAAAACCACCGAGTGGCCCGGACACCATATTCTTCAAGTCAAATGTGCTTCCAGCCCTTGTTGAGACTATCCCACCATCTATTTTGGAAAATGCCACCTTCTTGGAGTTTGACAGAGAGGCTTTTGATCATGAAGCAAAAGGAACTGTTGTGCCCCACTTACAAATTCATCGAAAAATACAATGAGATTCCAAGAATGTACCCAAATATTCAGTTTCTGGTGATGGAAAACCACAAGCACCTCATTAAAGCTCTGAAGCCAGGGAGAATGCCAAAACTGGTGATGTTGGCGCTTCAAGGCCGTTTCTTTACTGACGATATGACTACAAAATCACAGATCAACTGGGAATTACCTTCGCTAACAGGAATGCTGCACAGCTTCCCTGGGGATGAATCTATAAGATCGTGGAAGATTGACATGCCATATCCAAAGTTGTCCCATGTCCAGGTTTACTTCCACCCAACTATTGGCCGTGAGCTACACCTCGATGTGCAAAACATTCCTTCGCTAAAGGGGATATTCTTGATGGCAGTGACGCAGTTGAATCTGGATAAAGCAACTGGTGCTAATTTGGAAACTCTATCTTGTGAAGAAAGAATTCCGATCAGCAAAATTAGAGCAACTGCTCTACCAAAATTGAAGACCTTGACATATTCAGCTTATCCAGCCCAAAAAGGCACAATTGAAGAGATAGGCACAATTTCAAAGACAGTTAAAAGAAATGTCATGGACCCTGCAAGAGTATGGTGAATGGGTATGTAACATGCTCACACAATATACAGGAAGATAACTTGGTAGATTAAGCTACAAGTGGACTCATGACTCATGAACAGTGAAGTTTTGGCAAAATTCAGGTAGCATGTACAGTATTGATGAATATGTAAAAAGTATAACTACCCACATACATCGTGAAAATGGAACACATAGAGCGGTCCCATACTTCAACGAGACAGCATCATGTCCATCATGGATAGTAAGCTGGTGGCCTTCGCCTCTTTGACGCAGTTTGGATTGATGTATTCACATTCCTCCACTGCCCGACCCATCATACTTTGAACCTCAGTGTAATTGTAGACCATTTTCTTCAGATTTGGCAGTCTTCTAGCTTTGAACGTCACCAATGGTGATTTTGGAGAAGAGATGAACTCTTCGAGATTAGCGCTTGTCACATCGTCCAGCTGGACCACGGTGACACCCTGTACTTCAAGATTCTTCAGCTGAGGCATATCATTAATTTGAAGATGCACCATATGCATACCATTTTCCATATCCATAACAGGGAACTCATACTTAACCCTTTTCAGCTTTGGGAAATGTGGCAAGCTGACCTCCCAGGATATATCATTTGTCAGTTTTTGAAGGAAACTATGTTCAAATCTCTCCAAATTAGGCATTTTCCAACCAAAGGTGCTGTTGTCAACGATACCCTTTGTGAAAGTACGACCACGGAAGACCAGATACCTTAGATTTGGCATGGTGTACTTACCCATGTTATTGTAATGCCATCTTTGGAACTCAACACCCAAAGTGGTGATATGTTTGTAGTGTTTTGGAATCAAGTGGAGCTTTCTTTCATACTGAGCCTCGCCTGGTAGGCCATCAGGAGCGCGTAGAATTTGTAGAACTCTTAGCTTTGGGGCAGCGACCACGGGTATTGTGTCCATACAGGGATGCATGTAGAAGGCCAACTTTTCCAGATTTGGGAATTTGGCTTTCTCGAGGATCTCAAACTCCTTTTCAGATCTCTGATCAATAGCTAGAGTGGTTAGCACAGTTGATATCTTGGGTATTAGAATTGTTAGATTTTGAAGTTGAAGATCCTTTGGTACCAATTTTGGATCAAAATTAGGGACATGTGTGTTGAATGGTGGAAGCTCATTGGCTTCATTCATGAACTTCAATCTGTCGAGGGAGTAATCTATGTTTTTGATGATTGGGAATCCTTTGAATTCGTTGAAAGTGAAAATGACTTCAGTAGTGTTTGGCAGATTCAAATTGGTGAATGAGGCTTGACCGAAATCATCATAGGCAACACCGATCTCAAGAACTTCTAGTTCCTGGATAGTCACGGAGTCTATCTTCGAGAACCCCATAAAGTCACCATGTCCATGCAAGTCTAGGAAATAGAAGTCGGATAATTGGTAGTGTTTGCTTGGTGCACCTTTGGAAGGAAATGTTGTTTCAAAGCTCTTCAGGACATCATAACGTAAGAAAGCCAAAGCAGAGTCAAGCACAGATTGATGGCAGTCAGTCAGAGACAGGTGTGATGGGCCCTTGTATGGCTCAAGGTAGTTAATAGCACCTTTGAAACCCTTAAGTACTAGTCTGTCCAGGCACAGATATTGTAGTTTTGCAAAATCCAGGGTGCCACCTTCCCAGGTCAGTGATGCTTTAGGGAATTGAATTACCTGTAAATTGTGGATATTCTTAAAGAGCGCATCGAGTGTACTGCTGTCATCTGAAGTGGTCTCAAGAAGATGGAATTCGTTTGGGTCTTCCTCAGTGTGTACGTCCATGTAGTAAACCACCACATGCATTTTCTTCATCTTTGAAAGAAAGTTCTCATCATACAGATCGTCTGCATCACCTTCCACCAAGAAGAACTTCCGCAGGTCTTGAGAGACATTGTGTGCCTTGGAACGTTTGAATTCTGGAAAGGTGAAACACTGGGGTTCCTCATCATGAAATGTAACGATCTCAAAGTGTGAGCTCATTTTCTGTCTGAATTGTTTGGAGGCAAGCAGCGTCACGAGCTCATTGGTCTTTAGGTTTTTCACCACCTCAAACAGCAGCTCATTGGGAAGTTTGTCCATGGTTTCGTGCCTTGGAATGGTATACTATTTGAAGTTGATTCTGTTTATGTGAAACTTTATTCTCCCGATCTAGTTTCATATTTACACAGTAATTCAGATCTTAAGAGTACACTTCAGCACGTAAGATCTATAAGAAGGTTTGAACTGCAATCAAAGTAGAGCCAAAGTGTGTGGTGTGTGTCAAAAGTGGGGAAGGAGTACTGATCTGTGGGAATGCTCTTCATTGAACACCCCAAAGGCACTGCTTTTCCTGTATATGGCTTGTTTTCGAAAAGCTCAGAAGTACGTTCCATATTTCTCTGTAGGTACGGTGAAAAATCAAAAGTCCTTAAAACTCCAAACACGATCCACAATTGACACCGTAAGAGCCCCCAAACTCATACAATTGCCCCCAAAATGGACCAGGTCGACCCCAAACTGGTACTTGAGAAGGTGAAGAAGCTGGAGACGCCCGAGATCATCACGCTCCTCAACGATCCAGACTTCCGCCAGCGGATGAAGAACCACTTCCAAGGTCGTCACCTCCAAAAACAAACCGCCTTCCATCTTCTGCTTCACAGAGTTCCCACACGCCTACGTCAATGCTGTCACTTTCAATGACGACAAGATCTACCTGTACGAGCCGGACACGGTGCGTGACATCCAACCAGACGTCATTGAGAGGGCCCAGTACGCCCATGTCATCATCGCTGTGGTCAATGAAAAAGTGTCTGATCAAGCCTACACACTAGACTCCGTACTGAACATTATCCCAAACTCTCATGTTGCAAGTTCCCAGAATCGATGGTCATTGTTGATAAGAAACTGAGCCCATCTCCGGTGTTCAACTTTGATAGACTACGCTATTTGAGCTTGGATACCCTCTTCATAAGACATTCACCAACCACAAGTACTTTGAAACCATGGGAGGGTCCAAAGAAGATCTTCCTATACAACAGTGAAGAGGAATCATTGAATAGAATTGATGTGTCTGTGCTAGAGAACGCTGAAGAGTTCAGCGCTGCTCTTCCAGACGAGGATGCCGCTGATTTCCCTGTCCCTGAGATGAAAGTCAAGATGATTCCAAGAAAGTATGAGTTACGAAACATCACATTCAAAAAGCTGACGGAGGGCCACTTCACTGATTTCTCAGTTCTTGACAATACTGAATTTACAAAACTACAAAGACTACTGTTAGAACCCTCTGAGTCCTCTTCCATCGTGTCTAGATTCACCAATCTTCGTGGGAGCACTGTCTTCAGTCTAGTACTACTATTCGGGAAAGGTGTTGATCAAGTCCACTTTGAAAACCTTTCATTCCCTAACTTGGACACACTGATATTAATGAACTCGCCAAACAGAGAGAAAGGTGCCCCTGTTCCATCTGTCATCTCCCAATTGCCCTACACGCGGTTAACAGCAAGAAACATGGCATACATCTTAACTTCACAACCATTCATGGAGAACGTGACACAATTGACGGTTGATGTCAAGAATCCAAACGAGATCCAGCATATCTCCACGCTTGGTGAATTCCCAAAAATCAAAGTGCTAACTATCTTAGCCAGTCAGAAATGCTCCAAACTTCCACATTTCAAAGTTCCAAATTTGGAAACTTTGGATATTGGTCCTTCAACTGTCTATCTGTTTGATAATCCACATGTTGCTGGTGACTTCATGGAATCATGGGAGCTAATTCCTCAGTATTATCCAAACATCTTCCAGTTGGCCTTGGAACCACATTGCAAGATCCTGATTGGCCCTTTCCAAAAATCTGGTAAATTTCCAAGACTGAGGGAACTTGTGATCTCTGGTCAGATCTTCAGTGACTATCACATTACACAGAATAACTTGAAATGGGAAATGCCATCGTTGGTCAGACTTGAGTATGAGTTCTTCAAGACCATGTTCATTCCACCACTGACAAACATCAACTTGCCTAGATCACCAGCAATATCCATCCTGAAAGTTGACGCTAAGGTGAAGTTCCCAGGTCTTGGTAATGAACAGGAGCTAATAACCAAGAACTTGAGAAATCTGGCAGAATTGAGAGTGTCTGGTTTCGCACATATCAAATTGGATCCTACTCCATTCTTGAAACAGCTCAGAGCTGATGAGGAATTGAATATCAAGTCTATCCACGCTGAAGATCTATCAAGTCTTGAACTTCTTGAATACTTCAGAAGCCCAAATGTTTCCCAAAATGTCATTGAGGGTGGTATCAAGAGTCTACGCCGTGGTGTCCAAAAGAAAGTACACGTGAAACAAGAAGCAAGTTTCTCTGATATGACCTCTAGACTGGTGAATGAGGGTCAAATTCATCAATTTGATCTAAGTGGCCTAGGGAATATCTTGAGTGGTCTACGTCATTGATTACAGGTTTCTTAGAAAAATGCGATGTTTGTATTAGCAAATGGTCTAGTCTAGCATCGTTAAATAGCTATGTTTATGAATGCCCTATTAGTCAACTGTTAGTAGCTCTTTGGTGTTGTAGTTCTCCTTCTGTTTGCTCTTTAGGCCATCTCTTAGAATCACCAAATCCTTACCATCTGGTAGGAAGACTTTAACTTCTTTGAAGTGGGATAGTTTGTCAATGGCCTTCAGGTTTCTCTGGACAATATCTTTGAAGTCTTCATCCAAGTGAACAACAGCTAACAAAGGGTAGTAGATTGGAATCAATGGAAGCGTGTATGCATATGTTGGAACACTGCTTGTGCGCATGTTAGAATATCTCAGGTAGTTCTTAACGGATAGTTTGGTTAGTTTTTGACACTTGAGGCTTGGGATCTCTTTGATATGGTTGGATAGTATTAATGACAAGTTTGTGAGGTGTGATAGCTTGGCTCTGCTGATGATTGTGAACTCTTGTTGGGTGATGATGGAGATTTGTAGACAGGTGACATTCTGGAGGAGGTGTTTACTCTGGGTCAGAGGAACGAACTTTATGAGTTCCAACTCATTGAATGGAAGGGCAGAGTAAGTCAACGGAGCTGCGTTGTACTTGTTTCTGATGATATTATCTGGATCAGTGCCTTTCAAGGATAACCTTTTCAACAGCGGGGCCCTGAGATCGTAGATATCTGGAATCTCTTTGTGTTGTCTGAGGTATAGAGTCAAGTGTTCTAGCAATGGAGCATCAATGTTGGAGATAGTTATGTGTGAAATATCTGTAGGTTCAAGTGTGATAGATAGAGCCTTGATCAACGGGAACTTGATGTTCTGGATGTTCACGACACCGTCAAGAGTCACTGTTCTCAATTTTCTGAAGTTCAAGCCTTGAAGTTTCAACTCGGCCGTTAGCTTGCCGCTGTTTGAATTCATCACCAACGTCTCTAAGGACTCAAACACCCGTCTGTTAATGGAATCAATTGAGCTCTTCTTGATTTCGGTGATTCTGATCTTTCTTGGGCCTTCGAATGGTTTTAGCTCCCCCTCCACTTTACCGCCGATGTCTAGACCATTCAACGATAGATAGTCCAGCTTCCCGTAGTCAAAGTCACTGGAGATTGAGATGCTGCTCTCTGGATACTGTACCACAATCAATTTGGACTTCAACAACCTCTCAAGCTTCCTATCTGGCTCGTGCAGACCTGATCTGACCTCACCTAGTACAACTATCATTCCAACAGCATCTTCGTAATCTCTAAAGAAGAACCCATCCAAATCGTCAACGTGGACCTCAATCAAGTAGAATGTCTTCCTATCAGGCATTGTATACCCTAACTGTGACCAGCTGAACTCTGAGAACTTCCAACAGGCAGGATCACCATTTGACACAACCTCAAAGAGATTACGCTGACTGGACCTGAAGCCGCCGTCATTCAAGAGCGTAAGAATCTGTTCAGGCTTCAGCTTTCGAAGCTGCCTGCGGATCTCCTCTGCTGTGGGCACCGAATCAGCCATAGTGGTGTAACAGTGGTCTTGTTTAGCAGTCAAGGGGTAAACAATAGGAATTCGTAAATTCTCCAGGATTCTGCCATTTTGACAGGTTCCATAACCGCTGAGGGAGTTTGGCTGCTTCTTGGGTGCACACGCGCCTAAGGGGAGGATAACAATGGCGTGCAGTAAGGAACTAGAGAGACACTATTATACTTGACGTGATGACAGCAGATACGAGCATGTTATTGACTAGCACGGAGCCTTTCTTGGTGTATTGCCACTTGAGAAGGAGACCGCTATTGTTGCAGATCAACGTCTGTGTATCAGATCTCGGGGCTCTTACCGTATTCGGAAAGTTCGCCGAAGTTCCAGATCTCAACAACTACAAACGGTTACACTATAGTCATTCATTATCCGTTACATAAGTTCAAACACTAATCAACAGTATTTTCAGTATCACCAAAGTCTTCAAAAGAAAGATCAGCAAAGCTGAAAGTAATCTTCATTGCCTCCATCATCTCTCTAGTGACTTGAAGATCCACATCAGAGTTATCCAAGATAACTCTCACTTCTTGAAAGTTTTTCAAATTGTCAAAAGCACGGATAGCACTAGATTTCGCAATATCATGGAACTCATTGTCAAGCTCAATGTATGCCACAGATGGATACTTGGCAGGGATGGATGGGAAGTCGTTGACATAATCATATGTAACTAGCACCACGGAACTTCCCAGGACCAGGCATTTCAATATCCAGACTGGCCTTGATGGCTTCAGAGGTGGAATACGTACCTGTCCAATCTGACATCACAGCACCTTCCCAGCCCCATTCCTCTCTCAAAACTCTTTGTAATAGGAACTCACTTTCACTCGCGTGGACGCCATTGACACGGTTATACGAGGTCATCAACCCCTTTGGATTTGCCTTCTTCAATGCGATCTCGAATGGTTTCAAATAGATCTCTCTTAGTGCCTTTTGTGAGATGATTGAGTTTGATGAGAATCTTTCGTTTTCCTGGTCATTACCAACATAATGCTTGATCACAGCGGCTAGACCCTTTGATTGCACACCTTTCACGTATTCAGCAGCCAATTCACCAGAGAGGACAGGATCTTCACTATAGCTCTCAAACCCACGACCACCATTTGGGATTCTCTGGATATTGATCGTTGGAGCCAGTAAAATGTGGGATACCTTAGCCCTAAGTTCTTGTTCTAACAATTCACCAGCTTCGTACAGTAGTTCTTTGTTCCATGAAGAGGCTAGTGCGGTGCCCCCAGGAATGGCACTTGTTGGGGTGGAATTGAAATGATGTTGGCCTCTGACACCATTGGGGCCATCTGAGGTTCTGATTGAGGGAACGTTCAAGTGTGGGATGGGATAAGTGTGCCAGTAATCCACGCCGGATAACAATGCGACTTTCTCCTTGACTGTCAATTTTGACAGCACAGTGTCAACATCAAAGGTCATTGTTGCGTGCTTGTTGGTGTTCAGTGCTGCAGAATGAGATAGTCTGGGGAAGCCAATTGTGTCTGTATTTATACAATGAACGGGCTTAAATCTCGGGGTGTCATTGTGGTAAGACTATCGCTTATATTGATGAAAGGGGAAAAGAAGCAGTGACTTGGGTGTGAAGAACATCAATTGGCCGGAGAGGACGTTTGTTTCATGGTCTGTTTGTATCTTTGTTCCGATGGAGGTCTTTCGTTCAGTCGTTAACTAGTAATCGCCTAGCTCAACTCCGCTACTCTCTTCAAGCTCAATAGCCGGCCATTATTGACCATATCTTCCACGGGGCCTTTATTGAAACAATCAGCTGGAGAGATGATCAATCATCAGAACGCATACCTTACACGAAGGATGTGACAGATCGCACTCGTGTTTCTGTCTTGTGAAAGATGTTGTTGGTGTACTAGTCCAGAGTTTAGGGTATTCATGACGCGGACACCCGGTTGGAGAGATTGGCTGTAAAAGCGGAGTTCCATTTGTTTTTTAGTCTAGAGATCAGCTTGGGAGCTGGAAATTTGCTAGTGTCCAAGGACCAACTGTTTTCCAGCACAGCCTCGAGTGTCAGGGTTACAGGATACATGGGTTCTCAGTTCCAGTGATTCCAATACATCATTTGTGTGCTCTGTGTTTATCTACGGGCTCCGCTATATGGATTTTCGCGGGTAAACAGAGGCTTTCGGCCAGAGACCATGAGAACAGTGGCTACTGGGCAGTGAATACACACTGGTTCTCATTCAAAGTTAGCATACGGCTTATCTCGCAGTGCAGCCTCACGCTGATAAAACTTCCCGTTGCATAACAATCGTCACCGGTAAAACCGAAACTCCAGTGCGCGGTCTGCCATCTGTGGCCGGGCGCGCATCTTTCTCATGTTGTGATTTGCCAATGAAAACAAACCAGCAGAGCGGCCAAAAAGAAGGGAAAGAGCGCTTGAAGTGTGCTGAAAAGGGCAATTTCGGGCGTTTACAGCGGTCCAAATCCTGTTGTTTACCTACTGGGTGGAAATTCCTGCCCTGTTGTGTGCCCTGTGGCGAATCTCCGCCGCGCTGTCCTGTCTGGAGTGCCCCAGGAGCACCAGCGGCGATAATCGGGGTTAACCAGATCAGTGGTAGCCTATTTGTGCAGAGTGCGTCGCATTTACGAGTTCCCAGCGAAACGCCAGTGAGACTCAGGGGCAAAGAGAAAGAGAAGAGAGAAGTGTACTGGCTGGCGAGTAGCTGTGTGGATTCACTCTCTGTGGCCCTCTGCCTCTGCCCAGAGTCTTCCAGTGGCCACTCTGGCTCAGAACTGTTTACATCGCGGAATTTCGTGCTGCAGACAACTGTAAACCGCAAATTCCATTATTTCCCCTTGAGCAAAAACAGTATAAGCCCGTTCGTTATAAAAACAAGCAAAGTCCACTGTGTTTTTTAGTGGTTTTAGCGCTCTTCCCTTTCTACAATACAAACACTCGTTGAAGAACGCCACCCAACGCTCGATGTTCACGCAAAACGCAAACATCTCCAACGATCCTCCCATCAGGGACCTCCACCAGGAGAAGCTCGACCAGGAGAACGGCTCTGAGGTTGCTGACACAACGAACAAGTATGAAGGTTATGACACGGGTGTCCAGGATGAGATCAAGTCCCTGGCTAGACAGTACTCCAACACTTCGGCCACCGGGTTCTACAAAGATGACTTCAGCTTGACCAGAACTTCCACTGTTGCTCCTGGTGTCTCACCAATGGATAACGACATCGAACCAAGACTGGACCCAAACTCTGATGACTTTGACTCAAAGTACTGGGTCAAGAACTTCAAGAACTTCCTAGACAAGGATCCTGACTACTACAAGAGTTATTCACTCGGTATCACTTACAAGAACCTGAGAGCCTATGGTCAGGCCACCGATGCTGATTATCAAACTACAGTGCTAAATGCCCCATTCAAGTATGCGGCTCGTGGGTTCAAAGAGCTTTTCAACTCCAAGGAGAAGAAGAAAGAGTCACAATTTGATATCTTGAAGCCTATGGATGCCATTGTCAAACCAGGTGAAGTTGTCGTGGTGCTTGGTCGTCCTGGTTCTGGTTGTTCTACTCTGTTGAAATCAATTGCTTCCAACACCCATGGTTTCCACATTGGTGAAGACTCAACAATCTCCTATGAAGGTTTGACTCCAAAGGAGATCAAGAACAACTACAGAGGTGAAGTTGTGTACAATGCTGAAACTGATACCCATTTCCCTCATTTGAGTGTGTGGCAAACTCTGTCTTTGGCTGCCAAGTTCAGAACCCCTCAGAACCGTATTCCAGGTGTCTCCAGAGAAGAGTTTGCTAACAAGTTGACTGAGGTCTACATGGCCACTTATGGTCTATCCCATACCAAGAACACTAAAGTGGGTAATGAATTGGTCCGTGGTGTCTCTGGTGGTGAAAGAAAAAGAGTCTCCATTGCTGAAGTTTCCTTATCCGGTGCAAGAATCCAATGTTGGGATAATGCTACAAGAGGTTTAGATGCTGCTACAGCCCTAGAATTCATCAAAGCCTTAAGAACTTCTGCTGATGTCTTGGAAACCACTGCCTTCATTGCCATCTATCAATGTTCTCAAGATGCTTATGATCTGTTTGATAAAGTGTCTGTGTTGTACGAAGGTTATCAAATCTTCTTTGGTAAGGCTGACGAAGCTAGACAATACTTCATCAAGATGGGTTATGACTGTCCACCAAGACAAACCACTGCTGATTTCCTAACCTCAGTGACATCACCACGTGAAAGAGTCGCTCAGAAGGGGTTTGAAAACAAGGTCCCAAAGACACCAAAGGAGTTTGAAGAGTATTGGAAACAATCACCAGAGTATGCTAAGCTTATTGAGGAGATTGACGCTGCTTTGGCCCATGAAAACAGAGATGCTGGTCGATCGTACGTCAAGGCGGCTCATAATGCCAAACAGGCTAATCATACCCGTCCTTCCTCCTCATACACCGTGTCATACTGGATGCAGACTCGTTATTGTGTCAAGCGTGAGTTCCAAAGAATCAGAAACGATCTAGGCTTCAACTTGTTCCAGTCTGTTGCCAATTCTGTGATGGCATTGGTGTTGTCATCCATCTTCTACAACTTGCCTCAGACCACTGGGTCCTTCCAGTATCGTGGGTCCGCTATGTTCTTTGGTGTCTTGTTCAATGGGTTCTCCTCTTTCTTAGAGATTATGTCCTTATTCGAAGCCAGACCAGTCATTGAGAAGCATAAACAGTATGCACTGTACCATCCTTCAGCTGCTTCATTGGCCTCTGTCATCGCTTACACCCCACAGAAGATCCTGACTGCTATTTGTTTCAACCTGGTCTACTACTTCATGATCCATTTTCGTCGTTCACCGGGGCGTTTCTTCTTCTACTTCCTAGTCAATGTCACTGCCACTTTCACCATGTCCCATTTCTTCAGATTGATCGGTTCTGCCTCCTCCTCATTATCCGAAGCCATGGTCCCTGCCCAGATCATCTTGACCGCCTTGACGGTGTACACTGGGTTTGTCATTCCGGTTCGTTACATGCTTGGTTGGTCACGTTGGATCAACTACATTGATCCGTTGGCATATGCCTTTGAGGCGCTGATGATCAATGAGTTTGAAGACGTGGAGTTTGATTGTTCCTCTTACATCCCTGCCTCGCCACAGTCCATGCCTTCATTACAACCAGAGAACTATGCTTGTAATGCCGTCAGTGCTCAGCCAGGTCAGACTTCGATCAATGGGTCCGATTACATCATCAGCGCTTACAAGTACATGCCAAAGCACAAATGGCGTGGGTTTGGTATCACTTTGGTCTTTGCCTTTGTTCTGTTGGTTGGTTATCTGTTGTTCTCAGAGTACAATGAATCTGCTAAGCAGAAAGGTGAAGTGCTGTTGTTCCAACAGAGTACTTTGAGAAAATTGAGAAAGCAACATGGTAACATCCAAAAGGATCTTGAAGCTGGTAATGAAGTCCCTGAACATGAAGCCACTGAGAAAAGCGTTGATGCTATTCAAGCCGGTACTGATATTTTCCACTGGAGAAATGTTCATTACACTATCAAGATCAAGAAGGAACATCGTGAGATTTTGAACGGTGTTGACGGTTGGGTTAAACCAGGTACGTTGACAGCTTTGATGGGTGCCACTGGTGCTGGTAAGACCACCCTGTTGGATGTGTTGGCTAATCGTGTCACTATGGGTGTTGTCACTGGTAACATGTTTGTCAATGGTCGTTTAAGAGATGAATCATTCCAAAGATCCACCGGTTATGTCCAACAACAAGATTTACATTTGGAAACTGCTACTGTTCGTGAAGCTTTGAAGTTTTCTGCATACTTGAGACAACCATTCAATGTTTCTCGTCAAGAGAAGGATGAGTACGTTGAAGAAGTTATCAGAATCCTGGATATGGAGAAGTACGCTGACGCTGTTGTCGGTGTTGCTGGTGAAGGGTTAAACGTTGAACAAAGAAAGAGATTGACCATTGGTGTTGAATTGGCTGCTAAGCCTAAGTTATTGCTGTTCTTGGATGAACCTACCTCTGGTTTGGACTCTCAAACTGCATGGTCCATCTGTCAATTGATGAGAAAGTTGGCTAACCATGGCCAGGCTATCCTATGTACCATCCATCAACCTTCAGCTATCCTAATGCAAGAATTTGACAGATTGTTATTCTTGGCTAAAGGTGGTAAGACCGTTTACTTTGGTGACTTGGGTAAGAACTCACAGACTTTGATTGACTATTTCGAGAAGTATGGTGCTCCTAAGTGTCCTCCAGATGCTAACCCTGCTGAATGGATGTTGCATGTCATTGGTGCTGCTCCAGGTTCCCATGCCAATCAAGACTATCACGAAGTGTGGTTGAGATCCTCTGAACGTCAAGCTGTGTTGAATGAATTGAATCAAATGGAGAGAGAGTTGGTCAATGTTCCAATTGACAATTCTGTTGGTCATCAAGAATTTGCTGCTCCATTATGGTATCAATACTTGGTTGTCACTAAGCGTGTGTTCCAGCAGTACTGGAGAACTCCATCTTTCTTATGGTCTAAGTTATTTTTGGCCATTTCATCCTCTATGTTCATTGCCTTCTCCTTCTTCAAAGCTAACAACTCCATTCAAGGATTGCAGAACCAGATGTTTGCCCTGTTCATGTTCTGTATCATCTTCAACCCATTGTTACAACAGATCTTGCCTTCATTTGTGAAACAACGTGACTTGTACGAAACTAGAGAAAGACCATCAAAGACCTTCTCTTGGAAGGCATTCATGACTGCTCAAATCACTGTTGAAATTCCATGGAACATCTTCACTGGTACTTTGGCCTTTTTGACTTTCTACTACCCACCTGGTTTCTACAACAATGCTTCTCCAGATGGTACCAACGCCGTGAATGCTCGTGGGTTTTATGCTTGGTTGATCTGTATTGTGTTCTTTGTGTACACTGGTACCACTGCCCATCTGGTCATGGCTCCATTCCAGTTGGATCAAAGTGCTGGTAACGTTGCCTCTTTGATGTTTACCCTAGGTTTGGTGTTCTGTGGTGTCTTGGTCCAATTGGACAAGCTGCCTGGGTTCTGGAAGTTCATGTATCGTGTTTCACCATTCACGTACTTCATCAATGGGTTCTTGACCAATGCCCTGGCTCATTCCAAGGTCGAATGTGCTTCGAATGAATTTGTTAAGGTCTATCCTCCTGAAGGCATGACATGTGGTGATTATTTGGATCCATACATTGAAAAGCTTGGTACTGGTTACCTATTAGACTCTTCTACAACTTCTGAATGTCACCTATGTTCTGTTTCCACCACCGATGATTTCTTGGGCTTATTAGGGTTGAGCTATTCTAAGAAATGGAGAGATTTCGGGATCTTCTGTGCCTATATCGGTTTCAACATTGCTGGTGCATTGTTCTTCTATTGGTTGGCTAGAGTGCCTAAATCCAGGGATAGAGTGAAGAACGTCTCCGATAACCAATTGGCTTCAAAGAGTGATGATGTTTCATTAGAGAAAGGCTCTGGTGCTACGAACTGAGCTAGCTGCGCTTGTAATTAGATACGACTTATATTAATATATTTATGACTGTTTGAACTGAATGTAGTCTCCGGGACATAAACAGTTTGGAAAGATCATTTACAAGCAAGGACCTCTCTGTTGTGTTCCACAATCTTCCAGTATTTGCCTTTCAACTTGTTTCTCCAGTAAGGACCCGTATATCTCATGATCAAGAAAGTACCATTACAGAACATGGTGATGAACCCCATTGAGATGAAGGCTCTCTTATAACCCAAATTGACAACCCAATGGGTCAACCCATACGAACAGGCAAATGACATCAAGTTTCTGATCATGATAACAACAACCATGGCCTCGGTCTCCATCTCATGATAACAATCACAGACATAAGTACAACCACCAATGACACCATAGACACCTAACCCGCCTAGAAGACCCATACAGAAGACCAAGAAGAACCAATGTTTACCGTAGTAGGCACCAACACCCCAGCCAATGGCCGCTAGTGGACCCAAGACCATTCTGACAATCAAAGCCCAAAGTCTATCTTCTGGGATGGATTTACCACCACGACGCTTAGCGATGAAGACCTTTAGGTAATCAGAGGATGCACCGCAGACAAACTGGAGGATAGTGGCAAAAAGGGTTGGTGATAAGTATGCAAGACCTCTTTGGGAAGAAGTAAAGTGGTATGGTTCCCCATATAAGATTTTGGCGGAAGTACCGTTTAACAAGTTGAATGAAACCAAGGAAGAACCGTAGATAAACCCACCCCATAACACAGATGGGAACTGTGCCATTCTGATTGGACCCATGAAGAAATGTGGGAGTAAATTCTTGGATCTGAAACCACTAGTTAATGATAATTTGTCTCTGAAGGTTTTCAATTTCTTTGGTTCTGTGCCTGAACTGGTGGAGTTCTCTTGATATAGTTCATTAGTCTCTTGTAAATGTTCTTGGATTGATGCAACGGAAGTGATGGACTTCAATGCCTTTTCGTCACCTTTCAAATCAGCTTCTTCATCAACAGAGTCAGCAACAATACCATCAATGGTCTGAACAAGTCTCTTTGGGCTCAATTTTCTCTCATAGTTAGTCTCCTCCATTAAGAAGAACATGACAACAAAGCAGACAGCGGCAAAGATCGCACACCACCACATAACCCATTCCCAGCCCATACCTTCGCCAATAAACCCGGCAAAGAAAGGGGCTAAGTAACTTGAACCTAGCAAACTCAGGGCGTAAATTGCCATACGACGTGACAATTGATGTTGGAAGCTGATGTCTGACACTGAAATCTCACACAATGATTCAATAGGAGAACCAACAAACCCCTGTAGGATCTTTGAACCGATCCATTCAGCATTTGAGTTACAGTATGGTGCCCAAACACAGACCAATGATGTGGCTAGCATACTGAACAAGTACACCGGTCTCTTACCGTATTGCAAGGCCAAAGGCTGGAAGATCATACAACCAACACCGAAGAACAAGAACATGTAACCAGTACCAGCGTTCAGATCTGTCAAACTGATACCGGTCTTGGCAGAGATGTCTGGAAACACTGAGTAGATGGCAGCAGATGGGACACCAACACCAACAGTGTAAACGACCATACAGAACATCGACAGGTACTTTCTCTTCTTGGACCAGTTCAAAGGATCATCTGGATCATCTGACGGAGTAGGGATCAGGACAATATGTGAGTCTGATTTGGCATGAGGAGCGCCAGGGGTGGTGGTGCCCTTTGTGTCCACTAGGTGGAGATCACCAGGGACGGCGTCGTAATTGATAGGACTGAGCATTGTTGGATAGCCTTGCCGTTAAGACAATAGAGGGATTGAAGGGATGGTCTCTTGTTTATGTATCGACCCAACCCCAGAGCTTCATTCGACGGTTGGAGATTATGCGACGCTGCTTTGGGGAATAAAACCGAGCATCATCGAGTTGGAAGGGTTCTATTATTGAGATTATGCACCTTGATAAGATATGGTTGCTGCAAAAGCTGGTTTGCCTGCCCAGGACTCCAGGACCAAGCTTCTTGATCAGGTCTGGGCCCGGCTCATTGTCCCAATCAGAAAGTTTCCAAGAGTTGAAGGGTGTCTTGATGGTCCTGTTTGAGTTGGAGCTGTAGAACTGTCGATTTGACACTTTTCGAGGCTTGATAAGCACAATAGGGGGAACGCGCGTTTCCCCTTCCAGGTTGCGCATAGATCGTGGTTCTGGCAGTCACAAGGGTCTTTAAAGTTTGGTGAGATTCATGGTCGATCTGGTGTCTCGATGGGATCAAGATTCAACGTCTTGCTATCAGATTTTGAAAAGAAAAGGGTGGGTTTGTGCTAAAGCTGGATCTTGGCTACTCCCATGATAAGAGGTATCATGGCTAGTTATCTGCCATTCGAACAGCTTTCTTGCGAGCACATAATCATCAAAATGCTACATCTGCGTCAGATTAAAGTCAGCTGCTCACTCCAGATCAGTGCAATAACTAATTCCACCGCTTTTCTGGGGTTGACTCTATCGCTCCTCAGGAGTTACACGGACATGGGAAATTCCGATCATCGTCGGAATTGTCGGCCGAGAAATTCTGCGCCTGAAATAAATAATATTTCGAAATTACTTGGGAATTGGGCCAAAAACAAGTTGAGAATGTTCAGGGTCCACCCCCTACCGCTATAGCCACATACCCACCGAGAGACAGTGCACAGATGAGTCAACTGCCACCAGAGGTCTCGTACAAAGTCGCTAAGGAGCTGGATGTAGAGACGTTGTTGGTCCAGTTACAAGATCCCCAATTCAGAGAACACTTGAGTGGCTATTTCGAGATTGTTTCCAACGTTGACGCTGCTTCAGAGTATTGGGGCTATGAGTTCAAGAGATCATTGATTCAGGGTGTTGTTGTCTCTACCCAGAAGACCTATTTGGTAGACGTTGTTGATTTCAAGTCCATTGATCATGAGAAGTTCATTGCAAAATTCAAGGAAGCAAGAGTGCTGCTGGCTGTCAACGAAGGAGAACTGAGTGAAGGTATTGGTGCCAGCTTCTTGCCTGGTCCTAAACACTTGGCCAAGGTCATTGCTACCATGCCTAACTTGACCGTGGTCCATAACGGTAATGAATCCCTAGAACTGGCTTTCTACGGTTATGACCTGCTTGATTTCGAAAAGTTCAGATTCTTGAAACTTGAAAAGCTAACCTTTTCCACTGCAAACACGGAATTGAGAGGTATCTTGAAGCCTGCTAAGCTTAATGGACTACATGTCGAAACTTCACCTGGTTCGAAATTTGATATCTTATCCTCTGTTGATTCTGGGATTCTCAAGGGTTTACAACTGCTGACTTATATCTCCCAAGATGGTATCTCCCTTTCTGGTTTCAAGTTTGACAACTTGCACAAAGGTGAGTTCCAAAAGGTTCTTGAACTGAAGGATTTAGAATTTCCAAAGCTTGAACTATTACACATCGAGAACATTAGAGGTTCTGAACCAACTCAAATCCGATTACAAAACGTTGTTGCTCCGGAACTGTTGAATCTGGTTTGTTTCCACGATGGTAATGCCCCATTTGTCAATCTTGACGCTTTACAAGCCCCAAAGTGTAAAACACTGACTGTCATTGATATGACTGGTGATGTGAACCAACCATTGATCATTGAGGACTATGATTTTTTCAAGCACATCAGAGAACTGAACATCCCTTCCACGATCAGCATATTGAAGAACGATAAGTTGAGGGAAAACATCGAGACTTTGGTTGTTGAAGTTGAGACACCAGAGCAGATTAAGGCTCTGGAATCAATTTCTCAATTCCCAAAACTTGAAACCCTGTATATCGGCCTGAATGGTGAGGAAGACCAAACAATCCCAAAACTGAATGCTGACAAACTGAAAACGTTAGAGCTCATGAACCGAGCAGAGTTAGAAGACATCAATATCATCCCAGATACATACCCCTTCATTGAAGAATTAAAGATCGTCAATACCTTTGACCCTTTCCCTGAAACCTCGAGTGTTAACATCGAATTCCCAAATTTGAAGAAACTAACCATCGATGGTCAAATGTTTCAATCCTCCGCCAACTTGACTGAAAAGGAAATTGGCTGGATCATGCCAAAGCTTGAACATATCTTCTATGCCTTTGACCCAGAAGAGGAAGAAGCAGACTGTGTCATTGACCTTCCACGAGCCCCACACTTGAGAGAATTAGAAATTGAGATCTCTTCTGCTACTCCGGAGGAATGCTTCCCTTCAAAGGTCACTTTGAAAAACTGTTCTGAACTGGAGACTGCTGAGCTATATGGTGTCACGCATTTGGTTCTTGGAGACGGTGTCGGTAAGAAAGTGAAGACATTGAAATTCACCAATTCACCATTAGAAAGATTGGATGCTGGTGAACTACCTGTTATTGAGGAGTTGGAGTACTTATACTCGAAAGACCATGTTGATGATGTTGAACATGTGAAGAAGATCAATCCTAAGTGTGTCAGAAAGGCTGAGCTAATTGACGCTAAACGTTTTGAGCCGATTGGGGAGTCAATAGAGATTGAAATTGATAGTGAAGATGACGACGATGCTGAAGTTCTGGATGAAGAATTCGAGGATGGGGGCTTTGATGAAGGTGACGAAGACAGTGAAGATGCTGATGGAGATGCTGATGGAGATGTTTAACTTCGTGTCGTTGACTTTGACGATCTTGAGACTGCTGAATTCTTGTGAGCTATTTATTCCTACAACCACTCCCTATTTAGTATTATCCATAAAGCTCCGTTATTACGAATGTTTAATTTAGTGCACACTATCACTGTATATAGCTTATAAAATATGCCGTACCTTAGTGTGGGTATAAAAGTTCACATTTATGTAAGGGGTGTTCTATCTGAAAATATATTACAATCACCAATCACCAATCACCAGGCCTGCGTCGATATACCCACAATGTCATCACTGAAGAATGATTTACTCGCTTCTCTTCACAAGCATGAATTGAACACTTTGGCTTTATCTATCCTTCTAAGCAGCTGCTCACTTGAATGGTATCATACCACTGAGGTGAAAGTCCTACTCTCCATGAGAGGTCTCTCCCTGTTCACTATCGCAATAGTACTTGGGAGCATTGGGTGGTCTCATAACAGGGTACTGACGCTATCTGGTCTTCTATTGGTTGTGGCAATTGGCTATAATGTGGATCTGAATTGGTTCAAGTCTGGTTATCACCTTCACTTACCAGATGATTATCACTTACACTCAGATCTTATCGTAGGAGAGAGGATCAGCTTGGATGAATTGGTTGGAAGTATCTACAGCACAGGGTTCAATTTGAAGAAGCTATCCTATGATTTGTACAGTAATGGCCAACTGTTCAACTATACCACTCTGCTACAAGTTGGTAATTACCAGTTGGTGAACGATCTACCAGGGAAACATACTGTTAATGTGGGCATCTTTAAGGCTAGTGTTCAAAAGATTCATACAGTGTTCTGATCAGCTCTATGCTATTCCAATGAATGCTTAATGTGTACCACTGCTAACTAATTGTATTAGTTTTAAGCGCTCTGTATTTGGTAGAGTTCAATTGAGGCAATTTCTTTGAAAGCAGGCTCATCAAGGCCACCGATGAAATCGAAATCGAGTGGTTTTCACTAAAAGAGCTCATTCAGAGACAATTCTTACTCTGGACTATAAATACAGCACAGTTTTCTGTTTCTTCCTTCCTTCTACACTTCTCTCCCACCATCATATAACTATCATGCTTTCCGCTAATCAGCCAACGCTAGACCTCCACTCCAGATTTGACATCCCAGCCGCTTCACAAGATGACATCTCAGACTTGACTGCAGGTTTATCCAGCTTTGAGATGGATTCTATGCTAGATACCTGTGACTCTCTGCTCTCTGACGTTGAGAGCATTATTGGCCAACCCTTTCCAAAGAGAAAGAGTCCAAAGAGAAAGAGCGAATTCGTTAGAATCACCATCATCAACGAGCGCACAGGGAAATCATCCACACATAGAGTCAAGCCTGACTTCAGCTTAGACTGTATTGTGAAAACTTGGAATTGGAAGCAGAAGCATCCTCACAAACAGGGGAGATATCCTGTCATTGGCGCCCAAATCAACAGATACAAGACCTTGAGACAATTAAAGGTGCAGAATGGCGATTGCTTCCACTACTCCAAAAGCGGTATCATTTCGGCTGCTAAGTTCGTTGATGAGCCTCCAAAGACAACGGGCCCTTTCAGCAGTGGGGAGGTAAGCGATGAAGACTTGTACGCTCTAAGAACCCTGGTTTCCAAGAGACACAACCAAGAAGTCTCGAAGAAAAAACCAGACTTGAGAAAAGAGGTGCTTTTGAAAGCCCAAAGATCTGAGATCCAGCAATATTTTAGCAGACCAAGATCGGTATAGACTGAGACGAAACTGTTACTTGTACATATACAACTAGAATAAACACATGCACGATAATATCCCCGATTGTAGATCTTGTATAGTTCCAGAGTCACAAAGGTCCGCTACCCCAGATTTTCCGCGAATTATGTAAGTTTAGTGTAAAAGATGACTCAGTCCAGAAAGAGTCTAGTAAATCCGTCTTCTGTGGTCTTGCATAGTGGTATCTCTGTCTAGTGGCCAGCCTTGCCTATTAGAATGATTCATGGCCTTTCAGTAGCCGTTCACTAGACACAACGCGGTCGCCGGCCTGGATCTGGGAGGCATCGGACTTTTCCCGATTGGGAAAGGGTACCCGCGTTTCTTTTGCAGCACCCCAGAAAACAGCACACACTGGCTGGGAGACGCTGGGGACCCTTCTGCGGAGCGTGGGCAGAGCTCTGGCGGGACTCTGGGTGGGTGATGCGGTGACTCCAAGGGATCGCCCGCTAGTTCCCCTTGACTCCTCCCTAGAGTTTCCCCCAGACCGCCCCAAACTCTGCCTGCACCGGCCTGCAACTGCTCACGCCCAAAAGTTCCCTCGAAAATTTTTCGCGGGGAAGTCATACTCTTCAGAATAAAAATTAGCTATTTTTGACCTGGTAACCCTTCTTTAGCCCCAGACTCGTCCCTATAACGCCCCCTACGCCCACCATGTCCAATCTGGAGCTGTACGAGCCCTGGAAAGCCACCGAGAAGGATGCCACCGACGCCAACGACGACAACACGGGCTCCGACTCCCAGGACAAGCCCGTCAAGAAGAGAGTGAGGACAGGCTGCTTCAACTGTCGCCGTAAACACAAGAAGTGCGATGAGCAGAAACCCATTTGCAAGGCCTGTACCACGAGAAAAGAAGACTGTGAATGGCCTAACTTGAACGAACCAAAGAAGAAAGCACGTCGTGAAAAGAAGAGGGTGTCCGAGCCTGAAGCTGATGATGATGTTAAGAGAAGAAAAGCCCTGTCTGACAAAGTCGACAATGGCATCATCAAACCAACGCCGAAACCCCATATCGTTCCTGACCAGAAGGCCCTGGACAACTACACAAAGAATCTAGAGAATATCGATCACTCGCTGAATGCTGGTGCACTACCCAACAACTCTGATGTTTGGCTGGACTCAAAGGGGATGGCCAACACAGGCTCAACAAACACTGCCAACACCACAGGCTTGACCCCACAGACCCTAGCAGCCACGAGTTCATTATTTGCTGCTGCTGAACTGTCTCAAGATCGTCATTCAAATGGATCCCTACACGGTGATGAACATCGTAATTCCATCGTTTCTTCCTCCATTTCCCCAGGCTCCACTTCCAATCAACAAGATTTCCCATTTTTGATGTCCCCTGGTATCCCACAAGATTTCAACTTGGGCTATGATATCAAATCCACATTGAGAGACTACATGTTTGCCAACGCGTCCAATTTCGAGTTGACCAATGACATATTCAATCCAAACCCAGATGACCTAGACTCCATCAAATCTGACCATAATGTTCCATTCTTGACCAAACACGAAGAGAAACAACTACTTAAGAACTTTCTGTACAAAGTGGCTCCATGGCTAGACATGTTTGATCTATCACGTCAGATCGGGATCAAGACCACACAATTGGCAAAAAAATCACCTTCGCTACGTTATGCCATCTTGGCCCTATCATCTCGTCAAAAGGAAAAGACCGATGTCACCTATGACCCATCCAGATCAGTGATCCTATATCAAACTGCATTGAAACAGTTGATCCCAACTGTGAAGAAATCACCAGATATCGGTGCCGTCACCGCTTGTGTTATTCTTTGTGTCTTTGAAATGATGTCCATCTCACCTGAAAAATGGAGATATCACCTAGATGGTTGTTCAGCATTGTTCAAGGCAACTGGTATCAATGGTTTCAGCTCCCCATACGAACGTGCTTTGTTTTGGGTGTTTGCACGTATGGACGTCAACTCTGCTGTCATTGGTGAAGAATCCACGATGATCCCAAGTGAGAAATGGCTCCCTGATGGTACATCGATCTATGATGCTGAGGCACTGTTCAAGAAAGAAGGTAATTATGAGATGTATGCCAATTACATGGTGTTCCTGTGTTCCCGTGTCATGAACTTGATAAGTTCTACAACGAATGATTTCGAAAAACAATGGGAGTTGTTATGGGATGAAGTCAACAACTGGCACCGTGATCGTCCAGAGGAGATGAAATCCATCCTCGAGTTCGAACAGTCCCCATTTCCAGAGATCCTGTATGATAATGGTCCAGCTATCAGCAGTAATCAACTTTACCACATGGCAATGATTCTATTGATGGAGAACAAACCACGTCTAGTGAAGATCAACTCCAAGGTGCACAAGACCCTGACGTGGCACGCTAAGCAGATCGTGGCCATCTCCATTCACAATGACCACCATGGCTGTTGGAACAACTCAGTGCAGACACTATGGATTGCAGGGAAGTTGTTGACACATGAAGATGAACATCGGATCATCTTGGAACTGTTGAATGAGATTGAGAGTACCACGGGGTGGGGGATGAAGTTTAGAGCTAAGGACCTAGTGGAGTTTTGGGGGAATAGTTGATAGACAGCTCAAGTACGTTACAGAAGAATGATAAAAGAAGTTTAGTTTGTATTTTCAAAAAAGGTGTTTTATAGAACTTTAATCTTAATAAATTATGATAATGATGCGATTCTGATTATCCTGTAGCGTCTTGGTTAATCTCTTCAAAAACTTCGCGCGGTTCATGTACTCTGATCGCATGTCTAAGTAGGGGATTCTGTGCCCGTTAGTGTGCTTGTGAAGGTGGAAAACTGCAGTGTTTGGAGCGAAAATAATCACTTTTTGCTTGGAATCGCCCTTGATTTGAATAGCACATGGTGTGCATTCATGCTTGTGATAGTCGAAGGTGGAAGTTTCATCAAATGAAAAAGTTTGGGTTTCTGTTAGCTGTCGGTGTTGTGGTTGTGTCAAGTCTTCAAAGTCTGGGAGGGTTTCATCATCTAACCCTTCGAACACAACTGTTGAAGGGCAATACATATCTTCGATTTCAATGGTGTTGGAGTCATAGGAATGTTCTGGCAGATAACTGATGTTTTCATCGTAGGCTTTAACAGTAGTTGGAGACATTGGAGTGATAAAGCTGAATTGAATTGGTTGGGGCGGTTGCTCTGGATACTTACTAGGGTAGATCTGTTTAAAAACTCTACTCTGGAAATAACATTCAGCTCTTAAATCACAAAACTTTCGACGGGGGTTCCATCCCCTTTTATACTAAAAGTCAAAAGGATCTCTAAGAGACTAGTTAACTGAACGGCCCCAGAGATTTGGGCGTTTGTTTTGTCGCTGAGAGTCATTATCGGAAAACTCATAGAAGCTCCCCAATTAGGAAATTACACGATTGGTTCACAACAACAACACACACATAAAGAAACACACACAGACACAACCATGTTGCTGCTGCTGGTAAAAGAGAGTCATGAGGCTTTAGTAAAGATGGAAGATGGAAGCATCCCACCAGTAGATGAAGAGGGTGCTTGCGTCTTGACATGTACAGTTGAATTTCCTTTTCCAGTAATAGAGTGAAACAAAATTTCCTTATTAGGACAATTGATGTGCAATGCAAGAAAGAGATAACCCAAAATTACCACATTAGGAAATTATCTTGTACTTGGAAGGAAGGCAAAGTCTAAAGTGCATAATTCATACACCAAGTGGCCTGTTGTGATACTTCAATTGACCCTTTTAGGAAAGTCTAGATGACTAATGTGTTCCAGAAGAATTAGAGAAGAACGAGTGTAATTAATTGATCAGGTTTATAATAAAGTCCCAGTTAGTTGTTAAAGTTTTTTATAGTTATAATTATCCTTCTTACTTGATATTTGATTCATACAGTAGAACCAAGAAAATCTGCTATTCTATCCAATCTAAGTATCCCCAAAGCCGACATTGATCCACTATCAATACACTACTCACTCAACTCAACTGGTATCCAATTGCTCTCACCGCTCCAATGACTTCCAACTATCCAAGCACTCCTGCTAATACCATTTTAAATTCACTGGAGGATGGCAGTATCCATACTCCTCTTGGTCCAAGAGATATTTACTACTTGTCAGGTCCTTTGGATTCCGGTAAATTAGCCACTCCTCAATCCCGCCACAAGGAAGGGACATCTCCTTCATTAGATCAGTAATCCATACTTGGAATTTAGAATGCTAACGGACATGAACGGTGCAGAACATATGCATAGCTTGACGTCAGACGGTTTAGGAAGTACCGGCCAATATGGAATAATGAAGAGTACATGGGCCGTGTAGTTTTGAAAGGTACGATGCAATTATTCCGCGAGTTATCACCGGCCAGCCAATATATTTGCCACGTCTATGATCCTATTATCTACAATATATAATTAATTAATATGTGATCTGTAAGGCGTTACATATTCGTCTTGAATCATATTATAATATATAAAGATTTTTAAATATACAGGTGCAGCTAGTTACCGATGGAATAACCGTAAATTTATGCATTTTTGACCTGTTTTTGCAAGTCTATACCATTTTGAAATAAATTTGCAAAATAGAACTGGTAAATTTTAAAGTTGGTAAAACCTTTCAAGAAAATCTGAAGTAAAAACTACCATCAGCAAGCACACAGTGAGTAGATAGAGCCAATTGAGATATCTAAATCTTGGATTCTTTTATGTGTTGTTAAATTTATGGCGTTGATAAGAATTTTATTAAATCCGAGTAAATCCGAGATCCGAGATCTATCACTCATGATAAATGACAAATTAATGTATGGCAGGTGCGAAACGACGCCATTCAGAAGCTGAGCTGGTACATTTTGCTACATATTGTGAGGTACAGATATCAGTGATTCCTGATACCTGAATCTGTTGTGTAACGGTGACTGTATAATCCGAAGTAGTGCTTTGAGTTTCAGAGCTGGCCAAATTCTTCGCTTCAGTTGCATGTCTCCACTTTACGTATACATCAGAGAGCACAAAGACTAGATAAAAGTTTGCTCTGCTCTATCCCCAAAATGCCTGAATCGTCTTGAATCCCCTGAAGACTAGCTGTGTCCATGACGACATGCTTCCCCACGAAAAACACCAGCTATTCAGCCTCACCTAAAACCCGAGATCTCAAAATATCAACAAGTCCAACACAAGAAACAAACTCCAGACTAGACAGGAGACCCCTTTTCACATGTCACCCTTTTTAATGCAGACCCCAAAGTCCAGACCCATGTCTCCTTTCCCAGGCCTCTAGTCCCAAGACCCCAGACTCCAGGACTTCCTAGCTGCACGACTCAAAGTTCGAGACTTGGATCGTATGATGGAGTCATGATGCCACTGTTAACCAACGCACCGTGCGTCATGAGTGTTCTTATTCCCGGGAGTCGTACCTGTTCTCCAGCACTGAGTCGCACAAGTGCATGCGAGTCTGGCCTTCCCGGGGATTGTTGGCGTTCTGTGGCCTGAATGGCTGGGTGAATTTTTGTGTCATCACGTTAGGTTTTCGGGAGTTAAGAAACTCGCAGTAGATCTTGCACAACGGGCATACACACACCTCGGATGATTCAACTGTAGGATGTGCCGATGAGATGAGCTTTGGAGGGGCTGAAGCAGCATTTGAATCACTTCGGTGGTTATCACCGAGAATATACTGGCACTCTATCAACTACAGTGCAAGTTCATCTTAAATATCATTAATCAAAGGGCTTCGTACCATATACAAGGTTAATTACAAAGCAGCAGCGATGAAACCCTCTTTTGTATCATTTATAAGTTTCTTTTTTGTTGAGTCTAGATAAATAGTAAGCAGATCAATTATGCTGACCTGTTTAGATTTCCTTGTCCCAAGAGTCCAATTTCATGGTACCGTTCTTAGCCAAGTTCAAGTGCATCTTGAAAGCGTCTTGTAGTAAGTGTGGTTGATGTAATGATTTGGTCTTTAGGGCGTAGTGTTCAGCTCTGGTGACGTAGTCCAACAATTGGTCAACGTAGTCTGGGTGGGCAATGTTCTTGATGATTTCTCTGGATCTTTCCTTTGGTGATAGACCTCTTAGATCAGCTAGACCGTGGTCAGTGACAATGACATCTAGATCGTGTTCAGTGTGGTCAACGTGGGAGACGAATGGAACAACACAGGAGATACCAGTTGGGTCAATCTTGGATGGTCTGGCAGCTGGAGTGTGCATGATGGATAGTTTGGCGTTTCTTAAGAAATCACCAGAACCACCTAGACCGTGTAACATCTTGGAACCTTGGACATTAGTGGAGTTGGCGTGGGCGTAGATGTCAACTTCAACTGGAGTGTTCATGGCGATAACACCTAATCTTCTAGCAACTTCTGGAGAGTTGGAAACGACTTGTGATCTTAGGGTCAATTGTTTGGAGAATCGATCCCAGTTGTTGAAGAATCTTTCGAAACCAGCATCGGTCAATCTGATGGAAGTGGCAGTGGCATGGTCTAATGAACCGTTTTCGAACAAGTCTAAGAATGAATCTTGTAAGACTTCAGTCCAAACGTTCAAGTGTTTGAAGTTAGCATCAGCTAGACCTTCAATGATAGCATTAGCAACGTTACCAATACCAGATTGTAGTGGATGTAAGTTTTCTGGCAATCTACCAGCAGCGACTTCGTTTCTGAAGAATTTGACCAAGTGAGAGGCAATGTTTCTTGACATTTCATCAGATGGGGTGTTTGGTGGGACTTGATCTCTTCTGGTGGATTCGACAATGGCGATAACCTTTTCTGGGTCAACTGGGATGGCAACAACACCAGATCTTTGGTCAACGGTGGTGTATGGTAATGGTTGTCTGTGTGGTGGGTTGGCAATCATGTCAATGTCATGGATACCTTCGAATGATGGGGTAACGGTGTTGACTTCAATGATGACCTTGTCAGAGACTTGGATCATTTCTGGAGAAGCACCAACAGCTGGACCTGGGACAATGGCACCATCTTCAGTGATGGCGGTGGCTTCAATGATGGTGTAGTCTAGCAAATCGTTTTCTTTGTCCTTGGTGTAGTAACCGTAGGTCAAATCTTGGGCGAACATGGACAAATGCTTGTCGAAGAAGTTGATTCTACCCTCGTTGATACCTTGGGCAATTGGTCTACCGACTTGATGTGGAGCTCTTCTGGAGATCATGTCGTTGGTGGCCCATCTGGATTCTTCAGGACCGGCAGAAGCACCGACGAATAGGTTGAATCTTAGCTTGCCTTGTAGGCCGTTGTCTTCAACGTGTTGGGCTAGAGCGTCTGGGACGACCTTTGGAGCACCGACACCGGTGAAACCAGACCAACCCAAGTATTGACCATCCTTGAACAATTCAACACATTGTTCTGGAGTTCTCAGTTTCTTCAGATATGGAGCGTATCTGACTCTCTGTTTCAAGATTTGGGACATTGTGTGTGTGGTTATGTGTTTGGCGCGTGGATTGCTTAGAACGGGCAGAAGACGCGGTTTTTATAGTGCAGGGCGGTTGGAGTAAAGCAAATTGTTGAACTTTTTGTTGATGTTTGACACAAACAAAATGAACGGCAGACAGGAGAGTTTTGAGGTGTGTTGCCTAATCGGGAAGTGCTAAGAGCAGAGGTTTAGCCGGAAGCGCAGTGCACGGAAATTGGGGTAAGCCAAAGGGGCATTTTTTGAGGGGAATGTGAAGAAAACTGTCTTTATTTATACTCCAGCCTGCGATTTTCGCCCGATTCGGCTGACGTAAGCTGCCCGAGACTTTCCCAGACCCGTTTCCAGGCTGAAATCAGCTGGTTCTGCGCAGGAAAAAAGGTGGGGAGTGCCAGATTTGGCACCCAAAAGTGGACTGGTCTGGCGAGGCCGCCCTGCTGGAGTTAAGAAACAAATGGGGGCACAACCAGGGCTCTGAAGCTTCTTCTATCGACTCCCAGATGCCACAAAAGTACCCCAGTTGATAACACCACTCGATCTTGACAAGAAGAATGATCTTTCGGATCCAGACTTCGGATCCCTACTATTTTTTGCAGGCGATTTCAGCCCTCTGGCGGTCTAAAGGATTTTTGGCGTTCGAGGAGGTGTGCCCAAACCATGGAGTTTGGCGACTTCTAGTCCCTAAAATTTCGTGAGACTCGGTCTTGGGTCTCGAGACTAGCACGTTGGGACTACGCATAGAGCCTTGAAGATCGCATGCTCAAAGCTCAAGTCACTTCTTTCTGCTCTCGAATCACTTTGGGCCGAAGACCCAAGGCATAGCTTTGTCTCCCACTGTTGGATGTTGGTTCTTCTTTCGTTTAGCTGTGTCCCCTATCAGAATTTCTGTTGGTGTGCCAGGGCTTCAAACCTATTTTGGCACATAGAGAAGACCAGTTTTGATCAAGCTACGCCACATTGTTGTTGGGGCAAGAAGCGTCCTACAACGTATTGAAAAGCTTCTAATTTCTAGATAGAAATGTATCTAAGGATTTCACAGGATCAATTACAATTGTGGAGACTTCCTCCAACAAACCAAGTTGAAACTCACTATTCTGGATAGAGACATCGCTTTCCATCAGTATATGATCAGGAGGGAGCACACTTGTGAACTCGTCAAGCCTTGATTTGTTCAGTAAGGAGGAAACGGAGATGTAAATTTGTTTAACATTCACGTACTTGAGCAACAGCTTTAATGAATCAGTGGAGCCGGTGTAAGAATGTAACATCAAGCGACTTTGCAGTTGTTTCTTGTCCAGCTTTTTGAAGATCTCGATGATATGGCTCATCGCCTTCACACAGTGTATACTCATTGGCAGGCCCAGTTCCATGGCCTTCTGAACCTGTATGGAAAATATGGCTCGTTGATGATCGATACTGGTCTTGTAAATGGACAGTTTGACATCTTTTGTGTTGGTTCTACCTTCAAAAGCATCACGACCGTAATAACCATTGGTGGGCACTCTAGCAAATTTATCCAGTCCAACCTCACCAATAACAACATTCTCTATGCCGAATGTGTCTATGAATTTCTTCAGCATCTCATCAAAGTATTGATTAAAGTCCATCGGCTCTGGCAAGATGTCAAGCATCTCCACGCTTATCTCCTTCTGAAGTACAGTGCTGTAATGCGCCTCTTTACTATCTGGTTTCTCTCCAATATAGAACATGTGTGTATACCACGGATGGATACCTATGCTTGGTATGACCTTGTCAGGAAGTTGTTGTGCCACATTATAGACTATCTCCCCATCGATGTGATTACTAGACATGACGACCACCCTCTCGACACCATTCTGCTCATAGAACTTGCCAATATCATCAATCTCGACAGTGGTTAATGGCCGGGACACATGACAATGGCTGTCCACTAACGCCATGGTGATGCGAAGTTTCTAGAGTTTTCTATGGTGTTTAGAAGCAATCGCAAAAATTTGGTGTCAAAAAAAGTCTAGAAGCCTGGAAACGTTTCCTTACACAAACCACCACCAGACAACCACAAAACAAGATACAATTGCCGCCAACGTCACTGCAAACTCATAAAACCACAGAGTCTTTCGCTAATTGAATCTGTCACTGCCCACAACTGCCAGTTTCACAGAAGAAGATCGCCGAAATTACTGCGCTATGACCGTCATTGTTGCTTCGTTGTTTCTTCCTTATACGGTCGAGTTCAAGATCGACCAAGAGGACAACATCGATCATGACTTGATCAAGGACGTCGCCGTGGAGAAGAAGAAGCTGCCATTGACTGCTCAGGCACCCTCCACTGCCTCAGGCTCAGCGTCCTCCGCCACCTCATTAGCCGCTGCCGGTGATGGTTCTCAAAGTGCTGGTCCTATTCCAACTATTGCCAGCGCCCCAATCCCACAGCCAGTGCAACACATTGGCGTCTCCCAGTTAGGTAGCCAAAGTACTCCATACTTGCACCAACAGACCACCGGTATCTCCATCTTGAACAAGGGCCGCCAGCCTTCTCATGCTCAATCTCACCAATTCTCCAGAGAACAATTCGTTACAGCCAACTCCTCAGCCGAGGACTTCTTCTACCAACAGACACCTGTCAACTTGTCACCAAAAGATGCTGACAGTGCACTATCTGATGACAATCAGTCTCCTTATGGCTCAATAACTCAAGAATTGAACTCCAGATTGCAGAACTTATCCACCTCTTCCAAGTCCTCAAGCTCCATCTTCATTCCAAAATCAAGAGTCAGTTCCCCACCTCCAAATTCCATCACCAACGCTGAGGGTGCATCCCTTAGAAGAAAAAGTAATGTTGCTACCTCTGCTGTCAAGAAGGCTTCTAACTTGAAGTATTCTGTTGGTGTTGACGAGGAAGAAAAGAAAGACGGTACAAATAGCCCATTTGCCGAGGATGACTTTGAGTTCAGTGATGACGATGGGTTTGACACCCAGTACAGTGTTCCAAAGTATGGTGGGTTTTCGAAGAAGCACGTCTTGGACCCTTCAAGTGCATCATCTGATGAAGAAAAGGCCAAAATATTCAAGAACTTTGATGTTGTCAAGTTCTCGAAGGGTAATGGTGCCTTACAAAAAGCAGTCAAGTCTACTTTGGAAGCTGATGATTACAAATGGCTAGGTACAATTGGTATCCCAACTGACAGACTACCAAAAGAAACAACTGATATCATTTCTGATAAACTATCAAAAGAGTACAACTGTGAATCCGTCTTGTCTTCAGATTTCACCTTCCAAGGTCATTACAAGAGTTTCTGTAAACAGATACTGTGGCCAACATTGCACTATCAAATCCCAGATAATCCAAACTCCAAAGCATTTGAAGACCATTCTTGGGAGTTCTACAAACAATTGAACCAGGATTTCGCTGACAAACTTGTTGAGGTTTACAAAGAAGGCGACATCATTTGGGTTCATGACTATCATTTATTGTTGGTTCCAGAGATGGTTCGTGAGAAATTGCCAAATGCTAAGATTGGCTTCTTCCTTCATGTTTCTTTCCCATCGAGTGAAGTCTTTAAGTGCTTTGCCCAAAGGGAGTCATTGTTGAAAGGTATGCTTGGTGCCAACTTCATCTCATTCCAGACAGAGGAATACTGCAGACATTTCTGTCAAACATGTAACAAGTTGTTATTAGCAGATATCTCCAAGGATGAAATCAGATACAATGGTCATACTTTGAAAGTTGCTGCTTCACCAGTGGGTATTGATGCTGATGAATTGACCAAAGAAATTGAAGAATCCAAACCTGTCCAACAGTGGAAACACATGATTAGAGAACGTTGGGCTTCCGACCAGAAGTTGATTGTTGGTAGAGATAAATTTGACAGAATTAGAGGTGTCAAACAGAAGTTGTTATCATATGAGAAGTTCTTGAAAGAGAATCCTGAATTTATCGAGAATACCACCTTGATTCAAATTTGTCTAAGATCCAAGCAACAAGGTGATGCTAAATTAGAAGCTGAAATCATGTCCATTGTCGATAGAATCAACTCATTAGCACCAAATATCACCACCAGTTCTCAACCTGTTGTCTTCTTACACCAAGACATCGAATTTGTCCAATATTTGGCCTTGATTGCTGAAGCTGATGCCTTTATTGTCAGCTCAATGAGAGAAGGTATGAACTTGACGTGTCATGAATTTATTGTTGCCACTGAACATAAGAAGTCTCCATTAATTCTAAGTGAGTTCACTGGTTCTGCCTCAGTCTTTAGTGACTCTGACGTCTTCAAGATCAATCCATGGGACATCAAACAGTTTGCCAACTCCATACATGAAGCTTTGAAATTGACTGAAGAAGAGAAGGCTCACCGTTGGGAGAACTTGATCAAAGTTGTCAAGAATCAAGATGGTAAATTCTGGGTGAATTTCAATTTGGAAAAGATCCATGAAAGTTGGAAGATCCAATTTGAGAAGAACAAGAACAGAGTGTTAAACGTTGAGAGTTTCAGACAGAAGTTTTATAAGCTTGATGGTGGCTTGAAGCTATTTATTGTCAATTTGTCAAACATCACCCCAAGTGAAAGAACGTTAAAGATCTTGGCTGATCTAAGTGCCGAACCTCACAACAAAGTCTATGTCTTTTCCAACTACAGAAAGAATGAAATGGAAAGATTCTACAGATATCTGGCACCAAGAATCGGGTTGATCGCTGAAAATGGTGGTCTAATCAAATTTGCTGGTCAAACGAACTGGTTCGCACTAGGGGATTTGAAACACTTCAAGTCATGGTCAAAGGAGTTGACTAGCGTATTGAGATCATATGAAGAGAGACTACCTGGGTCATTCTTGGAACTAGGTGAGTCCTTCATCAAATTCCACACCGAATCATGCAACAAGAAACAGATTGACGATGAAAGAAAGTCCTCCTTGATTGGTGATTTGGTCTCCCATATTAACGATTTGGATGAAGAGAGCACTGCTCAAACCACTTCCACAGAGACTTCCACTGACGATGATTTTGATTATGAATACAAAGTCCATGCTACACTAGGTGATGATGAAATCGTTTACGTGCAACAGTCAGATATCTCCACCAAATTCATCGATACATTGATCAGCTATTACACCAAAGGCCCTGATTCTGACCATCCTCACCAAACTGAATTATTAACCCCAACTTCCCCAGCTACCATTTCATCTGGTATTTCCAGTGAACCACCATCCAGACAACCGGTGTTGGAGTTTTTGGCCATTGTTGGTTATGGTAACTTGCTATTTGAACCAGTGTTTGAATACGTGAATGAATTGGAAAAGAAACACGACGCTCCGAAGATCAGAGAATTCTTCACAATTGGCTATGACGATGTCAGTCACAGTGGTGGTGCTAAGGAGTACGTCGAAGGTATGAATGACTTGTTCTCGGTCTTGAAGAGTATCTCCTAGTCTTGATTTTCTATACTTCTAAAATGTACGAATTATGAGTTGTCCGTCCTGTATGTGCTTTACGTGTTGGATTAGGTAAGGGTTGTCCATTAGATGCCATAACTTTCCTTCGCCGTTTCGTTCAACTCTTTCAATTCCTGTAGATCTTCTTCATCAACAGCGTTGAAACTTTCCCACAGCTTGTCAAATTCCTGAGGATCAACCTTGATTATATTCAAATTTTGGAAATTATTAGTTCTGTTCACCATCCAACTTGTTTCTTTAAATCTCTTGTGACGTTCCCTATCCGTCTCTATTCTACTCAAGATCTGCTCCCTGGTGTAATTAATATCCTTTTCACCCATCCCATTTGGGTCTTTGCTCTCCAAATGCTCCAACCGGCTTCCAATTGCCTTCTTCTTATTGAGTATCAGAAACTTCCAGCATTGGGTGAATGCATCATCCTCTTGCTTGATTTCAACGCTGTATTTCTCATCTTTGTAGTTCTCAATAGTAAGTTCACCATAGATCTTCTGTAGTTCATTACCATCAATGCGATAAATCACCCCCAAATTAGCCAGTATATCCACCGTATGCGTCAAGTTGATGAGGTTTTCATTCGGTATAACTTTGCTTAGGATGAACAGGAGATCTTTCTTGATGTTTTGCACATAGGGTCTATCCTTCTTATCAGGTCCCGACGCATCTTTCAGTATCGTATGTACCAGTGCCTCAAGGAAGTATAGCACATTGATACGACCGTTCAAATCCAGCTTGTCGAAGATCTCTAGGATACATGAATGGAAATCTTCGTGAAGCTCATGGTTCTTTAGGGAGAACTGGATGGCTTTGCTGAGCACTATACTTGACGGATTGAGCGTCTCTAGTATTTGAATAAACTGTAGTCTAGCTTCAAATGGATCCATGACGTTCAGTGGCTGTGATTGGGCCCAGTCTTCGCTATCAACTCTAGTAAACACACAACTCTTCACTTTATGATTTTAAGATTTTCGCGAACTCGTACTGTAAGAGAGGTAAACACCCAAACACCACTTATTGTGATGATGTAATCAGACTTGCTTACATAATATTTTTTTTTTCATGAATTTTTTCGAACAAAAGTGAAAAGTCGCTTGCCATCAAAAGATCTATATAGAAGCTTATCAAATATCAATCAAAAATGCCAAAAGCTAAAGGTAAAGGTGGTAAGAACAGAAGAAGAGGTAAGAACGATAACCAAGGTCAAAAGAGAGAATTGATCTACAAAGATGAAGGTCAAGAGTACGCTCAAATTACCAAAATGTTAGGTAACGGTAGAGTTGAAGCTCAATGTTTTGACGATGTTAAGAGAATGGCCCACATCAGAGGTAAACTAAGAAAGAAGGTCTGGATGGCTCAAGGTGATATCATCCTAGTCTCCCTAAGAGATTTCCAAGACGAACAATGTGATGTTGTCCACAAATACAACTCAGATGAAGCTAGAGCTTTGAAATCTCAAGGTGAATTACCAAACGATGCTAAGATTAACGAAACTGACACCTTCGGTCATGAAGACGAAGATGATGTCAACTTCGAATTCGGTGCTGCTGACGATAGTGATGAAGAAGAGGAAGAATTGGATATCGATGATATCTAAGCTATGAATAAGAAAATATCAAAATATGTTTATGCGTTTTTTCATTCTTTGGGTTTAGGTATTAATAATTCTTTTTTTGTTCTTTTGCTTGTTCCATATCGTCATATGGTTCCTTATTTTTGTCCAGATAGTATTTATTGTTTAGTGCATCCAATGAAGGCCTGGAGTCACAAAGGTTAGAGATAGACTTTGTGGCTCACTCGTTTGAAAATAGTACTCGAGTAGTTTGGATAGTACAGCGCGTTAATCAAAGTCTAAACGTGTTTTATTTATGTATGTAAGAGTCCACATCATCTAGACACGGAATCTATCCTCGTCATTTTCGTCTATGCTCAAACTATCGAATCTTCTCAAGTTGACAGATTCGTCATATTCGTTCAGAGAAGCACCAGTGCCTTGTCTCTCTCTTTGAATTTGAAGAGATCTTCTGGATTGGAAGGCACCAACACCATGCTCTAGTGGGATATCACTCAGGTCGTCTTGTTGACTGAATAGTTGTTGATGTTGGTTGGCGTTGTTCTTTCTTGATATGTTCAACAAGTAGACGCCTGAGAAAATGATCAAGAACCCACAAATCAAACTGATTGAATCTTTTGGACCAGCGTCATTGTAGTTTCTGAATAGGATGAAGTTGGCAATCAAAGTAGCAGTGGTGAATGTGACATAATATAGTGGGTTGACGATGGAGGTGTCAAATTGATCTAGAGCCTTGTTGAAGTAGTTCATTTGGGTCATGATACAGACAACGACAACGATGATGAAAATGTAGGTTGATAAATGGGTGAATTGATTGTTACCACTCAATGTCAATTTCAGGGCAATACCAAAAGCTTTGATACTGACAATAGAGATGGAACCAACTGAGGAACAGATGGAGATGTAGTAGATTGGGTTTTTGGTACCGTAGATTGGAGCGATCCTGTAGATCATCACCAAAGCGAAGACAGTGACGATGAAGACATAACTCATGAACAATGGGGTCAAGGCATATGACAAGATTTCGTCGACAGTGTCGATATCTTTATCACTTGGAGCGTGCAAAACGATGATAACACTCCCCAATAGACAAATGGCACACCCCATTTTACCTAGAGTACCTAACTCTTCACGTAGGAACACGGCGGCCAGAACAGCACCGATGATAACTGACAAGGCACCCAGTGGGGTGACCAAGATAGCAGGGGCGAACGTGTAGGCAGCAAAATTTGCCACCTCACCGATCGCCATGGTCAGCATACCTGCCCACCAGATTGGGTTCTTCAAATACTGATGGCCGTCACCATCAAAACCCTGCTTTGATGCGTCCTTAAGACCCTGTTTGGTGATGATGAAGGAGGTCCCGATAGCGAAGGAGGACGATATCGCAAGGGCCAAGCCAATGTATTTGTCAGCAACCATTTTGAATATGAAATAAGTGAGGGAGGCGGTTGCGCTTGTGGTGTTTTAACGTGAAACGTAACTTTTTGTTGATGTGTTTCTTTTTTGTTGATGCGGTTCCTTTTTTTCACTGATTCGCGTGTTCCAAGGCTGTGGTGTTTTAGACGGAACCCTCTGCCTAGGATTTAGCGAGGGTGCCAAATTTTTAGCGAGAAACTTTTTGATTAGAAGAAACTCTAGGCAGCAGATTGCAATGAAGGATGCCAAAATACCCAATAAAGAAGAATCCAACAAGATAATCGCCCTCAGGCACACGTAAAGTCGCCGTCATTCGCTCCTTCTCGGGAATCGACTGGTTATGTCCGACAGATAGGAACCGCGAATTTTTCCATCATGAAAAATTTCTGGTACATAACCACAGCGCTTACCTTTAGATCATCACCAGAAAGTGCTCCAAAATGGCTGCGATTTCCCTGACAGAGTTCCCTTTCACTGAAGATGTGCTGCCGAGTGAGAAGCAAGTCGGTGACATCAGAGCGCTGTTCATCCAGCAAAAGAAAGTGGAGAAGGAAGCAGACCTCTACGCTGAGCTGCTAACTAAGAGTTTGCCTGTGCTATTGTCCACATTACAGAACGCCACAGGTGTGGGGAGAATGAGAATCGTTTGCTGTGACACCATATCCATCTGGCTGCTGAGAGCAAACCACCTGTGTTCTAAGAGTCCCGCCTTTGATGATGAGCTTCTGTGCATCTTAACCGCTGAGAGACTGGACTTCTTGTTCAATTACATCGTTGACTTCTGGGAAGAGTCTGGCTCTGCACTATCAAACTCATTGAAAGACCTATTCAGTAAGCTAGTTACATTATTGAGAGACTACGAAGGTGTGCAAGACCTCTTCGAAAGATGGACCGCCCAAGCTTTGAAGATCAGAAAGGAGAGAAGAGTCCTGTACAACTTGATTGAGACGTTATCCAAAGAGGTCACAGATCCACAGTTCATCATTTCCCAAGATCCACGATTCATTGAGAACTCACTTCAGCTGATATCTTCCAACGCCTTAGGTAACCCTGTTGGTAAGGCTCTTGTCTCTATCTTGAAGAGGTTATACACTACAGAAGATGAAGCCCACCAATGGATTGAACTATACTGGGGTCCTATTAAGGCTGCTATCAGAGATCCACAACTAAGGCAAGGTGTTGTTAACAACCTACTTCCTTCTTTATTCAAGACATCTAAGGCTGCTTTCAAGATTATTGTCGATGAGTTTAGAGGCGAAGCTGAAATCTTTATTACTTTCCTAAACATTGGCCAACAGTTGGTCATCGAAGAAGATCCATACCCAAACTTTGTCACCAAGGATGCTATTGAAACATTACTAGTCCAGGATGCCTACAAGTTCAAAGTGTTCCAAATCTTGACCTTCTCACCAAAAGGCTCCAAACCAGTCAACAAAGAGATAATTGAAATCATCAAAGAT
Organism: Taiozyma rabaulensis; assembly: GCA_030574855.1. Lineage (NCBI taxonomy): Eukaryota > Fungi > Ascomycota > Saccharomycetes > Phaffomycetales > Wickerhamomycetaceae > Taiozyma > Taiozyma rabaulensis. Next base: position 222,020 of record JAJMFP010000001.1, read on the forward strand.
AACTTGGAACTTTTCTTCGTTGACACCCAAGTTGAAACCAGAAATGAATTCATCAGTTTGTTCAAGCAATTCCTATATCGTTTGAAAGATTCTGCTTACGGTTTGAATAGAGACGCTAACAAATGGGCCAAGAAGAACTTCACAGAACAGGCTAATGTCAGGTACGCACAGGTCAATGAGGCCAAAGAGTTCATCAGCTGGTTGATTGAGTTCATCAAATTTCAACTAATCCCAGGCTCACAATACTCCAGAATTATCACAGGTTTGAAGATTCTTGAACAATTGGTTACATCTAATTTGGATCCTGAGATTCCATACAAAGTTGAGATCAACTATCCATTTCAACTGTCCATCTTCGATAAAGAGCTAACAAGAGTTCTATTTGACAACATTTTGAGCACATTTGATGATATTAGAGACACTGCAAGTTTCTTATTGGTTGCCTCCAAAACTCAACTACAAGAACAAGAGAAAGCTGAGTTCATCAACAAAGGTTTCGAGATGTTGAACGACTATGGTAAGTCTGATTCAGGTGCTAAGATCCTTCAACTATCATACCTACTCTTCAGTGATATCAGTATCTATCAAAGACTAATTGATCAGATTCCCCTGATAACAGATATCTTCACTGCTGTTCAAAATCCAATCGATGGGTATTTCAATGCTCTTCAGCTGATAACTCCAAAACTATCTAAAGACCAGATCCCTGAGTCTAAGATCATTGAAATTGTTTCTAAGAACTGGGAAGTGTCTAGAGAAATCTTGACCCATGATTCTCCAGAGGGTTGTGATCAATACGGTGTTGGTTCAGCTCCACTGGTGCTAAGTTATGGTTGGAGATCCACCAAAGAGTCCACACTGTTACTCCAAAAGCTCTTAGACCTTGACTTAACTGACGAGCAAATCTTGCAAATTGGTGAGTTAACACTGAACCAATTGAGTACTGTCCGTCACAGAGGTGCATTCTCATCAGTGTACCCAACTTTCATCAAAGTGGCATCTATCTGTAAGAAGAAACTGCCTGGCCAGAACAAGAAATGGCTAGACCACAACCTCTCCACCATTCAAACCAAGACACAACTAATCACTAGACGTTCTGGTGGTCTACCATTCCTGATCACTGCAATTGTCACAGTTGAAGGTGAGCTATTCAAGTATGCATTTGAAAAATTGTTAGAGATTGCCAAGGAACCAGTTAATGAGAAAGAAGAATCAGAAAAGATGGACATTGCTCAAGTTCACGCTTTCAACTGCATCAAGACTTTATTCATTGAATCTCAGCTAGCCAGAGACTGTGCCCCATACACTTATGAAGCTCTAGAATTGTCATTATCCACATTTTCATCCAAGATATGGTCAGTGAGAAACTGTTCCATCATGTTGTTCACTGCCATTCAGAACAGACTTTTTGGCAGAAAGAAGATGAGTGCTAGAGTGTTCTTTTCAAGATTCAAAGGTATCAAAGAAATTTTGATCAACATATTGGCTAACTCTGTGAAGGATGGTAACTTAGAGACTCTGTTCCCAGTTTTGACTATCTTGTCCAAACTGGAAGGCACACCAGGCTACAGCGGTCTGGATGAATTTGAACCATTATTGAGAGTCTGTTTGGCCACCAAGTACTGGAAGATCAGAGAATCTGCTGCTAGAGCTCTGCCTCCACTAGTGTCTTCTGCTGAAAATGAAGTGGCCTTATTGGTTGACACTGCTTCCACCAAGGACCAGAACAAACTGCATGGTCACCTATTAGCTATCAAATCATTGGGTGTCTACACTGAGGAGCTGTTTCAAAAGATATATTCCAAGATTGAACAATTTGTGGTCTACAATCCATCATACTCCACTGCTAAGGCGTATATTGAGGTCATTGCTGATATCTACAAGAAATTCCCAAGAGACGAGAAAGTTGACACTACCTTACAAAAATGCTTCCTAAGAGACAATGCTGTCTATGAAGTCGATGGCTCCAAGCAGTTGTATTTGAAAGAGCTGTTCAAGTTGGTTGGTGATGAAAGATTCTTAGATGTTGCTCTTGCCTCGCCATTCTTCGAAGTCAAACTTTCAGCCATTGAATACTGCACAGAAAACAAGATTGATCATCCGTTGTTGTTGACCATTGCACAAGATGAAGAAGAATGGACCTTTGTTCGTTCTAAGGCCATCCCATTGGTGTCAAGATTCTCAGTGGATAAGGCATTTGAGTTTGCTACAGATCAACAAAAGTATGGTGAAGATATCAAATGTTCTGCTCTGGAATTGTTGGGTGGTATTGTGGCAACGGAAAGTACAGAAGCTTTCAACAGATGGTTATCATTGCTGAAGGCCACTTCTGACGGCGAGGAACCATTTGCAGTTAGATATTCTTCATTGGTTTCCATCTTGAGATTCCTGAGAGTGAAAAAAGTTGCTGAAGTTGAATACTTGGTCTATGATTTCCTTTCTGACGATGATGATGAGATTAGAGATTTGGCATCTTCTTACTTCCAAGCCGGTGTCGTCCCATGGATCAGCGCAAGAATATTTGCCAACAATTTCGGTGGTGATTCTGAAAGCGCTGCTGTTGTCTTAGATCGTGTTTTGGCCTATGAACCAGAGTTGAAATTGGTCGATGATGCCAGTGTTTTGTTCTCAACTGAAAAGATTAATTTCTACATCAACAACTCTGAAAGAGCCATTCAATTATCCAGGATGCTAAAAACTGCATGGGCTCACCTATCCCCAACCAACCAAGAAGGCATTACTGCCCACTTACTCTCATTAAGACAGAAACTAAACCTTTTCTTCAACAGTTCAGGTAAGGATTCAATCTTAGGTTGGACAAATAATGAAGTCGTCTTTGGTGAAGTCTACGGTGTTTTATACCTCCTAAGCCAACAAGGTTTGGTTGACACTGAATTGAAAGAAGCTGCTATTACTGCTGATATCCACACTGTTCTACGTGAACTAATTAATTAACTAGCATTTAGAAATCTATAGAATCATTGCATATTGGATCTGGTTGTAGGATACCGGCAATAGAGACACTTTGGGAATCGTAAGCCCTTCACAAACCTACGCACACAGGTACACAATGTAAGTTGGACTCGGCTATAGTGACAGATCTGGAAAGTCCGACGCGCCTTGGTTGTGTCAAGTTTGACAGTTGTAATGATGCAATAGTTTTTCGGGCTAAACAATTTCTTTCCAGAAAGGTATACTTAATCTGACCCCAAACTGTGGATCCTTGGTGGGAAACACTATAAAAGCCCTTACTTCTACACTGAACATCCATCATGACGGTAAATCACACTCCTAGGTTCGGCTGAGCATCCACAATGACTCAAAAAAAGAGACAAAAGGTCAAGAAACAACTGATTTTCAGTGCTGCCATCAGGGGCACAACATCTCCAAACTGGAGAGATCCAAACGATACCAGTAGAGAGTTTGCCAACAGCTTAAAGCCATGGGTCTACTTCGCTCAACTTGCTGAGAAGGGGAAGCTTCAAAGTATCTTCTTTGTCGATCACTTAACTTGGTTTGACGTTTACGGGGGTGATTACAAAGCTGCTGCTAGAGCTGGTGTTAATGCTGCTAGAATTGATCCTTCAGCTGCCATTAGCGCCATTGCCTTAAGCACCAAGAACATTGGTATCGCAACCACTTTCAGCACTGCTAGTGAACATCCTTATCACTTCCACAGAAGATTGGCTAGTCTGGATCATTTGAGTGGTGGTAGAGTCGCTTGGAACATTGTAAGTTCATACTTACCAAGCGTGGGTAAAAACTTGTTGGATGGTGCACCATTACCTGAGCATGATGAAAGATACAACAGGGCTCGTGAATACTTGGATGGTGTCTACTCTTTGTTATTGTCAAGCTGGAGAGATGATGCTTTGGTGTACGATGCTGAGAGAAGTGTCTTCGCAGACCCAGAATTGATCAGAGAAGTGCACCACGAGGGTAAATACTTCAATTTCCCAGGTCCTGCAATTACTGAGCCTTCACCACAGAGAATCCCTCTGATCTCACAAGCAGGTTCGTCTCCAAAGTGTGTTGATTTTGGTGCTGAGAATGCTGAACTAATCTACACCACCGGCGAAGCCCCAGAAACCACTGCTAAGGTTGTTGCTGACGTCAGAAAGTTGGCTAAAGAGAGATACGGGAGAGATCCATACTCTATCAAATTCATTTCTCCAGCTACTGTCTTCCTAGGTAAGACTCAAGAAGAAGCCCAAGCCAAATTTGAAAGATATGAAAAGTACATTGACCCAACTTATCAATTGGTCTATCTTGGTGGTACATCTGGTATTGATGCTTCCAAATACGGGTTTGACGAACCAATTGAGACTGATGGGAAAACAAATGGTGTCAAATCATCTGTTAACAAGGTCTTGGGTAAGAAGAAGAACAAGACACCAAGAGAAGTTGCTGACTCTTGGAAGACTCGTTCCACGTTGTTCATTGGTACCCCTGAAGATGTCGCCCAACAGATTAAGAAGTATGCTGAAGAGACTGATGTTGATGGTATCAACTTCACAGCACTATCATTCCCATCAAGTTTAGAAGATGTCGTTGAGTTGTTAGTTCCTGAGTTGCAAAAACTAGGGTTGCATCAAAAGGACTACAGTGTCGACGGTGGTACATTCAGAGAGAACTTCTATGGTGAAAAGGGCCATACTTTTGTTCCTGAATCTCACCCAGCCTACAAGTTGAGATGGAGACCTGATCAAACAAGAGAAGAGTTTGAAGCTCAGCTAGCTAAGGCTTATAAGGTCAGAGATGAAAGAAGAGCCACAGCTGGTTTGTGATCTTCATATATTCTACTTCGTGGCGTTCACTGATTGTAGTTACCTTGCTCTAGTATATCCATGTTAATTTATTTCTTTATCTTTCGGCTTTTTGTGTAGAGTAATCGAGTTGTGAGCGGGAAGACTTTATACTGATTATATAATCACTAGTGGAATGCTTACATAATATAGTGATGATCGCGATTTCTCTGCACTGCTAAGTTTGAGTAATTTGCCCTTGAATTGACTTAGGCACTTCACTTGTCACATCCACAGAGAGCTATAAGGTATTTTGTAAGGCTCAATGGCGTCTATAGCTCCACTCACATTTCTGGGACTTCCCGTGGAGCTCCTTATCCAGATCCTGAGTCATTTGGAGGTGTCTGATCTGAATAACATTGCAGACACATGTCAGCACTTGAACCACATCATCAATGATGAAGAACTGTGGAAGAACCTGTTCAAGAAGAGATATCACACAAACCATTTCAGCTCAGTATCCAAATCATTCAAGTTCAGCACAGAACTGTTTGCCAGAAATGAGAGAATCCATAAATGGAAGAAAGACACAGGTATTCATAGAACTCTGCCCATTAATGGTCCTCCTAGTGAGAAACTGATATTTACATACCCAAGAGTGTTGTCATTCAATGATCAGGGCTCGATTGATGTCCTTGCGGTTGATAAATCCAAGAATGAAGCTTCAATTCCAGTGACGACGCCCAGTGCTTGTACTGCTTACTCCATCAACACGTCAGGTTCGGTCTTTGGAAGATTCGATGGTAAGGTCTTTGGAAAACTCCTAGCATCCAAGTCATATCTGAGCTCAATAACGAAGTTTGACAAAGAACATGAAGCTGCTGTGTTATCTATCCACAACGATGATGTGAATTGTTATAGTGGTGACGGGAAAGGGTCTGTCTTTCTTTGGGACATGAAAAATGGTGTGTTTCTAAAAGAGTACCAAGTCTCAACAAGACCTATAACAATGATTAATGGGTTCAATGAGACGATTGTGGCATGTGATGATACTGATATCCATATCATAGAGAATGGGAAAGTGAGGTCTATTGCACACAATAAGACCATACGGTCCTTAGATGTTGATTATGGTGGTAAGATCATCGTGATTACAGATTTCACCTCGGTGACACTGTACTCCTTCCAAACCTCAACGTTTGGGAGACACAGTACGCTGGAGCTAACTAGTGAAATTCAATGTCTGTCACTTGAAGACAAATCATTGAAGAATAGAGATACAAGGATTGCTGGGTATGATGGGTGCAATCTGGGTATTGTTACAAGAGTAGATGAGGTCCTTATCATCAATATCAGAGACGTCAAGCTCAACTCTGTAAATGAAATTGTCCCAACAGTCAGAATCACCCCATTGTTCGACAATTTGAAGATACCTAATGGTTGGCCAACCATCTGTTCTATCGCTGTGAACTCTGCAGTGGTATTGCTTGGTAGTTATAACGGGTTTGCCGCTGTTTACGATGTGTTAACTGGTGAATTCTTGAGACTGGTATCCAGCAGAATCCCAAAGAGATACCTACCGTTGACTGAAGAGAACTTCTTAATCCCTGTAAAATCTGTTCTGTTGGGTGAAAGAGGTGAAACGCATGGGGTGCTATTGGTGAACAATGTTCTACAATACTTCAGATTTGGTGAATTAGAATTGAAGTACGATCAGAAGAAATCTAAGAAGAAACTGGTTGGTGCTGCAAGTGACAGAAAAGACAAGATGAAGAAGAAAATCAAACATGAGATCGATGAGATGGACCATCAGGAATTCGAACAGTACAAGGCTGAACAGCTGTTGAATAAGTATAATGGTGATGAACTCGATGATGATGAACAGATTCAATTAGCCATGGTCCTGAACCAGTCCCTACACGAGAAAGGTAAAGAATATAAGACTGGGAAAGAGAATGAAGATCCTGATGATGAGATTGATGAAGATCTAGCGAAGGCGTTGGAACTATCCAGACTTGACAACGAATCCAACATCAATGATTATAAAGATTTCCACGGTGCAAGCTCATCCAAAGCCATGGATAGCGAAATGCAACGTGTGCCATACGATGCTGATCTTGCCAAAGCTTTGGAGCTGTCCAGACTTGAGAATGATGAAACTGATATTGGTAGCTCATCTCATTATGTCGAACCACAAAGAGCCCCTGTGGAAGACATCGAAGACGACTTTGAGAAACAGCTGAAGGAAGCCATGAGACGCTCACTATACGAATAAACGGCTCCGATCCTGAACTAACGGTTCGATAGACGATGATGATCCTTTTGTAACGACTATCCGGAACTCCGTTACCAATGATAATTTGATTACGTAACACACGCGAGAAATTCCGATATCAGATTTCGCGTGGTGTGCGGATGTTTCTCGATTCGTTTAATTTCGTGTTTGTTGAACGATTCCAGGAACGAGCAGTTGGAAAAATTCCTTTGATCAATATACAAGTTAAAAGCCATTCCAAACCAATTCTAAAGGATAATTACACACAGCCAAACATGTCCCGTCCACAAAACATTGGTATCAAAGCCATTGAAGTCTACCTCCCTTCGCAAGTGAGTATTTGCCTTCGAAACCGTGTCTCTGCACCATCGTACGAGCTTAACGATCTCGAGTGAGGATTCAATCCTTCTCCCTTACTTCAGGACCAATTACTAACCCACTTCTACCAGGTCGTTAACCAAGCCGATCTAGAAAAGGCCTATGGTATTGCTGCTGGTAAATTCACCATCGGTTTGGGTCAAACCAACATGTCCTTCGTCAATGATAGAGAAGATGTCAACTCTATCGCTTTGACTGCCTTCTCCAAGTTGATCAAGAACTACAACATCGATGTTAACAACATTGGTAGATTAGAGGTCGGTACTGAAACTCTAATTGACAAGTCCAAATCTGTTAAGTCTGTCTTGACCCAATTGTTAGGTGACAACCACGACACTGAAGGTATTGACACTATCAACGCATGTTACGGTGCCACTTCTGCTGTCTTAAACGCCATCAACTGGATCGAATCCTCCGCTTGGGATGGTAGAGACGCTGTTGTCGTTGCTGCTGATATTGCTCTATATGAACCAGGTCCAGCTAGACCAACCGGTGGTGCTGGTTCCGTTGCCATCTTAATCGGTGCTGACGCTCCAATTGTCTTCGACCCAATCAGAGGTTCATACATGTCTCACGTTTACGATTTCTACAAGCCAAACATGAAGCAAGAATACCCAGTGGTCGATGGTCACTTCTCCCTATCATGTTACGTTGAAGCTCTAGATAACGCTTACGCTGCTTACTCCAAGAAGGCTAAGAAAGCCGGTGTTGAAACCTTATCAGACGCTGCTGTCGGTGCCACCCAAAGATTCGACTACAATGCCTTCCACGTTCCAACTTGTAAATTGGTCACCAAATCATACGCCAGATTGTTATACAACGATTTCAGAGCCAATCCATCTTTGTACCCAGATGTTGACCCAGCTCTAGCTCAATTGCCATACCAAGAATCATTGACTGACAAGACTGTTGAAAAGACCTTTGTCACCTTGGCTAAAGAACTAACCAAGGAAAGAGTCCAACCATCATTACAAGTCCCAACCAACACTGGTAACTTATACACCGGTTCATTATGGTTAGCCCTTTCATCATTACTATACTACGTTGGTAACGACAAACTACAAGACAAACGTATCGGTTTGTTCTCCTACGGTTCAGGTCTAGCTGCCACTTTATTCTCAGCTGTTGTCAAAGGTGACATCTCCCACATTACCAAGAACTTGAACTACGATGAGAGATTAAGCTCAAGAGAAACTGTCACTCCAGAAGCTTACGAAGCCACCATTGCTCTAAGAGAAGCCCTATATGGTCAAAAAGACTTCAAACCAACCGGTCCAATTGACCACTTGGCCCAAGGTACTTACTACTTGACCGAAATCAACGACAAGTACCAACGTTCTTACGCTGTCAAGGAATAAATATCCAACTGATTTGTTTGTTATCTGCTATTGTTAAACTTCGCTCTGCTTTTTGAACAATTATACCTGCTACAAGAGAAAAGAAAAGTTATTGTTATCGCTATTTGCTATCTAGAATCATACATTTACCATGCTGGTCAATAAAAGATGGGATTGGATCTCAGTTGCATGCTTTATCGTCTGTGTTGTTCTAAATGTACTACTTAATATTAATTGCCATAGACGTATTTGTAGTGAATTGAGATCTTGCTAACTGAAGCTTTCTACAGAGGCAACAAAGAACTAGTGCTGCCCCTCTCTCCGAAACCGCACTTCCCCCACTATCCCCTGGGCGTAACCAGGACAACGTACTCACCCTCGGAACTACATATTTCCGACCGTCCTTAATTCCGCCGCTCCCCGTGAATCCCCGTCGATTCCCACCAATCAGCGCAAAGGCGTTTCTCGCTAATTCGGTTTTAAAGCCCACCCACAAAAAAAAAAACTGTCACATTTTACGTAAGCAGCGATCGATGCCAACGAATAGAAAGCGGCACAAATTTATGACTGAAACTCTTTTTGTATACAGAAAACTCTCCAAAAGTCACAGGTCTGTTTGTTATTCGGTTAATCAGACAGTCACTTCCCTCCACTGCTGCCACCACCGCCTATTTTCCTGCTGCTAGCTTTTGCTCTGCCGTTTTTCCCCTTTCCCAGACCAATTCTGTGGGTGTCAATTGTACCATAGCCAATATGCCATTCAACTGCTTCAAGTACAACGGGCTGTACTCCACGTCCAAGCGCTACCACACCGCCGCTAAGAACTCTGCCACGGCCTTCTTCGACTCACATTACAACTACATCAGACAGAACTCCCAGCTCGTGCTCTCGCTGGAGTCCATCTCACAGACAGGCAAGAAGTTCCCTAATCCGCACCCAGCCAACAGCGCCACCTCCCACTACCTCCAAGTCGACCATGCCCACAACACCAGCGTCTTCTCCAATGACGACGAGAACAGCGCTGTCTCATACCCTGCTCACACGCTGAAGAACCCAATCAACATTGTGCTGCCTTTGAACCATGAACAGATCATTTTGTCTGTGAACAACAACAACTATCAACAATTCATCAAGAAGCTTCCAAACATCTCACAGGCTATCAACACAAGCCAAAAGCTTGCTAGTAAGATCCAACCAAGACAGCCACAACCACAGATCCAAAGAACTCAACAATTGCATACCACCGCCACCTCCAGGGCCACTGTCCAACAGAGCACATCCCCTATTTCCTCATCCAAGACATTAGTTGACGAAGAACCTGAACCAAAGTACTTCGAACCTGTCGTTGAAGAAGAAACAGATCAGAATGAATTCACATATCTAGACCAACAAACAGAACAGATAAATAGAGCTTTTGAAGCTGGTCAACATGAAAAGATCAATTCCATTTACATGGCTATCAAAAGAAACAATTTGGTCCCATCAAGAGATGTCTTTGCCAAAGTGCTGAAGTCTATCTGTTTAAGAAAGATTGACGATTCAATGGACGATCAACTGTCCACTCTGCTGAATGTTTACCAGGACCTAATTGCATACAAGATCAAACCAGATCTTGAAATCTACTCTGTTGTCATTAACCAACTGCTTGAAAGTTCCATCAGGGCTGCCACCACACCAACATTATCATCCAACGGTGCTGACTTCTTCAAGATCGCTATTGATATTTACAACGCTTCCAATTGTTCCAATGTTCAACGTTTTGACTCAGCAGTCATTGACCAGATCCTAATTGGCATGAACTTCTACCCAGGTCTAATCAACATGAAATCTTTCATCCACATCCTGGCTCAACAACCAGATTATGTCAAGAATCAGGTTTACTATGCATCACTGATCAACTACTGCAAATTCACTAATGACGCTGAATTGGCCCAAGACTTATACGAAGAATTCAAAGTCCAAAGTGTCGGTAACGAAGACCTAACACGCAACCAATTTGTTATTTATTCATGTTTCATTTCCACTTTGGTTCAAAGCAATGAGACTTCAGTCGCTACCAAATTCTTGGACAAGTTATTGACTTCAATCAAAAACTATGAAAACTATGAATCCAAAGTTACCATGCTGCTATCCAGTTACTTGTTGACTTTATCCAAAATCAACCAGCCAAAAGCCTTGGAGATCTGGGCTCAATTCAACAGAATTGAATGGATCCCTGAATTCTCCTATGATTTCTACTTGAACTTGTTGAACGATTCATTATCTGACTACGAAACAAGTTTGAAACTATACAACTACATGAGTGCCCTACCTCAGTCATCAATCACCAATGTCAACACAGCCAACATCTTGTGCACTCCACAAAAGGTCAATTCATTATCCAAGTTCCTAATGTTGGCCATTGAACACGATGACAAGTCTACAATCTTGAAGATGTTGAAAGAATCATTCATTAGAAAGTCTACATTTGAATATGAAGTTTACCCAACTTTGTTCCAATACTTGGGCAACGAAGATTTGATCATCAGAATCACAAACTCCAACGGTCTGAACATGGCTGATGGATTTGAATTCTTAACCTTTTTGACTTCCAACATTCCAAACTTCCCAATCTATGAAATCTCCAACACTGAATTTTTCAAGAAACTGATCAATGATTACGACATGACCAAACCACACAATTTCCTTGGTTTCTACCACGTCTTTAACAGTATTTTCCAAGTCCAAGAAACTGAAAACATCAATACCACAATTGAACTATGTTCTCCACTGATTATTGAATTCAACGACCTGAACAACTATTACACTGAGTTTGATTCCATCGAAACCATGAACTTCAAAACCCAATTGAATGCCTTCTACAAAACCTTAATTTCATCTGATAACTACAACAAGGAGTTATTATCCACCACTGCATCTGATGCCATTGCATTATTCCATGACATGAATTGATGATCTTTTTCTGCCGAATGATCTTAATGAACCTCACATACCATTATTTATATAACGTCTTTTTTCCAGCATGATTAGAGATGATGATTTTACGTTAATACAGATAAACTTTATCGTTAGGCTACTGTAGTTCTCTCTTTATAATACATTCTATTTTTCGTTATTTACTGTAGGTATTTGAACACATCGGCCAATTCGTCAAACAAGACAGGAGCAGCTTCAACTTTTTTGAAAATATCCTCCTCCAATGGCTTGAATAGTTCTTTACCTTGTGGATTGTTTGTCAATGAAGTCAATAACATGCTGGTACTCTTGTTAACATCGTTCAATTGTGAAGGTGGGACGTATTCAGGCAATGGCTCTTGAGTAGCCGGGGTAGAAATGATATCTGAGTTAGAATACTCTGTTGAATTATTGGCATTAGCAGGAGCATAAGCGTCTCTATCACCAATAGCAGTGTCCACTGATGATGTTCTTGGTTCAATGCCCTTGATGATAAACTTTCTAGACCCATTGGCCAAGTTGATAACCATAGCGTTTGAATTAGCAAAAGCATGAGACACGTTCTTGATGAAATCAACAGCAGGTAGTAATTTCTTCTTATTGACACTGACTTCTTGTTCGAATTGTTGTTCGTATGACTTCCATAGGGAGATCTGTGTCACTTCACCATCGGTGCTTGGTTTATAACAACTTCTCATCCATGCAGTGGCTCTCATTGGTTCGTTCAACTGCACGACTTCTTTATAATGATGTGGTGATAGCTTTGGAGCATTCGTAGGCACAGGTGGCTTTGTTCTCTTGATTAGTCTGATTGGTCCTAGTGATTCAAGGTCATTTGGGTTCTTGGTGGTGTTTAGTTGGAAGGTTAATAGTTGTGGTAGTGATGATTTCAAGATTTCCTTTCTGGTGTTGGATTTCAACAGGTGTGTGATTCTGTCGTTACCTGGGAGAGCATATTGATATAGGAAATCCAATGAAGTAAGTAGCAAGTCATGATCCTCGACCAATAAAAAGGACACGATCTTGTCCAAGATGGTGGATGTCAAGTTATCAGCACAAGTTTCTTCACTGATTTGAGAACGGACCAAGAATCTAGCAAAGGATCTCATGATGGAAATCAAAAGGGCACGGTCATTACTCTGGTTGAAGATCTTGGTTAATATTAGGAATACTTCATCGTCTTTAGCACATGGGGCATAGTAAGAACTGACACTCTCCACGATTTCAATAGTGTAAAACAACAACTCGTTATCAACGTTGAAAAACTTGGTACCTTCCTTCTTTTCAACTTCAACTGTATAGTTCACCAGGATATCACTCAACGTTCTCTTGGTATTGACATGCAGGGCCAAAAGTTGTGTGAAATCTGAATCCTGTGATAAGTTTCTCAATGTCAACGCGCTTGTCTTGTTGAAGTTGGTGTGTAGGTCTAATAGCAAATAATCCAAAACCCATTGATGTTTGATCAAGTATGGAGCAGAGTTACTAAAGGACAGTAGAGTTCTTGAGGACCATTCCAGATTGACGCCGGCTTTGATGTTGAACTCCAAATGTGTCAAAAGATCCGAACCTTGGACGTTGGTGCCAGGAAGGTTGTATAAACTTGGGTTTAGTGCCTGGTACTGGGCGTATGGCGCCTGGTTTGGCGTAGGAACGACAATCGCCGTAGGAGTGACCTGGTTGAAAAGATGGCTGGACATTTTGTTCGTTTGAAAATGAGCAGACACGCTGTATTTTGATCGTGTTCTCTATTGTTTTCATCATGTTTAAGATTTCTACGGTGAAGTTGGGAAATTTCTGATCGGGTCTGGTGTCCAGGTGTTTCAGTCATGTGATCCAGCACGTGACCAAATCTTGCTGACTAAGACTTTGACACAAAACGTAAGCCAATTATCTAATTCTGCCGCAAATTACCCAATTGGCCACAGATCTGAGGGGGTTCCCGCTAGCTCTGTGTATTGTGGTTGAATGCGGTGAATCTACTCTGGCTCATTGTGAAGTAATCCCACTTGGAAAGGTAATTGTGCGTCTTACAGCTGCTCAACTCCACATGGGTGCCATTCCTGAAATTAGTTGCTCTCGAGCCCCATAGTGACAATTTTAGTGCCATAATTAATTGCTATTTCACATTTTGGCGCACATTGTTCACAAATTAGGAATTGTTGCCCCGTTTGCTGTTGCTGGGTTGGTATAAATACGTGTCTGGGCCCCCTTTCAATCCTTGCTGGGGAAGTAATGGCTAGCTTGTCGGTACATCAGACATAATGAAACTAACAAACGTCGTGAACTTACTACTGGTTTCGGTCTCTGCCTCCGCATTCTTCCAAAGCAACGTCTTGGACCAATGGGACGCCAGTGACCTGAAGGACTACCTGAAGGACAACTCGATCCCTTTTGACGAGAAGAAAGCCACAATTGAAGAGATTAAGAGCTTGTCTAGAAAGCAATGGGAGCTACAACACAAGAAGAACACCGAAAGGGCCTGGTACCATCCACAAGAGTTGAAACAACAAGTCTTGAACGCCTATGACACCAACATTGGCGGTATCAGCCGTAACAAGAATGACAATGGTTACAGCAACATTAAAGAATGGGTCTTCAACACTTGGTCTGCTAAGGAGTTGAAGAAATTGCTAGACACTTCCAAGATTGAATACAATGCCGGCTCTTCCCGCTCTGAATTGGTCCAAGCTGCTCAGGACAACTATGACAAGATTGCTCAATATTTCAAAAAGTCTGGTAAATACCCTGGTGATTGGTTATACTCTGGCTGGGACAAGAAGGACTTGAAGAAGTGGTTGAAAGATCATGACATTGACTATTCCACTTTCAAGGACTCCAAGGATGACTTGGCCCGTAAGGTTCGTGAAAACGCCTATGCTGTTTCTAACTATGCCCAAGACCAACGTGATGATGTCTTGGAAAGCTTGAACTTGGGTGAAAAGAGTATCTTTGACAAGGCTGGTGATGTTAGAGACGATGTCTTTAACACTTGGACCTCATCCCAATTGTACAAATGGTTGAAATCTCACAGGATTGACTTTGAAGACAGTTTGAAATCAAACAAGGAAGAATTGGCCTTAGTTGCTCAAAAGAACAAGAATGAGTTCAAGAAGGATGTTGACAGTTTCTTACACAAGGCTTCCAAATCATCATCCCCCTTCCTAAGCAAAGCCACAGACAAGGTTGACAACATTATCAATGATACTTTCTTTGTCGGTATTGAGAACTGGTCCCGTGATCGTTTGAAAGCCTTTCTGGAATCCCGTGATGTTCGTGTCCCAAGATTTGCCACTAAGTACGAATTGATCAACTTGGTGAAGGAGAACAAGTACAAACCAATCAAGAACTTCAACAGTGAGAATTTCTTCCAAGGTTGGTCTAAGGAAAACATTCAAAAGTGGGTTGAAGAACAAGGCGATTCTGCTTCAAAGACCTCTAAGGACTTGTTGGGCAAGGCCAATGACTTGTACAAGAGCTTTGCCGCTTCAGTTGCTGATGTCTACGAAAACGTTGTCTCCAATGCCCAAGAAACTGCTACCCAAGTTCAAGAAGGTGCAACCAAGGCTGCCAACAAGGCTGTTAAGGAGACCACCAATGCCAAGGACAAGTTCTTTGACTACTGGTCCGACGTTGAATTGAGAAACTACTTGGAATCCTTCGGTGTCTACAACACTAAATCCTACTCCCACGCTGACTTGTTGAACTTGGCCAAGAAGAACACCAACTGGTTTGTTTCTGGTGCCCAATACGACGCCCAGGCCAAGTTCAAGGAATTGAGACTGTCTGGTGAAAGCTGGTGGAACTCTGTTCGTTACTACTGGTACAAGTTCTACTACTACTTACGTCTAAATGTCTTCCACTGGTGATTAGCATCATTTGACGATGGGTTATAAGCCTGGAGCTGTTTGATGAAACCACTTTTTTTGTATACGAAATCTTTATGTTATAGTTATTGTTATGAAGTATTGTAGAGGACAGAGAACGCTCTCAGTAATGAGTTACGAGTGATTAGCTCCATCGTTTATGCCCCCTCGGCCTTTGGTTAGTATATGGTGGTGTGCGGATGTTTTCCCTTTTGCGCCTGAAAAAAATTCAGACTGGAAAGCATTAGCAAAGGACCATCAGAGTTGTGTCTCCACGTTATATCGAGCCCTATTGCGAACATGTCCGGTAGATATCCTTGGTATACCAAAGTTGCTGATGCTGTGCATCGTTTGACCGTTTTGTCCCTTGTCGGTGGGTCCCGTGAGTGTTGAGATATGTTGATTTGGAGGTTCATTAGGTACTAACTATGATTTAAAAGTGTACATCATTGGTGGTCTGAGTTGGCAAATCTACCTGAACGGTAAGAAATACGAAAAGGAAATTACCGCTGAGGGTGAAGTGAGTTGTTTGATAATGTCAGGTCTTGTTAACGGAGTACTAACATATCGCCACAGAAAGAGGAAAAATAATCTTGTTGATAGTTTGAAAGTTTTACTTGTATTTATTAGAATAAAGTTATGATTCATTGATATGTTTACTCATGCTGTGGTAGTCTTCTGTTTCTTGTTCGGTTTCTGATCCTTGTCGGACTTCTTTCTCTTCTTCAGGCTGTGGTATAGGCCCTTCGACTTTAATTGTTTCAACCTTTCTTCATTCTGATCATCTGATGGGTTGATAATCACTATGTCAAGTGATTCATAGGGCACATTACACACTGGACACTCCTTCTCAAACTGCTTCAGACATTTCTGCGCTAGGACATGCCCGCATTTGGATAAGTAGATGAATGATTGGCCTTTGATACCAAGTGTTGTGCTCGTTATGGGACATATGAACTCATCCGAGTCGTTCTTTGACAGTTTCAACTCAATCAGATCTTTGGATATACTTCCAATATGACTTATCAGCTTCTTCTGGGCCTCTGTGATGGATTCCTTGTCGAGGAAGTACTCGAGGAGTGCCTGCTTGTTGTATAAGTACCCTTTGTAATCGCTCATCACAGGCTCATCCAGAGCTTTCCCCGATAGTCTGCATGTACTCCAAACTGCTTCATTCTGGTGGCCTTTCAGCGCGGAGTTCTTTGAGGCAGTGTCTGTCTTTGTGTTCACCAGCTCTTTTCTCTTCAGTTTGATAGCACCGTCAGCACCCATTGTCGACCTTGTGCTGTCTACGTTTGATGTCTTTGTTATGTACTGGCTCAAAATGAAAATTTGAAAATTTCTAAGAACTTTAGACACATAACTAATCACAGAACAACAAACATGTCGGAAAGCCACCCCAAATGGTGAGTATAGCCACTAAAGATACCATTCCAATTCAGTACTAACATCCGCACAGCCAGTTCTACACCAAGATCGGTGCCTGCAGACACGGGGAGAAGTGTTCGAGAAACCACACCAGACCAACACATTCAAAGACCATCATCATAACGAATCTGTACCAAAACCCAGAAGTGGATGAGCACACAGAGGTGCCTAAGGACAAGATAGGCGAGCACTTTGCGGATTTCTACAAAGATGTGTTCATTGAGAGCTCGCTGATCAGTGGCGATGATGTCGAGGAGTTGATTGTCTGTGAGAATCATAATGATCATTTGAACGGCAACGTCTATGTCAAGTTCAAGACGGAGGAAGGTGCCCTGAAAGCCAGAGACAACTTCAGTGGGAGATGGTATAATTCCAAACCGGTGTACTGTGAACTGAGTCCCGTGACAGACTTTAGAGACGCTACTTGCAGACAACACGATACAAAGAGCTGTGACAGAGGGGGCATGTGCAACTTTATGCATATCAAGAGACCCTCGAGAGACCTGCTGAAGGAGCTGAAGATGTCACAGAGGAAGTACAGAATACAGTGAATGGTTCATATTGTTGCATAGGTGTAATATAGTCTATTTTGGAGCTTGAAAGCGTAGTAAAGTGTAATTCCTCGAGCAATTTAGAAGATCATTGCCTGTAATCCTCTATACGCGCTCTACAGTATGTAATTGAAAGATCGTATGTGTTTGGATCGGCCACTGTCCGTCTCATTTTCCATTAGTCGCCACTCATTTTCCCGTCACCGCCTTCTCCAGATCCTGTCTCGATTTCAGAAAATTCGATGGCGAAAAAAAGAGACGCTAAACTAACATCAACATCGGAACAAGCCACCAACTGCACCGAGAAATGGCCGACAGATACTCCTTCTCGCTAACCACATTCTCCCCAAGGTGAGTACCCGTCGCAAGGAGCCCCGTTGCGGCTTTTCCCCGTCCCAATTGCACTACTAACGAGCTTTCTTGCACAGTGGGAAACTAGTCCAAATAGAACATGCCCTGGCTGCTGTCAAGCAGGGTGTCACCTCGCTGGGGATCAAGGCCACCAACGGGATCGTCATCGCCACCGAGAAGAAGCAGGGCTCCGTGCTAAACAAGACCGAGTCCAAGATCGCCCTGATCACGCCAGACATTGGTGCTGTGTACTCGGGCATGGGGCCTGACTTCAGAGTGCTGGTCGACAAGTCCAGAAAGATCTCCCACACAAACTACAAAAGAGTCTACAACGAGTACCCTCCTACCAAGATCCTCGTGTCCGAGGTGGCCAAGATCATGCAGGAGAGCACACAGTCCGGTGGTGTCAGACCATTCGGTGTTTCCCTATTAATCGCCGGTTATGACGACCACAACAAGTTCGGCCTCTACCAAGTCGATCCTTCTGGCTCCTACTTTCCTTGGAAGGCCACTGCCATTGGGAAAGGTGCCGTTGCTGCAAAGACCTTCTTGGAGAAGAGATGGAACGACGAGCTAGAATTAGAAGATGCCATCCATATTGCCCTATTGACTTTGAAAGAATCCATCGAAGGTGATATGAACGGTGACACAGTGGAAATCGCCATCGTTGGTGAACCAAATGACGAACTGTTGGGCTTCAAAGGTGTTGACATCCATGGTCCTCGTTTCAAGAAATTAACTCCACAGGAAATCAATGATAGATTAGAAAGTTTATAATCAGCTTGCTTCTGATGACTACGAAGTGGACCATTTGAACTAATTTTCTAATAAATGTACATTAATGCAGTAAAATGAGATGTATGATGATATGAGTTGTAATGCGACTATTTTGGTTTCTTTAATGGATCAATGACAACACCAGCCTTGACAATAACTTTTGGCATGGTCAATCTTTGATGTGATTCTCTGGATGTCCATTCTTGACCAATTGGCATTCTCAAACTTCTTTCGTATTGTTCTCTGCTCTCGAATGGGAATGGCACAGCTGACGATTGATACTTCATGTTCTTCTTGTTTAGTTTCTCATTGATGATGACATTCTTCAAGTTCTTATCCTTTCTATCATTGTACTTGACACCTTTAGTAACTTTAACAACCTTCTTCTTTTTGTTCTTCTTGTTACCACCGGCCCAATCACCCCAACCTGGAAGTGTTAGGTCTTCAACCTGGTCACCTTCATCTTCAATGCGTTTCTTCTTCTCCTGTTTGAACTCAGTCATGATATCGTCACCAGCGAAAGCTTGCTGTAGTAATTCTCTCTGTTGGAACTCTTTAACGTCTTCGTCGGCATGTGGATCTGTGATCTTTAAAGTGGATTGCATATCAATGACATCGTCATCATCTTCCAATTCTGAAGCTTTACGTTTCTGCTTCTTGGAGATCTTGGAACCAGCCTTGTCCAGTTTAGAACTGCTAGCATCGACAACTTTCACCTTTTGTGATTTTTGAACAGTTTCACCAGCCAACCATGGATTCACTTCTTCTTCATGTTCTTTCTCATTGGTTTCCTTTGGTTCTTCTTGTTTCTTGTCCAATATACTGTGTTTTTTGGATAATCTCTTGCTTAGATCCTTTGAAGTATCAATTTCATTCTCTTCAACAACATCGTCATTAACCTGTTGCATGTCTTTACTAGCAGTGCTTGCACTTGGAGTATAGATTCTTCTACCAGTGTTCAAATTCACATCAACACCAGAAGCTTCTTGTTCTTCAAACTCTTTTAGATCTTCAGCGTTATTCAACCTCTGTATCTGTGATCTTGTAGCGTCATTAGCTTGTTTAGCACGGCCTTCAGCGTTCTTCATGAATGCCATTTTCAACACACCGGTCTTACCAACTTTCTCCAGGTCTTCATCATGAACTTCTTCTCTATCACTGAACTCCTCGGCACTATCGTCATTATCCAAGATCTTAGATTTCAATCTCTCACCACGTCTCAACATCTCCTCCATCTCTTCTCTAGCATCTTCATCCTTGGACATACCTGACTTGATCATAGATTGTGCCCACTTGGAGTTGTTCTTATGTTTCAATGACATTCTCTCTTGAGCTCTCTTGGCATCATGGTCTTCGTCATCGCTATCACCTTCAATCAATGCTTGGTTCTTCAACATCTCCTTCTTCTTCACACGACGGTATGATTTAGACTTGATCTTCTTGATTCTTTTAGCTTCCCTCTCCTGTCTGAACATTAACTCTCTCATTCTTCTCAATTCATTCTGACGCTTACGCAGTTCCTCCATAGACATCTTTGCTGTTGCAATCTCTTCAAACTTGGACTCTTGCTTATCATCGAGCAGAGCCGATTCTGTCAAGACACTATTGACTCTTTTCTCTAACTCTGTCAATGGAGTAGTTTCTGAAAATGTGGAGACGGCGTTATGTTCAACTTGTGGATTCAATGGGAATGACAACACTTCAGCTTGTCTGTTTTGTTTCACGGTATCTTTCCATTTATTGACTTCATCCTTGGAGATTTCATAAGCGGCTTTTCTATCATGACGTTCTTGGATTCTCTTTGGTAATGGAATGGCCACAGCTTTGTTAGCCTCGTCTTCCTTACCAATCAAGATGGCCTTGTTCGATGCTTGTTGGTCCACCACTGACAACATATCAGCCAGTGTAATGTCCTGACCACCACCAGGTAGCGATAGTTCGTTTTCTTGGATCTGTAGGTTTTCATACTGTTTTTTGGATTTCTTCGATGTCTTTGATAATTGTGACTTCAAGGTCTTTAGTTCAACTTCATCATCATCTTCACCTTCTGATAGCTCATCATCGTCTTCTGGGAATTCCTCGTCCTCATCATCGTCACTTTCACTCTCACTATCGCTTTCCTCTTCAGATTCACTCTCCCAATTATCATCAAGCACAACATCGGACCCTTTGTTCTTCGCAAGGTCTTTATCATCAAGATCCCAAACAGCAGACAATGGCAAGAATTGACTCTCGTCAACACTGGCATAACCTTCATCCTCACTGTCTTCAGACTGGAGTTCACCATTCTTCTTCTTTCTCTTATTATCTCTCAGCGTCTGTGAAAACTTGGAGTTCAAAACATCAAAATCGTCATCTGACCCCAGAGCCTCATCCGAATCCAGCTCTTCATCTTCGAATTCACCTTCTTCATCATCAGATCCCTTTCTTGGATTCACAATAGCACCATCATCAGAATCTGATTCTTCATACTTAGAATTGACTTGATTTTGGGCAATATCAAAGGCATTCAGGGCACGACGGGTGGATTTCCCTTTACTTCTGTTCTTAGTCTTGGACTTCTTAGTTGGTGCCATGACTGTATCTATAATCTGTGAAAGACTAGTGAGAATGACCCTGGGAAACCTTCGATTTGACACTTCTTTGTTCTTGTAGCGTACGGTTGATTCCAAAAAAATTTTAGAAACCGCGAATTATTTTTCGATGATTATGTAAGCGATGAGCTCACCCTCGGAAATGAGTTGAGGAGATCCGGCTCGCGAGATATGGTAACTGGGGCAACGTGCCTTGAAAATTTATACAAAGTAACGTCTGAAGTTCAAGATCTAAGAAGTGTTTTCGGGGTGGCGTTGCAGAGTTACAACAAGAAGAGAACTAAAAGGACTAACATTCAAATAAAACATGTATCAATTTATCATAAACAGCAACAAAATTCGTAAAATCATAATTCAATCAAATATAAGCGCCAGCGCTTTAACCAAAGGCATATTCAAAACTGAAACCAACCAACAAGGTGGCTTCTCAACTTCTTCTAGCACAAATATAGCATCAATTTTTTTCTTTTAATCTTCAGTATCAAGTGGTAGAGCTTAGCTTATGGTGTAAATAACAAGTAACACGCCTCCCACTTCACTCAGCAGAGTTTGGTTCAGTCCAAGTGTTGACCTGAATCTTCTTCATCGGCAGCTTGTTCTTTGGAACGTTTGACGAAGTAATAGACAGCAGCCCATAAGGTAGACAGCAGAATCCATAGCCAGGTAACCAGTGTGTGGCCATAAACAGCTAAAACTAATCAACGACAGACCAGATAAGATCATGAAACAACCGGTGCACAAAGTCAAAGTACCATCGTAGGTAGTTTTGTTGAAGATGAATGGGACAACACCTTCATTTGCAATGGTAGCAATGCAGTTAGTGATGGATTGGATGATTTGGCCGATCATTGGGTGGTTTGTATCTGGTTTTGCCTGTGGCGGCTAAAATGTTCCATGTAAGAAGTTCTTTTTGGGATTTTCTGTATTTATAACAACTCTGAAGATGTGAAAAAGGAACTTGGAACTCTCCAAAAGCACATATGAGCCCAGTTCAGAGCCATCCACGACCTCTTGACCAGTAATCCTCGTCATATATGTGTACTGGTAACCGGCAAGCTCTGCCATCATAAGCTATAGAAAACAGGCAAAAGTAGGCACCGTACAACATACAAGGTAACATGAGCAAAAGCTCCCACACCTTCTCCCAACAATGGCTTCTGTCCTCAGTCAATGCCATGAGTGTATCAAGATGAACAGCATCTAGCAATGAATGTCCAGTTCTAAAGTGGTAAAAGACAGCACTGTTTTTGACTCTGTTGAAGAAGACCAAGCGCCCATGCACCAAGTGAGCTTCGGTAATATCCTTCAATCGTATACCAGGGTAATAGTACTGGTACATGGTCAGCGTTCCACTGAATCCACGGCCTATGTTCAACAGAGTAGCTGGTGATGGTGCAATGACCTCAAGATACCATCGTTGCCATTGACTTAGGAAACGGATTGGTCTCAAAACAGGGTCCGTGGCTAGCAACAACGACTTCTGGAGACTGATACCATGGTGTCTGTAGAGTTCAGCAACTTCTAGGGAACCCAAATGATTAAATTCAGCATTCATTTCTTCCTCATTGAAAGTTGTGGATGTCTCTGGAAGAACTTTGCAAAGATGAACCGTCTGTGATTGGGCCAAATTGCCTCTGAAATAGCGCCCTGTAAAGACGGACCAGGGAATGCATTGTTTGAAACCTTTGCTGATGTACTTCAACGAAAAGTGGTCGTTAACATCAAAGATCAAAGCATCTGTACCGTTGGTCGTTGGTGTGCCCTTTTCGTGGTGGAACCAAAAATCAACATTGTTGGTAACAAATAGGACAGAATCTGTGCATTTCATCAGCTCTTTCACTTCTTTGGACTCAGTCGGATTGAATGGCAGGTATGGATGTATGTAGATCCAAATGGTGATGTCCTTAGCTATCAGTTTCTTTAGCCTTTGTTGCTCGTTTAGGGCAATAAACAGCTCAACCTTAGCTGGGTCGTTGGGATCAAATTGGAGTTGATGGATGATATCTTGAATAATGATCTCTGGGAACAGAGCTAGAGTGGTGGCTATGATATCTTTGCTCTCGCTGAATATGTTCCTGGTCTTCGTCATCCTTATTCTGTATGTCTTTCCCCAGAACAGTGTCTCATATGACATTTTTTGGCACATAATTTCACAACCACGTAAATACCTCATAACCAATAACTAACAACCAGCAGAATTCAATACAAAGTAACAACTATTCTCGAAGATCTTCTATTAATGCTATTTATGCTTGTGCCTTAGCCTTTTCAGCGTCATGAACCTTCTGTCTCAAAACATGATCGATTCTCTGTAGAGTCTGACCCTTTTCATTAATGATTTCATTGACCTTACCGAAATCGCTAGTCAATTGTGTGATCTTCTGGTTATAGAACTTGATAGCATCCTTTGCATTCTTCTCCACGTAGTAACCTGTCCCGACATCGACCAAGTAGTTATCATTGTCTTTGATCTTACCAGGGACGTAAAGTGAGCTCGAAAGCGGCACTAGGATCTCTTTCTTTTCATTTTCCTTCAGTGATATCTGTTCAATGTTGGCAACGTTCTCTTTGTATTTGTTCATGGCCATTTGTAGGGCATTTAAAGATGTGTTGAAGTGTTCCAGTTCATCTTCGAACTGTTTCCTGAACTGGAGTAGTTGTTCTGGCTCTAGTTTGGTGATGTCGACTATTGAGGAATTAGTAATTGGTCATGACTGCATCCAATCGGAATACATACCCTTCTGTTGTTCAGCCATTGTGATTGCTACTTCTAGTACTCGGAATCAAGCAACTAGCCTCTCTACCAACACGCTTCATCATAATCGTTGATTTTTCAAATTCGAGAATCTCAGAAAAGTTGGTGTTTGGATGTCTTGATAATGACCTTCAACCATAACATCAACGCCACCGGAATCCCGAGCTAAACAGACCCAAATATGGCTGAAAATAACAATAACACAGACTCCACATCGTTCGCGAGTATCCTGGCCGGTGTTCAGCGTCTTCGAGAGCAAAATGGTGGTTCTGCAGACCCAGTTGTTCCCCCAGTTGCTCCACAACCAGTACAAAGACCACCTCCACCTACTGAAAAGCCACTCCAAATAGAGCCCCAGTCAAGGCTGCTCCCTCCACCGCGTCCACAGTCACAGGATTCAAGAGGAACAAAGCGTGTGAATGCTTTTAACCAGGAGAAGAAAGCATACGATCCAAAGGAAAGAGAGACAAACAACTCCACGTTCATTAAGCCATCAACGATATCGGTGAACAAGTCCCAGAAGGGGAACCCATTGTTGCAAAACCTTACAAATGTCAACTATGTCTTTGTTGAGTCCAGAAATCCCTTTGACTACCTGATACGAAACCGTGATATCATATTCTTGTCATTGAAGTATCATAAGCTACATCCAGAATACATCACCAACAAGATGAAACCACTGGTCAAGAAAGACGCAATCTTGCTAACGGTGGTTGACGTTGAAAACAATGAGAATATCATCAGGGAGATCAATAGACTGTGCTTGTTCAATGAGTTTACGCTACTACTGGCTTTCAGTTTTGAACAGGCTGCTAAGTATCTGACATATCTAGCAACCACTAAGACAAAGACCAAATCTTGAAAGGCTACACAATAAGAACTAATGCATGATAATGAAATCTATGACTATTCTATACGACCACCGTATCGCCTTTCTTACTCCCATCTTTGGTCATCTTTGCACTCTTAGCGCCAAATTGGATTGCACGCTTCTTTTCATCAGCGACAAAGTCCAAGTTGATCTTTCTAGCCAATTGTCTCAGGATGTATTTGGCAACCTTGTAATTGATCTCTATCTGTGAAGTGGAGTACTCAATAACCTCATCTGCAAGGAATGGATACCTCACCTCAACGCCGTTATCAGCAATGACTTTATCATCTCTCTGTAAGTTTCTCTCATGGATCCCATTAATTTGTTTGAATAGTTCAGGTACTAGTGTCTCCAGGTTCTTACTGTTGAACTTGTGATACCCACCATACAACTCATCAGCACCAAGACCACTTAGTAACACTTTAGCTGGTGACTTGTAATTCTCCTCTTGGATCACTTCACCGTTAATGATGGTATTCTTGACACCTTGACCTCTGGAAGCGAAGTAGAATGCAATAGCAATGGATAGATCCATTTCTGTGTTCTTTGGATACATCAGTTCCATAACTTTTGGTTTGATCTCCAAGTATTCCTCATAGGGCACATTAACCTCGACCAGATTAAACGTGATGTGAGGGTAAAGCTTGCTCAACTCGGCCCAAGAAGATCTAGCAAGAACTCTATCTGGTGCTTCATCGGCCTTCAAGCCTGTTCTTGGGTTGTTAAACCCAACGTTCAACAAGTCAATGATAGTGTCTGGTTTTGATAAGGTTGATGCAAGACCTGCGATAACAGTACAGTCCAGACCACCGGAGAACAACAGTGAGTACAGAGCATGAGGTTCGGTGATGTCATTCAATGGTTGGATTGTTTCGATTCTGGATTTGACAGCTTTGGTCAACACGGTTTCCAGGGCAGCTAGTCTCTCTTCAATCTGTGAGAACTCTGGATCAATGTCTGGATTGATGGTGTATTGTTTATTCCACGGAGTGATTGTGATCTCTTGTGTCTTGATATCAAACTCATACACTGAACCATTCTTACAATCCGTGAATTCCGATCTCTCCTGACTACCTGGATTGACACTTGACACAATCAGATCCCCCTTGGATCTGTACACCAATGATCTCTTCCCAATTGGGTCTCTACCGAAATAAACCTTGTCTGTCTCCTTATCCCATATCACATAGGCGAATTCACCATCTAATTCACGAACCGTCTTGATAACATCCTTCGAACTCTGCAGTTTCTCTAAGATGTATGCAGTATCATTTCCTTGTAAGTCCTCATTGTATAGCTCACCGTTAAACTGGAGCACATAGCGTGATGAGTCCAACGGCTGTTTAGTAAATGGAGATCTCAGTGACAGCACAGAGCTGAAGAACTTGGAGTGGGCAGTGACGAGTTCACCTGCGAAATCTGGACCTCTGGCACATATCTTGGGTATCAGCGACTCGTAAATGTCCTGTGAAGTTGTGGACTGGATGAGTTTGGCGACTTCAGCTTTGTGAAGGTGGCGAAGGGATGGTTGAAAGGTCCCAATAGGATCACACTGGAACAGGATCCCACACATATTTATGCCGTAAATTCAGCAAAACACTCGCAGATTCAAGCTCATCGCCTACACCAAAAATTTTCGTGAGATTTCGGAATCAAAAGAAGCTCGTTGAAATCGGACTTTACAATGACACAAACAACACATCAAACGACCACTGCTGCTGCGTTGAAGCCATGACAGACGCCAACTCGACCGAGTCCCCGCTCAAGTTCGACTTTGAGCTCTTCCTGCGCCAGCTTCGAAGCAGGAAAGCAGACCCAATCCTGCGTTATATCAAGTCATTTCTGTCCAAATTTGGTTCCAGCAAATGGACGACTGAGGAACAAGTTAAGCTAATCCAGGACTTCAAGGAATTCATATTCGAGCAGCTCTACAACTTTGAACCTTTTGCAAAACTCCCTGAACCACAGCTGGATAATGCCCGTGTCGGGCTGGAGAAGTTGATAATGACCAAATTGTATGAACAATGCTACTCTCCAGAGATCGAAGAGTTGGATGAAAGCCACAGAAAGGACATAGAGATAGATCAACTGCTCCTGGACAACTACGATAAGTTTGAAAACATGACTGCGAAGCAACTAGACGTTGATGAGAGCTTGTTGGAGAATGGTGAACAATTAGTGAAACTGGCACAACAGGAACTGGAGAAAATTAGCTCATATAGAGCACCAAGGGCAAAGACGATATGCCTACTCAACAGTTGCAAGATCCTGTTCCAGCTGATAAAGAACTCTGAACAACGTCAGAACGCGGATGAATTTTTGCCATTGTTGATCTATACCGTGTTGAAAGCGAAGATACCGTACCTGTATTCAAATGTGAGCTATATTGACAGATTCACCTTTGTCAAGAACTCAGAGCATGTCTACTATTTGGTGTCCTTGAACGCTGCGCTGGAATTTGTGAGGAACCTGGGTAATGAAGGCAATCAAGAGTTGATTGATCTTTGAAGTGGTATAGATATTCGTTAGTTTCATGAGCCATGATGATAGACAGGGAATGTGTAGACGTTTATTCTCGCGATTTTAGACGCTGCGCTACGAAATGGCTCTAGCCTCCTCAAGATGAAATTTATGGAAAATACTATCCGGCTCTCTGTTCCTTAGACGCTGACCACTCTTACCACAAGTCAGCTTCTAAGATAAATTTAGATTGTGCCGACTTATACACAATTTTACAGCTCATGAACTGTAAACTTAATACCTTGTTACCCTACTATCTTAGTGTCAGATTTGACAATTTATAAAGCCTTCTTCCTACAACAATGAACATCCAATTGATCATTAGCTATGTCGAAAAGCCGAGATGCAGCTTTTCAGACTTAAGGAGTTTCGGGAGAACCACCCTGACCCATTAGCTGCTGTGAACTACGATGCAAGGAACCTAAATCCCATCTTTGAGTCATCGGATGCCAGAATCGCCTTTGTCAAAGAATGTCGAGAAGACCCTTCCCTAGATTTGGCAAGGGGTACGTTGTACCGCCCAAGCTTTAGACCAGTGACTTCGAGATGATAGGACTTAGAAGGAAAAACAACTTGGGCTCAACAAAAGAACTGGCGATGCCTTCCAGTTCACGTGTCACAATCACAATGTCCGATTCGCCAGGTGCTAGAATTGAAGAACTCGAGTACACTGAATTGAGATTGAGAATTCTTACAGATGACTCCAGAAACTTCATTACGAAAGACTCCAAAGTGGTCGCTTTTAGCGGTTGGGACAAGTTTGACGAAGACTGTATTAAGCCAGCAGTGGCAAACAACGAAGGATTTATGTTTGAAAGGACCTACGTGGGCAGATATGATGGCACAACAAGATTCGAGAGCGAGAGTTCCAAATCGCCTTATAATATTTACACTGTCCACTACCTTTGCAACAAGAAGGAATGTGAAATGCACTTTGAGTACCACATTATGGGTCAAGCGACGACGTTGTCGGGCCTACAGTATGAGAAGACTGCACACAAAATCAGAAGGCTGCTCTATTTTCTTTACACCACTCTGTTCCCTAGTGATGAATTTGAAAACACCTACAGAGAACCTCATTCTCCGACATTCCAATTGAAGAGAATTCTTTCAATGTTACTGACGGTGGATGACCCTTGTGAAGACTTACCAGCCCAGTTTCAAACACTGTCTCAATCAGATAAGGAAGGCTTTCGAAAGGTAAGAGGTTTGTTGGTAAAGATTGTGAAGCAGGAATTTACTTTGGAATTGAATGCTTTAGGCAAGGTTGGGATGCCTGCTTCCGTACTTTTGAAGTCGATGTTTGATTACACTTACACTCATTATTTCATGTCATCTAAACTAATTATTGAGATTGTTCCTTCATTCGACCAATTGTCAAATATATTGGTCAGCCCTGTCTGTTTACTAGAGATTACGCATCCACGCGCAGAGATTTTGAAGTGCCACCAGATCATCATGGAAGAATTGGGTCCCGATATTTTCAGTTGCCCTTATTTCAAATTTAGACTCAACACACTTCATGAAAACGCTGATACCAGGTGGGAGATTCATTGGCACCACGACGAGAACTTACAAATTTGCAACCATAGCTACCCTGAATTGCCAGTTGATCATGAAAGTGCACTAGCTTACACTCACAAGAAGGTTGATCAAATGTTCCAAAACCAAAGCATTATAATTCACAAGTACAAAACCGCCCTCTCCAAGCTGGTACAGGGAGGGCTTTGGTCCTGAACAGAAAAATTGGTATTGTCAGACTACAACCAAAGCCTCTTTATCCATATCACAGATTTTGACGCTGAAACTGGTACACCGGAGCTCAAGTTGACATTCTTGGACAACCTTGGCCGAGACTCAAAGCCAATACTAAATTACTTAATGTTTCTTGATCCAATTGATGATCCACTCCCAACCAAGTTGAAATATCAACCTCGCTGGTGGCGCAAATTCATAGAATATCAGCGAAGAAGATCACAAGAAGATCAAAGAGCTACCCAGGTCAGAGTTGTGGGGAATG
Organism: Taiozyma rabaulensis; assembly: GCA_030574855.1. Classification (NCBI taxonomy): domain Eukaryota; kingdom Fungi; phylum Ascomycota; class Saccharomycetes; order Phaffomycetales; family Wickerhamomycetaceae; genus Taiozyma; species Taiozyma rabaulensis. The sequence continues at coordinate 251,443 of JAJMFP010000001.1, forward strand.
AAGGAAATGAATACAAACAAGAAGGTGAAGGTGAATTGAAAGACCACAAGTGTAAAAGAGAAGACACTGGTGAGGAGACGACTCCAGCTCAGAAGAAACCAAAAAATCACCATGCAGCACAGAAAGGGAGACTACCAACTTTTTCATCGTCAGTCTCATCAGAAGGTGATGGCGAATTAGAAATGACCCCAATGTGTCCAAAGTTTGTCACAGACGTCTTCATGAGTTCAGATGTCCCATTCACAGAGAGAAGACTGTACAGTAGTACAATTGAGAACGACGATGAAGAGGCCAGTCATATTGGAACCATGGTATTTTCAGCTCCAGCAGGTTTGTTTCGTAAATTTCTACCAAATGGCTACAAACAAAGTGAGCTTGAGATAGAGGGTAGTACAAACAATTGCATCATCAAGCTGAAATCTCCTCTGTTGAGCTGGCCAGGCAAACAGCTCTTGGGTGAAATTTTCACTGGCATCGATCTAGGCACTCTGATTGAAGAGGAGTCAGAGGAAAACAACTATAAATCTTTGAAGGACTTCCTGAAAGATCAGCTAAACGTGGATGTGAAATCACTGGAAACGAGAGAACAGCTAGAAGAAATCTTGGACAGAGCCAAGAACCAAATGTTCCAATCTTCTTTTGATGAAATTGAGAAAGAGATGACTATATACCAAAGAATCGCCCAAACTCTTGCTGAAACCAATCCTGATTACAACTCTTACTTCTTGGCCAAAGAGATTGTCTAAAATGGCCCGGTATTATGTTGACAACTCTAGTACAGTTGGTAGCGTTGATGGTCTTGTGTCACCAGGCTCGGGTGCTTTCATCCTTTTCAAGCAATGTAACATTGAAGGTGCTACCCAAGTCTCTACAATGAATGAAGAAACGATTGCTGCATTGTTGAGCAGTGATCAGAAAGAGCAAATCCAGAATATCTATGAGATTCTTCACCAGCATTGCCACGTTCTACATCAAGATGTAGCTCCAAGAAATCTTCTAGTGTACTACAAGGATGAGCTACTTCAAGACAACATAGTTGGTCTAATAGACTTTGGTCAAAGTGTGATCAAGAGCACTGAAATTAGTGAAGGGGAATGGTCAAAGTCAGTTGCAGCTGAGGATGAAGATGTCAAGTTTATGTTGGGTTAATATACTAGTGTGCGATGCTGATCAAAGATTTAATGTAAGCTCCGTATTTGTTGTGGCAAGAAGGGGGAACTTCACCAGGTTCCAGTGGGTGTGTGGTGTGAGCTTAGGGCATTGTACCATGCATCAGCTCAAGATTGGGCCTGCGTCTGACTCATCCACATTAGCCTCTTAGAGCTCTGGCATTGTTCACTTCTGATATTAGAAATTTAGATTGTGCCTAATTATACGAGATTTTACAGTTGTCCACATCCAGAACTGTAGACAACTGGACCTTAATTAATAAAGCAAAAAAAAAAAAACTTCAACAGTTTCAAACAGTGGAATTGGCATAAACTGAAGCAGTAAACAAGGCAAATGTACAAGGCAGTGAACACTTCGCTAGGTGCGCTCTTGATCCAGCTCGCCACAACAAACCACTACTGGCAGCTGGGCGAGACCGTGGGGTTTTCCTCCGTGATTTACAACAGTTTCAAAGCTGACATTTCTAGTCTTTCCATCCTCACTGGGTTGATCCTCAGTTCTTTGTTCGTCACTGAATTGTTTCCAGCTTTCAAGCCTGTGTATCCTGTGAGTCCCTTGGCTCTGAAATACGGCGATGGCTACGTCTTTGCTCTGGCTGGTTTGTTGGTTGGTAGTGGTACGAGACTGGGGAAAGGTTGTACCTCGGGACACATGCTATGTGGCTTGTCAAGACTCAGAGTCAGATCATTGATAGCAACCACTGTGTTTGTTGTTAGTGGGTTCTTGACGGTGTATCTGACGGGGAACTCCTTCGATACGAAGATCAATGCTGAATTTCCACCTCCTTATGAACTATACTACCTGATAGGCTTCAACGTTGTTCTGGTGTACTTCATCTTACCATGGATCTCACAATTCTACCAGGGCCAGCCATTAAAGATTCTTCATGGTGTTTATACTGGGTTTTTGTTCGGTTTGGGGCTGCATGTCGCTGGTATGACCGATATCCATAACACTATTGGCTTCTTGTCAATCTTAACACCGGAGAGGTTTGATCCTGGTCTATTGCTGATATTCCTGTTTGCGATCATCCCAAACATGAATCTTTGGAGAAAGATTGAGAGACCTCTGCTAACAAACAACTTCAATTTGGCCTCTGCAAACTCTGTTGGTGCGAAGTTCATCTTGGGTAATGTCCTATTTGGTGCTGGGTGGGCCATCCTTGGTGTCTGTCCTGGTCCTGGTTTGGTCAATGTCGTGCACTTCCCAAAACTGGTGGTTTGGCTAGTTGGTTTCTTATTTGGTTATGGCGTTGCCGGTAGGTTTTAAAACTATAAGTGTGCTTTGATTGAACTTATGAGCCACATGTTGTTGCTGTAGTAACCAGAACTGAGGAAACTGCCAACAGCGGGGCCGATCCAAAACCAGAATAGAACTATGGCTCTCACAAACGTTGAGGGCTTCCTTTGTTCATTGAGCTACCCAATGATATCATTCTGACAAATTAAAAGACAATGTATGCCTCGTAATCGATAATTTCTGCCGATTGGGATGGCGATTCGTAATCGGTGAAAAAGTATAAAGACGGAGAGATTTCGCCATTAAACCTCTGCTAAAGGCTACCAACCAGAGATCTCCCCGTGAATTTAGCGAGAATCAACACAATGACCCACCCTAAACAACTCCCTCAACAATTCGACGAGAACTGGACCGCAGGTTCCGGTGCCACTTCAGACGACTGGAAGAAATCACCAAAGAAACCAGTGGATATCATCACATCTTCAGAGAACTACCCATTGTTCATCAGTGGTGTTACGCCTCGTCCTGTCGCATTCATCGCTACACAAGACAAAGATGGTAACAACAACGTTGCTCCTTATTCCTTCTTCAATATCGTTAGTGCCAACCCACCTGTGTTCACGATTGGGATTAGTCCAAGTGCCCTAAGAGACGGTGATAAGAAAGATACACTGGCTAATATCCTAGAGAACGGTGAACTGACAATCAACTTCATCAGTGAATGGTTCATCGATGCTGCCAATTACACCGCCATCAATTCCCCTGAAGGTGTTGATGAGTTTGAACTTGCCGGTTTACACACTGCTGAGTCCAAACATGTCAAGGTTCCACACGTTGCCGAATCAGGTTTCAGTATCGAGGCAAGACTACTATCAACTCATCAATGGCACTCAAAGGTCGATGGTTCAAAGACTGGTACTTTGGTCATCGTTGAAGGTGTCCACGCTTGGGTCAGAGAAGATCTATTGAATGAATCTGGGAAGGCTATCGATATTTCCAAGTATAAACCGGTGGGTAGATTAGGTGGGATCAGTTACACGACTATCCAAGATAACGGGTACCCAATCAGTCGTCCATTATGGGAAGAAGATGGGAAGAAGAAGTAGATAGAGAATAAATGCTTTATAGATGTGGGTTGAGTGTAGTTAAAGTCAGATGTGCAATACCCCAGAAATGTGTCAAATCAGATGTATAGGGAGATCTGGGAAGAGGCGATATTGCAGCTGGCCCGCTACCCCACGCCCCACGCAAATGACAAGCTACCCAAGGACCTACTTGGCTACGACTCGAGTCGACTCGTCATGACCTACAGAAGGATTTCGAAACGACACAGAGAAGCTAATACTCAAAAGTAAGCGTAACACTTCCAGTTACTCGACTCCCGAGACTATGCCACTCCATTTACACAGTACGAGGCTTCCATATTCTCTTCTACCAACTGGAGGCTAAAAGTTTGATCTGTACAAAACTAGCGACTTTTGGACGAGATTGTTCCGCCTGTTTTCTCTGCCTACGCTGTCCAAAGCTTCCGCCTAGAGCGAGAATTTTTCCTGCCTAGCTGAAAATTCATTTTCCCTCCACACGCCATTTTCTTTCCTTTCGGCTAATTTTCACGCTTTCGTCGCTTAATTTGTGTGAAAAATTATGCCATAGCAAAGAACTCTGGGGAAGTGAAAAAACACACGGCCGAGTATAAAAGATCATGATCTCCCAGTGGAAAAGCACCTGATTTGGGCTCTTCTGATTCCCAATACACCAATTGAACAAACACACACGTCACAATGGTCGCCACTTTTAAATTAGCCTCGGGTTACGAATTCCCACAAGTCGGTTTCGGTACTTGGAAAGTCCCAGCTGATAAAGCTGCTGAAACCGTCTACAACGCCATCAAGTCCGGTTACAGACACATTGACACCGCTTACGACTACCAAAACGAAAAAGGTGTTGGTGAAGGTGTTAGAAAAGCCATTGCTGAAGGTATCGTCACCAGAGAAGAAGTCTTTGTCACCACCAAGCTATGGAACAACTACCACGCCAAAGAACACGCTTTAGCTGCTGCTAAGGCCCAAAACGAAGCCTTGGGTCTAGGTTACATTGATTTGTACTTGATCCATTTCCCAACTGCTTTGAAATACATTGATCCAAAAGAATTGGAATTCCCTGCCTGGTGGACTGACAAGGAAAGAACCAACGTTGAAATTGCTAAGGTTCCAATCAGAGAAACTTGGGAAGCTCTAGAAGAAGTTGTTGACTTAGGTATTGCTAGATCCATCGGTGTTTCCAACTTCTCTGCTCAAACCATCTATGACATCCAAACTTACAACAAACATCCAATCTCATCTTTACAAATCGAACATCACCCATACTTGGTCCAACCAGACTTGATCGAATTAGCCAAGGAAAACAACATCGTCATCACCGCTTATTCTTCATACGGTCCACAATCCTTCTTGGAGTTACCAGGTATTTTCTCCCAACAAGCCAAGGAAAACCCACCATTATTAGAACATGAAACCATCACTGCTATTGCTAAGGCCCACGGTAAGACCCCAGCTCAAGTCCTATTGAGATGGGCTACTCAAAGAGGTATTGCCGTCATTCCAAAATCTAACAACCCAGGTAGATTGGCTGAAAACTTGAACCACACTGATTTCGATCTAACTTCTGATGAATTAACCACCATCTCCGGTTTGAACAAGAACTTGAGATTCAACGATCCAGGTTTCTACTTACCAAACTTCCCATTGAGAATCTTCGCTTAAGGTTTATGTTTATAGAGTGAACAGATGAAATGACTTTTGATCTCAAGTAGTACTAGTATACTTTAGACTTTGTTCTAGAATCTTCAGTCGCTTTAGTCTCGGTGATCAGTTCTGAAATGGGCAAGCATGGTTTCTCGGACTTCGGACTTCGCAAAATTAGTTCAACATGCATAACAATGTGTCAGAAAAGAGCAATTTGGCTGTGCGATGGCAAACGTATATAAACGGCGTCTTCCCCTATCCCAGGTTCCAGGTTTCTTTACCCCTTGTACTACATTCACAAAAACTATCACGATGCCATCAAAATTAGACAACAATCCAACAACCTCCAATGCCCGTTTAGAAGACGCCCTATTGACCATCCAGTCCCATCCTGGTCCAGTCCAGCTATCACCGGATCAGATCACAGAGATTGAAAACCGTGAGTCGAAAGAGAAACAGTCTACTGATGGTTCGAAGGATAGTACTGACAAAGAGAAAAGAGAATAAGGATGAAGAAGTCCCTGTGGACTACGAAGACCAGCTGAGAAAGTATGGTGGTGATAAAGCGGACCCAAAGGACTTCCAATGTGAGTTGTAACTTGGAGGTTTGTGATGCAAAGGGTCTGATAACTTATTTATGACTTCTGACTATATGCTTTGGACTAGACATACACTTCGTAGAACATGTTGTGCCTCATGGCCCTGTACGTGAGCGTGTTTGATCTACACCAAGACATTAAACAATCAATTCATTAAAATTAAACATCGTAAATCTAACCACACTATATTACACTATAACTTTGGAATAACTTTGTTATCTTCAACAAGAACTTTGATGGAACCATTCTTTGGATCATTAGCTAAAGCTAGAGCTTTGTCGGCCTTTTCCAATTCAAATCTGTGAGTGACCAAGGCATCAACGTTGATAACACCATTAGCGATCATCTTGATGACAGTTGGCCAAGTATCGTGGTATCTGTTGATGAACTTGACATCAATTTCAGCAAAGGACAAATGCATGAATGGCAAGTTGTTTATTATTTCACGACCAACACCAATGACCATCAATAAACCGGATCTTCTAACGACGTAGGCTAGGGTGTTGATGGAGGATTCGACACCGGTACATTCCAAGGCTCTTGGTGGAGCTTCGTATTCAGTGGAGCCGAATAGGGACTTGATAGCTAGACCGTTTTCCTTGTTGGTCTTCTTGGTATCGATCTTGTAAGTGATGACATCTGGGACAAACTTCTTAGCGAAGTCTAATCTTTCTTGAGATAAATCAGTGATGACGATTGGGGTACAACCTGAGGCCTTGGTTAGGATCAAAGTGGTTAGACCAATTGGACCGGCACCGGCAATGACCGCACCACCACCTAGTTTCAAATTGGCTCTAGTGACACCGTGATAAGCAACGGACACAGGCTCGACAAGGGCACCTTGGGCATAGGTCATGTGGTCTGGGATCTTGTGGACCCATCTTTCTTCGTGGACCAAGTAACGTTGCATAGAACCTGCGTGAGGGGCCATACCGATGAAAGTGACGGCTTCACACAAGTTGTAATCACCTTGCCAGCACAGGTAACAGTCACCACATGGGATTTGAGGCTCGATAGCGACTCTGTCACCTGGCTTGACCTTGGTGACACCTTCACCGACAGCGATGATATCACCAGCGGATTCGTGGCCCAGAACACAGTTGTGCTCGACGTTGATGACACCACCAATAGTACCGTGTCTCAGCAAGTGCAGGTCAGAACCGCAAATACCGGTGGCTCTTGGGTGGACAAGGACCTGGCCCTTGCCCAGCTTAGGCACAGGGTGGTCTTTGATCTCGATTCTGTGGTCTTTGGTGACTTGGGCAGAAGGGTTGGAAGGGGCCATTGGAGTTTTGTACTGTTTCTGTAATGTGTTGATCTCTCGAGATGAGCTGTGGGAAATTTTCTGGGGAAGGAATCAGCTTTATAAGGGCATCGCCAGCGCAGATTTTAGTCTGGTGTGGAGAGCTGTTTATCGCAGGTGGCGGCTGGAGCTTCCCACTCTCCAAACAGCAGCTGCCAAAAGGCTGCCAATCTGGGCCTGGGGCCGTTTGGTGCCATTTTAGCGCTTTCGGCTAATCCCAGCAGCTTTTCTGGGGAAGGTCGCGGCGGGTGCGTGCCTAAGCCGGGGAGCCTGGCAGGCGGTGCTGGGCAGGGTCTTCTTCTAGCCCTAGGCAGAGACCCCCTCTGTTTCTGCCTAGCCCCAGGCAGAACTCCCGCCTAATTCGCGCTCGCGCCGCCCGTGCAGAAATGGCAGACTGCTGTCGGTTATTTTCGAGTTTTTCCGTAGTCTGGAGAAAATCTAAAATCTGGGGTTAAAATCAACAAACGCGATGGGCTGTCGTGTCGCTGGGCTCTGGGGTTCTGCTCTGTGCCATTCTCGTATTTAAACAGCCCCGTGCCCTCTTTAATGCTCCCGGTGCCATGCTTCGACACCTCCCTCACACGCTCCGCAAAATGACACAGTCCAACAACACAGACATTCACAGTCTCGCTCTAAGAACCATCAGAGTCCTGGTCGCCGACTTGGTCCAGCAGTTCAACGGTGGCCACCCAGGTGGTGCCATGGACATGGCCGCCATCGGGATCGCCCTGTGGAAGTACACGCTGAAGTTCTCTCCACACAACCCAGACTACTTCAACAGAGACAGATTCGTCCTATCCAACGGTCACACCTGTTTATTCCAATACGTCTTCCAGCATTTGACCGGGTACAAACACATGACTTTGGACCAGTTAAAAACTTACCACTCCAAAGACCCTGAAGGCTCATGTCCAGGTCATCCAGAAGTCGAGTTCCCAGGTATCGAAATCACCACTGGAGCTCTAGGTCAAGGTATCACCAATGCTGTCGGTCTAGCCATCGCTTCCAAAAACTTACAGGCCACTTACAACAAACCTGAATTCCCGGTCGTTTCAAACCACACTTTCGCCATGGTCGGTGACGCTTGTTTGCAAGAAGGTGTTGCCCTTGAAGCCATTTCTTTAGCTGGTCACTTGGCCCTAAACAACCTAACGGTGATCTACGACAACAATCAAATCACCTGTGACGGTTCAGTTGATTTGACCAACACTGAAGACATCAATGCCAAATTCAAAGCCACCAACTGGAACGTCATTGAGATCCAAAACGGTTCTGATGATATCGAAGCCATTGCTAAGGCTCTACATGACTCTAAGAACTCAGACAAGCCAACTTTGATCAACGTCCACACCAAGATCGGTATTGACTCCAACGTTGAAGGTAAAGCCGCTGCCCATGGTGCCGCTTTTGGTCAAGCTGAAGTTGACAGATTACACGAAATCAACGGTTTCGATCCAGCTAACAAGTACCATATTCCAAAGGAAGTTTACGACTTCTTTGGTGATTTACCAGCCAACGGTGTCAAGTATGAACAAGAATGGGCTAACTTGGTCGCTAAGTACAAAGAAGCCTACCCAGAACTAGCTGCTGATTTTGAAAGAAGAGTTAAAGGTGAATTGCCAGCCAACTGGGAATCCTTGATCCCAAAGACCTTCCCAGATACTCCAACTGCTTCAAGAAAGGCCTCTGGTCTAGCCTTCAACCCAATCGCCAAGGACATCAACTCATTCATCGTCGGTACTGCTGATTTATCACCTTCAGTCAACATGATGTGGGACAAGGAATCTGACTTCCAAAACCCAAACATCAAGACCGTCTGTGGTCAAAATGGTTCCTACAAGGGTAGATACATCCACTATGGTATCAGAGAACACGCCATGGCTGCCATTGCTAACGGTATTGCCGCTTTCAACAAGGGTACTTTCATTCCAGTTACCTCTACTTTCTTCATGTTCTACCTATACGCTGCTCCAGCTGTCAGATACGGTGCTCTATCAAACTTGCAAGTTATTCATGTCGCTACCCATGACTCTATCGGTATCGGTGAAGATGGTCCAACTCATCAACCTATTGCCTTACCAGCTTTCTACAGAGCCTTGCCAAACTTGCAATACATCCGTCCAGCTGATAATGAAGAAGTTGCCGGTGCTTGGGAAGTCGCCATCAAGGCCGAGAACACTCCAACCATCCTATCGTTATCCAGACACAACTTGACCCAATTCCCACAGTACTCTAAACGTGAAGGTGTTAAGAAAGGTGCTTACACTTTTGTCGATGTTGAAGGTGAACCACAATTGAACTTGCTAGGTACTGGTGCTGAATTGAAGTTCGCCGTTGATGCCGCTGCTGTGTTGAATGCTAAGGGTATCAAGACCAGAGTCATCTCCTTCCCATCTCAAGAATTGTTTGAAAAGCAACCAACAGAGTACAAACGTTCCCTATTACAAAGAGGGAAGATCCCATCCATCATCGTCGAAGGTTATGCTCCTAACGGTTGGGAACGTTACGCCAACGCCGGTATCTCATTACAAAGATTCGGTAAGTCCCTACCAGGTCCTCAAGCCTACGAGTTCTTCGGTTACAACGGTGAAGTCATCGCTAAGAGAGTCGAGGAATACTTGGAACAAGTCAAGGCTGATGAAGGTCTATTGTGGGAATTCCAAGATTTGAATGAAAACGGCAAGGACCATGAAGAGTAAATATAAAAGCTTCTAAATGTGTACTAATGCATCATATCATGAGTTTGGTTTCGTTTTATAGTTCTGTTTGTTAATATTTAATGTCTGATTTGAAGATATTGTAGCCTGTTTGTGGTATAGTACTTGTACCGGGCTTCGGAAATGAGACAATGGTTAAATCCGACTTTGATTCATCTCGAAAAAAATGACCAAACTCCTTTAAACGACGAACACACAACGTCAAAATATCACCAACCAACCCCACACACGCAGCCAAAATGCCTAAACAGATACACACTTCTGCGCCAGAGACGGCCACTGCCATTGATAGAACTGTTCCTGACTTCCCAGTGGCTGAATCCAACGATGAAGACACCTATTTCAACACGAACAATGCACCAGCTTACTTGGACGAACTTATCAAAGAAAGTCGTGAATTCATCGACTTACAACAGAAACAAGGGAGAAGAATCGTGCTGGTGACCTCAGGTGGTACTACTGTCCCACTGGAGAACAACACTGTCAGATTTATTGACAATTTCAGTGCAGGGACAAGAGGTGCTACTTCGGCTGAATACTTCTTAGAGTCGGGATACGCTGTGATCTTTCTACATAGAGAGTTCTCCCTGCTGCCATACTCGAGACATTACTCTCATTCCACGAATTGCTTTCTGGACTACATGACCGAGACTGATGGTGAACTACAAATTGACCCTAAGTACCTGGTCAACATGCATAAACTATGGAAGAAACATAATGAAGCCAAGAAGAACAATACCTTGCTATTACTACCATTCACCACTGTCAACCAGTATTTGTTCTCTCTAAGGGCTATCTCACAAGAATTAAACCTCATCGGCACGAATGCATTGTTCTATTTGGCCGCTGCAGTGAGTGATTTCTTCCTACCGATTTCCAAGATGCCAGAACACAAGATCCAAGCACAAGATCATAACGGTGGGAAATTGGTTGTGAATTTGGATCCTGTTCCTAAGTTCTTGAGAAGATTAGTCGATTCTTGGGCCCCCGGTGCCATGATCACCAGTTTCAAGCTGGAGACGGATGAAAGTATCTTGTTGAAGAAGGCAAACCAGGCGTTGAGCCGTTATCACCATCAATTGGTCATTGGGAACTTGTTACAAACTAGAAAGAAGGAGGTTGTGTTTGTCGAGAAGGATGATAAAGTCCCACCAAAGTGGTTTAGATTGACCGATGAGCAAGTCAAGGAAGAAGTTGAGATTGAAAGTTTGATAATACCAGGTGTCATTGAAGCTCATCAACGCTGGATCGAAGCTCACGCATAGTCACGAAGTCTAATCAACATCTGTATTGCACAAAGAATGCACATGTTACTATTAATCTATTTACATGTAGGACATCATAAGAATGTCAACCCAATACCGTACTGGAAGCCCTTTCTTACAGAATCATTTTGATGGATACTCAACGGTAGGACAAAGTTCAGTTCGAATCTAGCAACAGGGTGTTTGAAGATCAACCCGAACCCAGCACCCACCGATGGCTGCTCTATCAGACACTTCACTGTGGATTGTATACTCTTGTCCTTCTCCAATGGTAATAAACTACCGAAATTGATGAATTCGTGGATCTTGAATGCTGAGTCCTTGGAGATGAATGGTAGTTTATGGAACAAACTCAACCCACCACTTAAATAAATATCACCACCCAGTGTGTCGTTGAAGTTTCTTGGACCAAGACCGTTGAAGTAGAAGGATCTCACGTCATTTGGACCACCCAGGTAGAATCTATCCATGATATGTGTGGGTTTATCGTTCAGGGAGTATAACCAACCACCTTTCAACGACAGGTTCAAGAAATGAGCACCGTCCTGGATGTTTGTAGCGTATGTTGATTCAATGGATTGTTTTAGGAACTTGGAGGCATTGTATTGGGAGAAGCCGGATAATTCATTGCTTATCAGTAGTGAAGAACCGGAAGTTGGCATGATCTTGTCATCTCTGGAATCGTATTGGAATTTGTATAGTAAACTGGTCTTGAAATCATCACCTGCTTGGAATAGAATGTTGTTCGATGCCTTTGTCTCAATCACATTGGTGACACTTCTCAAAATGTTCTCCACCGAGATCTCATGATTGATAAAAGTCTTGTCCATATGCGCGTTGTTCAATGAGACCAGCTTAGTATTCAGCCCCTTGATGACCTGTTCGTGAGAAGACCAATCGATCTTTCTCGAGGTGGTGAATAGACTGTTTTCGAATTTCCAATCGGCATTATTGAAGAATGGAGAAGAGTAGTTCAACAAGTAGGAGGATCTTGTTCTTGTCCCCGTGGTGGCATCAAACATCAAAGACTCACCACCGCCAAAGATGTTTCTCCATTGGAAGGTCATGTACCCGTCACCTTCCCCATTACCGACATTGGTACCTGTTTTAGCCATGAATTTCTTGATTGGGATCAATGTTAGCTTTGGTTGCACTGAGATCAGGTTGTATGGGTCACCAGGGAACCTCTGGTGGTACTTTGTGTCCAACTGAATGGCCACATCCTCCACTGTACCAGATTTGATGAAGTTGGAAGTGACCAAGTCGACGTTTTGCAGCAGTTTAGCGACGTTTGGAGAATCGTCATAGAACGGGGCAATCTGTTTGATCAGGAAGGAGTCTCTGAAGGTCTCTGTGCCCTGGATCTGCACGTCCGTGACCCTCGTGGGCCTCGTGGAGTTGTGCTGGAAGAGCTCCTGGAGGTAGAATCTGCCCTGGTTGTGGATGATCTGGAGTTTCTCCAGCTCTAGTTCCTGGAGCCTGGATGGCTTGTCATCGTCCTTCTTGAAGTCACTGGTGATTCTGTTGATGACCTGTAAGGGTGTCAGTGGCTGTGTTCGGAGCTTCTCTCTGTGTTTGGTTACTCACGCTGTCGTCGTCCTTCAGGCTGAGCGACATCTTTGGACTTTATTTAGTACCCGTGGTGGTTGTTCAGGTCATCGGCATTGATCTTTTTCGGCCAACAATTAACCAAACCCCACGACTAGTCAGGTCAACCTTGCACCAAAATCAAACGGCAACTTCGTTCAAAGTGCTAGCAGCTACAAGCCTATGTGTGGAGGTAGAACTGGAGATAAACAGATGAAGAATTCCTGCTTTCCTTGCTGCTCTTCTCGATAAGGCGATGCTCAGCTACTTCAATGAAGGTATCAACAAAGATGAACACCCAAAATGTCCACCGAGAACCTCTTTTCCCCTAAAAGAGACTCAAAGAATCTACTCTGTGGACATTCACAGCTCTCAAAGATTAAGACTTGGTCTCAGGGTGCTGAATGGGTACGTGTACGTCAATTGTGAATTTTTACTTGTCTTGTGTGAACCTACCAAGACCTTTCTATCTCCCGGCCCTTGTGAGTGCCATTGCCTACTTTGAATAGAGATCCCAGGAGCAAACCCCGTTAATAGTCTATTCAGTTTTGCTCTCACCCAAGCGCTGAACACTGGTCTTGTTTTCGGTGCTGATATTTGTTGAGGTTTCCGGTTCTTTGGCGCTCCAGTGAGAATTCCAATTTGAGAAGGAAAGAGGAACAGACAAATTGAAACAGCATTACCACTGTCCCACTATTGCCATATACCAGATATTCCACTGGGATGAGATGACGCTGTTGCAGATTCTACTTTCATTGGTACAAGGATTCGCTAAGGCCCTTAGGGAGTTCCTCTATAGGCACTTTGGCTTGTTTGACAAAACTCCCACTAGACCATTACCCTCAGAAATCATAAAACTGATACTGATTGAATGTGAATTCGACTATGAAATGGAAGATGACTTGCAACTGCTCTACTCTTTGAACACTGTCACCATATTCAAGCCGGTCTTAGCACGCCATATCTCATTCTGGGTCATCTACCCGCCAGCAACGAGATTTAACTACTACAAGCACTCAAGATGGCTGAAACTGATGATGGGGGCGACAGACTCGGTGTTCATCCTTACATTGACCCCAGACTCGCTTGCCTCCAAGTGGTACAGTGACGGCACAGGCATGGTGTTTGATGTACATGATCATCTGGGATTTCGTCAAGAGACTGGTTACAATCTTGGGCTGACAGTTGATAGATTCCTAGACGCAATTATTGTACCCCAAAAGAAGCCAGACGAATTGTTGGTATTTCAACTGACATATACAGAATTTGAGGTCAGAGAACATTGGATGTTCACTCACAGATTACCATTGCCAATGGATCTTCCAACTTGGTGGGGTTTTGTCAATGATTGATGACTCAATCTTGAAGCGTTTTGAAAGGATCAACACTATCAACTTTGAGGAGCTTAGTATAGAGGCAACGTTCTACACAGATTGGAGACTTTATTACTATGAAAAATATCCTGCTAACATTGAGAAGGAAATGTTAGCTTTAAGAAACACTGAAAGTGAAGATCTATCCATTGTAGAAAACAAGGTGAACACATCATATTTTGAACAATTGGTGGCCTCTGATCGGGACTTATACAACGAAGAACTGCAAATGCATACCATGAAGTTTTCCATGAGGCATATTACTACATGATCGAAGACCTAAGCTCCCGTGTACAGTAGACAGATTACTGGAGTGGGCTACATCCCGTATAAGAGTACATCATCCTTTCATATTATACAGATTTAACTATGTAATTGATACTCTAACAGGTCAACATATATGTCGACAATGTAGTAATACACTGCTGTGATGATTGGAGTTTCAAGGCTTCCTTCGTACATCTTCGCTGTCACCTTCATAGCCATAGAATCTGTCTCTGATGTACCGTGAATCACTCTTTCAACCAGGAATACAGCATAGATGAAACCTAACACTATGGCAGCAATGTTCTGTCCAAGTCTAATGGCTGAGTTGTACTTGGTTTTCTTGCCTCTTATTGCGTTCATAATTGGTAGGAAGTTCACAATAAGGACTGGAAGGTCATACTTCGGTGTGATGAGTAATGTCTTCACAATGAATGGATCAAAATCATCACTCTTGAAGAAACCAACTAACTTTGTGTCGGTCTCTTTGAAGTGTTCACACGCCAGGGTAGTCAAGATCGTCATGAGCAACAATGCAGCAAAATACAGGACAGTAGTCTTTGCTAGGGACCACTTCTTCATTGATTCTGCTAACTTAAGGCTTAACAAGTTGGTTTTGGTACGTTTTCTGGTTTGAGGTCTTGGTGTATCTGGTCTTGATTGGGGTCTTCTCTCATTTGCAGTTCTTAGAGAGGTCATTGCTAGCTTTCTAACCATTCTATTACCCTCGTCGATAAACCATACTTCTGTTCCTTTTCCAAGTTTGGTGGGTGATCTCTTCTTGGAAATAGATGGCTTCTGAACCGAGGATTGTTCGTTAATAATTGGATATCGCCCGATGCAGCGTTGTTAGACTTGAAGTTGGAGATGAAGTGGTTGATCTCTCTGACTTGGGCGTAGTACAAGTCGTCCAACTCACCAGCTGTGACCGTCTCTGGTTTTGGCTTTGGGAAGGTCAGTAAATGATCATTGAAGAGTAGAACAGCAGCCGGGGAAGCTGGGGAAGTCAGAATGGACACTCACAGGCATAGTTGTGTGATCCTAGGCTGACCTTGGTCAAAACGTAAGCAATCTGCAACGAACAAAGAACCGAGTCCTGGTTTCGGTCTGTCATGAGAAGAACGTTGAAAGCCGTTGAGATTTTACGCTTTCCAACGTTTGGCACCGTTTTTTTTGGTGACACAAAAGTCCCTTTAAAAGTTTGTAAGTGTAACCCAAGCAACCATTCTTGAAGGCTCGCGAATTTTCTAGAATTTCCCAGCCGAGATTATATAAGGAAGCCAAAGTGACACATAGGAAGACCTCCTTTTTTGCCACTGTTTCTTCCCACACAACTGTTATCAATGCTAAGAAGAGTGCAACCTGCAGTGAGAAGGGCCTTTGTGTCCTTGAAACTGTCCCACCCGCCACTGAGAGCTGTTTCATTGGCCTCGCTAAGGGCCGTCAGTGTCCCAGTCTCCAGAAACTTGATGCCCCAGGTCTTCACTCCCGTGAGAATGGCCAGCAGTGGGCCTGGCAACTTTAGAATGAACGTGAATCCTGAACAGCAGGAGCCCGAGAAGCCTGCTCTGGAGAAATACGGTACCAATTTGACTGAATTGGCCAAACAGGGGAAGCTGGACCCGGTCATCGGTAGAGATCAAGAGATCCAGAGAGCCATCCAGATCCTATCCAGAAGAACAAAGAACAATCCAGTGCTGATCGGCCGTGCCGGTGTTGGTAAGACAAGTTTGATCGATGGGCTGGCCCAGCGTATCGTGAAGGGCGAGGTCCCTGAGAGCTTGAAAGACAAGCAGTTGGTCACTTTGGACTTGGGTGCCTTAATTGCCGGTGCCAAATTCAGAGGTGAGTTTGAAGAGAGATTGAAGGCCGTGCTGGAGGAGATTGACAAGGCTGATGGTGAGATCATTATCTTTATCGATGAGGTGCACATGCTGTTGGGTCTAGGTAAGAGTGATGGTTCCATGGATGCTTCTAACATTTTGAAACCAAGATTGGCCAGAGGTTTAAGATGTATCTCAGCCACCACCTTGGATGAGTACAAGATCATTGAGAAGGACCCTGCCTTATCAAGAAGATTTCAACCTATCCAATTGAATGAGCCAAGCGTCGAGGACACAATCAGTATCTTGAGAGGTTTGAAAGAACGTTATGAAGTCCATCATGGTGTTGCTATCACTGATGCCGCTTTGGTGTCTGCTGCTGTGTTGAGTAATCGTTATATTAATGACAGATTCCTTCCAGATAAGGCCATTGACTTGGTGGATGAAGCTTGTGCTGTGTTGAGATTGCAACATGAATCCAAACCAGACTCGATCCAGATCTTGGATAGATCCATCATGACCATTCAAATCGAATTGGAATCTTTGAAGAAAGAAACGGATCCTGTTTCAATTGAAAGAAGAGATAAACTTGAGAATGATTTAAAGTTGAAGAATGAGGAACTACAAAGATTGACCGAGGTTTGGGAAGCTGAGAAAGCTGAGATTGACTCCATCAAGAACGCAAAGAAGGACTTGGAGCAAGCCAGAGTTGATTTGGAAATTGCACAAAGAGAAAACAACTTCGGTAAGGCCTCCGAACTGAGATACTCCAGAATCCCAGAATTAGAGAAGAAAGTTGCCCTAAGTGAAAAAGGTGAATCCAAGAACAATTCCCTGCTACATGAATCCGTCACATCCGATGATATATCCAAGGTTATTGCCAAAATGACAGGTATCCCAACAGACACGGTGTTGAAAGGTGACAAAGACAGACTGCTATACATGGAGGATTCTTTGAAAGAGAGAGTTGTCGGTCAAGACGAAGCTATCCATGCCATTTCCAATGCTGTTAGATTACAAAGAGCCGGTTTGACCAGTGATAAGCGTCCAATTGCCTCATTCATGTTCCTAGGTCCAACAGGTACTGGTAAGACTGAATTGACCAAATCATTAGCTGAATTCCTGTTTGATGACTCAAATAACGTTGTTAGATTCGACATGTCTGAGTTCCAAGAGAAACACACAGTGTCAAGATTGATCGGTGCTCCACCAGGTTATGTCATGAGTGAAAGTGGTGGTCAATTGACTGAAGCTGTTAGAAGAAAACCATACTCGGTGGTGCTATTTGATGAATTTGAAAAGGCCCACCCAGATGTTTGCAAAGTTTTGTTACAAGTTCTAGATGAAGGTCAATTGACTGATTCTCAAGGTACACACGTTGATTTCAAGAACACAATCATTGTCATGACTTCCAACATCGGTCAAGACATCTTGCTACATGATGATCAAATCTCCAATGAATCAGGTAAAGTGAGTGAAAAGGCCAAAGATCAAGTCATTGAAGCCATGAAGAGAAACTATCCACCTGAATTCATCAATCGTATCGATGATGTCCTAGTTTTCAACAGATTATCCAAGGATGTTCTTCGTAACATTGTTGACATCAGATTGAAAGAAGTTCAAGAAAGATTGGTCGACAAGAGAATGTCACTAGATTTGACACCAGAAGCCAAGGAATGGCTAACACAGCATGGTTATGATTCACTATACGGTGCCAGACCATTAAACAGATTGATCCAAAAGAAGTTGCTTAACCCAATGGCTCTATACTTGTTGAAAGGTCAAATCAGAAACAATGAGACTGTGAAGGTTAGTGTGAAAGATGATGAATTGTACGTTGAGCCAAACCACGAGGCTGATGAAGCTGTCCCACAGAAAGAAGAGCCATAGACACTCTAATGTTGTGGACGTTATACCGTGTAAATAGTTATTTATATTTAGTTCTTTACAAATACATTTTGTTATGATTGTTATATGTTTATTTGAATAAATACGTAAACGTGGCAATAAATAGGCGATAAATAGATAAATAGGTGGAATACATGGGGTATCAAGTTGATTGTGGTTGTATCTCTGATCTCTCTTTCCCCTCGATCAACTTCTCAGCCCAAGAAATGTCATTTTCGACGAGTTTGATCTCTTTATGTTCCAAAGATTCTGTCCAGATGATTTCAGCCGGGTCCTGTTCCGGTTCGACCCATTCGAAATTAGCACCGCTGGTCAGCCAATATTCTTGCAATAGGTAGTCAGTCTGGGGCTGAATAGTCTTCAAATTCTTCTTTTCCAATCTCTTAACGAAGTTCTCACTGGCAAACCCGTCAACACCATTCAGTCTGATGTCCAACTCGGCAATCTTGTCCAACATCTTCATCTCATCTGAATGCAGAAACTTGCTGTTCGAAGACTCACCATCTTCATACTTGATGAACTGCAAATGAGATTTGAATCGAGACCCAAACGCCAAAGTAGCAAAGAATCCCATATTCACTATGTATGTCAGTGCCATTGCATAGACACCGTATCTTGGATTGGCATCTAGGGCTCTCAAACCAAGATCAATGGCCGTCAAACTTCCCAGACCTGCACCAAACGAGTTGAAAAGCAGCTTGTTTCTCTTATTCTTCAGCATGTCAATGTAGTTCTCTGACCCTGTTGAAGTGCTGACGATCTTCAATGCCTGCTCCAGATTAATCGTATCATAGAGTGACTTTCTCAAGGCAAACTTCGCCGTTGACAAGTCAATGTGTTGGTCAGGATATCTCTTATTGAACTCTTGAAACAATGGAGGAATGAATTCCACAGAGAGGTTAAAGTCCTTGATTAGTTTGGCAATGACTTCATTGTTCAACTCCACATTTGGAGATCTCACCACCCTTCTGAACAGATCTTCCAGCTTCGGTAGCTCAGCGCTGTCAGATTTTGGAGCATATAAGTTGATTGTGTTCAGTGTAGTGATGACTGTTGATTGCTCTAGGCTCTTACGGCTGTTGTTGTTCAATATACCAGTCTTGACCGATTCTTCAAGGCTTTTGAAGTCATGATAATTTCTTCTCCAACTCAGCACCAGACCTCGACTTTGAGGACTACCCAATATTCTTTTCACTCCAAGCATTAGTAATGAGCCCTTCTCTATGGTCAAAAGCGATCTCAAGGGCCAAATCTTTGAGTTTTCTCCAAAACTTGGTTGGTGTTGATGTCAAGGATCGGATTTTCTGAAATTGCGGAGACAAACTTTGACACCACATGAAAGAAAGAAAACACCAATTGAACAGTTCAAATTACTCAAAAACAAACGCAAAGTATACCAGAGTGAAAAGACAGACCTCCTGTTCTCACTAATAGCAAAAAGAAACGGCTACCGCCACCGAAAATGGCAAAAAAGAGGTTCAGGCGAGATTCGAACTCGCGACATTCTGTGGGTGAAACAGACGTGATAACCACTACACTACTAAACCTCAGATGATGTGGTATCACGGAGTGGACGTCATTAGCGCTAGTAGTGTATGGTTGGGCTAGGTCTCGCAACAACGAGTAAGAGCTCAAGAACGCCCGTACGTATTGTCAAATGAAACCTAGAATAATAACCTCCTCATTAAGTACTAAACAGATTAAACAGAAGTGGGAATACGCGACCTTATAAGCACGACGGCGTGGCCAATGACACCCGCCGATCGGCTCGTATAATCCATGATCAATCTTCTAATTTAGACCGAACTTGTGGATATCACAATGAGATAAATGGCAGTAATGCTTAGTCACACCCAGCACATGGTTATGAGCACGCAAAACTTTTTATGGAAATAACTCATCGAATTGGGATCATGGCAGCTTGATTTTGAGCCATTGTATACATAATAGGTATGAATAATGGATTATCCAAAAACAAACTCATTCAGGTCACTGATGGATCGATTCTTTTTTTCCCGACTTGTTTTTCAGCTACAATCGAACGGCATGTACCAAGCTCGAAAAAAGCGAACGTCGTCACAAGTTCGTCGATTAATGATTAGTCGTAGCTCTAATCTGGTTCTTCGCCCATAAGTTGGTATCAGTCACATGTCACACGAGTGCTAATCGACAACTAGCTGGTTCCCTTCTGTAATATTTGTTATATTGCACAGCTGGTTTCTCTACAAATCAAGCTATCATGCATGTCATTAAAGTCGTTAATTAATCATTACTGGTATTACTATCTCTCTTCTCCATATCTGGGTTCATGGTTGTCTCACTTGACTCTTCTTCTTCTTGTTCTTCGATGTTTGGTGTTGGTGTGATCAAGTGACTTCTTGGAGTGGCACGGTCTTGGATCGTTGAAGGTGTGTTTCTCAAAAATCTCTGGTCAACATTGAACTGTGGATAATCACCCACCAAAGAAACACCAGTTCTTTCAGACACCATCGAGTCATGTCTTGACAGCGTTGGCACCATTTCAAACAGTGATACTTGTTCTTCTCTGTGTTCCGGCTTGCGTTTGGCGTTTCTTGATAGGATGAAATCAGTGATTCTTGATCTTGTTGAGCCCAACAGCTGGACAATGTTGATTGATTTGAAGATATAACCGGCGTTGTTACCCGCGTGTGGACCAAGTTTGCTGGCGTCGATGAAACTATCATTGGACAACCTTCTACCCAACACCGTCTTTCTTTCATTCTTCACTTCCAAGGAACGAATTGTATGGATCCATTCCCATACTGCAACACTGGCGCATAATTTGGTGAAAGCCGTAACATAAGTGGACCAAGTTCTCAAAGTTTCAGAGCACAAATCAATCAAGGTGAAGACATATGGCGTGCACAAAGTGACACAACAAAATACGGCAAGGGCCATAGTCCTTCTATGAAAGGCGAATTTCCTCTTCTTGATAACGTATTGCAACACTTCGAAATCAAACAATGTGATCAGCAACAAACCCATAGCGTAATGGATTGACTTTATCCCAATATAGGTTTTGCTCGAATGGTCAGACTTCCTGTACAAAAACCCATGAGTGAAATGGAAACAACTTGCCAGTATACTCGCCAGTAACCCCACGATTAGGATCCTCTTTCTCTTCTCATACTTGTTCATCTGTATCACCAAATCAACCCATGATATGTATATGAACAACAACGCCACGTCCCTCACTATGATCACCGCAGTAGAACTCGTCACCAGGTTTTGAATCTCTTCCGTATCACTGAAATTGGAAAAGAACTGTTCTTTCAAATAGTCTGTCAACTTTGACAGCATTACCGTATGCCCGACCGAGTGGAACAAGTTCGCCATGATCAAGGAATTGGGCAGCGTATTGGAACTCAACAACAACAGTGAGGACATCATCCAACTGGCAGTAACGATCCCCGATATCACGAAGCACAGGGCAACAACACCACCGACAAATGGCTCCTTGTTCATGAAGAGTGGGTCAAGATGATCGGAGATATACGTCAAATTGACGAAGAATTCACTTGAGGTTTCGAACATCACCGAGGAGAGGTTCGTCACGTAGAAAGCTGGGTAGTTTATGGCCAAGTTTTGACCATCTGTGAGGTTCATGTACCCAGCAGTTAGTTCATACATGTCGTAGTTGCCGTGCAAGTTTCCCAGGTAGTCGTCAAACTGCTTTACCGACGCGAGTGCTTTGTAAACTGCCGGCAGATCTGTCATATTTGCATGCTTCTTGTGTGGTTTGGGGGCTTTGACGGCACAAGTTAGTTCAGTTTCTTTGTTTAAAGAGGTTATCACTTTCGAAGTCTGCTGTGATTTCTTTTTGCTGCGGCCGCGAAAATTACTACTTACAGCGTAACTATGATAAGTTTGAATAAATAACATTTTGTTCATTAATTGAGCCATTAATAGGTCTTTGTACTGTTTCAACCCCTTCTATGACTGCTTCTATTACCACCTCTACCACTGAATGGCTTTCTTGAGAAATTACCAGGCGGTTTGTTAACTTTCAAGCCACCAAGTTTCCCTTCCAAATCACGAATATCTATGTCCACGATATCTGACTTCATCTTAAACTCATCATAGTTCGTATCGGTTGATGGAAAGGTCAATCTCACTTCAACAGAGTCACCATACTTGGATGTCATGATCTTCGGTTGCAGTTCCCTAATGAACATGAAGTTATTGATACCTCTCTTGTAGAAAGTGGATGAAAAGCCCTCTGGGTAATGTGGCAGTTCGTTGTAGTATGACTTCTTGGAAGGTCTTGAGTTGGAGTCTGATGATCTAGGTAAAGACACAGGAATGCTGTTAGGCTTGATTTCAAAGTGTTCAGGGAAAACTTCCCTGTCTGTCTTGGATGAGGTTGGTATCAGTTGTCTTGGGATGGGGTTGGACTCTAGTGGTAATGGCTGCATCTGATGGTAGAATGGAACTGGTTGTTTGTAATGCTGTGGTGTGATAGGCTGATGCTTATGTTGCTGCTGCTGCTGTTGTTGTTGTTGTTGCTGTTGTTGAGGAATAGGAGAAGCAAAAGTTGGAGGCACTAATGTTTGAGAGCTTTGAGGTGGTAGGTTAGAACGTTGTGGAGTCAAAGTCAATTGTTCATCATAGGTTGATCTGAAAACACCGTTAGGGTCATTAATAGCATGGTTTTCAAATGAATCAAAGCTCTGTGTTTGAGGAACTGTTGGTGAAGGGAAGAATCTTGATGTGTATCTATTTAGACTCTCCACTGAAGGTTGATGTTGGCTGCTTTGACTATGCTGTCTAAATGGTTCATCTAATGAAAATGGGTCAGAATCAAAAGGGGACCAGCCGATGGCAGAATCGGACTTTGTGGACAGTTGTCTCTCTTCCATGTGACCAGAAGTTGAATTGTTCCAGATATTAGGTGACTTCCAAAGGCTCTCATTTGTGTTGTCATTGGATCTATTCAAGATCTCAGAATGCTGTCTAGATTGCAGTGAGAATGGTGTCCTGTTGATCTCTTGGAAGAACCCACTATTGGAATCCACAGGTCTGGCCAATGGTGATTGGTTTAATGACTGTAAGGGAGTACCAACTGATTTTCTGAAGCTTGAAATCTTGGAGTTTGGTGAAGACCAAGTCATTGAAGAATCTGGGGAAAATGCATTGTTTAAGCTCTGACTTCTAGGTTCAGGAACAACATCATCGATCTTGTTCTGTAGTTCATTCCATAGAGTACCACTATTGCTTCTTGATGAATCATCCCAGTTGAACCTACTTCTATTAGGTGCGATGTTAGAAGATGAAGATTGAGAAGAAATGGAATGTTTTTCTGTGTTGATGCTTAGCGTCTCTGGTAGTTTCTCAATAGGATCGATCTCAATATCTTTGGTGGTCTTCAGTATCTGAGGCTTTGCCTGCACCTCTAATGGTTGTGTTGGCTTTGGATCGGCTTCTTTCTCTGTCTGTGCTGGTGATTTCGCCTCTGGTTGTAGCTGTGACTGTGATTGTGACTGTAACTGTGGTTCTGGGGTATTCTTGGATGATGATGCAGAGCTCTCATTAGGTGAAGGTGAAGGGGATGCAGATGTGGGCTTCTTGGTGGCAAATTTGGAGTTGTTGATAGTATTAATGGTTCTGATCTTCTTTGTAACTAACTTCAACTTGGTCGTACCTGGAGACTTACTTCTTCTTAGGAAATCTTTGGGACCGGCGGTGGCACTTTGTGCCGTGCTGTTTTGAGCTGCGGACTGCTGTCTGAACAAGTCGTTCACGCTCTGTGACTTGAACTGCTTCTTTGGTTTGGTGCCATCAGACATTGTGCAGCCAAAAGGGTAGAAAATGGAAAGATCCACAAATCAATGTGGCAGGTGGGAAATGAGAGATTGGAGTGGGGGCAAAGGGGTATCGGGAGTAAAAAAGTGGAGAAAGTAACGATTGGGAGGCCAGCTGTCAAAGCTAGGCGCAGGAAACTGTGGAATGGCACTGGGAAGTGGGTTTTGGCGCCTTTGTATACTAAAAAGTCCGTCCCATTTTCATATTTTTTTTCTCTTCAGCAGAGGTACAAAAGAATTTTTTAGCGAGAGATTACCTAAGCGATCCTAGCATTGTTACATAATCACAATAGCCGACTATTTATTCAGAGCTTGCTTAATCTTATGAAGCTCATCTTTGCATGTCTGGGTCTCTCACCGAAGCCTGCTGAGTTGGAAGGATCATCAGGTCCGCGATCTGGACCTGCTTTCTGCGGGAGGTTGCCCAGACGATCTGTTCAGCGACGTCTCTACCTGACAGTGTCTCGTAGATTTGGTACACTTTCTCAGCTTTCTCCTTGTCACCATCGTGTCTGACAGAGGCAAACTCCGTCTGTACCAACCCAGGAAGGATCTCAATAACTCTGACATCTGTGTCTTTGTATTCTTTTCTCAAGACATCGCTGAAGGTGGAAATCGCAGTCTTTGTAGTACAATAAATGGCACCACCAATATAGGGATCACGGCCAGAGATTGAACCGATGTTCACCACATCACCAGAGTTTCTCTCCTTGAAATATGGAAGTACCAGCTGTGTCATTGTAATCAGCCCTGTCAAGTTGGTGTTGATCATCCCGAGGACATCAACGTGTGGGACTGCACCAAGTCTGTTAAGACCTTTAGCAAAACCGGCATTGTTCACTAGTATGTCCACTCTTTTCAACACGTCAGCACGGTCTTCGCCAAATTGGATGATCTTTGGGATATCTGAAAGGTCTAACGAGTACACCTCAACTTTGATCCCAGGGAATTGTGCCTCCAATTCAGCCTTGACCTCTTCCAGCTTGTTCAGTCTCCTAGCGATCAACACCAGTGACACATGGCCCTGTGTGACCTCCGCGTACAACTTTGCCGTGTCAGCTCCAATGCCGCTGGAAGCACCTGTGATAAGCACTGTCTTTCCCTTCACCAAGTCGAAAACCATCCTTAACCCTTATTAAGCACTGTTTTAAGTTTCGTTTTCCCCAGATTTTCGTAAACCCCTAGCTCCGTTTGCCTCGACGTCTCTTTCTACGCTCGACATACGTACGCGAAATTGTGGGGAAGTGACACATCCAACTGGCGCAGTGTTACCCAATAGTCGTTCTACGAGAAGGTGAATGCTGGACATATATTGCAGAGCAAGGCACAAGAACTTAGAAGCCTGGAGGAAGCCTATCTGTATGCCTTGTCGCTCATCGTGGCCTGGTGTGTAGGCAAGATCACCACCTCGCTAATGGCACAGTTTTGGCGTCTCGAAGTGATGAACACCACCAAATCGGCAATATCCTGAGCGTTCAAAGGCTCATAGTCCTTGTAGACGCTCTCGACGCGGGCAGCATCCCCGTCGAATCTCGTCAAGCTGAAGTTCGTTCTGATGATCCCTGGCTCAACCAGTATGACACGGATGTTGTAAGCGATCAGCTCTTTTCTCAACGACGTGGTGAACGCCTTCACTGCTGCCTTTGTAGAACAGTAAGCAGCACCACCTGGGTATGGGTCCTCGGCAGCTAATGATCCGATGTTCACGATGTCACCTTTGTCGTTCTTCTGAAAGATTGGAACCACTAATTGTGTCAAAGTGATCAACCCCAGAGTGTTGGTCTGGTACATGATGTCAATGTCGCTCTGTTTAGCAACCCCAACACGGTCCAACCCACGAGCTAACCCAGCATTGTTGACCAAGATGTCCAGATTGTTGATCAGCTCAGAAGGAATGGCATTGAAGAACTCGAGGATCTTGTCAGACTTGGACAAATCACCGAAGCTAACGTAGACGTCAGAGTCCTTCAGGGTTGGGTACTTGGAGATGTATTCCTGCTTCAACTCCTGCAGTCTAAGCTCGTTGATGTCGATCAGGATCAATTTCAGCTGGCCCTCAGCTTTCTTCAGGTACTCTCTTGTGATGGCTTCCCCGTTCCCGGCAGCAGCACCTGTGATGAGGATGATCTTGTTGTTGAGTGACATTGTTACTGTTGACTACTCTCTGCTGACTACTGACTACGTCTCGAGACACCCAATGCCTATTTATACTCCAGCCCCGTCCCCGTCCCAGATCGCTCTCAGAAATCTCCTCAGGTCATCGACAACGGCCAGGCCCTCTCTCTCCATCTTTTGTGTCACTTTTGGGTTATTGACGCAAAGTCGTTTTCAGCCCTATTGTTACCGGCCACGCTGCCAAAAGAAACCAAAGCCGGCCCAACGCCGGTTCCAGCCAACAACAGAGTCAGATCCTTCTTTGATCTCGAGAAAGTGGTGCCAAATGGTGCTTTTGTGGCTCTTATTGACACCGCATTTGTGCCCAGGACCCACATTCTTGTCACGTTTGTGTTCCCAGCTGTGTTTTTGTACCCACTGGTGAAAAAAATGGCCAAAACCACATCAAAAGTGCCATTTTTAGCACTTGTCGTCACCACAGTACGCAGAGGCCACTACTGAACACTACAAGATGCTTCTGACAGGTTTTGCTACTGTGCTACAGGCTGCTTTGCTCGGCCAGGCTGCTGCCATGGTGATCAAGCGTGAGGACAACACCACGTCGAACTCGACCATTGCTGGGAACTCCTCCGATACTGGTTCCACGCCAGATCTGTCCTCCATCTGGAACTATGAACAGGACAAGATCCAAGGTATCTCACTAGGTGGTTGGTTTGTGCTAGAGCCTTATGTCACCCCTTCCCTTTTCAGCCAGTTTGGTGACAACGAAGAAGAGATCCCAGTCGATGAGTACACCTTTACTGAAAAGTTGGGTAAGGAGGAAGCTGAGAAGCAATTGGAGAAACATTGGGAAAGTTACTATACCGAGGATGATTTCAAAGACATCAAGAAGTACGGTTTCAACTTGGTTAGAATCCCTATCGGTTACTGGGCTTTTGAATTGTTAGAAGATGACCCATATGTTCAAGGTCAAGAGAAGTACTTGGACAAGGCCCTAGGTTGGGCTAGAGACAATGGTTTGAAAGTTTGGGTTGATCTACACGGTGTCCCAGGTTCTCAGAATGGGTTTGACAACAGTGGTAAGAGAGGTGCTGTCGAATGGCAAGACACTGAAGAGAACTTGGAAGTTTCATACAATGTTTTGAACTACATCTTCAAGAAGTACGGTGGTAAAGATTACCAAGATGTCATTATCGGTATCGAGATTGTTAATGAGCCATTGACACCAAAGTTGAACGAAACTGATTTGTTGGATTTCTACTACAACTCATACTATGATTACAGAGTCACACATGGCTCCAAGAACCACTTCATCGCCCAAGAGGCCTTTGAACCAATTGGTTTCTGGAATGATCAATTCAACAACGATTACACCAATGTTTCCAAACCATTCCTAAACTCTTCTGTCTCCAAGGATTTCTTCTATGGTGTTGTCATTGATCATCATCATTACGAAGTTTTCACCAAGGAACAATTGGAAAAGTCCTCCAATGTTCGTGTCCAAGATATTAGAAATTACGCTGAGAGTATTGGTGCCACTCAAAAGTACCACCCATCTCTAGTTGGTGAATGGTCCGGTGCTATCACTGATTGTGCTAAATGGTTGAACGGTGTTGGTACGGGTGCTAGATATGATAACACATTCAACGAATCACAGTTGGTTAGAAACAGTCCAGAGAGTGCTAGTACCAAATATCTAGAGTTAGATGATGATGAATACGAAGAAGCCACCGACGGTACCCATTTCAACTCCACCACTTTCAAGAAGAACAAGAAGACTGAAAACCAGGCTAAAAACTGCTCCAGTGTCCTACACTTCAAGGACTTCAGTGATGAACACAAGACCGATATCCGTAAGTTCATTGAGATTCAATTGATTGAATATGAGAAGAATAGTGCCGGTTGGATCTTCTGGAACTACAAGACTGAAGATGCCATCGAATGGGATTTCAAGAGATTGACCGATAAGGGTCTTTTCCCACAGCCTTTTGATGACTACAAGTACTTCCATTCCAACGGTAGTGCCATTGTTGACGAAGAAGATCAGAAATCAAGTGGTTCATCCATGATCACCGTCAATTTTGGTATGGTTGTCGCTGGTATGTTGGCACTGGCCATGAGTTTATAGGCATTTTACCATTTTATAGAGGGATAGTTATAGAGAGAGTCTAGAGAAACCCCATTTGCATTTTATATAGAACACATAAAAGTTGTGACGCGTTTGAGGCAGTTGTAGGCTTAACTACAGCCAGGCTATAACTATGGTGATTACTAAGCCCTGTTCTTTTGATTATATAATATTCGCGCTTTTTTTTGATTTGGGCTATTTTTAAATTTTGCAAAAACACCGCTAAAATTGAAGCCTGAAACAAAACTCGAGCATTGAACGCTTTGTGTCAGTTTTTGCTCTGTTTGCTGTTCTTGAGACTGTTTTCGATCTTTTGACGCTCCAATTGTTGTTTACTTGAGACTGTTTTGCCCTGCTAGAGAGACTCAGATCACCAAAGATCGCTCATTGTTCAAATCACCAAGAAATATTTAAATATTCAAACACTTGGCCCACATACAACTACAAACAGGAGCTAACAAATAACGAACCAAAATGAGACCTACTGTGCTTCTGCTGGCGCTGATAACACAGGTGCTGGCCATCAGTCTGGACGAAAGTGACTCTGACTCGATCTGTTCTGCTGCTGGTATCGCCCTAGATGGTGCCTCACATTACTGGGATAACTCAAAGGGTATCGGTCTACTGACCAGTCCTTACTATTGGTGGCACGCCGGTGGTATGTGGGGTGGCTTCATCGACTACTGGTTCCTTTGTAATAACGACACTTACGAAGATTACATTTACAACGCGCTGATTGCCCAAAGAGGTGATGCCAACACTTATATCCCATCTAACCAGTCCACCACTGAAGGTAATGATGATCAAGGTTTCTGGGGGTTAGCCATCATGGAGGCCACTGAGAGAAACTTCACGAATCCAAAGGACAAGGACATCCCTGGTTGGTTGGCCATGACCCAAGGTGTGTTCAACACTATGTGGGCTAGATGGGAAACCGAATACTGTGGTGGTGGTCTAAGATGGCAAATCTTCACCTGGAATTCAGGTTACAACTACAAGAACACCATTTCCACTGCTTGTTTGTTCAATTTGGCCACCAGATTAGGGAGATATACCGGGAATGACACCTATTTCGATGTTGCTGACGAGGCTTATGAATGGTTGGTAAATGTTGGTTTCGTAGTTGACAGCGATGGTACTGTTGTCGTTTATGATGGTGCTGAAATCGATGATAATTGTACCTCCATCACCAAATACGAGTGGACTTATAACTACGCCTTATTGCTTGCTGGTAACGCCTACGCTTACAATGCCACTGGTGAAGACAAATGGTTGACTAGAGTGAATGACATCTTGACCGGTTGTGCCACTTTCTTCAAGAGTGATATCATGTATGAGAAGACCTGTCAAGGCACCACGGCTGGCTGTAACAATGATCAAAGATTATTCAAGTCCTTCTTTGCCCGTTCCCTTGGCCAAACTGCTAGATTGGTCGACTCCACCACTGATCAAATCATGGAATGGATCAAAGCCAGTGCCACTGCCGCTGCCCAGTCTTGTGTTGGTGGGTCCGATGGTGTCACTTGTGGTCTAAACTGGCAAGAATCAGGTTGGGATGGCAAGTATGGTCTAGGTGAACAAATGTCCGCTGCTGAAGTGATCCAAACTTTGCTAGTCACCTCTAAGCCAGGTCCTTACACCAACACCACCGGTGGTTCTTCAGAAGGTGATGCCTCTGCTGGTATCTCATCCATCGGTACCAACACCGCCTTGTCAAGTTACGACATCACCATCACTGGTAAGGATAAGGCTGGTAGTGGTATCATCACCGCTGTTGTCTTGGCCCTATTGACCGGTGGTGCTGTCTGGATGGTCATCTAGATGCTGAGAAACAGAAATCAAAAAATATTCGTCTTTTATTATTGTTATTCAACTTGTGTTTACTTTCCTTTTGTGTATTTTGTATATTAGAGATTTCGTATGAGAATTAAACTATTGTACGTAATGTAAGGTTTAGAGTTTAGATGCACCCTTCTTTGATTAGGGCACTAGCTCGGCTGAAATGAGATCGATCATGAACCTATATGCATGCTGTTGCCTCTTGAAGCTCGTAGTTGGCTTTGGTGATCCTTTGAGCAGCTTGCTATACTTTAACGGTCGGCGTCGTTGAATTGTAGTGCAGCTTTCATCCGACAATTAACGAGTTCATGAGCTTATATCTCATTCTACTAATACCAGCCACATTGTAAGTTGTGAATAATACGTCTAGCAGTGTACGTCGTCTTACTTACACTGATCAAGGCTTGGAAAGCAGTGAGTTTTCACTCTGAATTTGCCACAGAGCGCCAACTGCCCTTATTTGTTGTGTTTTTACCATCGGGTTTCACTTTCCAGCGGTAAAGTTTGGGAATTTTAGGTCAAATTTGAAGGTTTATAGGAAATTGAATTTCAAAAATGAAAGTTGATGTCTATAAATTCTAATTTGAATGATAATTTGCAAAATCTATTTGGGAATATTCAGCTTATTTAAAGGCTTTAGCTGAGAAATAGGCGACCACTGCTCTTCTAAGCTTGAGTTTCACTCATTTCTAGCCAAAGTTATGGATATTCGATGTAAGCACACCACGACTTGTTATTCCCGAATTGCAGTTGAAGAAAAAAAGAGATTAAGAAGGATCTGACGCCTAGCTCGTAGGCTGAAGCCTGAAGACAGCAGAAGTTATGTTTTACTATTTAGTTGTCACTTTTGCTTCTAAAATGAGGTGCACATCTGTCAAGGGTCCTCTTATTTGAAATTGTGTCAAAATTGGCCGAGATCAGTATAAGTGCATAATCTCAATCTCATCATCTCCTGTTAGAAAATACCCAAAACTTTCCATAATTTCCTTCCAGCTGCCACAATGAATCACATACTATAATGAATGAAACACAGGTCGTCTGGCCAGACGTTGCACCACAGAAACTAGGCACTGTATTGACAGTTGCAGGCTCAGATTCATCCGGGGGAGCTGGGATCGAGGCTGACATTAAGTCCATCACTGCCAATGGAGCCTATGCCCTCACCGCAATCACAGCGTTGACTGCTCAGAACACTACTGGTGTCAAGAAGATTACATATACTGACAAGGAAACACTGAGAGAGCTGTTTGAGAGCAATTTCAGTGATGTTGAGATCGATGTTATAAAGACTGGATTGCTGACGCAAGATGCCATTGAGATTCTAAGCGAATACGTAAAGAAATACCATCAGGGGAAGGCAATTGTCATCGATCCTGTTCTTGTTGCCACCACGGGCGCTCAATTGACCAAAGGTGATGTCTTGAAGCTAGCTATCGACAAATTGATCAAGGGTGCCACACTTATCACCCCGAATTTGATTGAGGCTCAAGAGATCTTGAAGTTGTTTGAGACAGAGATTGAGATCAAGTCAGTTGAGGATTTGGAGAAGATTGCAAAGTTCATCTCTGATAAGACTGGTGCTTTAAATGTCCTTGTGAAAGGTGGTCATATCCCATGGACAAAAGAAGGCGAAGTTTCCAAATCCAATGAAGAGAGTATTAACGTTACAGACGTTTTATACTCATCACTAACTAATGATTTCAACATCTTCAAGTCAGAGTTTGTCAATAGTAAGAACACACATGGTACAGGATGTACACTAGCTTCATCAATCAGCGCAAACTTAGCTAGGGGCCTCACCGTCTCTAAAGCCATAGAGCTTGCAATCAGCTACGTCCACGGTGCCATCATCTCCACTTCACAGATTGGTCATGGTAATGGTCCACTAAACCATGTCTTTAACGTTGTTCCAATTGCTTCTTCCTCCACAAAGAACTTCACTGGGTTCCACGAGGGTCACTTTGTCGACTTTTTGATCAATCACCCAACGGTAAAACCATTCTGGAATTCTTACACACACCACCCATTTGTCTCCCAAGCAGCTGATGGCTCACTACCAAAACACCAGTTTGTGCACTACTTGAAACAAGACTACCCTTATTTGGTCCAATATGCAAAAATTCATTCGGTGGCTGCCAGTATTGCCCCAGATCTCCACTGCTTACAACGTGAGATCGAGATCTTGCAAGATATCAAAAAGGAACTTTCTTTGCATACAGAAAAACTGGAGAAACAAGGGAAAATCGATTTTGACTCTTTGGTTTTATCACCTGCATGTCAAAAATACGCTGACTACTTGCTGAATATCAGTAAAGATGGCGATTGGTTAGAGATCAATGTTGCTTTGGCACCTTGTCTGATAGGGTACCATGAAGCTGCTGCCAATGTTGAAATCACAACGGATAACCCAGATTATAAGAACTGGCTAGAATCATACAAGAGTGATTGGTACAAAGAAGCTGTTGAGCTGGGAAAACAGAATTTGGAACGTCACTCTCGCGGTATTAGCTCTGAGAAGACATTGAAGTTGGTCAAGATATTTGCTGATGTTTCGCTTCTGGAGGTCAACTTCTGGAACGATGCTTTGAACGCTACTGAATAGAGGATAGACAACGCAGAATAGACGAAATTCTCCCGGATATTCACCCAAAAACGAATCAAATCTCGTAATTGCATCTCTTTAGTGGGAGGTGTAACTACGGTAACGCTATCTCCGGAATTCCGCTTTTGTGTGGGCGCTACCAGAATTTTCTAGAATTTTCTACGCGGTTCAAGAAGCGTCCCGAAAAATGTGTCAACTTTTCTAGATTCTTCCATGCAAGGTGGCGTTCCAGGGGCGAATATGTGTATAAAAGGGGTCACATTCCCCGTCTGTTCCCAGGAAGTCTCACTTCAGAGATCATCATTAATCACTTGAACACAGACTCCAACAAACAATGCTATCATTCGACTACCAACCAGCTTATGTCCACCAAGACTTCTTCCGTCCTCAGAGATTCGATCCTTTCGAATCATTGTTCGGTTTTGCCCCATCTCCAGTGCATCACCATGCTCCAGCTCACCACCCACATGCTCATCACAGACAAATCAGAAGATGCAGACCTCAACAACATCACAGACACGTCCAACGTCCACAAACTAGAAGAGCTGAGCCATTGTTTGACTTGTTCAACATCTTAGAAGAACAGAAACCTCAGAGACCAAAGACCTATTCCAAGATCGTCAACGGTAAGAACACCTTCAAGATCGTTGTTGGTAACACTGCTAACTACAAGACTTACTTCATTCATTACAAGGTCTCTGACAGAACATTGATCATTATTGAATCAGAAGAAGAAGATTTCCAAAAGATCTACAGCTTTGCCAATGGTTCCATAGACTTGGATAACATCACTTGGGAATTGGTTGAAAACTCATTGGTTGTCCATATTCCAAAGGCTAAGAAGTCAAACTTTGTCCTACATCCATCTGTTCCTGCCACAAGAACCCCATCAACTGAAGAGACCACTAAACCAGAAGTTGAAGAACCTGTTTCTGAACAAGAAGTCTCGGAACCAGAAGTTGAAGAGCCAGAAGAAGAACAAAAAGAAGTCAAGAAAGTGGAGGTTGCCCATTCACAACCAACGCTTGTTGAGAAGCCAAAATCTTCCAAACCAAAAGTGATATCCATCAAGATTGACTTTGAAGACTCTGATAGCGAAGAGGAAGTCCCATTATCCAGACAAACTTCCCACACTGAATCAGTTCAATCAGAAACTGAAGAATCACACTCAGAGGGAGAAGAATCAGCCCCATCACAATCAGAATCAGAAGGTGAAGTTGAATCTAAAGTTCGTAAATTGGTTGATCAATACGAGTCTGCTGAACAACCTTCCCCAAAGTTACCAAAACTGACTAGAAAGGTCTCTATTGAGGAAGTTGAAGATGAAAGCTTCTTGCAGATGGATTTAGATTAAGCAAGTTCAAGGGTCTAGAACAGTTTGTATATTAGTGTAATTTTAATGAGATTCATGACAACAATTTAGTAGCCCCCACTATCACTACATCAATCGATCTACAAACAATGTTGAGTAATATATACATTTTTATCTATCGTCTCTTCTCTAGTATGGAATACCGTTCGTCATCTTTTGGAACTTATCGTAACCAACAGTGTACAAACTTTCGTATGACTTTCTGATCAAACCTCTCAATGAGCCAATGACTTGCTTGTCATCCTTATCCAAGAAGAATCTATTCGTCAAGTTCTTAATAGTCTTTTCCTTGAAGCAAGGCAAACCACTGCCCAACATTGGAGTAACATTACCAACAATCAATTGATAGAATGGACGAACACTCAAGAAACCTTTAATGAACAACTCTTCAAACATCTTGAATGATTCTGTTTCATTAGAGCCACCCATCACCTTGACCATTTCCTTAGATAACTTGAATGGGACAGCCTCAAAAGTGACACCACCTGGAGCAATATCGAAACAGAAACCAAAATCAATGTGTAAGATGTGGCCCTTGTCATCATACATGATGTTACCATTGTGTCTATCTTTGAATTGTAGCAAGTAGGAAATGATAGAGTAAGCAGCCAACGATTTCACAAAGTTGTTTCTAGCATTTTCAAATTCAATGGAGTCCTCATTACCGAACTTACTGACAAAGTACTCATATAGACCATTGACAGCTTCTCTACCCAACATATCTCTTGAAATGGAGTTTGGTAAGACATCAATAACACCACAACCCGGAGCAGTAGCAGTGACTCTATATGGGAAACAGTATAGGTCCAAACCTGAGTTTTCCCAAATACTCTTGAAGATTGAGATCAATTGCAGAGCCAACACATCTTGTCTACAATCATCACCAACTTTGAAAATTGCACTCTGCCATCTTTCAATCTTGATGGTTTCACCCTGGACTTCTTCAAACTTTCTGATCTTGAATGTAGCCATGAATGGGGCCTTAGCATGTGATTGTAAAGGCTTACCTGAACTTCTGTTGATGTCAACGACAACACCATCTGGATTGGAAGGCAAATAGACATTTTCGACAACGTCAATCAACTTCATCTCTTCATCAATCTTCAACTTCTTTTCAGCTTTGGTCTTCTTGATGTAAGGCTTCAATTTACCAGAAATGGAAGTGACCTCATTGAAGAATTTGAATTCAGTTTCATAGAACACTTTATCGTCAGTGCTGAAGGAATCAATCATTTCTTGCATGACGACATCCAGACGAGGCTTGATAGAGTCTTCAATGGTGGCATCTTCATCCTTATAACGATTAGCTAAGAAATTCCAAATGATTTGATGGGCAAATAGTTGGTCAACTTTACCAGTTTCAACAATGAATCTACCAACATAGCCCAAAGAGTCAGATCTCAAACTTTGAACAATTTGTGGGACATAGAAGAAAGTCAAGTTAACATCATGGGACTCCAGAGATCTCATGTTGTATTGAATAATGAATGGATCATTGAAGTAAGGTGGTTGGAATAGGTTGATTGATTTAGTTGGGGCGATTGGCTTGGCTAGAATCAAATACTTGTGTAGTGATGGGCTCTCTAGCAAATAGTCAACAGCCTCCTTGTACTCTAGGGCATATGATGGATTAGCAGCAATCAAGTCTTTCAAATATTTGTTCAGGTTACCAAATCTTGAGACCAAACCAAAGGCTAAACCTGGGGAGATTCCAAAAGCCAGTGTGACCAATTCTTGGGATGCCTTTGGAGCTTCACCTTTGAATTCATGCGGCGTCAATGGGCTCAGCCAGATCATAATTTTGCTGATTTCATCTTTCAAGAAAACCAATAATAGATTCTTCTTCTTGATCAAAGCACTTGGAACTTCTAACAGTCTGATCTCTTCAAAGATATTGATCAACAAAGCATAATCAGATTTGATCTTTAAATTGTTACCACCAAATGGATAATGACTTCTGACAGTGAACCAAGATAAAGCACCATCTAAGATAGAGTTAATCAAAGTGGAAGTGAATTTGGATTTGATTCTGATGTGCAGATGAGTAACGTCTAGGGCAAATCTGATCAATTCATTTCTGATCAGTCTGGCAAATGGATGCAAACTAGCCTTCTTCAACTGGCCAAGACTATCAACGACAATGCTTGTGAAGATTTTCAATAGGTGATCACTCTCAAACAATGTACCTTGGAAATGAGAGGAGAAGAATTGAATGATATGAGAATGAATAGACAAGTTCTTGGACACCAATTTGGAGACATAGTTCACTCTTAGTTCATCGGATGGAGAGTAGGTCATCTTCAAGAAACCTTCATCAGTCAAGTCAAACTTCTTACTGAATAAGCCAACCTCTCTCTTGATGGAGTTTTGCCAGCCAACAACAATTTCTGATAACAACAAGTATGATAAGTCGTCATGACGTTCTTTGATGATAGATAACCAAATCTTAGTAGCCGCCTTCACAGAGTCATCCTTCAATAGTTCGAATGGTAGAGAGACCAACTCGTGAACAAGACCAGCGCTGTTCTCTTCATTCTTTCTCAGGATCAAGATAGTGGCAATTGAATCTAACAGACCAATCAAATCATCGTCAGAGACGGCTTCACCTCTAGCCAATTGTTCTCTAACATTGTTAAATTTCAATTCTTTAGCCTCTAGCAAGTTCTTTGAAGCAACAACATCTTTTTGGCCAGCCAAGTTGTTAGCTCTCCAACCATATTGAGACAGGAAACCAGCGATTGAGTTTTGGTTCTTGATGGATTTTTGGTGAACATTGGATAATTCGAAGTCAGCAGGCAGAATGGTACCAGCAATTTCAATGGCAAATGAGATACCCAGTTCAACACCATTCATTCTTTGCAGCAGACCCAAGTCAGAAATGTAGGATTGCAGCAGACTCTTCATGTCCTGGTTGGTCTTTATAAGGGCAAGTGTACACCATTCTTTGGCTTTCGTTTGAAATCTTTCCAAAGTGGCAATTCTCCACTTTGAGGAGTCAGACAATGTCAAGGTAACCTTTGAATGTTTCAATGAGAACTCTCTTTGTGGTTGGTATTTGTTTCTACCAGAGTCCACAATACTGTCGAACAACAAGGTCAAGATATCCAACAATGTGTATAAACTCTGGGTGTGACATAAACTTGAAGGAATCTTGTTCAAGAACAGATTGGCAGATTGGAAAGCAGCATCTTGTAACAGGAAGTTTCTGTGACAACACAAGATGAAGATCTTTGTCAACTGGGAGGCAACCTTATTGGATGTGAAGTGTTCATTACCACCTTTGGCAGTCAATTTGATGAATTTGTTAACAACAGAAATAGCAATGGCACCAACTAGTTTCTCAATGTTGGCTTTAGCAATGGAATGATCTGAGAAGTAATGTAAGATTGTGGAACATTCACCAGCATTGGTTCTCAAGTTTTCTAGCAATGAAGTGGCTGAGAGGAACATCAACTTTGGGTAGGATAAAGTACGCAATTCCAAACCGTTAGCATTTGATAGACCACCAATGATGTGCTTCTGGTCTTTGACATTGTGATTGGAGGAACCTCTTCTCAAAACAGTGTTCAATTCGAATGAAGTCTCAGCATGCTGTCTTGGGAAATCAGCGGCCAATGGTGGAGAGTTCAAGGCGATGATCTCTAAATCTTTCTTATGTTTCAAAGTCAAGTCAGAAGTCTCACTGTAACCATGGACAACCAAGTTGAACCAGAAGCTTCTGAACAAGTTGATAGTTTCAACATCATCTTCGCTGAAGGTCAGTGGTTCAGAAGATGGCAATAGTTCAGCTAACGGATTCAATAGGTAGGAGATCTTTGTAGCAACTTCAGAAATTTCACCATGAGATCTATGATGATCACTGTTCTGGACATCA
The DNA here is from genome assembly GCA_030574855.1 of Taiozyma rabaulensis. Lineage (NCBI taxonomy): Eukaryota > Fungi > Ascomycota > Saccharomycetes > Phaffomycetales > Wickerhamomycetaceae > Taiozyma > Taiozyma rabaulensis. The sequence continues at coordinate 289,187 of JAJMFP010000001.1, forward strand.
CCTCTGGAAACAGCAGTCTTTAACAATTCATCCAAGTAGACCCTGTACAATGGGTCATCAAATTTCCCTTTCAATTCTCTTGAGATTCTCACTCTGGCGGCAACAATAGAGTCAACAACCTCTTTGTCGTTGGCATCGGAGGCTCTTGAAATAGTATTGGCAAACAATCTCAACAATAGAGTGAATTCCTTCTCAGAAGAAATGGTGGCAATACTTGAGAACCCAACAAGTAGGTAGTTGTCCAATTCTTTTGAAACCTTTTGGAACTTTTGTGATAGAACAGTTGAAGTCAAAACAGTGATAGTTGGATCGTCATAAGCCTTGGTCATTTCGACAGCAGAGGCGATAGCGTTCTTGAAGATGTTCTTGGTGTGCTCATTGGTCAGATTAACTGAAGAAATTGACTGATGTTGTAAACCCAAAGAGTTGACAGTGTTTGCTCTGGAGACTCTTGGTTTGAGGTGTGATGAGAATGTGTTTCTGACACTTTTCAATTTTAGGTCACGTAGAGCTTGAATAGGTTCACCATTAGCATCAACAGCCAATAAGTTAACCAGAGAGTAGATGGTAGTGATGATTGAGTCTTGGTCTAAAGGTTTCAAACCTAAGGCCAAGTTTTGGGAGATCTTCTTGACAAATGATGAATCAGTGGTTGGAGTGGTATTCGAAATGATCAATGGGAAGGTGTGGATCAAATCACCACTAATGTTCTTACTGTCTTTGTAAGTCAATAGAGAACCCAATGAAATGATACTTGGAGCCAATCTGAGGTCAACAATTTCAGATTCATGAGACAAAGCAGTCTTGACAATATCAGTAGCATAGTCCTCAGAAACAAGATTGATTATCAAACCCGTACCAATGATTTGCAGTGATAAGCTCTTTGTTTCAAAAGCCAAGTTAACGCGCTCATTTGATGACAAATTGATGTATGTTGAGCCATTGTCCAGCTCATCAATTTGTCTAACAGCATTTTGGACCAATAATTCTACCAAGCTCAAATTGTAAGTTAGTGAATTCTTGATTTCATCAATTTGGGAGACTGATTCCGGTTCAGCATCATAATCAGCAGCATAGAGTTTCAATAGATGAGTGATTAGATCGTCTTTAGGATCAGCTTTGATAATTGAAGACAACACGTTGTTAGACAGTAATTGAATATACTTGGTGAACAATAGGGCATTGAACTCATCCCCAGTTGTTTGGTAGGCCAATAGATAAGTGTAGTCCAGCTCTTCTTCCAGAGATCTTGAGACGATCGTTTCAAAAGAGTCCAAGAATTCAATGCTGAATAATTTGAAGATTCTTTCAATCAGGACGATTTCAAAGTTAATTGTTGAACCAACCAAAGATTTCAAAAAACCCAGTAAACTGAAGTAGCTTGCCAGCTTTGAATCATCTTGGACTTGGAATTTGGAGATGTATTGATCAAATAAGACTTCAACTTTCTCCTTGGTCTCAGGAAAGCTTTCAGAAATGGAAATGATAGCGTCAGTCAACTCTTTGGTTAAGTAATCCCAAGGTGAGGGACTCAACTGTAAAGATAAATTGGACTTGAACTTCTGCGATGGAGATTCCAAGAAGTAAGGAGCCAAGACAGCAAGTAGATCATTGGCTTGATGTAGAGTTTGGACGTGTTTGCTAGCTTTCGTCAATGAGAAGATGATTTCTAGTTCTTTGTGGGTGATAGGAATACTGGAAATATCAGGGTGGGCAACCGCGTTTGCAAGCTTCAAAATGTCACCAGATAGACCAGAATGGTGGGAAGAGCCGTTGGTACCGTTTAGAAGCGAACCATTGGCGACACCGTTCAATTGGGAACCCTCTTGAGATGGTTTTAACGAAAGGACGGCCAATTTGTCCAGGGCTCTGGACCTAATCGTGCCACGTTGGATCCTGTAAAAAGAGTCAGTAAGATGCCAAATAGAGTATTGGGTATCCTAGCACTCCAAACTTACCCTAGGAAGTCCATCTTTGAACAGATCTGTGGGTTTATGTCTGTCTGAGCCTGTTTATGTTTCGCTTTGTGGCCCTTTCAGCTCTAATGCTGAAAAACTCCGCGAAATCGTTTTATAAGGGTGATGCTTGATTAGATAATCGCTTATGTAAGCACAATAGGATTACCCTGTTTTATCGCTTGAACTATCAGAACGGCCTTTCCGTATTCTTTTGACCTAAGAAGCATCAACTCCACATTCACACTCTGGTCCATGGATCCCTATGTCAATGAAGTCCTAATACAACACTCTGATGAAGCACATTTCCGTCCTAGACAGAGCTCAGGGCTTGCTACGCCGCTGATGGATCCCTCATCTCCCTTCCCACCTGACAGTGCTGAGACAGACATGACTCCACAAACGAGGCTTTCTTATGCTGAGAAGATAAGAAGATTCCAAAGGTACATGAACATCAATGGTGTCGATTCAGTGAAGGCGGCTGACGGTGAAGCTGGGGATGCTGATGATTTCTATAACACAGACGCTGAGCCAAAGACTAATGTTCGTTATGTCAAGAGACCGTATGAGTTCTCCAATGTTGATGATATCACGGTTGCCGAGTCCACTGTCAATTGCTATAACATTTATGACATGCATAAGACCCAAGAACAGATCCATATTGACCCTCTGTATCATCAGCCGGGACTGAGGTACGATGACTCGCTGATCATTGAGAAATGGGATAGACCCATCGCTACAGGGAACACAGAATTCATGGAGTACAAAATGAATTTGACAGAGTGTTTTGGTAGATATATCTTTATCTGCTCATATGATACCATTGTTGTGCTCAAGGATGAGAAGGAGTTCAAGAAGTTTGAAACAAGGCCACGGTTTACAACGAGAGAACACATGGACGCCTCAGTGATACGATTTGCCCCACATTCCATCAACTACATCAAGATATCAACCTTCAAAGGTGTTAATGTCCTCATTACATGCTATGATGATGGTAGAGCTTCATTATACGACCTCGACAAATTCATTCGCGATGAAGAACTACATTTGATCATACAGGTTAAGTTGACTTCTTCAGTATGGGGTGCGGATTCCAAAGGTGACTTTCTTGCCTTTTCAGACAATTCACATGCGGTCTCATTGTTTTATGTCAAAGACGATTATGTTTATCATACAAGGTCCTTACAACTGATACATAATATCCCAGCTTTAGAGATAGTTAGTGTTTCAGAGAGCTCCATACACATTGTTTGTGTCTGCATATCAGGAGAACTGGTGACATTTAGGTTTGATGTTCAGAATGAGATTGCGGTACAAGAAAGACCATTAACACAACCGATGATTGTCAATATCCAGGAGGTTAGACCACAGATAAGATACACCATATCACACCAAATAGTCAATCGACTAATGCTGCAAGAAAATGGATGGACCATTCATCATGTTCAGGAAAGTGGCTTCAAAGAGGTGTACAACCCAGAATACTTGGGTGTGGAATCAGACGTTGATGTGATCAAAGTTTTGAAGAATTCAAGAGTGCTGGATCTATTGCCTAGCCATCTTTGTACGTCAGATCTTGGTGGTGCCGCAACTTTTGAAAATTTACACACTCACACCCGATTCGACAGCGAGAACAGAGCATTCAACAGATTAAATCCATTCAGTGATAAGTTCAACAGAATCAAAAAGGCATATTTCGAAACAGATTACGAAAATGACGACTATTTGACTTTAAAGGATAAGTACTTGATTATCACAACGGTGTCCAAAGCTGGTCTTTACAGGGCATCAAACCTGATTTGTAACAGTGACACGGGAGATTTGTTCGAGTTTCAACTTCCTGGTGATCTGGAGTATTCCAATAGACTCTCAATCACAAAAGTCATCCCAGAGTTGTCGATGGTAATTGTTGCTTCACAGGCCGGTTTTTTCACCATCTTCAGGCTGGTAAAGCATCGTGGGCTGCACTCCTTACGTGAAGAATACGTGGTCCCGTTCGATTGTGATCCTGAAGAGATGATCGATGGTGAGACCATTACCGGTATTGGAGTGAAGAAACTGGATGATGATGCGTTTTGGATTTATGTGTCATACAGAAGTGGCCATATCCATAAATATGAGATCCGTGAGAGATCGCACAATCCGTTGGACGATACGATTGTGTAAACCGTGAAATACTTATGAACTTTACGAACACTTGATACTCCTCCGTAGACAGTAGGCTTTCAGACTGCTGCAGAATGGCCACTTTGTATTCAATCACGTTAATAGTCAAGTGCCCCTACCGTATTTTTAGACTGGTGCCGAATTTTCCAGAAGGGACTCGATCCGCCTAGCTCCCTCCAGTCCCTTCTGGAGCCCACTAAAATTTCCACCGAGCCCGCCTGGAACTTTCTAGAATCTTCCAGCAAGTACCCGAAAGAAGAGCTCCACGAGTATAAAAGAAAGCAACATCTCCATTCCACTTCGACACCCCCAATTCATTTCACCACCATTACACACACATACACTATGGACGAAACACAATTCACAGACAGAGCATTGGCCATTGTCACCAACGCTCAGAAACTTGCTGAAGAACATGCCCATCCACAACTACTACCTCTGCATCTACTAGCTGCCTTTGTTGAAAAGCCAGAGGACGGCTCCCAGACATACATCCAGACACTGCTAGAGAAGGGCCGTTTTGACTACCAGCTATTCGAGAGAACTGTCAACAAACACCTTGTCAGAACACCTTCACAGAACCCAGCTCCACAACAAGTGACTCCATCATACGCCACTGGTGAAGTGCTAAAGAAAGCCGCTAAGGTCAAGACACAACAGAAGGACAGTTTCATTGGTCAAGATCACATCCTGCTTGCTTTGATTGAGGACAACAACATCCAGTCCATCTTGAAAGAGTCCAGTGTCACCGTTGAAGGTTTGAAGCAACAGATCTTGACTCTGAGAGGTAACCAGAGAATTGACTCCAGAAGCGCAGACACAAACCAAGAGCTAGAGTACCTAACCAAGTATGCCATTGATATGACAGAGCTTGCCAGACAAGGTAAGTTGGACCCAGTCATTGGTAGAGAAGAAGAAATCAGATCCACCATCAGAGTGTTGGCCAGAAGAATCAAGTCCAATCCATGTTTGATCGGTGAACCAGGTATTGGTAAGACTGCCATCATTGAAGGTGTTGCCCAGAGAATCTTGGAAAACGATGTGCCATCCATTCTACAGGGATGTCGTTTGTTCTCATTAGATCTAGCTGCTTTGACTGCTGGTGCCAAATACAAAGGTGACTTTGAAGAAAGATTGAAAGGTGTCTTGAAAGAAATTGAACAATCCAAGATCCTGATCGTCTTGTTCATTGATGAAATCCACATGTTGATGGGTAACGGTAAAGACGATGCTGCCAACATTTTGAAACCTGCCTTATCCAGAGGTAACTTGAAAGTCATCGGTGCCACCACCAACAACGAATACAGACAAATTGTTGAGAAAGATGGTGCTTTTGAGAGAAGATTCCAGAAGATTGATGTCAAAGAACCAACCCCAAGAGAAACTGTTGCCATTTTGAGAGGTATTCAATCCAAGTATGAGATCCATCATGGTGTTAGAATCTTGGATTCTGCCCTTGTTAGTGCTGCTCAATTAGCCAAGAGATACTTGCCTTACAGAAGATTACCTGACTCTGCTATTGATTTGGTTGATATCTCATGTGCCGGTGTCGCTGTTGCTCGTGATTCCAAACCTGAGGAATTGGATTCTAAAGAACGTCAATTACAATTGATCCAAGTTGAAATCAAAGCTTTGGAAAGAGACCAAGAAACAGATCCAACCACAAAGGAAAGACTACACCAAGCCAGACAAAAAGAAGCTTCATTGGAAGAAGAGTTACAACCATTGAGAGAGAAGTACAACGAAGAACGTCAAGGCCATGAAGAATTGACTTCTGCTAAGAGAAAATTGGATGAATTGGAAACCAAGGCCATTGATGCTGAGCGTCGTAATGATACCGGTGCTGCTGCTGATCTGAGATACTTTGCCATTCCAGAAGTCAAAGAAAGAATCGCAGAATTGGAGAAACAAGTTGCTGAAGAAGAAGCCAAATCAGGTGCTGGTTCATTGATCCAAAACGTTGTTGATTCTGATACCATTGCTGAAACTGCTGCTAGATTGACTGGTATCCCAGTGAGCAAATTGACCGAATCTGAAAATGCCAAGTTGATCACCATGGAAAGAGAACTATCACAAGCTGTTGTCGGCCAAGGTGAAGCTGTCAAAGCCGTTTCCAACGCTATCAGATTGTCAAGATCCGGTTTGGCTAATCCACATCAACCAGCCTCATTCTTGTTCTTGGGTTTATCAGGTTCTGGTAAGACTGAATTGGCCAAGAAATTAGCTGGTTTCCTATTCAACGATGAGCAAGCCATGATCAGAATCGATTGTTCAGAATTGATGGAGAAGCATTCAGTTTCCAAGTTGTTGGGTACCACTTCAGGTTACATTGGGTATGAAGAAGGTGGTTTGTTGACTAACCAATTGCAAAGAAAACCATACTCTGTTATCCTATTTGATGAAGTTGAGAAAGCTGCTCCAGAAGTCTTGACTGTGCTATTGCAATTGTTGGATGATGGTAGAATCACTTCAGGTCAAGGTAAGACCATTGATGCCTCCAACTCCATCATTATCATGACTTCCAACTTGGGTTCCCAATTCATTGTTTCCCAACCTCAATCCAAGATCACTGACCAAACCAAGGGCTTAGTGATGAATGCTGTCAGAGGTCACTTCAGACCTGAATTCATCAACAGAATCTCATCCATTGTCGTGTTCAACAAGTTGTCAAGAAAGGCCATCCACAAGATCGTGTCCATCCGTTTGAAAGAAATTGAAGACCGTGTTGCAGAAAGTGACAAGAGTTACAAATTGGATGTTAGCACAGATGCCATTGACTGGTTGGCTAAGAATGGTTACACTGAAGATTTGGGTGCCAGACCATTGAACCATTTGATTCAAAGAGAAATTTTGAACAAATTGGCTATTTTGATCTTGAAGGGCCAGGTCAAAGACAAGGAAACCGTTAGAGTTGAATTGAAAGGTGACCATTTGAATGTTTTGCCTAATCATGAAGCTATTGCTTACGATGATATGGATGTTGATGTTGAAGATTGGTCAGACATTGAGGATGAAGATGAAGTCCCAGCTGATAATCTAGATTAAACCATCACTAATGCTATGAAATTTCAGTTCGTTATATAATATTAACCTTACATTTTTAATGAAGATTTGATAAATTAGACAAGTCGTAGTACAACTATCCTCTCTACTAAAGATCTACATTGAACAAAGTTGTAATAAAACCTAACGCAGTACGTAAATATTATAGTACGTATCTCTATCTAAACCTTTGGTTGGTGAACCACACTGACGACACCAGCGTCATTATCATAGTTTTCATCATCTGGAATAGCATCAGAAAGTTTCAAGCCACTAGCATGAGTTCTATCCCATTCAGCCAGTTCTTCAACTTTGATACTAATGACTCTGTTACCCAATTCACCATTTTCCAAACGGTAACGTTCAACACGATGTCTGTAACCATAAACTTTTGGAAAGATGAATTGCCATAGCACGTAGTAGACGAAACATAGAGTCAATAGACCGATGGAGGTTAGGATATATGAAGCGTAGAAGAAGCCTAAATCTGGATCGGTGGTGGTGTAGTTACCCTTGCTGTCCTTTGGTGGAACTAGAGGCATGATCAGAACGAAACATTGGTATAATTGTTGGATGATTAGCAAGACTAATGGAGTCTTGAAATGGTTAGAGTCGTCAATACCAGCCTTCTTTCTTTGTCTTCTTAAGAAGATTAGACCTAATGATAATTGCAAGTCAAAGATGTAACCAGAGTATGAACCCAAAGTGATGATGAAGTTGTAAGCACTACCAGCTGGGATACAGATACTGACAATAGCGTTGACAACGAAGGTGGCTAAGATTGGACCTGGAGCGTGAAGACCGTGCCAGTTAGTAGCAACCCAGAACTTCTTGAATGGCAAGACACCTTGTCTACCACATTCTCTCAAGGATCTAGAATGGGCGATAACAGCTGGGATCAAATGACCATAAGCAGATAGACCGACAAGGACACTCAAAGCTCTAGTGGCAGATTTGGTCTTGAAGACATTTTCGAAGAACAAACTAGCGGTCAAGACACCAGACTTCTTGATCTCAGCGACGGTACCGGCACCAGCAAAGTAAGCAGTGACACACAGGATGTACAGGATGAAGATGGCGAAGAAAGTAGCTGGGACCAAGATGTTGTAACCTTTCTTTCTAATAGCAGGTGGCAGTTCGTTGACAACCGAGACCGGGTATTGTAGACCACCGTAGGCAAAGGAGACCTTCAAGATAGCCTGGGCAATTTGTGAAGCACCAGCACCACCGGTGGTACCTTCCCAAGCGTTGTGGAAGTTGGCAGTTGGGTTCTCAACAGAGGTACCACCAGCCAACACGACAAACCCGGTGATGGCAATGAACAATAGGGAGACGATCTTAGCATGGCCGATCCAGTTGGATAATCTCAAGGACCATTTGGTACTGACAGTGGCTAGGATACAAGTGAAGGCCAAGATGGCAGTGGCCACACCTCTTTGCTTCCAACTAGTGACTTTGACATCAGCAGCTTTCAAGATGTATTGGCCAAAAGCGATAGCTGAAGAGTTCAAGTAGGAAAAGATGACGTTAACAGCAGCATAAGTAGTTGGAATCAAGAACTGTGGTTCTGGGTAGGCTTGTTCCAAGTAGGCGACATCACCACCAGCTCTATTTGGGAAGTATTGGATATATTCGATGTACACCATCAGTCTTAGTGATGCAATAATGAAACCAATGATCCATAACACGTATGAAGCACCAACGGACCCGATTTGTTTCAAGATGGTACCTGGAGTGGAGAAAATACCGGTACCAATGACACCAGACACGGTTAAATAAACCAATGAGACATAATTCACGTTGTAACCCAATGGGGACTCTTTTTCCACTGGGGCACCAGCTTCGTTCAGTTGAATGTTTGAATCAGAGGAGTCGTCACCACTGTCGATGTTGGACAGGACCTCGTGGTTCTTGATATCATAAGTCTCTTCACCAGTGTTATTACTGGAGCTCTGGTGGGAGCCGACCTTCTTTAACTTGTCGATAAAAGCCATAGTTAACAATAGACTATATACCCGATGAGATGAGATCGATCTTAACTTTTAGTGGATCAGAGGCTGTATTTATACAAGGGCAGAGCCGGTCGCAGAGGACCCTGAGGCCAACAACTCACAAGCCCGACTGTAGTGTGCAGATGCCGTGTAATATGCCACAACAATGCACTTTGTCTTGGTGGTTGTGTCAAAGTATGGCGTCGGTCGGAGCAGCATGACAGGTACTTTTATTATATACGCTGTGGGCACAGATCCGCCTGGTAATCTGGGATTTAACGAGGCAGCACAGGTACAAAAAGGACACCTCTCCGCCATGCGATGCCTAAAGAAGCCGTTGATGGTGCAATCCAGGGTCGGAGCTTAATTATTTTGTCGCTAAAAGTGTCACAAAGTGTGGATGTGATCACCGCCGTTGTGGCATGGAAGCAGCCTGGCAAAAAGTGTGGACAGAGCCAAAAACACAGAGTTCTAGTGCTGCTCAACGGCAAATGAAATAACCTCCTACTCAAGCCCACACAGAGAGTCTTGGAAACCCTCCAACTGACCAATTATAAGCAGCAAGGCTCGAGAAATGCCAACTCTCCCCTAAAAACATCCAAAATTGCCAGATCTGAAGTCCGAAGTCCGCAAAATCCAGAAAATGCTGCCTGAACCGGCTCATCGTCGCCGTTACCCGCACGTGACCCCGGCCAGTGGCCCTACCAGGAATTTTTAGTAGGAGTAAAAAAAAATTTGCAAACTTTTCAAGTGCACAGAGATAACCATAAAGGTCCTCAAATTATCGCCACTCTCCAGCTAAAATGGCCTCCAGAACTCAATTCGAAAACTCAAACGAAGTCGGTGTCTTCTCCAAACTGACCAACTCATACTGTCTAGTCGCTGTCGGTGGGTCCGAGAACTTCTACTCCTCTTTTGAAGCTGAACTAGGTGATGTGATCCCAATCGTTCACACCACCATCGCTGGTACCAGAATCGTCGGTAGAATGACCGCTGGTAACAGAAGAGGTCTACTAGTCCCAACCCAAACCACAGACCAAGAGCTAATGCACCTAAGAAACTCCCTTCCTGACTCTGTCAAGATCCAAAGAGTTGAAGAAAGACTATCTGCTCTAGGTAATGTCATCTGTTGTAACGACTATGTTGCCTTAGTGCACCCAGATATCGAACGTGAAACTGAAGAACTGATCGCCGATGTCCTAGGTGTTGAAGTTTTCAGACAAACCATTGCCGGTAACGTCCTTGTCGGTTCTTACTGTTCCTTATCTAACCAAGGTGGTATTGTCCATCCACAAACCTCCGTTGCTGATCAAGAAGAATTATCATCCCTACTACAAGTCCCATTAGTCGCTGGTACCGTGAATCGTGGTTCCTCCGTTGTTGGTGCCGGGTTGGTTGTTAACGATTGGTTGGCCGTTGCTGGTCTAGATACCACTGCTCCAGAATTAAGTGTTATTGAAAGTATTTTCAGATTACAAGATGCTCAACCAGAAGCCATTTCTGGTAACTTGCGTGATACCCTTATCGAAACTTACTCTTAGGTTTCTTAATGGTTTTACGATAGAAAAGTTTACATTTAATTTGCATTTGGTTTTTTACATTTGGTTCGCTTGTTTTTTTATTCAATACAGTACTTTGTATTTCTACGTCTATAATTTAGATATTAGTTATGATTATAATTTTGGGCACGGTTTTAGCAAGAAAGACACTTCCTTGGCTCACGCCAGGGTGATGGTGGGGTTGAATACTTTGGTTATATATAGTTTTAACAAGATTATTCATCCCATCAAACACTACACTTGTAGACCAACTTACAACTCGAGTATAATACAAAACCATTTATTTATAAATTAACAAATCACACATAGCTCATTCATTGTAATCTCTCCAACGTAAACTTTTCTAAATCAACAGCATCTTGATACACACCCGAACCTTCTTCATTATAGAACTTGGCGTTGGCATAGATTCTCAACACAGCTTCTTTGAAACCTTCCAAGTCTTTCAACTTACCTGATTTCAACTGTTGTCTGATGGAGTTCAGCGCCACTGGTCTTGGAATCAGTTGGTAGTAGTCTGGGTATAGCTTCTTGGATGGTAATTCGATGAAGTATTCACTCAACAAATGACCGTCTTCAGCAGTTTGGGATTGGATGTCATCCAACAACTTCAAAGACTTCTGCACAAATGGTGATAGTTCCTTCTTGGCCTTCTTTGTAACACTGGTATCAGGTTCAGAATAATCGTCAGCTTCTTCATCATCTTCGTCATCCTCATCAGAATCAATCTTTGGTTCCACAGTGGCAGATCTAGATCTTTTAGCACGACCATTTGGAGTAGCAGTACCAGATTCATCATCATCCAACACATCAGAACGTCTCTTGTTTCTTCTATCCCTTGAAGCTCTCTTACGAGCAATAGCAGCCTCGACGGAGTCATTGTCATCATCCATGGCCATTAACCATTGTTCTTCAGTTAGACCGTCATCATAATAGACACGTTTCTTTTCTCTGGTACGACCCAAATCCTTAGCAGCTTCTGGTTCCAAATGCTGAGAGATATCTTCAGTGAACACTTCTGGTAGTTCAGATTCTGGCAACAATCTTTCCTTGTACCCACCAGATCTGGCTTTGATCTTTTCAGTAGCTGATCTTTCCAAATCCATCTGGGCAAACAATTCTCTTTCACCATCATTTCTAGCCAAGATGTCATTCAATTCTTCATCATCTAATTCATCCTTCTCATCATCTTCTCTTCTACCTTCGTTTTCCAACAATTGTTTCAAAAAGGCTTCTTGTTCTTCAGCAGTAGATTTGTTATCGAACTTACCGGCCTGGATAACCTTACCATCAATGTCTAATTTCTGTAGGGCTCTCTCCAAGATGACTTCTTCCACAGTATCAGTGGTGATCAATCTTAGGATTCTAACTTCATTCTTTTGACCAATTCTATGGGCACGATCTTGGGCTTGTAAATCTTGATGTGGATTCCAATCAGTGTCAAAGATGATAACAGTGTCAGCAGTTTGTAAATTCAAACCTAAACCACCTGCTCTTGTGGACAATAGGAAACAGAAGTATTCAGAGTTTGGATCGTTAAAATCCTTCAACATACCAGTACGGTCATCAGCTTTCGTACCACCATCTAATCTCAAGTATTGTAACCCCTTCCATCTTAGATAATCTTCCATGATATCCATCACTTGGGTCATTTGGAAGAACATCAACACTCTGTGACCTGAGGCCTTGAATTTAGGTAACACTCTGTCCAATAATTCAAACTTACCAGCAGCTCTCCACAGATTTTCTGAAGATTCTCTATATGGATTGATAACGTTTTCAACTTCTTCAAAGACATAAGGATGGTTACAGATCTTTCTCAATTGCATGATCTTGTTGTTCAAACCCTTGATACCAGATTTAGTAGCACCACTGACACCAGCACCCAAGAACAAGGCATTGTGTTTCAACATCTGTTGGTATAACACGTACTGTAGACCAGATAGTTTACATTTGATGACCTTTTCAACCTTGTCTGGTAGATCTTTTTCAACTTCTTTCTTCAAACGACGTAGCAAGAATGGTCTCAACACTTTATGCAATCTTCTGATGACCAACAACGTTTCTTCTTCTGACAATTCAATCTTTTCTTGACCACCGGTGTTAGCAAATGGAGTATTGAACCACTCGTCAAATGTCTTCACAGAATTGAAAACCTTAGGTAGCACGAAGTTCAATAGAGCCCAAAGTTCTGGCAAGTTGTTCTGTAATGGAGTACCTGTTAGAATCAAACGGTTCTTTGTGTGGTAATATTGTGAGATGGTGCTTGACAATTTCGATTGTGAATTCTTCATACGATGACCTTCATCGATGATCATATGGACCCATTTCAGTTTGCATAGAATAGGACGATCTTTGATAATGTATTCAAAAGTGGTCAACAAAACATTGAAGTTACCAGATTTAACGTCATGAGCCAAATGTTTACGTTGAGTTGGAGTACCTTTGTAAACGATAGTCTTTAATGAAGGAGCCCATTTTTCAAATTCTAATGTCCAATTGGTGATGGTGGATAATGGGACAATGACCAAGTAAGGACCAGGTTGTTTCTTCTTTTCAATCAAGTAGGTGATCAAAGACAAGGATTGAATAGTCTTACCTAGACCCATTTCATCGGCCAAGATACCGTTCAAGTGATTGTTGTAAAGTGAAACCATCCACTGTAGACCTTTCAATTGATATTCTTTCAATTTACCACCGACCAAGATGGATGGTTGTTCAGTGATTTCTTCCTTCACCTTGTGAGCAACTTCATAATAATCAATCTTTTCTCTTTGCTCATCAGTGAATTCTTCAGGGATAGTCTCACCACTAGCTAGTTTAGCCTCAGTTTGTTGAGTTTGCACAGCTCTTGCCAATGAGTCCAAGAATTGATTAGTTTGTTTCAATAGATGTGTAATTCTTGTATCCTTGGTCTTATCTAACAATGCCAAATAAGCTTCTTCATCATTGGCTTTCAAGGCTTGTAAACGTTGTCTAGCAGTCTTTTCTAGCTTCTTACCCTCATCTTTCTCAATTTGGGAATGTAGTTGGGCAATTGATCTGGAGAATTGGAATCTCTTGTTAGCACGTTCTTCTCTTTCAGATCTGACTTCCTCAATTTCTTCAAGAAGTTTTTGGATCTTTTGGGTTTGTAGAGCGTGTTCCAATCTTTGCTTTTCAGCTAGTTGTTGTTTCTCTAGTTCTTCAGCTAGTCTAGCAGTCTGCTTGGTGACAATCTTCGGTCTGATTTGTAGTGATCTTTGGGCAGTTTGGGTGATAGGATGTGTCTTTAGATAGTCTATGGATGTGTGCGCCTTTGAACCAACAGATAGTAGTAAGTTCTTTCTCAGTTGCTTTTGCTTGTTTAACAACCTTAGTGACTTCAATTCAACAAGGGCATTAATCTTCAATTGATCAATGTTCTTCTGTAAATCATCTGGGGCATTTAGCGATTCATCACCATGCTTGAAGGTACCGATGTTAGCTGGAACCTTCTCCAATTCGACGATTCTTGCTGATATCTTCTGGGTGATCAATGATTCGACCTTTGTGTCCTTGACCGATTCTTTGTCTTGGTACTTCTCAATGGTAAACTTATCAATAACACCCAAGTTCTCCAGTTTCTTTGTGAAATCAGCGGTAGTCTTGATCTTATCCAGTGTAACTTCATTCTCATGGGCAACGCCGTTGGTTGTGGATTGGAAACCCAATGATTTCTGTGTACTTTCTGGGATGTCCAAGTCTTTTGCCAGTAATTGCAAAGATAACAGTTGATTTTCCAGAATCTCTTGGTCATAACTTCTCTTTTGCTTCTGTGAGGCTGTTCTCAATCTGGCCTTCTGTTCTAGGTACTTGTCCTCGGCCTGGCTGACTTTGAAGAGCACTCTCTCGAGCTGTTTCTCTTCGGCTGGGTTGGCCTTTGTGAAGTGTAATGATCTGTATCTAAGGACGTGTAGCTCTAGCTCGAGTCTGGAGGTCGGGAAAGTCTCAGCGGAAGGAGTGTTAGAAACAGCGGTGGAGTCTGCGCTGGCCACCACGGAGGAGGGCTGTGGCGACTGCTGGGAGCTCATGGTTGATGAATCCGGCTTTTATCTGATGTGTTTGTCTATCAGTGGCCACAGGGGGGCAATCAGCAACGCAGTTTTAACGGGGGAAAAGCAGGGAAACAGAGCGGGAGACGGCGGAGAAGACTGTGCTGGTGGTGGGCGCTGGCACGGGGCGGGGGCTTTGCAATTGGAGCCTGTGTATAGCAAATCTGCCTTGTCTGGTGTCTTTGTTGTTTTTCACGTCTTTCGAGCTTCGTTTTGGCTTTCGAATGAAAAAATTCAACGCCGGAATTTTTCGCGACTGTTATGTAAGCAGTAGTATAGTGATTATGTAATCATAGAGGTTAAGCGTGTGGCAATTGCAAGAGCCTGAGCCATGAGTGCGACCGGGGGAAAGAGGTCTTCTTCCCTCAAGCTACTGTGTCAAATCTACGTTGACTTTAATGACGCTCTCAGGGTCTGTGTCAATATTTAGAGCGCGTTTTATAGCGGTGACGCGACTTAGCTCCACAGTCATCACTATACCGAAGAGAAATCCAGTGTTGAGCAGTGAAAAGTCAGTGGTGGACAATTCAGAGTAGTATAAGCTATATTCGGGACGCTATCTACCGATTATATAGACTCAGCGCTCGACAAATGCGTTACGTCTGAGCATATCAAACCACCCAACCTCATCGCGTTGAAAATCTCGAAATCAATAAAAACACAGGAGAAGAAGTACTCGCTTGTACGTACGACTCACTCCAAACCGCCAGAATGGACGCCGAAACGCCTCTGGGAAACGGGCACCAGCACCAACCCCCGAATGGTGTCCAGAATCATGACACACGTCGCCCTCAGCCTCGTGAGTGTGCTCTATTTAGTGGTTTTTCAAACGGGTACTAACCATAAACAATAGCGAGACAGCTCTCACCTTCAGATTCAGAAGAGATCCATAATGGCTTTTCCCACCAACAACAATTACCACCACAACCTCACTCTGCCAGTCCAGTCTTCAACAAAAGAGTCCCTCTATCGCTTCCCGCACCTTCAGGTCGCCAACCTCCACATCAACAACCTCAACCACAAGGCTCTTACTCAGCTCCACAGTCACACAATAGAGCCTCGCTGTTCCCACAGGACTCGCTGGAGTTTCATGCTATATCAAGGGCATACCAAGACTGTACGTCATTCAAACAGTCATTAATGAGTTTGGTTTCCATTTGCGAGACCTTGAAGAGTGAGAGTATAGACAAGAACATACAACTGGCCGACCTACTCCAGCATAATGAACAACAGACACAGACCATCAGTGATCAGAATGAGAGAATTGAATTCTTCAATGAGAAGCTGATAAAGACCGTGGAGCTGCTGAAAGTGCTCCAGAAGGAGAACTTGGACTTGAAAAGAGAGAATGCATCGTTGAAAGGTAGAGCTCTAGATAAAGATGTATTCATTGAGAATTCAATCAACATCAAGACTGAGAACAATGTTCTTCAGCTGCCTCTGCTAGAAGAGGTTCCGGAACCTGATTACCCAAGTGAATTGAATTCACCAGGTGACGAGTTCCATGATGCTGCTGAATCAATCGACGCCCAGATTAATGGCTCATTGGATGAACTAGAAATTCAACTTGGCAGTGAGAAAGTGGCGCCAATGCCTACTCCCCCAATATCATCGAGCCTCAATGGTCATGCTACATCAAATCCAGCTCCAGCCTTGTCTCAAGTTCAACCACAAGCACAATTTCAAACACAATTTCAAGCACAAGTTCGACCACAACCTCAACCCCAACCACAACCACAACCACAACCACGGCCTCAACCTAAACCACCTGTTCTAAGTACAAACAACAACTTGGATCAAATCCAAAGACCAATTACCTTTGTCCATGATTCACTCTCATCGCTACCAAAAGAAACCCCAGTCAGAGCTCACAAAGATCCTACCCCTAGTGCACCAACGGCAGCCCCAATCAACACGCAAGCTACGGAAGCTGTTGCACAAGCTGTCACACAAGCCAACAATAAGGAAACCATCCAAATCGAAAGTCCGGTCCTCTCACAACCTGCAGCCCCTATTGATACTCAGACCACTTCTCAAGCTAATGTTGAAACAGTCCCACGAGCTGACGATACTCCAAAGATCACTGGTGCGCTAATTCCAGCCTCAACCAAAGAACCAAAGAGAAAGCCAGAGAGCGGCAATTTGATCAAACTCGATTTCAAGCTTTCGTTGACTCCGGAAGAGATTGAAAAGAGCATCAGTGACGAAGAGGATCTGATAACCACTTTGCTTAATGACTCCAAGGATGTGTTAGAAAATCTCCAACTGGGTGCTGCCTTCGAATCCTTTAGCGATGCTGAAGTCTTATTGACACTCCACCATGCTCAGACAGAAGAATTCTTTTTGCTTCAGAAGAATACCACGAAGAAGAGAACTGCCAATAATGAAGTCTTTCAAATCACGACAAACTTCCACTGCTCACATTGTGGCGAAGATGTTTATTCGCTTCTGTTTGACTCCAAGATTGATGAATTTGTAAGACTGTCCAAGTTTACTGCTAGCCACACTTGTGATTTGGAAAAAGTCACCAAAGCCGTGTTGTCAACTTTGCCACAGGACAATCCCACACTAAGATTGGGAGTCACCAATAGACTTTCACAAGTGTATCAAGAGTTAGGCTCTTCTGCCTTCATGATCTATTTAGCGATAAGATCTGACATAAAGAAAATCACATACGAGACAACAGTGTTTATAGCTTCCAAGATTGTCAAACATATCAACTACCTGGTTACAAATCACAGCGGTTCATCCCTGGCTAACTACAAGGGAATACTTGGTCGTGCTGCATTTTGGTACTTCTTTAAAAAGACTGGGATCCAAGATAAGGAGAAGGTTGAACAGATTAAAACTTTGCTGAATGGTGAGGTGGACGATATGAAGTATGTGGCCAGATCTTTCAAGCTCTTGAATGAACTCATAGATGAACATATCGCAGGAGGAGAGAAGAAGAAACTGTCATTGGCTGCTACTTTGACTGCCCTAGAGTCACATGGAACGTCTTTTGCCGTGTTCAGTGGGTCAGAAGTGCTATTGAACTGCTCAGAATCACAAATGGTTGATTTGATCAAGAGAGATGTTAGAAACGCTGCTAGTGACCATTCAGAAACCGTCGCCAGTCTAACTGCTAGATCTAAATCATCCAAGACTAAGAGACTGAAGATCCACAAGATGAAAGAATTGGGGATCTTGGAAGATGTGTTCAGAAGTGAAGAAGACATTGCACAAAGATGTTCACATGAAGACTGGCCTCCAACTAAGCCAACCGTGACATTGGACAAGTACACTAACAGAATAGAAGAACAGTTCTGGGAAGGCGAGACTGTCCGTGAGGTGAAGGTCACCGCTGATGACTTAGTCAAGCTTAATGGTCCAGCTTGGAAGAACTTCGATTCAGGTTCAACAGATGCCATTGTTTTCCAAAACGACCTACCTGTCAAGTTCATTGCTGAAAAATGTGTCAGATACTTGGAAGTTGACCAGGTTGAAATTGAAAACAAACAAGGGTTCAAACATCTATTGGTGGTGTCCATGAGACTTGCATCCAACGCTGCCATCCCATTATCATTCTGCTTAGCTGCTAACAACGACAGAGAAACTTGGTTGAAGTTCCTGGTGACATTCTATCATTACAACAGAGTGCTATTGAGCCGTATGAACAAGTATCACATTGTGACTACCAGTGATCCAGGTGTGAAAACTGCTGTTGATTTGGCCTTCAAGAATGATAACTTCCTATTCCATACTTCTGTGCACCATCTGATCAAAGACATTCAAAAGTTTACCCTTGCCTGTGATCATGATAAAGTTGAAAGATGTGTCAACACAATGATGCTATCCACTGTCTTTGCCAAAGTTGACCAAGCTAAGAATGAGTTGTTAGATATGTTCATCCCTGCCTACAAGACTATCATGAACTACGCTTATGCCACTGTCAAGGCCTTCACTGCCACATTCTCCAGAAAAGGTCTTTACAAAGAACTTGGTGTCTTCAGTACCCACTCTTCCAAGGAGTACAAAGAACTGTTAGACTCAATGGACAACCCAACCAACATTGACATGATCATCAGTTTGTCCCAATTGCAGAGCATCAAATTGGTCAATGCCCAAAGAGATTACTTGAAGCCAAATACTGAAAGTGACAAGAGAGACCTTGTTCAGTTTGGGAACATCGCCTATGGGCTCACAATGACTTTGTCACAATTCCTGATGGCTGTACCTGGTGAAGTCAATGACACATTCATGGTTGGCATGAGACCAGATATCAAAGTCTCTGAAGAAGAGTTCTATCAAATCATCAAGAATCTATACCTAAACTTTGAGATTGAACCAAAGTTCTTTGAAGACCACAAGATCAGATTCAAAGAGTTGTTCAGCTCCAGATTCAAGGTCCGCTGGGAGAACGGGAAGGCTAACTGTACCAAGTGTATTGACAGTGAGGAAGAGAGATACACATCATGTCCACATGAGATCACTGTGTTGATGAAGCAGAACAACTTGGTCATGACCAAGCCTATTGATTACCACAAGATCCTGAACAACACACTACAGGTGAAATACATTGTGAACAGCAAGTTCTCTGTGTCCGAAAGACTAACCAAGGACCTTCCACAGGACACGCCACTTGAAGTGCTTCCACCTTACAAAGCTCTGATGGAGTCGATCATCCAGATCCAAGACAAACTAGACGGCAAAACCAAGAACACCCACACACTAGAGCCACAAAATGGCAGCCCAGCCAAGAGATCTAGAATCCCAACAGAATAGAACCTAACGAAAGGCCACGAATTGTAATATAAGCTGTAATATAGCAACTTTTGTAGTCCAATGTAGTTATCTTTCGCGCCCGGCACGTGACCCCGATCTTATCTCGGGCCGGGTAAACTCATCGCATCCCAAAAAAATTTTGCGGAACAAAAAAAAAAAAATTTAAAGGCCTATACAGAAGACACTAGTGTACCATCCAACCAACTTGATCGGGCCCCTTCAAAGATGCAGTTGACCTGGAAAGACATCCCTACCGTGCCTACGGCCAACGACACTCTGGACATTGTCCTGAACAGAACCCAGAGAAAGACTCCTACTGTCATCAGACCTGGTTTCGCTATCACCAGAATCAGAGCCTTTTACATGAGAAAGGTCAAGTTCACAGCTGAAGGTTTCGAAGAGAAGTTTGAAGACATCATCAAGGGTTTCCCAAACATCAACGATGTCCACCCTTTCCACAGAGATTTGATGGATACCCTGTATGAAAAGAATCATTACAAAGTTTCTCTAGCTGCTGTGTCAAGAGCTAAGACCTTGATTGAACAAGTCTCCAGAGATTACGTTAGATTGTTGAAGTTCGGTCAGTCCCTGTTCCAATGTAAGCAACTGAAGAGAGCTGCTCTTGGTAGAATGGCCACCATTGTCAAGAAGTTGAAGGATCCATTAGCTTATCTAGAACAAGTCAGACAACATTTGGGTCGTTTACCATCTATTGATCCAAACACCAGAACTTTGTTAATCTGTGGTTATCCTAACGTTGGTAAATCATCCTTCTTGAGATGTATCACCAAGGCTGATGTCGAAGTGCAACCATACGCTTTCACCACCAAATCCCTATACGTTGGTCATTTTGACTACAAATACTTGAGATTCCAAGCCATTGATACTCCAGGTATCTTGGATAGACCAACTGAAGAGATGAACAACATTGAAATGCAATCCATCTATGCCATTGCCCATTTACGTTCTACTGTGTTATACTTCATGGATGTTTCCGAACAGTGTGGTTTCTCCATCGAAGCCCAAGTGAAACTATTCCACTCCATCAAACCATTATTCGCTAACAAATCCGTGTTAGTTGTCATAAATAAGACTGATATCATCAAGCCAGAAGATCTAAGTGAAGAACGTCAAGAACTATTGAAGACTTTGACCCAAGTTCCAGGTGTTGAAATCATGACTGCCTCATGTCATGAAGAAGAAAACGTTATGAACGTCCGTAACAAGGCCTGTGAGAAATTGCTAGCTTCAAGAATTGAACAGAAATTGAAAGGTGCCGCTAGAGTTAACAATGTGTTGAACAAGATCCATGTTTCAAGACCTGCTCCAAGAGATGACATCAAGAGAGAAGCCTTCATTCCAGAAGGTGCTAAGAAGCTGGCCAAATACGACCCAGAAGATCCAAACAGACGTAGACTGGCTCGTGACATTGAAGCTGAAAATGGTGGTGCTGGTGTCTTCAACATCAACTTGAAGGATGCCTACTTGCTAGAAGATGAAGACTGGAAGAACGATACCATGCCTGAATTATTGGACGGTAAGAACGTTTACGATTTCTTGGACCCAGATATCGCTGCCAAACTACAAGCATTGGAAGAAGAAGAAGAAAGATTAGAAAAAGAAGGTTTCTACGATTCCGACTCTGAAATTGAAGATGAAGAAGCTGAAGATATCCAAGAAAAGGCTCAATGGATCAGAGAAAAGCAACAGAAGATGATCAACGCTGCCAGAAACAGAAAAGCTCTAAAGAACGGTGGTACCATGCCACGTTCAAAGTTGACCAAGAACTTTGCCGATATGGAATCTCATTTGGAATCCCTTGGTCACGATACCTCTATCTTACAAGGTAAGAAGGCTGCTAAATTGGCTGTTAAATACAGAGAAACCGGTGCTGATGTTGTCGCTGATGAGACTGGTTCTTCAAGAAAGAAGGCTCCAGTTTACAAGAGTGATAGATTGAACGATGGTGTCAGCGACGGTGCTTTGAGAAGTAAGGCTGACAGAATGGCCAAGATGGAAAGACGTGAACGTAACAGACAAGCCAGACAAGGTGAATCTGATCGTCACGCTACCGCCTCTTTACCAAAACATTTGTTCAGTGGTAAGCGTGGTGCTGGTAAGACTGATCGTCGTTAGAAAGATTATATTTTGCATTATAAGAAGTTTTTGTTATATGTTAGGGATCATGGTTTTCATTTTGTACATTAGACTAGAGATTTAATTTAATACTGTTTACATCTACTGCCAGCGTAGCATCACAACCTTTATAAGTGATGATCTAAATACTTTTAAAATCCATATAATAAATCTCTACCGTTGAGGGAGAAACCAAACCAATATAATTCTTTTGAAGATACCAATCGTTTTAACCAAACCAAAACACCTTTTGAATGATGCAGTACCGCTAGCAGACCAGCTGCGAGTGGAGCGCATGTACCTTATAGCCGTATAACCTTTATAACTCAATAACCAGCGTTGATCCCATTGTAACTGTTGTTCCAGACATTACCCTTTAATTCAAAGTCGCCATCCATTTTGAACTGTGTATCACCTTCATCGTTGTCCACCGGCTCACCAGCTGGCTGATTGGAGTTGAAGTTTTGATAGTTCGACTGGGACTGTGAAGCGATTGCAGGTCTGGAGAAAGATGGTCTTGAATTACGTCTTTCCCTTTCTTGTGGAGTTAACAGGTCAGACAGACTTGAAGGAACAAAATCCTCCTCAAACACGTCATCGTCATCATCGGCAATAGCACTCTCATCAATCGTTGCAGGTTGGTAAGAGCCAGTGAAAGAACCAAACGGGTGTGCTGAGAATGAATCAGATACTCTTCTTAGCGGGTTGGAGTTGACTGGCTGTGGTGCAGCACTCCATATGGAACCTGACCGTTGATGGGTTGGCGATTGGCTATAACTACCAGCAGTGTGAGGAGGAGAGGTGTAGAAGGAAGCAGGAGAGGAGTAAGCATAGCCAGAGCTGGTGCTTGGAGGCGATTGTTGGGAAGCCACAGGGATAGTGCTGGTACTATTAGTAGTAGGAACAGGCTTGTTCACAGGGGTTGCCACAACAGCAGTAGAAGGAGCAGCCTTCCCATTGTTCCCAGCAGAGTTCCCATTGTTGCTGTTACTGTTACCGTTGTTCCCGTTGGAGATATTGCGGTTCTGATAGACCTGTGCCAGGGTCTTTGGGTTGACCCTTCTGCCGTCTGGAAGGATATGTGCCAAAGCACACTTGACACCAAACTTGCAGTTGCCCTTCTGGAAGTACTTGCACGGGGCCGAGTCCAGCTCAGCGTCCACCGTGTGGCTGAAGGGACAGCTGTTGCCTGCCTGGCATGCTCCCTGCTTGAAGAACTTGCAAGGGACGTGGGCGAGGTCTGGGGCACAATTGTTAGTAGCTAATCCAGGGGATTATGGCGTGCAGCGGGAGGTACGTACTTTTGGATGGGCTCTTAGCGAGCTCCTGCTTGTGTCTGGCGGCCATGTGTGTTGTTCAGTGTGTGTTTGTGTCTAGCTTAGTACAGAGTGTCTATTCGAGGGTTTACTACCGTTCTGGTGGTGTCTGTTTTATGGCTCCTACGTAATCTAGAATCTTTGAATCTGTATTTCTTATCAGTTGTGCCGGGTAAATCTCAGCCATAGCGAGCTGGGCCAGGCCCCAACAACGCCAAAAACACCGGGAAAGCCACCAGAGGACTACTCGTTGTAGTGGTAGACCAGGTAGTTAGGTAGACCGAACACCTGGTAGCCCAGTCTCTTGGCCATCTTAGCGAAACCCTCGGTCTCGATCAAGTGGTAGAATGGGAAAGGAGGGAACATGGCACCGTCTCTGTGGACATCGGCCTTGACCAGCACAGCAGCACCACCGACACCGTCCAGCTCCATCTCAGTGTTCACATCACCGTTTGCATCGTAGAAGTGGGCCATCAGTGGTCTGTAAGTGGCGATCTCGGCGTAACCTTCCACGATGATGTCGTCTTCGGCCATGTTTGAAGCGATCTTCAAACCTTCTTCACTTTCAACCCAGTTGTTGAAGTCGTATGGTCTAATGGCTTGTTCCTTCTTCTCCTCGTCGAAGTATCTTTGGTAACAGTTGGCGGAGATGATTGGTTTATCATGTGAGACCAAATCCTGGATCAAAGAAGGTGGTGATTCGACAATGTCAGAGTCTAACCACAAGACCCAAGAGGTGTAAGGACCCAGAGCGGAGAACACCAAGGAGTTTCTAGCTAGGGCCATATTAGATCTTCTTTGTTTTTGAACGTCTAGGGCGTGTCTGGTCTTTTCAGCTTGAGAATCCAGGGATTCCGTGTCTTGTCTCAAAATGGTGATCTTGCTGAATCTGTTCTCCTTTTTACCAGTTTGAACTTGCTTGATAGCCTTTTCTAGCTTCTTCAAAGCCAAGTCACCGTCCTTGTTTCTTGGAACGATGAACCCCAATTCTAACAATTCTCTAGGATAAGTCAATCTTAACAAGTTGATCCAGTACTCATCGTAGAATCTAGACACTGGAGTCAAGATCAAAACTTTTTCCTTGTTGTAAACAGCCATTGGAGTAGAGGTCAGCTTGTTCAAGTCATAGTGCGAGATGTGGTCACCTGGCAGGTTTCTTGGGACAACGTCTGGCTTTCTACCAAAGAATCCATTCTTCTTGACTTTATAACTGTATTTTGATTTGCTGGAGGATGAGGCGAAGAACAGGTAGTAGACTAGCCCGATAAGCAGCAGAGGGCCTAGCAGAGCCAAGGGTCTTCTTCGTATCTGGCGCACAAACGGCGATCTGTTGATGGCAGCCTTCATTGGATCAACGTGTTCTTGTTTTGTCTGAACTGGTCAAAGCTGTTGATTCGCTTTTCGTGCATTTGTTTTGGTGGAAAAAAAAACCGCGATTTCAGCGAATTCGGAAAATTTACCCGGTTTTGAAGCAGAGCCATTTGCGCGAACTCGTTCTAGATGTCAAAATCTCGAGCTGTTTTGTCCCAGACAACTTGACTTGGAGAGAAGATTAAAGAGGCCAAGAGTCTAGGACTGAACATTACTGAAAGCCATACTACATTTTGGGGGTCTAAGATGTTCAGCAGCCGGTTTAAGCTACTAGGTACCACTTACAGGAGGTCATTACTGCTCCCAAGAAGATATTTCACCAAACCACCTAAACCAGAGAAAGGTGAAGAGACTCTCGGCCATTTCTGTAAAGTGACTAGAAGGGATGGGGCAGTGCTAAGATACAGGCTCTTTTCAGGATGGTCAAAAGTCTGGTGACTCGATTCCAAACTTGAACGACGCTGACGGGTGGAGTTGGGAAACAAAAACGCAGATTGTGGTGAGATTCATCCAAAGTGGCTTACCACCAGTTACAACTGACAGCGAATACTTCAAAAACCCTATTCCCAAGCCGGCCGAGGCCTTCAGAAACACCCAGATTCCGCCTCCTAAGAACCCAAAGACCACAGCTAGTGATTCATCAAGGCCAAAAAGCATTGGTCCACCATCAAAATTCGTTCACACAAAGTTCATTCCAGAAGTTTCACTAAACTACCCAGAAAACAGAAGCTTTAAACTCAGTCCACGAAAGTTCCACAACAGGTACCAAACAAACAAGGTGCTAGAAAGCTTGAAAATCAAGACAGTTATTGACGCTGCTACTGTTGAAGGTAACCCAACAATTAGAGGTATTACAACCGTTGATATCCAAGACACACCAGTGTTGGTCGATGAGAGACAATTGTGCCAATGGTTTGAAAGGGTCGCCATCACTCCACTATTGCTGTACCTCAAAGCGTACTTTGCACAGTCACAAGGAAGCAAAAACCTGTTGTTTGACCCTGACTATACCTCATTTGACCCAACCGTTAGCTCATTGATCGGTGTTGATAGAGCTTTGAAGCAAGACGTATTGAAGTTGACCTCAAATGAACTGAAAAAGCTATCCAAAATCAAGAACATTGGTGAAAACTGTCTCAATGCCTCATGGGTTGCAAGAGAACAAGTCAATTTATATGACTTCAACGTCCATACAAAATCTGACTTGGCCCTAGGATTCAGATTGCTCCCAGAAGATCTTCATGATATCTCACACATCGTTCAATTGACGTGCCTTTTTGAGCAGAAGAAACTCATTGTGGAGACGTTCATGCAATATATTGACTCGCCTGGGAGTTATCCTGGGATTAAGAGAACTTTGGACAGATTGATTTTGCAGTGCCTTGCTACCGGTGCACATAAGATGGTCGTGTTTGATACCTTTGACATTCTTTTCTTAGAAATTGATATCAATGACAACTTTATCACTCCTGATAACGAGAAGGGCTTGAAGATCCGATACGCCTCGTACAATTTGTACGACACTAATGATGTCAAACTGAGGATCTTGTCTTTTTGTAAAGTCGATTCCCTGGAAAGCGAATTGGAGAAATCAAGAAAGTTGAAAGAGGTTGTACAGAACTGCATGCCAAAATAAACGTGATCACCTAGCAGACGTACCACACCATGATACAGTAACCGACAGAGCCTCACACTACAACAATAATCATCATAAACTACTCAATAGATACATTAATAATTTCAACATAAAGGATTCAAAGGTCATAAAATTAAGTACTCCCTTATTTGAAGACTTTACCGTCAGCAACTTCTCTAACTTCACCGTTAACGGAGATTGGCTTGTCCCAAGCGAAGACATCTTCGACGAAGGTCTTGTCTTCTGGTTTGGTGGCGTCCAATTTGGCGAAGGAGTATGATTCCCAATCTGGAGCAACATCGAAGGCTGGTTCGTGTTCTTGACCTCTGACCAAGAAGACACCGACAATACCGTTGTTGTTGTTTTCACCGTAGACAACGGCAGAACCGAATAGGTACTTGGAAGAAGCAGACAATCTGTTGAAGAAACCACCGACCAAGTTGTTGGACATGAAGGTCAAGGTTAATTCATCGTTGTATTTGTAGTCAACTCTCCACAATGACCATTCAGATGGGTCGTAGTGTTCCCAGAACCATGGTAAAGCGGTTTCTCTGGTTTCTTCGTTGGAGTAAGTTCTCTTCCATTCATCTAGGTTGAATTTGGTGGATTTACCCAATAATTCTAATGGATGTTTTGGTTTCTTTTCTTCAGTGGCAGCTGGGGCTTCAGCAGCTGGCTTTGGAGCAGCTGGTTTTGGAGCAGCTTTTGGTTGTTCTTTCTTTTCCTTCTTTGGTGGAGTGTATTCAACTGGCTTTTCAATGAATTGGAAGTCCTTGAATTCAGCAGCTAGGATTGGGTGAGCAGTAACGGTCTTGAACCATCTGGTGAAGTTTGGATGTTTCTTGATCCAGTCCTTACCCCACAAGTATTGGAAACCTCTCCAAGCAGCAGTAGCAGCGAACAAATCAGCTAAGGTGATTCTTTCACCAACCAAGTAGGTGTAGTTGGTCAATCTTTGTTCGAAAACAGCAGCAATGGCATCAACGGCAGCGTTGGCATCAGTGACTTGTTTCTTGTTGTATGGCAATCTACCAATGATTGGTTTGAAAGCAGCAGCAATTTCAACCAAGAATTCAGAGGTGGTCAAAGATAACCATTTCAAAACTTCAGCTTTTTGAGCTTCGGTCTTACCGTATAATGGGGTAGCTTCTTCAGATAGGGAAGTTACTATAACAATTGTTAGTAAATTGAACACAACATTTCAAAAACAAATGGCCTCTCCTTTTTTTTTGGTTTCATTTCAGATTGAATATCCTCGACATGATTTATTAAGACAGGGATAACTGTATAATTTTAAAAAAGATTTTATCATCATTGCAAACCAGGAGTAAGCCATTGAGGAATTGATACATACGGTAAGTCAAGACAGCGATGACTTCGTGTAATTTGTAACCCTTTGGACCAATGAAGGCTGGGAATTTGTTCAATGGGAAGTTGGCCTTGTAAGCAGCATCGGCTTCAGCGACGACTTTGACATCCAAGTTGAAGTGGGAGACCAAGTTCTTGGCGACGACGGCTCTAGCGAAGGCTGGGGCGTATAGGGTACCTTGAGACATTTTGGAAATGAATTGAAGAAGAAGTTTCAAAAGAGTGTCAAGTTTTATAACTGTTGACTGAAAAAATTTTTCCAACATGTGTGTGGTGTCTGGGTGTTTCTCATTTTCGCGGGAAATTTTAGCCGCAAATTCACGGTAGCGGACACACTGATCCGATCTGCGCCACAGTTTTCGCGAATCTGTATGTGTCTATAATTCTAGGGCAGATGAATTCTAACGTCATTTCTACAATGCTTAACAAAGGAAGACAGGTTTCGTTCTATTCGTCTTATTTACAATTCATCACGCAAGACTTGTTGTTCTTGTTCTTGTTGTTGGGTTTCTTTGCCGAACAGTTCGTTGTATCTGGCTCTGTTGGTGTACCCGTTGACGACGAATCTCTTGTAAGTGCTTAGACCCAATTCAACATCTTGATAAACTTCAGCGATGAAGTGGTATTGCTTGAATTCTGGACCGGCCTCCTTCTCGGTGTACCATAGTTGTGGAGCTTGTGGAACAGTGACAGCAACGATTGAGCCTTCTTTGTTCAATGGCTTGATCTCAGCTTCTGGTAGTTCCAGGATGTTCCATTGAATGGTGCTTGGTTCTCTGTAGTGGAAGAACTTGAACTTCAAAGGTTGATCGTTCAAGTCATAGGAATCAGACAAGTCTAGGATGATAGTGTCATTCTCAGCGGCGTTGACGTATGTTGGTAAGTAGGAAGTGGTACCGTTAGCGACGACAATTGGGTTATGTAATGCCTTTTCGAATGGTTTCACAGTCCATTGCATTCTGGCAGCAAAATCATGTTGGAAAGCTTGTCTCCATCTCCAGATAGTACCCTTGTTGGAAACATAAGTCTTACCATCTTTACCCTCAACGAAATCGGAAGCATCAGCGTAGTGCTTGGATTGACCACTTCTGTCAGACAGGGTGTATCTACCACCCCAACCACCATAAGCTGGGTCTGAGGGGTAGTTAACACCGTTTGGCAAGACGAACAAAGTCGATGGGGTGTCACCTTCCATGATGAAGGCGTATTCTGGGTAGGCAGCACCTAATGGACCAACATCTTGGACGTGTTCTTTCAACCATTCCTTGGTGACCAATGAGGTATCTGGACCACCTTGGTCGAACTTGTAGAATTCATCACCAGAGATACCAATCCAAGCAGCAGTCTCATATTGGTTGTAACCGTGAATGGAAGCGATGTACTTGATACCTGGCCAGTTCTTTCTGATCCAATGGCCGGAGTTGTCTTGGTCAGAGATGGCATAGACGGTCAATTTGGCAACGAATTCATCGACTTGAGCAGCGGTTCTGGTTGCATTGATTTCATGTAGTGCTTCGGCTAAGACATTGGCACCACCCCAGACCAAGATGAACAATTCATCGGTCTCATCGGTGGCCTTGATCAAGTTCTCAGCACCTTGGGAGATTGGAGTACCGTCTAGAGCGTTCAAACCGTAGGCGACTTTCCCCGTCGTGGTGATGGATCTGAAATAGTCAGCAGTTGGATAATCTGGGGAGTGTTTCAACAAGTTTGGATGCACTTTCTCGTAGGCGTCATAGATTGGGTATATGTCCTCGTCATGGATTGTGTAGTTCAGCCAGAAAGAAGTAGTGGCGACGACACCCTTAACGTTCAATTCGTTGGTGTATAGCAGCAATCTGACCAGGGATTCAGCATCATCAGGTTCATTGGAGATGTCTGTAAGCACGAACGCATCTGGTTTCAGATCCTTTTGTGGGACCTGGGCAGAAACGGCAGTGGCAGAGAGCAGCACAGTAGCCAAACTTAGCAGCTTCATAGTTGTTGTATGTGTATGGAGTGTATAAGGCTGCTTGTGGGGCAAAAGTATGGAAAGTCTGGGGTCTTTATACTCGCGTCTATATTTTTTTTCGGTCTTCTCGATCTGGAGAAATTAGCCTATACAGTTGCGGTTAGAGAATCCCGCTCTTTTGCAGTGATGAGCCGAGAAACACTCACAATTTGGTTGTTCTTGGGCAAGAATGGCTTTTAGGAGAACTTGTATCTTCTCCCTATCGCAATTTTGGGATTCGATCCTTTAAATCTTGCTGGAACAAGCTATGATCTCAATACATCGCGCTTTGTGCGGCTAATTAAAGTGTCGGCCGAGAACTAGTAGGGGCTTTTGTATAGTCTGGGGAAGGCCTACACCCTCCGATTTCTCAATAAATATTCGTCATTATTCACCAAACTATCCTATCAATCATCAGTCTTAACACTATGATGCACTCTAACACTCAAGACAGAATGATCAGTAATGACCTCTTCCTCGTCATGTACGTCCAATGATCTAGCCTCCTTCCCCTGTTTATACCTAATCGCCAACCCAAACAGTGGCGTCACGATTATCGTACTCAACATAGCATAACAACCCTTTCTCACATAAGGCACCGTATCAGCAGCAAAGAACACTAACCCCCACCAGGCGTTCAGGGCATTACTGAACATGTTCATTGACGCCAGTGTCACGATTCTAACTTCTGGATCATCCAACAGCGACAAATTGGCCCAGGAGAAGAAGATTGGCTGTACGGCGTATGCGACACCTGTCAAATAATGTGCTGTGAAGATGGCTTTAGTAGCTAATGGCTTTGCCCAGATCAGTATCGTGGAGATCAATAACACGATAGAGACGAATATCCCAGTATGATGTGGCTTTTGTGTCAAGTCTGTATAGATACCAGCGGCAAAACTGGCCAG
This sequence comes from Taiozyma rabaulensis, assembly GCA_030574855.1. Classification (NCBI taxonomy): domain Eukaryota; kingdom Fungi; phylum Ascomycota; class Saccharomycetes; order Phaffomycetales; family Wickerhamomycetaceae; genus Taiozyma; species Taiozyma rabaulensis. Next base: position 319,462 of record JAJMFP010000001.1, read on the forward strand.
GACACCAATGGCACTGATCCCCAAGGGGTAGTAATTTCTTTGTTGGATGGTATACTTGTTGTATGTTAACCATAGTGCAAAGATGGAGTTTGAAGTCCAGGAGATATTCTCACCCGCAAGACTGAACAATAATGAAAAGGCGTACCATTTCCAATTTGTGAGGACTCTCTTAACGACAGTACGGTCTAGTTTAACTTTTGGAGCAGGAGGTAAACGTGACTGTGCTAGGGCCAGTTCTTCCTCTGTGAAGTAGAAATTCTTTGATTCGGCAGGTGTATCAGGGAACAATACCAGACCATACAAAGCGACAAACATCGTTATGGCGAAATCCACGATGAATAGCCATCTCCAGCCTGGTAGACCATTCTTACCATGTAGCGTGCTTTGAATTCTCCCCTGCATCGTACCACTGAAGATACCACCGATCAAGGCAGAACTTGTAAAGATGGCTGATCTCTTTGATAGTTCTTCTCTTTTGTACCAAGACCCCAAGATCATATGTGAACCTGAATAGATGACACTCTCAAATGCGGCCTGAAAGAATCTCAGGGCACAGATCTGCTTCCAACTCGAGACCCTGTACAACCCCAGTGTAAAGACACCAAAGATAAAGACACTCAATGTCATCCAGTAACGGGGTCTAACCTTCAACAGCATTATATTGTTTGGGATCATCCCGACAACATAGCCCACTGTCCAGCAGGTATGAACGATGTTGTACTGGTTCCCATGCATTTTCAAGTCCTCTTTCATCCCGGAGACGTAGGCGTTCCCAACGTTGGAAGTGTCGATGGAGACACACCAGAAGGCAAGACATGTATACGACAGCACGAACCAATCGATCTTGAAAAGCAGGTTTCTCTCCAGCTTGGTGGAAGGGGGCTCACCCCAGACGTAGTACCTGATAGAGGAGAGTACACCCATCGTGACACCGTGCAGTTAACTTGCCTTGGAGGGACCCCATGGTGAGAAGGAAGCAACTGCCTGGTATTTAAATGACGAGTGGAAGAGCCATAGTTTTTCGAGGGATCCGTGGAGGCCAGTGGCTGTCTGAGCGAGTGTGTAAGGTGGAGGGCAGGCTAGAGGGGTTGTGGCAGGCAGAAGCAGTGCACAGCGAGTCAGCGAGTCGTCTGTTGGCAGTGGAGTCAAATAACACCAAGTTCAGCCTGTTTAGTACCCAAGAATGAACCACTAGTGCTGGTTTTATTATTCGCTTTCTGCCTGGAATCTGAGGACCTCCTGCCATTGGAGATTGGCACTTCACCAAAATCAAACTTGGACCCGTTCCATTCAACATAACCGTATCTTCTCAGCAGTTCACTATTTGGATGGTCGCCATAAGTGTTGTAGACTTGTTCACCTTTCTTAATATCCTTCACAGCTTTCATCACAAGACAATCTGGTTCATAGAATAAATTGGCATTGGACAAGTGAGTATCAGCGTTCAATGTATCGGCTAGGGCAACCATGGATTTGTAATACCCATCAAATTTAACAACTTCATCATCTTCTTGATCTTCATCAAAGTCTGGTCTCTCCACGTCGAAGGAATATGAAAGGATCGTGCTGGCGACTTGATGGAAAGTCTCTAACGACACCTCGATGTTCATCCCCAGATCTTAGCACCCGCCTACGCTCTGCCTAGCCCCTCGCGATTCCCGCCTAAAACCGGCTTTTTCTAACAAAAAAGCGCGTTCCTGCATCTCGTGCATATCCGCGAAAATCTGAAACAAATTAAAATTTTCGCCCCAAAACGCACAAAAGAAGCTGAAACCGCCAGTTTTGAACCATCAACAACCACCAGAAACCCCCTGTTAGAGGCCGTTCCAAGGACACACACGCCCCATTGCCGCCATGACCGAAGTGCACGACAAGAAAAAGAGACGGAGACCCGCCAACCTGGACCTGAAGGGCTCCAATCTGGTCCCGAACTCCAAAGACATGAAAGATTTCGCCTTGCAATGTGTTTCACCAGGTTTGCCCCCATTGAGTGCTGAGATGAAGTCCACAGTGCTGATTTCCAAGTCCATCGAGGCCCAGCAGCGTACCTTGATCTCTGCTAGAATCGCCTCCGGTTCCTCCTCTCACAATGACGACTCCCTACCCGAAGACAAGAAGGAGAATGCCACTGATAAAGAGAATGTTGATAACAAATCACCATTAATCACCCCTTCTACTTCAGGTCTAACCAATAACATGGATGAACTGTCTATCCCATCTGCAGGCAGCAACAAGAGATTCAAAAGAGACAAGGCTCCACCTCCATTGAACTTGAAACTAGCACAAGGTGCAGCCAAACCAATCATCAAGTCTGCTCCTATTTACAATCTGAATCCAACTGCTTATTATACCCCAGCCACGGCAAGACGCCAACAGTTTGCTAAGAAAAGAGTCGCTTCTGGTCCCCAGGTAAATGGTCAAAGACCACCAAGACCAGTAAACTTCACACCAATAACACCATATGACCCATTTCAATTCAGAAGACAAATCCCAAACACAGCCAATCCATATGCACCATACCACTTACAACATGGTACAATGCCACCAAAGACAGCCACTGGTGTTAGAAACCCATTGCTAGCGAGAAATGGCGCACCATTGACACAACAGCAATTGGCTCGTTATCAGCAGCAATTGGCATACCAACAACAACAATGGGCCAAGTTTAAAGAATACCAAGACCAGAGAAAAGTTAGTCATGTCACTGACGTCTTTGAAGGTGACGCTACCAGATTTGCACCACCTTCTTCACAACCATTATCTGCCCAAAAGGCGTTTTTCAACTTGGAGTCTATCAAACCACAGACTGTACCATTGGGGAGAAAGAAATCTGACGACAGAATCACTGAAGAATCAGCTGAGGATGAGAATGTCGATGACGAGGATGATGACTCCCCAGAATCACAAGCTATTGAAGAAGATGCAAAAGTTGGTCTGAACATAAGGAAGGACCCTTCAGTTAAAGCTCATTTGAAGTTGGGCGATAGCATCTTCCAGTTCAACTTTGAAAGATTGGAGAACAGCCCTGATAATGACAAGCAAAGGTTCTTGAACTTTTGTGCTACTGCTTGGGATCAATTCAACAAGCTATAAGGATTGATCGAGTTTGATGATGATGATTATGATTGAAAGGAAAAGACGTTTATAGGGTTACAGGTTATATAGAGACGTATAATGAACGTCAGCATGTGCTACACTATATGTTGTATGTTAAAATTAAATGCATTTGTATGATAGTAGTTGTAGACATCAGACTAATTTCTTGGTCTGTTGAACTCCAGTTGTTTGAACTCTTTACCCAATCTTCTCTTTCTCTTTCTTTCAATGACCTTTTCTCTTTGAGATGCCTTCATGTTTTCAAATTTGTGCTTTTGAATAATCTTCTTCTTCTCACTGTTCTTTAAGAAGAACTTACCAGAACCTTTATGTTCATCCTTGTACTTCTTCAACACCTGTTGTTCCAAATCCTTGTTCTTCAAAGTATCCAGTCTAGACTTCAAACTCTTTTGGTTATACTCTAGATCCTGAATCTCTCTATCAGTCAGCTTTGCCTTCAGTTTCTTGTTTTTCAAGATATTGTCAATCTCATTGATCTCACTCTGTCTGTACTCATCCAAGAAGGCATAATCTTTTCTAACACGGTTCAAATCGGCCTTACCAAAAGCAGCATCGAATCTGATATCCTTGTACAAAGAGCTCTGTTTTGGGTTCTCTAGACCAGGGATCTGTCTTATCCTGCTGACTTTCTTCTTTGACGATGCCTCAGTTGGAGCATGTTTGCTTTTCTTTTTCTTGGATGAAGTTTCTCTTGGTGCATCGCTATCACTTTCGTCTTCTTCTTCAAAAAGACCACCTTCGCTTTCACTATCACTTTCTGGCTCTGGCTGCTGTATCACTTGTTTCTTGGCTTTCTTCTCTTTGGTTTTACTCTTGCTCTTTGGCTTCACACGGCCTTCTTCCTCGTCTAGTTGTTTCTGTGCAGATTTCAAAGAACCAAATGATAGTGTTGCAAATTCATCTTCTGATTCTGATTGGATCTCATTCTGCAGATACTTCTCGAATCTAGCATCCTCATCATCGTCGTCAAACTTTGGTTTCAAGTGTTTGCCCATCTTTGTGTCTATCCAGAGCTTAAACTTTCCTTCACACTTTTCACTTGTGTCTTGTATCTTTCTAGTGATGAGCTAGGAAAAATATATTCTCTGCCATTCCGGATTCGGCTAAACCTCATACTTAAGCCGGTAACCCGTCTTTAAGAATCCCATCATGAAAATTTACGTCAAACCAACATCGAAATCACACTCCATTTGCACCATTATTCACGTTCCACGTTCCGCAATGATCACCAAATACTTCACCAAGGTCGTCGTCAAGTTCAACCCTCTGGGTGCCGAAGGTATGTCTACTTTTACCCCCAACCTTGCGGGTTTCGTTGTGGAAGGTCGGTTACTAACGTACTCATTGTTACAGGTAAGAGCGCCAGATTGTTCCTAGCTGCCATCCCACCTGCCCTGAAAGGTGCTTGCTCCATCGACTCTGAAGTCCTTGGCGCCAGCTCGAAGAATAAACCAATCGTGAAAGTGACGTTTAGTAAGTATTAATACATCAGGAGTTCTTACACGGATTGACGAACAGTGATACTAACAAGTGTAATTTAGAGGATAAGAAGACCATTGAAGCCGATCCAACTTCTTCAAACTTTGCTGAACTGGCACAGGTGTTTGACCGTCATTCCAGACAATTACAGATCAAAGAATCTATTGAATCATAGATGGTGAGTTGGTTTTGGAGTTGAAGTTGAATAGCATTTTATGTCTCACTGCTATGTCACAGGCTTATTGCGTTTGTGAAGACGAACGTCCAATAGTTGAGAGCCAGAATCAGTGAGGGATTGTACACTATAATAGATATCATGTATATATGGGTTGTGACACACGATGTAGTCTACAACATAGAAAGCTTAGCATTAAAAACTGTACTTCTCTAATCATTCTCACATCATAGCTCATCATGAGCACCCTTCTTCTTACCCTTCTTCTCCTTCTTGGATTTCTTATCCTTCTTTTTCAACTTTTCGCCGTTCTTAACTTTCTTCAATAGTTCAAATCTTTGTAGCACGGTATCAGCAGCTTCCTTCACTCTATCAAACTTGCCCAAAAACCCAGTAATATCACTCTTGGAGACATCGCCAGTGTATCTCTCTTGGATATCCCCATCTTTGTCAAAGTAGTAAACGACGGCCTTGGTGCCCTTTGGATCAATATCAAATCTGTCAAAGATGGATTGTTTGTTCTCTTTCAAAGGGAAGTATGCAAAGTCCACACTCCCCAAGTAATCAATAGCGATACTCTTCAACAAGGAGCTCAGTTTGCTTTTACGAGTGAACGCAACGACTTTAGGGCGATCACTCTTTTCACTTTGTAACCACTCGTCCAGTTTCTCCTCTGTGGCGATTCTCTTCACGTAGTTCTTGATTCTGCCCGTGGCAAACTCGATCAATGCCTGTGCTTTTCTCTGGCCGTTATACGTCTCAGTGGCATGTGCATAGTTGATAGGATCTGGCTTGTCGATATCGATCTTTGGAGGTCTGAAGGCCAAGATGGAGGGATACCCTTGGATTCTGTATTGGGAGCACAGTTTCTTATTCTTTCCCAAGTCACAGTTCACAGCACCAACATGAACGATGTCATCAAGGACACGACCGACTTTCTCATATTCACTCTTCAAATTCTGACAATGGCCACACCATGGAGCGTAGAACTCGACCAGTGATGTTTGGTTCGTTTCGAGGACGACTTGGTTGAAGTTGTTGGCGTCCAGTTCTAGCACGTGGGAGGATGGATGCTGATAGAAGCCCCCGGCGAGCACGGCAGTCGCCAGCGTGGAAAGTGCGAGTAGATTGACCATTGTTGGAACGTTTTGTCTCAGATTTGGCTCGGGTGTGAGTTGTTGAGTTGGCGTATTTTTCAATTTTCGAGGATTTCATTTAGCCTTGATCACAATTCAGGTACACAGGTACGTATAACAGAAGAACCTACAAGTCAGTAAAAGCACCAGTGACAATATAATACAGTGTCAACTCTATAAAACTTTTCATAAACAAGCACAAAATCAAAAGAAATCAAAAACATCGTTAGTCAGCAGCAAACACAAAAGAGCCTGTGGAAAATATCTCACAGATCTCTCACAAAGTGTGTCTCACAAGCTGGCCACTGTCTCTGTTTGTGCAATTCACCTTCGAAGTAGTTCTGGTGGTAGTCCTCGGCGTCGTAGTAAGTATCGATCTTCTCCACCACGGTGACGATCTTGTTATCCCATTTTGGGTTGTATTCTTCGATAACGGCGTTGATGGTGTCCAATTGTGAATCATTATGGTAAAAGATGGCAGATCTATACTGAGTACCACTGTCATGGCCCTGGGCGTCCTTTGTGGTTGGATCGTGGACTTTGAAGAAGAATTGCACCAGTTCCTTCAAGATTGACTCGTTGGACTTGTCATATGAGACTTGCACGACTTCAGCGTAGTTGGTATCACCTTTACAAACTTCCTCGTAGGTCAACTGTTCAGGCTTTGGTTCAACATTCCCATTAGCATAACCAACTTTCAAGTCAACGACACCTTTGTCCAGGAACTGCTTGAACAGTCTCTCTGTGCCCCAGAAACAGCCACCGGCGAAGGAGATCAGTTCGTTAGAGTCACTGTTGTATTTGATAGTAGGAGAAACTGGGCCGGCCATTATATGTATAAGCGTGATGCTGAATATAGACGATAGAGTAGCAGACAGATGAACACTCGGGAGAGTCAAGATTTATAAACAGAACCGCACCGTAAAGGCCGACCAAGAGCTTGGGATTCCAATCACAAAGACATCGTCTAAATTTTTTCCAACAATCGCATCATCGCAGGTGGTCTACGAGGGACAAACAGAAATCTGGCCCGAACCGAAAAAACCGTTGGCTATTTCCTGCGGAGTTTGAACTGTGGCGCTTTGCGAAATTTCAAATCCCGACACTTTTTTGAACTGCGGCTGTTTCCTACTTGGGCAATTGCCACTTTGGGCCTATTTTTCTGCTTTTTGACACAATTTCCAGGGTATCAACGGATTTTCTGTGGAGATGTCAAAAAGTGACAAATTGCCACATTGACTCTTAACTAATCGTCTTAGTCAGAGTTCAGCCGAAACAGTGATGTCCTCGCCTTACCCACTATACGCCTTCCATGTCCTGGAGTCCAAATTACAGGGCGTCAAGCCCTCTTTGTCTTTGGCACAGATCAAGGCGAAGTTTGGGCTCACAGAAGGGGATGAACCATCACCGTTGTTCATCACCTGGAACGTCCTGAAACATGGGGATAAACAACTCAGAGGGTGTATTGGGACCTTCTCACCACTGCCTGTCGAAAGAGGCATCGCTGATTACTCCCTGATTGCGTGAGTCTTGTCTTCAGGGTCTTATGTGGCAATTACTAACTCCCTATAATAGGGCATTGAGGGATACCAGGTTCTCACCTATCTCTTTAAAAGAGCTACCATCGCTGTCAGTGAGGTATGTATTCTCTGCTTTACAACGCCTGTCGCCTTACTAACACCCACAGTGTCACACTACTGCAGAACTTTGAAGACGGGAAAGACGCTTATGACTGGGAATTAGGCAAACATGGCATCCGTATAAGTTTCTTCCGTGGTGGTGAAGAGCACGGCGCCACTTTCCTACCAGAAGTTGCCCTGGAGCAAGGTTGGGATAAGGAGGAGACATTGAGACATTTGGTGGCTAAAGCCGGCTATCATTTCAATAAGTTGTCCTTTGATGAGATTTCATTAGAGAGGTACGAAGGTGTCAAGTCCTACGCTAGTTATCAAGAGTATAAAGATTTCATTAATGATGTTTGATATTCCCTGATTTTCGTCTATTTAATAATTAATAAGCTTATATCTACTTCTGTAGTTTTGCAATCTGTTTGGTGACAATACTATTGATCAACTTAACCAATGGTGAGTTTTCATTAGCGACCTGGGATTCTAATTGTAATTGAACCTGTTGTTCAATCAACTTCCCTGTTAGATCAACTTCAATATTCACAAAGGCACCTTTTGGCTTCAATGGTAGCACCACGTTTTCCTGCGTGTGTGAGATCAGTGAGATACCAAAGACACCAGTGTTATGATCCACATGGGTGATGGTCAATGAGGTACCATCGATGGCAATGAACCCCTTTTCCACGATGTAATTGATATATTGCAAGTCCTTGATTTTGAAACTATAGTTCAAAGCGTTCCCGTCCTTCTCGAACCCAAGGATCTCTGCCACAGTATCAACATGGCCCTGAACGTAATGACCACCGAATCTGACATCACCACCAACAGCACGTTCCAAGTTCACCTTATCACCCTTCTTTAACTCCCCCAAGTTCGTTCTTCTCAAGGTCTCAGGCACAAGCCCGACTCTGAAGGTATCACTATCGAACTCCGTCACTGTTAAACAGGTCCCGTTGATGGCTATTGAGTCACCAATGTGTGCATCCGTTAGAATCTTTGCAGCGTTTTCAATGATGATGGAGACACCACCAGCACCAACTTCCGTGTTGTCAGTGGCAATGTACTCCTGCACGGTCCCGATGTGTTCCACTATCCCTGTGAACATGGCTTTCTATGCTCAAATTGTGTGATGGTTGTGGGAGTCAAGTTGGGAAACTTTGGCTTCTTTAATGTCAGCCATTATTTCGACATTCTGCGGCGCGTACCGAAACGGCTATATAACCAAATCAAGCCAGGGACACGATAAATCATGGCTCTCCCAGTATTCCAATGGGGTCTAATACTTCTTGATTTGATCGCTAGCCCTCTTCTTATTCAGGACTGTTATGTTCTGAGTATCTACCCTTGAGACTCGGGATTGGTACAAGCCAACACTGATACAATTGATTTGCGGAGTTGTCCGTATGGGGTAATCGCGTATGATAAGGGCCATGGTCCTCAAATCGTATATAAAACCCCCAAATCAGGGGTCCCTCTGCTCTTCCATCCACTTAACTCAAAACCCATTGAGACCCAATGACCTGGCAAGAGACTGCTGAGCTGAAAAGAAAGCAAATCAGGGATAGTATCCCAAAAGAGTGGATCCTTGAGACCGTCCCTTCTGTTGATGAGCTGCCAAACATCTTTGCGTTCGTTGAGGAACAATTGGCCCCAGAGGAGATCACAATCACGAATCAATCACTGCTAGAACTTTCTGACAAGATCACAAGCAAAGAATACACCTCGTTACAGATCACCAAGGCGTTCGCTCATCGTGCTGTTATTGTCCACCAATTGTTGAATAACTTGATTGAGATCTTCTTTGACAAAGCCTTCACCAGAGCACAGGAATTGGATGATCATTACGCAAAGACAGGTGAGAAGGTTGGCCCACTGCATGGGTTGCCTATTTCATTGAAAGACCAGATCAACTTAGAGGGCATTGACTCCACCATTGGTTATGTCGGATTGGTCAACAAGCCAAAGACGAAAGAAGAGGTTTCCGTGATCGCTGATATCCTGTATGATGCTGGTGCAGTGTTTTACGTGAAGACCACTGTCCCAATGGCCATGATGGCCCCAGACACTGTTTCTAACCTACATGGTCAAACCGTGAACCCATACAACAGAAAATTGTCACCAGGTGGGTCCAGTGGTGGTGAATCATCATTGATTGCAGCTAAAGGTGGGATCATTGGCCTATCCACCGATATTGGTGGGTCCATCAGAATTCCTGCTGCCTTGAACGGTGTCTTTGGTTTGAAGCCAAGTTCCAATAGACTACCATATGCTAGAATGTCCAATTCCAATCCTGATCAAACCATTGTGCCATCTGTTGTGGGTCCTTCAGCCACTTACTTGAAAGATCTTGAGTTCTTTGTTAGGACTATCTTGGATGCCAAACCATGGTTGTATGATCCAAAAGTCCCTCCTATCCCATGGAGAGAGTATAAAGTCCCTAAGAAGTTAACATTTGGGATTCTGTACGACAATGAGTTCACTAGACCACATCCACCAGTGCAACGTGCTTTGAAGTTGGCCAAAGAGGCATTGGAAGCTGCTGGTCATGAAGTTGTGGAATGGAAACCTCCTATCCAAGGTGAAGAGTGTTGGAAGAAATTGAGCACGATCTTCATTGCTGATGGGTTGAAAGATATCTTGGGTCATTGCAAGATCAGCGGCGAACCACCAACTAAACAGTTAATGGGTGGCGAAGATGATCTTAAAGAGTTGAACGTCACTGAATACTGGGCTTTAACCGGGTTGAAATATGAAGACCAACAGAAATATGACAAATACTGGTTATCAACCGCTTCTACCACCAGCACTGGCCGCCCAATTGATGCCTGGATTTCTCCAGTTTGGGAATCAACTTCCTACCCGGCAGGCGAGGTGAAACCGTATTACTGTACATACTGTGAGCCATGCAATTACTTGGACTTTCCATCTGTCGTTGTGCCGGTCACATTCGCAGATAAGTCAGTGGATAAGGTTGAAGAAGGCTATAAACCAAGAAACCAGGCTGATAAGGAGATCTACGAACTGTACGACCCAGAATTGTTCCACGGGATGCCTGTTGCGCTACAAGTCGTCACTCCTAGATATGAAGAAGAGAGAGCTGTAGCACTGGCTGGAATCCTTCATGACTCGGTCCAGAAGTGATCAGGGATTGTGATTCATGTATAGGTGTATACTCGGTACTAACTATCCTTGCACCAAATACAGTCGCAAGTTGTACTAGATGAAATTCCTGTAGCAGAGGCTAATGCAAAACTAAAGCACAGAGCCGCTAGCAGGCATCGGAAAACAATCGCCGCTAATTTATCGTGTCTTAGAGCTAACCCAGTGGATATGCGCGAGGGGATATTTCCGTGTATCTCCGAGATGCAAATTCTAAACTTCCCTGTCTTACAGGGACCTCAAAAACTGCTTGGCCCATGACGTCTTCCCCACAAAGAGCCCAGATCGGAAGGGAATTTGACAGGGAATACAGGCTGGAATTTCATGTGGTGTGAACGGCCATGGGCACATTTCATGGGCTGACAGGCTCCAGTACTCCGGCCCCTGAGGAGCTCTCCGACCATTGCCTGTTTGAGAGCTGCGTTTGAGTGTTTTTTACCCACACGATGATCATTCAGCTGGACACATAACAATGTCGCAAGATACGCCGCCGTTGGGGATCCGCAGAAAATGGGCTTCTGGGAGATCTGTGGGCTGGAGCAGCTCTCGAGAGCAGAGCAAGTTGGAGACCAGCACAAAGCCTTCAGAGGCACCCCAAAGACTGTATGGGCTGCTAAAACGGGAGACTGAAATAGCCGAGACGCCTGCTTAGCGATTACTACACCCAGAAACCAGTCATGGACAGTGACAGAGGCTACGAGAGGGTATGTGGGCTACATGTAGCACCGGCTACTCCGCATGTTGACTCTGCTCTCGGTGCGTATCTCCTGCTCTGTTCTCATCTACAGGGAAGATCCAAGGGTCTGCGCTGGAATTGGAGGAAGCCTCGCCTGTTACGCCAATGGTGTATAAAAGGTGCTTCATGTCCCACGTTTGTCTGCCATTGTCCCTCCTGATGATCATCCAGCGACCCCAGCAATGCTTCTGTTCAAACAGCTATTGATCACCGTTTTCTTCACGGCCACTTTTGTGAGCTCAGCTCCAATCATCACCTTTCCTATCCCAACTTTCGGTTTAGACATTGTTAAGTTCACCGAATCCTTCGTCGCTGCCTTCATCAGTTTGGTCAATGATGATTTACCTGTCCCTGTCATCTCTGCTTTGATTCCAAAGTTGTCCTTAGGTTTGAAGTTGGACTTGATCGAGGGTTTGAACCCAACTTTGAACAACTTCAAAGGTGAATTCCCAGTCCCAGGTACCAAAGATGACATTGCCTATTAGTTGGTCGAGGCCAAGGATGAAAATCTGAAGACCCAGTTATCGTCTACCTGCACGGTGGTGCTTACTTGGTCGGTTACTTCCCAATGTTCCCACAACTATGGGCCGATGTTTACTACGGTGTCAACGATGATCGTTTATCAATCTTGCTGGTCGATTACACACTGGCTCCTAAAGAAAAGTATCCATTCCAATTGAACGAAGCTGCTAGAGTCTACAACGAATTGACCAAGACCAGTGAAAACATCATCTTAGCTGGTGATTCTGCCGGTGCTCACTTGAGTTTACACTTGACCAGACATATCAAGTTCCCAGTCGACGGTGATGATGCTGTTTCACAAAAGCCTACTGCTGAGATCTTATTATCCCCATGGGTCAACTTCACCCCAGATGTCAAGACGGATGCTGGTTCATACGTCTACAACAAGGGTAAGGACACCTTATCTGCCCCATTGATCAAAGCTGCTGGTGAATACATTGTCAAGGATCCTGCCGTCTTGCAAACTGCCGCTTATAGTTTACAAGAGGATACTGGTGCCAGCTGGCCTGAGTTGTTGCCAAATTCAAGCCACGTCTTTGTCAGTCGTGGTGAAAACGAAGTGTTGAGAACTGATATTGAGAAATGGACTAAGATCGCTAACATCCCAGCTGAACAAACCTTCATGGATCCAAACGGTATTCATGACTCTGCTATTTTCACTCCAATCTTGAACTACATCAGACCAGAAATCACCAAGTTCTTACAAAAGATCTTGATCAAATGATTGAGTGATGGGTTAGGTACTCTTAGATTCTTTAACTATGTATTACATATATATACTTCTATTTTAACTAATTATACTGTTCGTTATTGACTAAACTGTAGCACCAGGATATGACTAGCCCCGCTGTAGCCCTTTAATAGTCAAGAATGTTGAGTCCACTATTTCCTACCTCCGCGTATCTCCGGTTCAGTAGTACCCCAGATTTCAGATGTTGGTTCATATCCGATCCTGACGCTGACCTCACCAAGTTCAAACAATGACCCTTTAGTCCCCTGTAATTCCAGCTGTACTATCATTCGTTCCATGATGTACCCTTCCTTCCTTTCGTCGCAGTTTAGTGGTCTTATTTCCTCCATGGTCTCCAAGCTCTCTTCCCCAGAAACCGGTGATCTTTTATAAGCGTTTCTGCATGAGAACACTTTCTCGTCCCTCTTTAGCGAGACGAATTCTTCTAGCGTGCATGACAATGCCTGAGGCCCACCGTTGGAGATTGACGGTTTTGAGGGGATCCTGTCGCTTCTGGCCTAGTGCCTTGGGGAACGACGTGGGGTTCTCGGTACCTAGTGAATATTTATTAACGGTTTAGTGCCCAGTTTCGGCATAAGCTTAGATCTTCGTATATTCTTGCAAAATCAACTGAGGACCCTTTAGGGGTCCCTACAGGACTGCAGTTATGAGTGTTAAAAAGTCAGATACGAGGAGTTCACACCCAGAAATCATCATGTTTGTGTGGAAGATGCCCAGAGAAAGGGGAGAGGGTCTGGTCGTAATTGATGTGTGTTTGGCTGCCTGTGTCTCTGATTAGTCAATAAGTACCGTCTTGGTGAAACACCCAGACTATCAAGGTTGATACTCTGACTTTGTATAAATAGAGGTCTTTATCCATTCGTTGTCCTGTTCTTTCTTCTGCTTTCTTACAACCCTCAAGATCATGCTTCTTTTCAAACATATCTTTATCACTACTGTGATTTTCAGCGGTACGTTAGTGAGCTCAGCTCCTATCATCTCCTTCCCATTGCCAACTATTGGGTTGGATATCGTCAAGTACACGGAAGCCTTTCTTGCCGCTTTGATCAGCTTGATCAATGATGACTTGCCTATCCCATTGCTAGCTCCTTTGATTCCTGCTTTACCGCTCGGTTTGAAATTGGATTTGGTTGAAGGTTTGTACCCAGGCTTGAATAACTATCATAAGGACTTCCCTGTTCCCAGTACCAAGAGCAACATAGTTAACTGGTTGGTTGAAGCTAAAGACAGAAAGCCGGAAGATCCAGTGATCCTTTACTTCCATGGCGGTGCTTATATCCTTGGATACTTCCCTATGTTCCCTGCCTTATGGTCAGACATCTACTATGGGGTGAACAACGACCGGTTGTCAATCTTGTTGGTGGATTACACTATAGCCAATAAGGAGAAGTACCCCTTCCAGTTGAATGAGGCGGCAAGGGTGTACAATGAGTTAACCAAGACAAGCAAGAATATCATACTGGCTGGTGATTCCGCTGGCGCCCATTTGAGTTTACATCTAACTAGACACATCAGCTTCCCTGTCTCTGGTATTGATAAAGTGTCACAAACTCCAACCGCAGAGATCTTACAAATTACCATGGGTCAACTTCACTCCAACTACTAAAGACGATGCTGGTTCATACGTCTTCAACAAGGGGAAAGATATCCTGTGTGCTCCATCCATCAAGGCCGTTGGTGAATACGTCGTGAAGAGTAAATCCATTTTGTCAGATCCTGCTTATAGCTTGCAAGAAGATACCACTGCTAACTGGCCCCAGTTGTAGAACAATACTAAGGTCTTTGTCAGCCGTGGTGAGAATGAGGTCTTGAGAACTGACATGGACCACTATCGCAAAGATCCCAACCGAGAACACTTTCTTAGATCCAAATGGGATCCATGTCTCTGCTGTGTTCACTCCAAAGTTGAACTATGTTAGACCTGAGATCACCAAATTCTTGCAGAAGATCTTCTTATCCTGAATACCGGCAAGTGGCCTACTATTTCACATAGATTCGATCGAACTTCCGATCAGAATGTACGTTAATTGTTAGTTGTTTTCAAAAGCTTTAGTAAAACATGTATACTCTATCATAATCTATCTCACTCTAGTATCATGAACGACAAATTCACCAGCACCTAAATGCGTTGTATCACCAATGACCTTGATCTCGAACTTATTGAAATCATGCTTATCAAAATCGATGATGGTAACAGAGGTGTTATAAACGATCAAATCCTTCTGATAATTCAAGATCTTCAGCACAGTTCTGATGGTACCACCATGTGAAACCCACAGCATGTTTTTCTTGTCCTTATTCTCGGTCAGCAGATGATTGATCATCTTTTGAATTCTGTCCACGAACTCCGTGGAACCCTCACCGTAATCATGATATTTCTTACCCTCTTTCTTAGCATACTCAATGGCATCGTTGATCTGCATGCCTTCAATCACGCCCATATTACGCTCTCTTAGAGCATTCGTGTAAGTGACAGCTATGACCTGTGTAAACTCATCCAAGATGTACTTCGACGTCTGTATGCAACGTTTCAAATCACTTGAGTAGAAGGCCTCAAAGGGGATGAACTTCAAAGATTTCGCAACTTGACCAGCTTGTCTCTTCCCAGCACGATTCAAATTTGTGTCTCTGCGGCCTTAGTTAGCATTCGAGCCTTCTGTAAAGTTCGTAGGAATCTGAAGTACTCACAGATGGCCTTGTAGGATCTTGGCCACGTTTTGGTCTGTTTGCCCATGTCTAACGAGAAAAACACGGATCTTATCCTCTGAGAAGTTAGCCCCAAATTTCTCAGCCATTCTGTCAGTGGAATCTCACACTTGAAACTCTTTGGTAACAGAAGAACGCAGTGAATGGGCTTTGATCGTAGTTGAATATCGAGTGACGCATGATAAAGAGAATTTGGTAGGCGCCGCAGATCACGTGACTTTCAACCCTCAAGTCGCGGAGATTCTGCAGCTTGGAATTTTTCAAACTAGGGCGTGTGGCGTAGTTGGTAGCGCGTTCGCCTTGCATTTAAATTGTATAGGTAAGCGAAAGGTCATCGGTTCGATTCCGGTCTCGTCCAATTTCTTTTTTAGAACTTGTCTTTATTTTTTTTGACACATAGGCACTGACCACGACACACATTACCAAATACAACAAACTAACAAACTAACAAACAACAACAAACAACACAACAAAACATACAACAACAATTTAAACAACAACACAAACTAACAACTTATATAACTTTAACTTTGAATACAAACTGATAAAAAAAAAAAAAATTTTTTTTTTTTTTTTTGGCCACTTAAAGGCCTGGTGGTCTTTTTGCTCCAATTGCAGCAGCTGTAACCTCTCCGTTAATCTTAGACTCCGTGCACATTGCTTTACGCTGAACAATATGACCTTTTTACGTGCTATAAGTGACACATTCTGATTTTTAATGGTGTTAGTTCAAACCCCGAATAGGCTAAAAGGCGGAGTTTTTCTGCCATTCGGGAACGGGCATTTGGCGCTCGCGGTTTGAAAGTTTAAAGTCCGAGATTTCGGAAAAATTCTAAATTCAAACGCCACGAAAAAGACGGAGAATGAAAATAAAAGTTTGTAAATTGTGCGTCATGGAACAGGTCCTATATAAACACGGAGGCGCGCTGCTACACATACTACTATAGCCTGTGAGACAACTTCCAATCTACACAACTGCCATTATGTCCAGCGACACAGAGTCCTGCAGCACTTATATCCAGGAGCCACCCAAGGTCAAGGACCAGCTCCTCGACTTCAACCCCGTCTGGTTCATCAGCGTGATGGGCACAGGCATCACCACATCCATCATGTACAACTTCCCCTACGACGCCGTCTGGTTAAGATACGCTGCATATGCCATGTTCTCCATTTGCACGTGTCTTCTTATCACTTCTACCCTTCTGTTCATCGCTAAAGTGTATGTGGACACTGAGAGAAAGAATATAATGACCAGCATGAACATCAGCGTCTTTCTGGGATGTTATGCAATGGGGTTTTTGAGTTGGTGCAATGGCCTGTATTTCATCTCCAAACATGGCTCTCCAATTTTAGCATTTACACTGTGGTGGATTAATGTCGGTTTTGGCGTATTCACTGCCGTCGTTGTGTTCTTTTGCATCATCAGATCCACCAATCTAAAATCCCATGAGATCACAACCACTCTCCTATTACCTGTTGTCACTTTAACAGTTTGTTCCTCATCTGGTCAACTTATCCATGACAGTTTACCTCATCACTTACAACTAGTCAATCTAATTGCATGTTTCATCCTGTGGGCTAACGCTATGGTTTTGTCATTCATACTGCTGACTATCTTCATCTACAGACTGATCCGTCACGGCTTACCTTCCCAAAAGAAGATTTTTACAATGTTTATCCCAATCGGTTTCATGGGTCAAGGTGCCTTTGCCATTGAATTGTTCGGTAAGAACTACCACAACTACTTGTTATCACAAAACCCTGACGACACTACAACATTAATCGAAGCATTAATCTTCAAGAACGTTGGTATGCTAGTGGGGCTATTCCTACAATCTGTTGGTTTCTGCTTCACTCTGTACGCTGTCTTTGGTGCTGTTTCCTCTGGTTTCCAACGTTATCAGCATGGTTTCTGGGCCACCACTTTCCCATTGGGCACAATGTCCCTAGCCACATTACAGACTTACGAGTTCACCGGTTGGGTTGTATTCAGAATCATTTCTACTATCTACGCCACTGGTCTGTTTACAATGACCTTCACTTGTTTGATCGGGTCAGGTATCATTGTGTTGACGAGTCTACGCAAGAAGATTCAACAAAACAAAGACACTACTAAAGACAACATGGTCTAAGGCCTTATTAATTGCATATTCACTAAACTATATAACGACTTTAATGACTATTTATCTGCATATCTTACTGCGAGTTTGTAGAACTGCGCGATCCTTTTGCAAGAGCTAGTGATCTCTGTCTACATCCGGCACTATATTGTCATAAGTTTTATTCATAAAGTTACACTCTAGAAGTCTATCTCAAAGTAACCAACTCTTCAGCAGAAGTTGGGTGAATAGCAACAACACTATCGAAATCGGCCTTAGTGGCACCCATCTTAACGGCAACACCAAACCCTTGCAAGATTTCAGCAGAAGCATCACCAACTAAATGTAGACCAACAACTTTCTCCTCATTACCGGCAACGATCAATTTATAACTGACTGGTGATTTGTGTTCCAACATGGCGTAGTACATTGGGGTGAATCTTGCTTTGTAAACTTTGATGTTTTCTTCACCGTATTCTTCCTTGGCTTCCTTTTCAGTTAGACCAATTGAACCAGCTTCTGGGTGGGAGAAGACAACTGATGGGACATTAGTGTAATCTTGCTTTTGGTTCTTGAACTCCTCTGGACCAAATAATCTGTTGGATAACTTTCTACCAGCGGCAATGGCAACTGGGGTCAGTTCAACTTTACCAACAACATCACCTAGAGAGTAAATACCTTCCTTGGAAGTGTTTTGGTATTCATCAACAATAATCTTTTCATGGTCGTCTAGTTTAACGCCAACGTGTTCTAGACCTAGACCCAAGAATGATCTTCTACCAACGGTCCAGATCAATTCATCAACTTCTAAGAATTTACCAGTGTCCAATTCGACCTTCAAGGCACCAGATTCTAATTTCTCAATGGATTTGACATTTGATTTCTTATGGACATTGACACCGATGTTCACGTAGTGATCAGTAATGGTAGTTTGGATAGAATCATCGAATTTACGTAGGACGGTTTCACCTCTAATGATCAAATGGGTTTCAGTGCCTAAGCCATGGAAGAAACCAGCAAATTCCACACCGATGTAACCAGCACCGACAACAGCGACTCTCTTTGGTTGCTTCTCCAACTCGAAGAATTGATCAGAGTTAATAGCGTGTTCAGCACCTGGGATTTCAGCTTGGATTGGCTTACCACCAGTAGCGATCAAGATCTTATCAGCAGTGAAAGTCTCAACACCGGAGCCATCCTTCTTGGTGACTTCGACAGCACCGTCTTTGTTGAATTTGGCCCAACCGTATAGCAATTCGACACCTTCCTTGTCCAGGTTTCTTTCGTAGATCCCGTTCAATCTCTTGATGTAGGCATCTCTCTTTGGCTTGAAGTATTCCCAGTTGAAAGTGTTAGCCAACTTAGGATCAACGTCGAAACCGTACTCCTTGGCTTCACCGATAGTCTTAGCAACGTCGGAGGCATACCACATGACCTTCTTTGGGACACAACCAACGTTGACACAGGTACCACCGATGTCTTTACCTTCGATCAATAATGTCTTAGCACCATAGGAGGCAGCTCTTCTGGAGGAAGCGACACCACCGGAGCCACCACCGATGACCAGGTAGTCGTAATGTTTAGAAAATGGGGCCATTGTTTGAAATTGTCTGGTGAATTGTTTGAACATAAACGAATTCAGAGTGTTCAGTGGCACTTTTTTGCTTTTTACACAACTTTGACATCCCACAATTTATTAGAAATCAAAATTATGGCTTGCCGAAATGACGATATTCGCGTAGGCATAAACTGGAGTACACTGAAAATGTATTTTCTAACTAACTGAATCACTAATCCTCGGGAATTCAGATAGAGAGACTACAGCTCATTTCATTACAGATTAAAGTTTTGTTCTTTTTCAGATATGTAAGATTTTATTAAACAATAGAAACCTTTAAAAGATCTAAGCTTTTAATGAAGAAGCTCTTCTCTTTTTGACTTCAGCTTTTTCAGCTTTACGTTCGTGTAAACGTTGGGCCAATAATTGAGCGTATTCGGCAGCAGCATCTCTTTGGGCTTGAGCGTTTCTGACCTTCAATGATTTCAAGTGACGTTTTCTTTGTAAAGTTTGAGGAGTGACTAATCTTTGGATCTTTGGAGCCTTGGTGTATTTCTTGTCACCTTTGACAACTTCTCTTCTGATAACGTATTGTCTGACATCATCTTCCTTGGTCAAACCAAAGAATTTTCTGATGTTGTTAGCACGTTTTGGACCTAATCTCTTTGGGACTTGAGTGTCGGTTAAACCAGCAATTTCGGCATCACCTTGTTTGACAACAACTAAGGATAAGACGGCTAAATCTGGACCAACAATGGCACCTCTGACAGACTTTCTCTTTCTTTCACCAACTCTTCTTGGTCTGTAACATGAGTGACCCTTGGCTAATAATAATTTAACTCTGTTTGGTAATAAAACACCTTGTTTCATTGGGAAACCTTGTTTGTCGTTACCACCAGTGATCTTGAATAAGTAACCTTTGAATTCGTCACCGACTGAGTCACCTTCGACTTCTTGACCGATTCTCTTTTCGTAGAAGACACGTAGACGGTGTTCGTCATCGATCTCAACGGTCTTTTGGGAGCCGTTAGCTGGGTAAGCAATGTTCAACTAAATAGAATGTTAGTAATCATGGGTTCATTAGTGATGGCATAGGCAAACTGAGTGGGTAGAAAGGGGCCATTCAAATCAAAATAACGGGGTTCATTCTGGTATTTTATCATGGATCATAGTGTGATTGTATGGGCATCTATGGTGATTCAATATTGTGTGATAACTGGCCTTTTAGGAATGTTCTTGGAGGGATTCTTATATCATGATTCATCTTTTGTCTCACTTATTCGATTTCTGGTATCACTGATTGAATTATGGAAGGGTTTGTCCTCATCATTGGCTATTTCACATATCTTCTAGCATTACATGTAATTCCAAATGGGTTGTAGCATGATGACATGGCCAATTTTGCTGGATGAAAATAAACGTGGTACACTGGCCCTCTTTATCTCCTTCACGTTCGCTTGCCCTCTAGGTTAACATACTTTCATGCTGATCTGATGTTGCTGGCACTAAACCTCTATCTCTATGAAAAAGAGTTGAACTTTTCAATTTTTATCAAAGTGAAAAACTCAAGTTTTCGAGTGGTCGCCCGAAAGGGTAATTTCCTCTTTTGGTGTTTTCCACAAAGTGACTGTGTCAGAATTCGCGGGGGAATCTCCCAGAAAAAAAGTGCGTCGATTTGAAAACGGTGAAACACCCAAACACCAATGAGATGTTAGCCCTAAAGCAGTCACGTGCTTAACGCTAGGGCTAGACAAAAGTGACACAAAAAAACTAGTTGGAGACACCGAAGACATACAGATTCTTACATTGATAAGACAGCTTGGACATTCTACAGTCTACAAGGGAACTAAGAATATTCAACTGAGCTTTTATTTTGAAATGTGTGGTATAAAAATAATGCTTGAACAATGGATAAATATGGAAAACGAACTAGAAACACAAACTAACTATATAACGAACTAAAAACGTGAGACATTCAACCTAACCTATCTTCTCTGATCAGCTATCTTCTTCAGGTACACCTTCATCTTCTTCAAATTTGATCTTCTTGCTAGGAAGTTCCTTGCTGCCCTTCCTACCACCATTGTCACCTTTACTCATGTTTTGTAGTGGTGAATCTATGGCATCATTGTTCAGATGAGAGAATTGCTTCTTCAATCTCCCACTGGCTCCGTTCCCAGGTCCACTATTATTCACACCTGACATGTTAGGCAGCTGATGACCACCACCAGGTGCAGCAGAGTTCGGGTATGGCGTGTTACCTGAACCAAAGGGTATATTCCATTCATTTGAGTAGAAGTTACTTGGAGATGGGAATAGATCAGGGACGTATTTGGAAGGTAGCCCACCTGTCAATGGTGTCTGTTCACCAGCCATCATTTTGAAGGCAGGTTGACTGGAGTATTGATGTTGATTTGGCTGTTGTGGTGGAGGTAATGAGAATAAGCCAGATGGTAGTGTAGCTGAGATTGGTGTGGACTTGTTTGAGGAGATGCCTAATCCTTGGGTCTTGGTACCACCAGCACTGTTTTCTTCTTTCTCAGCACTTGATGGTGTATTCTCTTCACCATTGGATGTCTTAGCGTTATTTTTGGATGTTTCAATGGCTGTGACAGTCATGGCACTATCGCCAGCTTGATTTTGTTGGTTATCACCTGGAATCTTTAGACTTAACACAGGTCTCGAGCTTATACTGTTATTCAAAGAACGTGCTCTTGAAGTGGTGAATGGTGAATTAGAATCCTTGGAGTTAGCCACAACTGGAGTAGACACGGATTGTAAGTCCTGTGAATGGTTGGAGACTGGGGTACCAGGAGTGAATTGGAATGATGGGAATTGATATTGGTTGACATTTCCAGGCACTGTGTTTGGGAAAGAACCTTGTGGTGGGTGTGAAACAGGAACCGTGTTACTGTCCAATGGCATCTGAGGATGTAGAACACGGCCTTGCTGAAGTGTTGATCTCATTTGCTGGTATTGTGGAGGTACGCCTTGGCCTGGGGCATACATGACTTGGGGTATTTGTTGTAGACCTTGTGGGATATACTGTGGATGAGCTTGCATGTTATGAACCTGTGGTTGCTGCTGCTGTGGTTGAGGTTGTTGTTGTTGCTGCTGCTGTTGCTGTTGTGGGGGTAGATGTTGAGCTTGTTGTTGAGCATGTTGCAGGGCCAATTGCAGCTGCTGTTGAGTTGGTTGAGGAGGCTGTTGGAATTGGGGTTCGACTTCATTCACCTCTTCCTTTGGTGCTGACTTGGATGGCTTCTTCTTTGGTTCAGCTTTTCTCGTAGTACGTCTCTTCTTGGAAAGTGGGACTGTTTCTTCTTCCTCTTCGTCATCGTCATCTTCGTCGTCGTCTTCATCTTCATCATTACTTTCATCAATTGACAAGCTCATCGAGGACGCATTTCTAGTATGTGATCTGTTGAAGCCCTCTTTCTTAATTCTCGACTTCAAATCGTAATCACCGTAGTCACCAGGGACCTTGGAGTCGTGCAGAATCTTGGGATCTTCATAGCTTTCTATCAGGCTTTTGATATCGACCGAACTGTATTCATAAAACTTGGAACCATTGTTACCCAAGATCACAACGGCCAGATCAACCTGACATAGAACAGCCAATTCGTGGGCCTTCTTGAAAAGACCTGCCTTCCTCTTGACAAACGTCACTTTTCGGTTCCTCTCATCAGTGATCGGTTGGATCGAAATCTTTCTTCTACCCATTGTTGGTGTGTGATTCTATCGAGTGTTGCTGAGATGAGCACGATTTTGGGTTGTGTAAACAATCTGGCAGGGTGCGGAGTGAGCGACGCAAAGAACGTTTAGATCGAACAGCGTTCGAGTTCTGATCTGGTTTATTTTTAGCTAGCTGGTGGACAAGATGTGTGAACCTAAGCCCGTGATTATGCCAAATGCAAGGAAGCAGTAAGCTGGGGTCCTGTTGGTGATTGAGCTCAGCGACTGGAACAAGTGGATTCTGGGGAAAACACTGGTGGAAACGATGGTGCAGCGTCTGGACTGGCCGAAGGTGGTATTTAAGCACTCGAAGACACCGGAAATCTCTGTTTACCAATTGAAACTAGTGTGTTCAGGTCGCTTTGTGTGTTGATTTTTTCGAACGTTTTCTATTTTTAGCACTGTAGGAAAAGTCATTTTGGCCCGGACACGATGAATTTTCCGTTCTCGGTGAAATTGACACAGAAGGCACGTGACTGTTACTATAAACGGAAATTTTGCATTAATGTCCGAGAAAATAGCTGAATTTGGTAACTTTTCCTGCCAATTCTGAAAAGCTGTCTCAATTCGGCAATAGCGCGAAACATCTTCAATTTTTCATGAAAGCTCCAAAATGAATGGATTTTAGTGGGAAGGTCTCTTATTTATAGTTCAGGTCTCATATCTCACTCGCAACATGAACAGAAGCCTAGTCAGCTCAGTTGGTCTGCCAACAAGAAGACTGATATCACAAATCAGCAAACCATGTGCCCAAATAACACAAAGATCATACGCTACCAAAGCTGAAGAAAAGAAAGACTCAAAATCAAAAGCTGCTCCACAACAACAAGTCTTCGATCCTAGATTCATCGGTCTAACTAGAGACATATATATTCCAGTTTCATATAACAAACTACCATGGTCATCTCCAAGAAGTGTCTGGAACAGTTTGCTGAGAAGAGTCTATGTCCTTGGTATTAATACCATCCAAGTTGCATTATTACGTTACCAAACCGGTTTGAGACCACAATTCTTACTATGGAAGAACAAAGCCATTGAAAACTATGTTGCCGTCAACAAGGCCTTCGCCAAGAATGAAATCAAATCCATCGAGAAGCAAGTTTCTGTGTGGGTCGAAAAGTCATTAACCACCAGAAGTCACTCCATTCCAAAAGATGTCAAACTTGATTGGAAGCTAGTCAAGTTCAACGAAAAGCCAAAACTAGTCAGTTTTAGACCAATCATGCTGCCTGGTAGACCAGTTGAGTACGCACAAGCTATCTACAAGTTCAACACAAAGCAAGAACTGATCAATGTCAACTTGAAGACCGATAAGGTTAAAAAGGTTGACAGAGATGTCATTGACTACGCTGGTTTCTTGATTGATCTAGACAGCAACAACGTGACCTTGGCTGGTACTGTTTTCGAAAACACCCCACAAGACAGAATCCCAAAACCTGAAGACATTGACCAATCCATGATCTTCGAAGATATGCGTATTAACGGTGACATATACAGAGCTCCACCAACTCTACCACAAAGCACTACAGAAGAATCAAAATAATCTGTGTATAATGGAACTAATATAATACTGTACATAATACTTTTAAAGTCGTAATTCAATAAATGCAGTGTAATAAATTGAGGGTATCACTTCTTGTCTTGCAGTGACCCCATAACGTCAACATAACCTCTACCACCTCTCTTCTTTCTTCTTGAACCGGCAGTTGGAGGACCAGACATGTTGATCAGCGAGTCCAAATCACTGGAAGCTAGTTTTCTACCAGCTGGTGGACCACCTGGGGCAGGACTTGGACCTGGTGGTTTAGGAGGACCAGATGATGGTAACGAAGGTGAATTGGAAGTTGAAGTTTCAGTAACTGAGTCTGAACGTGGTTTGCTCAAGTTACTTGGCTTTTTCTTGATGATTGGTGGGGGTGGAGGTGGAGTAGCAGCCTTCTGTGCATCTTCTGGGGCATCTTTGTTAATCCATCTATTCAACTCTTTATCAAAGTAGAATTTGTTCTCTTCACCCAATTTGGCCTTGTAAACCTTTGGCTCATTCTTGTCTTTACGTAACCAGGTAAACCAACCAGAGCCATTTTCGTCTTTGCCCTTCTTGGCCTTCTTCTTCTCTGGCTTGTCTTCTTCTTCCTCTTTCTCCTCTGGTTTCTTCTTCTTCGACGACTGATCTTCTTCTTCATCCTCATCGTCACTTTCTTCAACAATATCGTCATAGTACTCTTCATCAACTTCTGCAATGTTTGTGATGTTGTGACCAGTGATTGGAGGTTGATAAGCAGTCATTCTGGCTGATGGTGAACCAGGGTCATTAGGAATCAATGAAATAGCAGCTGGTGGCTTGAAGTCATCAAAGTTGGAAGTCTGACCAGTTGGAATATCATAGCCTGAGTTAGCCAAAGAGTTCAAAGTATTGGTCTCACTAACGTTGGATTGGTATGGATCAAAATTGGACTGGTTTGGAGTTCTTAAACCCTGAGCCGCTGAACCATAAGGATTGATTGGATTGTACGAGCTTCTTCTTGAAGCTGTTGGAGTGGAGACAGATGGACCATATGGATTACCTTGTTGGACACCGATAGAGCTCTTTCTTGAAACATTTGGACTTGAAACAGATGGAGCATATGGGTTAGTTGGTGGTGCACCTAGAGAACTCTTTCTTGACGGAACGTACTGGGCTAATGGTGGACCAGGAACAACAGGTGTAGTAGCAGCAGGTGTTTCAACAGTAGATTCAGGTTTTGATTCTTCTTCCTTTGGAGCTTCGACTTCAACAGGTGATTCAACAGGTTCTGGTTTCTGCTGGCCATTGATAGCGTAGAAATCAATCTCTTGAGCAGCAGGAACAACTGGTGACTGTTTTTCTGTAGTGTCAACCGGAGCATAAGACTTTGGAGCAAATCTTGAAGCTGATGTACTTCTCTTTGGCTGTGGTGCACCGTTGGTGGCAGGAGCATAAGGATTTCTTCTTGGTGGACCAGCAGTTGATGTCTTTGGAGCATAAGGATTTGACACCGGTGGAGGACCAACAAATGGAGCACGCTTTGGAGAAGCTGATTCACTGACTTTCTCTTTCAATTCTTCAGGAATGTTGTGATGAACTTGGAATTCAGCAGGAGCAACGTATGGGGTAACAGTGGTGGAACCAAAATCGCTAACACTTCCGTTCATCTTAGTGTAGTTGAACTCAGCATTACCACCTTCAACATCATCTTGGGCCTCAAATTCACGTTGGTATTCAGCATGTTCTTCAGCTTCTTGACCAACTTCTGGCTCTGGAACTTTCTCAGATTCAGCCTCAGCTTTAATCTCAGTCTCAATCTCAGTTTCAGTTTCAACTGGCTTTTTATCAGCTTCAATTGAGTGATGTGAGTCAGCTGATTTCTCATAAGCAACATCTGGAGTAGCAATATCAGCTTCAATAACAGTTGGAACTTCTGGCTCTTCTTTAGCAACTTCAGTGTCAGCTGATGGATGATCGGATCCAACTTTAGTCTCTGTTTGTTCACCAACTGTATCAGCGACTTCAGGGGCAGTCTCTTCCTCAAAAGGAACGGAAGCATCTGAAGCCAAATCTTGTGTTGAAGGAGGAGCCTGAGCCTTTGGTGGAATCACTTGAGGTGGGGCTTGCACTGGAGCTGGCTTTTGAACAGGCTGCTGAGCAGGATGATGAACTTGAGCTTGTTCTTTCTCTTCTAGATCAATCTTAGACAAAGTGCTACCCAGTTCATCAACTGAGTCTGTGGTGGTTTCAACATCAGTTTCGGTAGAGACTGTGTGCAGCTTAGATGGAGCCTTGACTGGTGGAGCATTGTATCTGTTAGGTGGTGGTGGCAGATCTGACCCGGTGGATGAAGCAGTTGATGGAGCATAAGGATTACCAGTAGTGAACTGTGGAGCCTTAGGTGGAGCAGAGTTTGTGATAGAACTTGAAGATGGACCATACTTCTGAGTGCTGTGAGACACATTAGGTTTGATCTGAAGCTCTTCATTCACGGAACTGCCATGAGATTGAGTGGATGATCTTCTAGAAAGTTGATCAGGAACAGCATATCTGGAGTTCTTGGCTCTTGGTGAGTTGTTCAAAGATGGTCTACCACCTTGAGGACTACCGTAAGGTTGGTTGAACTTTGGTGGTGGAGCAAAAGCAGGGCTGTGAGATGATTGATCTTCTTGAGAAACACGGCCAGTTTGAGCAGGTTGCTGCAAATTGGAAATTGATGGTGTGTATGATCTCAATGGTGGATTGGTTGGACCAGATTGAGGAGCATAACTTTGTGTACGTTGGAGACCATAAGGCAATGAGCTTTGGTTCGTTGGTGGTGGTCTTGAGTCAATGGAACCATTGTTCAAAGCATTTGGAATTGAAACAAAGGAAGAAGCTCTGGAGACGTTTGGACTGAACTTGCTGAAAACACCTTCTTTAGATGGACCTTTAGTCAAATCATCACCAGAAATGAACTTGTTCAAACTCTTGTCTAATTGACCCCAGACCTTGTCAAGTTTAGGTCTACCAAACCAACTCCCGTCTGTGATTGTTGAACCAGACAACTTATCATTCAACAAAGCATAAGTGTACTTGGCAGCCAAAGTAGCATTCTTTGAAGCCTTCAACGAAGAACCAGCAAGGTCAACATACTTCTGAGCTTCGCCCAGTAAGTTGTAATCAATCAACCAACTAGCATGGTTCAAGTAGAAGTCAGATAAGTCAGCACTGACGCCTTTCTCTTGCAAGATCAAAGCATACACTTCAAGGTAGACGGTCAGTCTCAATGACACCGGTTTGAAGATCTGACCAGACATTGGCAACTCACCAGCAACAAATAAGATGTACGAAGCAGTAACAAGACCATTGTCAGCTAAGAATGTACCAAATTCTGTCAAGAACTGATTCAAGAACACAGGTTTGTTAGCAACAACAGCACCGGCAAATTCTCTCCAGTGTCTTAGGGCCCATTGCTTCTTTGCCTCATTTTGTTTGAATGATTCAATGACACCAGCGAAATCACCAGCTAAGACAGTAATCAGAGTAGGCAAAAAGTTATCTTGATCACCTCTGAATTCATGTTCCAAGTACTTAGATACAATGTTGATCCAAGCATCTTTACCAATAACACTTGAGACGACAAGAGCCAAAGCGTAGTTGTCATGTTGCAATGCCAATGAGACAGCTTGTTCATTCTGACCTGAAGAAATTAGACCAACCAATTGCCTCTTACTCAAAGGTTGAGTCTGATGTAAACGCTTCTCCTTGAAAGCAGGCTGTTGATGTGGTTGCTCGACGTAGTTGATGATACCACCTAATGCAAAAGGTTCAGTGGATTTTGATAGCTTGTGTTTCAACAGTTGAACCAACACCAGTTCGTCTTCTTCAGCAGCTGATGATCTTGAAGTAGTCAATCTTTCAATCTGCTTGTCCAAGAATGAGATGACACCAGGGGTATTTCTCTTGGTAGCGCCAGGAAACTCTTTCAAAAAGGCCTCTTGCAAGACCGCGTCAGTGGACACCACATTGATACCATGATTGGCTTGGTAACCAACACCAGGCACAAAATAAGCTAACTTGTCGCCATGACTCCAACTGAACAATGGGAATTGTTTAGAGGCCAACTGTTCTGGATTAACATGTGATGGAATAGCTTGTTGAAGTTGACCTTGGGCACCCCACTGTTGTTGGTATGGCTGTTGATGAGGATCTAGAGGTTGAACATATCTTTGTTGCTGTTGAGGTTGTGGTGGACCTTGATGTTGGACAGGTGGTTGTTGGAAGCCAGCAGGTGGAGCCAGATGTTGATTTGGAGCACCTTGTTGGATGGTTGATAAACGCTGACCAGGCTTCTGAGGTTGATTCTGTTGCTGAAGCTTAGTTAAGCTGTATGGATCATACTGGTTGGCTGTAGCACTAGCCTGTCTTCTGTGGTTGATTGGAGCATACTTGGAAGCACTTGGAGAAGGAGTAGCTATACTCGGAGACTTCACAGTATCCAAAGTAGTGTTGATGGATGACATGTTTTGAGTTGGGACTGACAGATTAGGAGCACCATATCTGTTGTTACCGACCTGGTTCAACAGTGGAGACAATTGTGGGTTGGCAACTGGTTGTTGGCCCTGCTGGAACCCAGCACCAGGCTGAGAGTAAGGGTTTGGAGGTTGACCTTGTTGGAGACCCAGACCAGTGGTTGGTAACTGTTGACCATGAGGTGAAAATGGTTGTTGGCCAGGTTGATGCTGTTGATTGAATTGAGGTGGACCATATCTACCTTGTGGAGCTGCTGGTGATAACTGTTGTGGTTGACCAGGTTGATTACCTTGAGCACCCAATGGAACTGCAGGAGTGAATGAGTTGAAGTTTGGAGACGGATTCACAGGCGGCTGGCCATACTGTTGCTGTTGAGGTGGGGCAAATGATGAGCCGGACCCATTACTACCAACCGAAGTCACACGGTATCTGTTACCAACAGGTGGCTTTCCAACAGGTTGAGGACCAGGACCATTGGTGGCGTATGGATTTGGAGGAGGTGCAGCTGCATAAGGTTGATTCATCTTTGGAGAAGCACCAGATGATGCAACAGAAACACTTCTGGCTGCCCTGGCATGAGCTGGAGTAGCTGATCCAGATTTGTTTGGGATCAAATCAGCTGGGAAATCATAGGCATCAGATTTCTTCTTCATCTCATTCAACTTCTTCAAGTCTAGATGATGCTGTGAGTGTTGAGTACTAGCAGTAGATGGACCATAAGGATTTGACTTCGGTAGTTGAGGAGGTGGTGCAGATGAGGCAGCTGGTGGGGCATAGGCATTTGACTTTGATGGTTGAGATGGAGCAGCTGGTGCTTGGTACTGAGATGCAGAAAGTGAACTTTTAGATGGTTGATGAGAAAGACCAGCATGTGGCGGTGGTGGCATTGATGCATGGTTGATATTAGGAGATGAACGAACAGCTGGACCTGGTGTAGGTGGCTGTGAGAACTTGGCTTGAGCATATGGATTTGGAGTAGAGCGGTTGGATTTGATAGGTTTAGTTGGCATCAAATCAGCTGGGAAATCATATGCGTCAGATTTCTTCTTGTTCTCGTGCAATTTCTTCAAGTCTAGATGTTGCTGAGAGGTCTGAGGAGTCAAGGTAGCAGGTGGACCATATGGGTTGTAGGCATTGGCTCTTGGTTGAATTGGTTGAGCATCTTGTTGTAGCTGGTATCTGTTAGCCTGTGATTGAGTTTGTTGAGTTTGTTGAGCAGGCTGTTGAACAATTGGTTCTTCTTCAAGTAAATCATCATCTAATAAATCGTCATCTAGTAAATCATCATCGTCTAGGAAAGAAAACTTCTTCTCCTTCTGTTCTGGCTTGGCTTCACTCTTCAAATCCTGTTTCAATGCAGCAGAGAAGCTATCATCATTGGAAGCACCAAATAGATCATCAAGTTTGTCCTCGTTGACAGCTGACTTAGCCTCTGTGGTGGCAGGTTCAACAGTTGGATTAGCCAAAGAGGCAGCAAAATCACTTTCTTCGGCAGCACCAAATGGATCATCGTTGGTTGGCTGGTTAACTTCACCGGCTGTCTGTACTGGGGCTTCTTCAAAATTGGCACCTTTGGTTTCGCTGGCTGCAGGAGCTTCAGGTTCAACTTCCTTCCCTGGAAAAGGTTCAGCCTTGGAAGACGACTCCCAAGGTAGGACATCAGAATCGCCAGTTGGTGAGAACAAATCAACAGCCTGAGCAGGTTTCACTTCAGGTGTAGCAACACTTGAAAGGTCAGCCTCAACTTTCTGTTCAACAGGTTCAATAGTCTTGCTTTTTGTTTGATCAGCTTCAGCTTTGGAATCCCATGGTAGGTCAGACTGGGCAGCACCACTGAAAAGTTCATCGGCAGTTGTTTCAGAAGACGTTTGAGGAGTGCTCTGAGGCTTCTCTTCCCATGGCAGACTTTCTGTCCCACTTTGAGCAAATAGGTCTTCAGCAGCTTCTGGGGCTTCCTGGCTTTCAATTGAAGGTTTCTCAATCACCTGTTCACTTGTAGGTTGTTGTGGGTTGGCGGCTTCAACTCCTGGAGCTTGAGGCTGTTCTTCGGCCTTAGATTCTTCCCAAGGTAAAGATGATGGATCTTCAGATGCAAATAGGTCCTGTTCAGTATCAACAGTAGGTTCATCAACCACATGATCAGCTTTCAGTTGAGTGTCTGGGGTATCCATAACAGTGGATGACGTTAGTTGTTCAGCAACAGGAGCTTCAACGGCTGGTGATTCGATGATGTCTTGGTCTTCCTCAATAGCTTTAAATGGGTCTTCTGTTTCAGTCTTTGGTTGATCCCAAGGCAGACTTTCAGCACCATTACTAGACCCAAAAAGATCTTGTGATTCAGGTTCAGTGACAACAGTTGATTCAGGTTCCAGATCTTGCTTGACTGTTGATTCACCAGGAATCTCTTGTTGGGCAGTAGTTGTGTCTTCAACTTCTGGTGCAGCTTGGTCAACGGTCGTATCCTGTGGTGCAACCACTGGAGCTTGATCAGAAGCAACAGGACTCTCTTTAACAGTAGTATGCACTGGAGCTTCCACTTCTTGTGGGCTTTGAGCAACTGGATCAACAACTTGAAGGGCTGGTGAGTTCTCCACGGTTGGTGTTTCCGGAGTAGCAGAGTCTTCAAGCAGCAGCTCGTCAGTGGAAGAGGACTTCAGCTCCTTCTTCTTCTGCTTCTGTCTGTCCTTCTTCTTCTTGTTCTTCTGTCTCTTCTTCTCTACGGCGCTCAGCTCGACGGCGTTGGCTGGGACAGAGGGCTCAGGCGTTGGCGTGTCCACTGGCTGTTGTGACATAGTGCAAGCGCTCGCGTGGCCTCAATTCAGTGTGTGTGCAAAGTGCGGGCAGCAGCGGGAAAACGTGTGTGTAGCAGTGGCAATTGGGCCGTGGTGAAGACTGTTTCTTTGCTTTGAAAGATCTCAAATTGGCCTCTCATGTGTGTTTTGATCTGGTTTTTCCAGCCTTCGTTGTCTCGTCGGGTCATAAAACGAGTTCGCGGAATCACCGCGTTTTCGCGTTTTCTGCACGTGACTAGCTCATCTGGTTTGGGACACACAGAAAAGAATTGAAATTTTTTTACCAAAAATTACGTTAATGTGAAGCATCATTGGCTGTCTTTGCAAGCAAAGTTCTCCTGTTCAAGGCAATTCCACTGCTTCCCAGCTGACTCACATACACATATATCACAATGGCTGTCGGTGTGATAAAGAGTAAGCAAAAAATGGCTCCTGAAAAGGAACGTTTCTTGCAATGTTGTTCCGATATCACTCTAGAGCTTATCGATTCATTAAAGACCTCCAAAGAGATCAATCTAAACGGCCTTATCACCAAAAACTCCAAAAAGTACAGATTAAAGTCCCAACCACGTCTAACTGATGTCATCAATTCCATTCCAGATCAATATAAGAAATATCTACTGCCAAAGCTAAAGGCCAAACCTGTCAGAACCGCCTCTGGTGTTGGTGTTGTTGCCGTTATGTCCAAACCACATCGTTGTCCTCACATTTCCTTCACTGGTAACATCTGTGTCTATTGTCCTGGTGGTCCAGACTCAGATTTCGAATACTCTACACAATCCTATACCGGTTATGAACCAACTTCTATGAGAGCTATCAGAGCTCGTTATGATCCTTATGAACAAGCCAGAGGTCGTATTGACCAATTGAAACAACTGGGTCACTCTGTGGACAAAGTTGAATACATCGTCATGGGTGGTACTTTCATGTCCCTAGACAAAGAATACAGAGAAGAATTTATCTGTCAGCTGCATAATGCCTTATCGGGTTACAACGGTACCAATTTGGACCAAGCCATCAAATATTCAGAACAGTCATTGACCAAATGTGTTGGTATCACCATTGAAACAAGACCAGATTATTGTACGCGTACCCATTTGGATGATATGTTGAAGTACGGTTGTACAAGATTGGAAATCGGTGTTCAATCGGTGTTTGAAGATGTTGCCAGAGATACCAATAGAGGTCACACCGTGAAGGCCGTTTGTGAAACATTTGCCGTTGCCAAAGACGCCGGTTATAAGATTGTGTCACATATGATGCCTGATTTGCCAAATGTGGGAATGGAGAGAGATCTTGCACAATTCAGAGAATACTTTGAGAATCCAGACTTTAGAACTGATGGTTTGAAGATCTACCCAACTTTAGTCATCAGAGGTACAGGTCTTTACGAACTTTGGAAGACTGGGAGATATAAATCATACAATGCCAACGCCCTTATCGATCTAGTTGCTAGAATCTTGGCTCTAGTGCCTCCATGGACTAGAATTTACAGAGTGCAAAGAGATATTCCAATGCCTTTAGTGTCCAGTGGTGTTGAAAATGGTAACTTGAGAGAATTAGCATTAGCAAGAATGAAGGATTTTGGTACCAAGTGTCGTGATGTTAGAACAAGAGAAGTTGGTATTCAAGAAGTCCACCACAAAGTCCAGCCTGATCAAGTTGAACTAATCAGAAGAGATTATTACGCCAACGGTGGTTGGGAAACTTTCCTATCATACGAAGATCCAAAACAAGATATCCTGATTGGTCTACTACGTCTACGTAAGGCCTCCAAGAAACACACATACAGAAAAGAATTCCTTGGCCAAAGAACCTCTATTGTCAGAGAACTACACGTCTATGGTTCCGTTGTCCCACTGCACTCAAGAGATCCAAGAAAGTTCCAGCATCAAGGTTTTGGTACTTTGTTGATGGAGGAAGCTGAAAGAATCGCTAGAGAAGAACACGGCTCCGAAAAGATCAGTGTCATTTCCGGTGTTGGTGTCAGAAACTATTATGCGAGATTAGGTTACGAATTGGATGGTCCATACATGTCAAAGAGTTTATACGAAGACAACTGAATTTGAAATGTTTTATTTATTATAGATCTTTCTGCAGTGTAGTCAGATCATCATGCAAGTATTCCGTATCTCACCTCATCTCTTCTTCCTAGCTAACAAGTTGGCGATTGTGTCAGTTACTGGGGTCTCTGGTGCCTTGGCCTTTCTAGTCGTTTTCTTTGGAGTAGCCGGAGCTTTCTTAGCTGGTGCCTTCTTGGTTGTTGAGCGGGCAGAAGCTTTTCTCTTTGGTGGTGGTTCTTCAAATTCTTCCTCACTGGAAATGATCACTTCAGGTTCATCAGACAGGACTTCAATATCGGAATCAGGGACTTCGATTGATTCGGTAGGCTTGGCTTTTCCTCTAGTGGATCTAGCGGCTCTTTTCTTTGGTGTTGGAGCTGGCTCTGGTTCAAAATCTGATTCTTCATCATCATCCATCTCCTCATCTGAAACGATTTCTTCGTCTGAGTCAACCACAAAATCTTTTGATTTGGTAGATTTCTTAGCAGGTGCCTTACGCTTCGGAGCAGCTTTCGTGGTGGATTTGGCAGTGGAAGCCTTAGTAGTTTTGGTAGCACGTTTGGCAGGAGCTTTGGTAGTCTTTGGTGGTTCCATTGTAGGCTCTGGTGTATCTTGACCAACACTGGCACTTCTTCTCTGACTAACATAATCACTTCTCTCTTTCTTAAACTTCTTCATCAAAGTCGATAGGTTTTCATCTTCTTCCAAATCAACATTCTCATTCTGTAGGAAATTACGTAGTTCATCCTGTAGCTCTGTGTCAATGAAGTCCTTGATAGCTGTCTTATCATCCTTCTCCACAAATCTCTTTAAAGCATCGTTGAAACCGGTCTCTGGTAAGATCCCTAATTCTGTGTTTTCCAAGTAATTATTGATCAGAGCCTCGATGTTGACATTATCGTCATCTTCGTCACCTGCTGCAGTGGAGATCTTGATCTTTGAAGAACGGCTTGCCTCTTGCTTTCTATGAAACTGTATCACCGTATTGACATTAGCGACTCTCCCAACGAATCTATTACTAAATCTTCTTGGATTTTCAACTTCAAACTCACCAGTATAATCAACTCTCAGTCTCACTAGCGGTAGTGGCATATCCATCCCTGGATTCAACTCCTCAAATTCATCATGTGCCTTCTTAATCAATGATTCAACTTTATCGATCAAATACTGTGTGATTTCATTCTTGTAAGCCAAGCCGGGTCTTAGACCATGCACAGCTGACAGTACAACCTCCTCCATTTGGAACGGTCTCACCGTTTTCAAAGTATATGGTTCCAAGCTGTAATCCTTCCCCTGGACATTCAAGATAAACACCTTCTTCTCTAGGGCTTCACCGGATGATAACGACGTAGCAACAGAAGAACCAGGCTGTAGGACGTCAAAGCCAGCAGTTGGGTTGTACACCGCACGAGGAACACATTCATGCTCGTGCCCCCATACGACAAGATCAAGGAAACTAGGAAGGAAATGCTCAGGTAGGTATGCAGTATTTGGCCTCACGGCATGGTTTTGATGGACACACATCAGATTGAACCATTCGTCATTCTGGATCTGTGGAACTTGGAATTTGACCTTTTTGTCTCTGAAGGTCTTGAATAGTCTCTCGTCTCTCACTGAAGCCATACCAAATAGTGACAATTTCGTTAGACCTTTCTGTAGTAGTAATGGAGTGATGTTTATTTGATCATTCTGAGTGACACGGCCGAAATGATTCACAAGACCACTGACACCAAGCAAGTCCAATGGCGACAGTAGACCGTTCCCAGAAGCGTCATCGTGGTTCCCACTGATACTGAAAATAGGAATTGAGATGTTCAAGTTCGGATCCTCGTAATTGACAGTGTTGAACCCATCATCAAACACCAGTTGTGGATCACTCAGTAGCTCCAATTCACACGGTTTGTCACCGAAACAGGTTCTTCTGATGATTCTCATGACATGGTACATGGACTTCTTCGTTGGCTTGTTGATGTGGAACAGGTCACCTGCCTGCAACACCATGTCCACGTCCTGGTCCTTAGCGATGTTCATGATCTCTTCGAATGTGCGCCAGGCATCGTCGCCTCGCACAGGGTCTGCCTCGTTGTAGCCGACGTGGTTGTCTGTCGTGAGCAGGATCCGTATCGTGTCTGGGCCCGGGTCAATGTGCGAGACCTGCGGCATTGTGGGTGGCGTTGATAGTGGATTGGTGGGTTCTCAGTGAGGTTGGTGTCTCTTTGCCAGCTCTATGATTTTCAAATTTGTTTCTATTGTTGATCGAGCCTGTGGAGCAGAGATCGTACTTAGACAGGCTATAAAGCAGAATCAAAGCCTACAGGTAACCTTTAGGGTGTAGTTGCCGTGCTATTTGGACCTTGTCCCAAGATTCCAGCTCTGCTTATGACTGTCGTTACTTTAGAGACACAGCTCTAGAGAGTAGTAGTTAGTACTGAAGTCGGTGAGATCTTGGAGCCACCTGTGGCACTGACGGCAAGAGATATAAAGACACAGTCAGAGACAAACATATACACGCTAGGACGCCTTGTCTCGCTTTCCCTAAAGTTCCGGCAGGCTCATGCTGTACAGTTCCTAATTTGGTCTGGTCAGATCGGGGTTTGAAGATGATCTGATATCTGATGGTCTGATCGAAAAAGTATAAATACCAAAAGTCCCGCAAAGATCTGTGATCCGTGAAGATTCGATCTTGCATGCAGTATGATAAAGATATGGTCGACTCGGTGACAGCGTCCTCTGAGTCACCATTCATCAAGCACCAACACCTCATCACACTAAAACTTCACCTGGACACAAACACTTACAAAGGCATAACGTGAATATAAATGTATTAATGCTCTAAACCCTAAACCAACAGACAGCAATCTATTCTTTTTGGACGTTGACACTGTGCTTCTTGAAGTTAGCCTTGATGGAGTTGTCTTCGTTGTATTTGTACAAGACACCGGCACCAGCAACGAATATACCAGTGATACCAATGAAGTAACCGATCCATCTACCGGTGTTGTTACCACCGGCGTGGGCGTTTAGTCTGACAGCAGTTCTGGAGAATGATCTGATTGGAGTGGCGTACATTGTGGAGAGTGACGGTATGTAATCTGATATGTGACAGTTTAGTACTAGTTGTGACACTTGAGTTTTCTTTTGTTCGAGTCGAAATTTTGGGCCTTTCTATTGGCCGAGGACGTAGACTTCCTAATTGGGAAGTGAAAATGTTAATTCTTGTAAGCTTTTCCTCTTTATTTCCCGATTCGGCAGTCAAGGAAGCTTACCCAATTTTCAAAAGGAATCAGGTTTCTATAAAGCCTTTAAGCGACCCGTTATTCACACTTCTGTCCACGGTTCCAGCGCCACCTCATGTCTCTAAGAATCCTAACGAGGGCCATTGCCCCAATCGCCGCCAGACAGCTGGTCAGACCGGTTTTTTCCGCCTCTTTAGTCGCCTCCAGAACACAATTCACTGCTTTAAGATTCCAATCAAGCACCTCCAAGGCATCCAAGGTCTCTGAAGAGGTCCGTCAAAAGCTCTCCTCTGAGGAACCAGTCGCTAAGACTTACGACTACAAAGATATCAAGGCCCTGTCCGTCAACCCAGACCCAGAAAAGATCCTGGTCGATGTCAGAGAACCAGAAGAATTCAAGCAAATCGCCATACCTAACGCCATCAACATCCCATACAAATCCACCCCAGGTGCTCTAGACCTGTCCCCAGAAGAATTCGAAGACGTGTTCAAGTTTGAAAAGCCATCCAAGGACAAAGAATTGATCTTCTACTGTGTTGCTGGTATCAGATCAACTGCTGCTGCCGATCTAGCTAAGATCTTTGGTTACAACAAACTAGGTAACTACGTTGGTAGTTTAGAGGACTGGTTACAACACGAGCAACCTGCTGCTGAGGAAACCAAGACTGAAGCATCTGAGAAGAAGGATTAAGGGGCTCCATTCACTTTGTCGTACATATCACTTTTATACATATCATCATGGGAGTTTAACGTAATGAATAATTGAGCAGTGGTGGAAGCTTATCAAAGTCAGTTTGAAATGGTATCAATGATGGAGCACCTAGTTGGTCATTAAAGGATTGGAGAAGATGTATTGGAAGGGCGAAAGAAGAGCAAGTCTTGGTGTTTCCCCTCCACACTAGTGTATGATATTTTAGCGTTCGGACATAAGTTGTTGATATATGAGAAAATGGGCTCAGAACGTAGAATTTTCACAGGATATGAACACTAACTGTGAATCATTATCATTGTGTGCACTATATCATATATGCCGTCTCTCGCATCATGGAACCTCCCCAGCCATGCCAAACTCATTCCTTATTGCGGTCCACTGCTAAAATTGTGTCAATTTTCCGAGATCGATGAAGCCGTTGAAAAACGGAAAAAACCAACGTCGAAGTAAAAGGGCATCAATTACCACCACCAAGCACCACCGGCCATGGACCCAAACATGAAGATCCCGGTCCAAGTGGACCCAGACGAGGACACAGAATGGAACGACATCCTGCGAGCAAAGGGGATCATCCCGGAAAAGCCACCGTCGCCTACTGCACAACTGGAAGAGGCATTACAGGAAGCTGTCGTTAGACAATGGGAAAACAGACTGGAGGGTAAGGACCTGGATGAATTGGAGGAGCTAGAAGACGAAGAAGATGAGGAGTTCCTGGAAGAATACAAGAACAAGAGACTGAGAGAACTGCAGGAGCTGAACAAGGTGTCCAAATACGGTAGGGTCTACCCAATCACTAAACCTGAATACAAAAGCGAAATCACCGATGCCTCGCAAGAATGTTTCGTGTTTGCCCATTTGTCATTACAGAGCTCGTTGCAATCACGTCTGCTGTCGTCTTTATTCATTTCACTGGCCTCAAAGTTCCCTGAGATCAAGTTTGTTGAGATTCCAGGCTCCAGAGCCGTTGAGAATTACCCAGAGGGCAACTGTCCAACTATTTTGATCTACTTCAAAGGTGACGTCGTCAAACAATACATCACACTGACACAGCTGGGTGGTAATGCTACGAATCTC
Source organism: Taiozyma rabaulensis (assembly GCA_030574855.1). NCBI lineage: Eukaryota > Fungi > Ascomycota > Saccharomycetes > Phaffomycetales > Wickerhamomycetaceae > Taiozyma > Taiozyma rabaulensis. Next base: position 358,159 of record JAJMFP010000001.1, read on the forward strand.
AAGGATTTGGAGAAGGTCATTGTCGATGTCGGTGCTGTTAAAGATAGCGATAAGAGACTAATCATCAACTCGGAGGATGAAGATCTAGAAGAAGCACACAAGCTGAGATTCATGAAGAAGAGTATCCGAGGCATGGATAACGAGAGTGATGACGACTTCTTTGACTAAGGAACTGTATAGAGAAAATCATGAAAAGTTTATTTTTGGAGTTGGTGGCTGTAGATAAGGTTTGGTTTTGGTTTTGTGGTTGAGATTTGGGAGGTTGTTGAAAATTGTGGTTTGAGGTACAAAACTGAAGACTTTGGGGGAAAGATTGTTTGTCTGCGCTCTTGGTTTCTATTTATGGAACAGAACTTGGGGTATGGGCCAGATTTGTGATCTGAAGACTCGAGGTTTGACACAAAATCGAAGATCTTCAACTTTTCTTTCCACTACACCAACAGAGCATCAACACGCAAAATGCAGCTATTTTACCTATTCTTGCTACCCCTATTATCACTAGTGCTAGGTGCTCCTGTTAAGACTTCCAGAGTCTGTGATCCTGACAAGACCAGTCCCCATTACACCGGTTTCAGAGTTGACAAACAAGTGTTCATTGATTCCGAGATCAAAAGAGTTGAAACCCATTTATCACTATGCAAAGAAGGTCAATTGGTCACGGATCTTCATGTTGGTTGTGATGACTTGAAAGACCTAGAAACTGGTATCCCATGGAACAAGACCTTATGTGCTGGTGATGTTTGTTACAAGATGTCCAGAAGAAAGACTTATGCCTTGAGACCTATTGCCCTATATGCCCCATCCAGTTTTGTTGGTGGTTTGTTTGAATTCCCCAAAGGCTCTGTCGAGTCTCAAGATGAGAATTACACTCCTGTTGCTAAGTTGGTGTCTGATACTATCTATCATCAATGGATTGAAATCACCAGAGGTTCAACTTTGAAGGTTTATCATATCCCTTTGTTGTATACCCCAGATGTTGATGATCGTTTGTACAAGATACAAGTTGATGGTGAAGAAAAGGATGGTTGGTTCAAGGTAATATCAGCCAATGAGAACTATGACTATTCCGTTGAAGCCAGGAACATCTTGAGAAAGAGTATTGATTTGACAATGTGGCAAGTTAAAAACGCCGTCAAGAATACCACTAAACGGTTGAAGGCTTTGAACGCTGACATCAGTGATTCTGCACCAGTCAGAAAACCAATCAAGTCGGTGAACTTGCCCAAGGATGTCAACTTGTTCAACAAGATCTTTGCTAAGAGAATCGAAAACTTGTCAAAACACCGGATCGATAAGGATAAAGTTGACTTTAGCACTTTGATGGTGCTATCCAAGATTGTTCCGAAGGATCAATACGAACTATTGTTGAAGAACTTGAATGCTGTCTTTGATAAGAACCTTTATACTGAACAATTGTTCAAGTACAAGTTTTCCAAACCTACAAAGTCTGAGAATCATGAAAAGCCAACTCCAACTACAAATACTTGACGTTCCAATGGTATCTAAGTGTTTATAATCTATAACTTAGGCTTGTCTTTCCACCAGTTTTGGATACCTTTGATTTCTAAATGTTGCCTTGTAGTTCTTGATGCAATCTTCTCTGGGAATTGGACATCATGTCTCCATTTCCATTTCTGAGTTGCCTCTGGGCTCAACTGGTTTTCCAATCTCAGTTTGATATAATCACCAATGTTTGGCAAGAACTTGTACCCATGACCAGAGTCACCAGTAGCCACAAGGACTTTCTCACTCTGTGGATGGAAATCTATCAAGAAATTGGAGTCAACAGTGTCACTAATCCAACAGACTTTGGATTTGATCAATTGATGGTTTGCCAGCTCAGGTAGAGTCAGCTTCAAGACATTTCTAACGTGCTTCTCACCTTCTATTGGGAATGTATCATCAAACTCATCCTTATAACGTGGTAGTCTGGTCTTATTACCCCAAGAATCCACGACCTCATTATGTGTATCAGCATAAGTTAATGCCACTTTCAACAGTCTGGTTTCTTTGTCTGGAGGGAAGAAATAGCCCAGTTCGGCACTGAAGAAGATTGGGATGTCTTTGTACTTCTCGTATTCCTCCGGGGTTAGCTCTATGTGAGTGATGAAAAGGCCTAATGACCGGATCTGTGGTAGTGGAAGTAAAGTTGGAGTGGAGGCACCCAGGGCGAGGATGATTTTGTCTGCAGTGTAGATTTTGCCCGATTTGACAGTGATTGAGGCTTCTGGGGTCAACGAAAGTGATGTGGCTTCACCATCCGTACCGAATTGGAACTTGACCCCATTGGAAACACAAGCTTCGTAGACTTTGATCAGGGAGTTGGCAGCATGGCCATAACCGGCATTAGGATTGAACTTTGCATTGATCTCAGCAAACCCGTTCTTCTCAAACACGGGAAACAGTGTACTCAGCTCCTTGCCACTCTTGATATCCACAATCGGTTTCAATTTCACCCCCAGCTTCTTCAAGTTGTCCAATCCACGCTGCTCGAACTTTGCCCTATGAGCATTGACCTCCCCATTAGGACTCAACGTGACACGCCCACTCTCGAAGAAGACATCTTGGAACAAAGGGTCACTCTGCCACTTCAGCAGCGCCTCCACTGATAGCTGTGTGTAGAATGGGTCGTCGTACTCTGTTCTGATGATCTTGTTCAGGTCGTTGGCTGCTGATCTGGGGGATGGGACTGGGAACTTGTCTATAACGGTGACGTTGTAGTTGGCCCTGGACAGCGATAGGGCAGTGGAGAGCCCAAAGACACCGGCACCGACGATGAGCACTGACTGTGATCCGGTGGACATTGGAAATGGACCGGTTTGAATTGGTTTTAATGGGTCTTTAAGAGCAAGGGATGATTGTAGGTTTATGTTTTTTATCTTCGGATCTCGGAGTTAGACGGCTTTACTGGCTCCGCCATTCAGGTTTACAAATTTCTGATGATCACAATGGTAGCTACAATCTAGTGGACTGATCAAACAGTTCATTTTATAAACATGCCATAGAACCCATGTCAATTGGGGATAAGTTGTTGGAGCTCTTGTGTAAAAAAAAGGCACACCACTAACAGATTCTTTAGTTTTATATCAGGAATCAAACGTGGACTTACGATTGTGTTGAACAACCAAAGATTTCAAGACTGATAAGGGCATTCATGAGCAGTTAGACGTCATATGATGATTCTAGACCTTTGCTGATTGAGATGATATCCTTCTTGAGGGTAGTTATAACGCCAAACCAATAAGAACAAGGATACCAACAAATAGCGGCTTCTCTAAATCATCCAAGTTGAAGAAACATTTGGTCTTTTCCCACACAATAGGATATCTGAGGCAAGATCCTAAGACACAACCAAGAACAATGACCAGCAAGGTACCACACCAGGCAGCAATCATCAATCTGCTTTTCTTTCTCTCTCTTCTTGTGAAACGGTTCACAAACTTCCTGGTTTCACTTCTGGTATAAGTACTCACTTCTTCGGTAACATTGTACTCCATTATGAGTTGATGATAATCACTGATACCTTGAATGTGTCTCTCATCAATGTAGAGAGCAACTCTCATAAAGCACATACCAATTGTCATTAGAAGTTGTTGGATTACCAAATGCCACCAAATGCCATGTACTTTTGAACTAGTGAGCACTTCGTATAAAAGAAAGCTCTTGATGATTAAAAGAACAACTCTGTAGATAACGAACCAAGTAATCTTCCCAAAAGTAGCGAATCCAAAACCACAGTAGAACACGACTGTATTGAAGACCCAGCCCAAAGAAAGAATCAAGCTTTTAGCCAACAAAGCTTTGATATCACATCTTGACAAAGTTCACTAAGTAACGGATATGGCAACACCCAGCATAGAATTGAAATCAAGTATAGAACGATATGTGGATTCTTTACACCTTTGACGAATACAGCAGATCACCAGTTAAACCCAAAGTAGGCAGATGTTTTCAACACAATAACATTCTTCAAGAACCTTCTGATAAATTCAACTTCCTCATCTGTGCGATGTGTCCAATGAGAAAACTTCCTTAAGGCATCTCTAACCTGGTTATCAATCTGTGTCTGATGTTCAACTATAAACTCTCTGAGCTTTTTAGACGTAGTAACCATCCGACTTCTTTGGTTTTGAAGACAATTCACCGAGACTTGGCAACCTAATCTGACAAAATTCAATGGGTTAAAGTACCAAAACTTTTCATTCAAAGCAACTTCAATGATCAGCTGGTGGTTCTCTCCTCCTTGGTGATAATTCTGGAAAACTTTGTTGAATTCATCGGTGTTCGTGATTTCACGTGGCTTTCTGCACCAATAACCCTTTGGCTCCATGGTGATGATGTCCTGAGAGACAAAAAGATCATCAAAGGCCTCCACAGGAAGAAGATCATTCAATTCTTCACGTAATTGGTTCTCTGCATCACCTTTGGCTCCTGTTAGTACCTTTTTCTGAAGGATGTCGGACTGTCCGCTTTGAATACTCACCAGCACCTCTTTCATCATCTCTAACAATGTCCTCGTGACCATTACGTCTGTTATCTGTAGTCTTAGTTAGTGATCTGTTCACAAATGGGGCACATCGAATACTCACTGTCAATTCTATCATCTTGGTGGTTGAAACATCTAGCTTCATCATCTTGTTCATCATCAGCAGGGGCTTCTTCGGATTCTGTGGAGTGTTAAAATCCAGCTGATTGGGGATCAAAAGGCAAGGGTGTGGGGCGTACCACTACCATCTTCAGCAATGTCTGCTTCCGCACGGGGAAGGTTGTGGAGCTCGATTCCTTGATCAGCCATTGTGCAGGGCTTTGGAACTTTTATGGGGCACAGGTTTATGATCAATCTCTTGTGTGTTGTGTGAACAATTTTTGAGCCGCAATTTTCCAATCGGGAAAATCTGGAGATCGGATTTATCGCTCGGTCCTCTCGGATTTAAATCTGCCAAATTTAGCGGCTCTAATTTGACAGTCTCGCAATATGAGCAAAATAAATTCAGCTCAGCTAGAGGAAAGCACTCCTTCCATTTCTTGCCTGAGATAAATGACATTCAACAAGTTGTTATAGCACCCATCATAGTTGCACGGCGTTCAAATTAAAATACTGGAACCTGAAACCGCGTTTGGAAGATAAGCTTGTCTTTATACAGCGTTAGGTATACTTGTGCTTATCCCTTACAGTTCATTTAGTCTATTCTATAAGGTTATGTGGCCAGCTCAACAACTTGTCAATACTCCTTTGTCTATTAACTCAGATAATGTCCTATTTGATTCAGGTGCTACTAAGTGGGATGTCAAGGAACTACCATTGCGCGGTCGGATTGGAAATACCAGTCGATTCCCACCTGAAGTGAATGAAATAATTTTGGGGTTTATTGGCTTCCATTTGGAAACTAAGTCAAACATTGAGCTCTTCAGAGAGCTTAATCAACTGTTTTACCTCAAGGGGATCATTTCAAAGAACGTTTGGTTGTGGGTCCAGGTTTATCAAGATGAGCACTATCAAGACCAATTTGACCATAAGACTGCCAATAAGACTTTGAGATCCTTGTTGAAGTGTACAGATTCCATCTTTGTTGTATTCTATCATCATTTTGGGTATGATCACCATGATGATCCTTTAGTCAAGGAAAAATACTTTGCTACCAGCTTTAGACATAGATTCAATCATGTTTACATTTATGATTTCAACAACACTCTAAAACTACGTTATGGCAACTATCGAGGATCAAAATCTCATAAAAAGGTTCATAAATATGCACTTTCATTACGCTGCATCATTGAAACCCTGGAGAGGATGCCCTACAAGCCCAAAAGTATCACTATGACTTCCGGAATCGAGCGTCCTGAGAGAATGAAACGAATCGACTGCTATGATGTATTAAAGCCGCCATCTTATAGGTACCCGGATGGTCTTCTCAAACGGCTCGATCACCAGTCAGACCAAGAGTACCAATATGTCTATATACACCGCTCTCAGTGCTGGAGACGTATGCATGTCCACTTTTTTTACGACTTTAGAAAGTTGGGTATACGTGTACAGGAATACTTGGTCCCACCTAAGCGTGATCGCTTGAAAATAGCCCTGAAATACTACCTCAAAGCACCAGATACCGAAACAATAGAGGTACTAAAGTATAGGGCGATTTGCTATGACCCACTGTTGGCTAACACTGTTGAAGAGATGTACTCCTCGGATTCTTCTGAGCTGAAGTGGCGAAAGAAGCATAAGCGAAATAGAGGCTATCACTTCGCTTCTGACGGCTTAGCATTCTTCAAGATGAGAAGAGACGTTAACTATTTTGTGACACTCCAGAACAACTCAGCTCTGTGATACTATTATAGGTAGCTTGACAGTTAATTTGAATGTACTATATACGTAAATAGTGAATTGACCTGTAGCTGTTAAATTAATGTTGTAATTAGATGATCCGCCGCCGCCGGCATGTATAATACGGAACCTCGTACCAGTTATCCGGATTAAACCTATACGTCTCATTAGCAAAACATCTCAAGAGTTGAATACACGCAAGATACTTAGAAATGGAGTAACTTTTTTGCTTAATTATTCCTAATAATTAAAAGCTAATTACTGGTTCCACTTTCATGATAAAATGCTAGAGTTAACAGATACCGACAGCAACATACTTAAAGGGTTGATTGGGCGTAACAAAAGAGTGTTAGGGACATTTGTTCCACGGATTAAAAGCCGATTCTCTCCGCCCATCAATAAGAGAATTCTAGAATACGTTGGGCTACATCTGAATACAAAATCCAATATAAAGATCTTTTCGGTGTTGAATCAAGTCCCACATCTCAAGGAGTTTATTGCTGAAAAGCTATGGGTCTGGGTTCAAGTATACCAAGATGAGCAATATAACGATCAGTTCCACGTCAGCTACGCTAATAAAAAGCTGAAGCAATTGCTGGAATGCACTGACTCAGTATTAGTTGTTTTCTTCCATCATTATTCGATTGACCGTTTGGAGTTTGGATATCTCGATGAGTATAATCGTCGCCGCTACTTTATCGAGGTCCATGACCTCAACAATTGTTTGAGATTTCAAGAGAGTGAATTGCGTGGTATCAGGTTTCCCCTTAGATTACCAAAAGTTGTTGACCGGATCCAATTGATGAGAGACAGACCAAGTAGCATAACCATGACCTCTGCTATCAATGTGGTGGAGAGACTTCATGAGAAGCAATGCTATAATTCGTACGAGCGCCGAAGACTTAGTGGACAATTTGAAGAGGAGGCCAACTATGTTTATATCCACAGATCTCTCCTGGACTCATCTCAGAGTATTAAAACACATGTACACTTCTTTCTAGACTTTAATAGGGGGTTCGACATCAAAACTATCAATATCTTCTCCCTGTGAAAACAAGGCATTGGGAGGTATTACAAGAATTCTACCTCAATGAGCCTAATGAGAATATGATTGAGCTTGTACGGTATCGAGCTCTAAATTACCAACCGTATCTCACTGCTCGAGGACTAGGCGAGCTTTATGATGATCCAAAGTCTGAAGAACGGGAGTTCAGATCTCGCTATAAGTGTAGAAGAAAGTCCAAGTTCTCTTGTGATGGATTGGCTTTCTTCAAAATGAAAAGAGATGTTGAGATACTGACGGGTCATAACATATACAAGAAGTGAGCTTCGTTGAAGTTTCGGCCTTCTGCTGGATCTTGAACTGTAGATATCAACCGTATCTCTTTTTTGATTCGAGCACTTTATGAATTTCGACTTCTCATGAAGCACCCACAAACTTTTATGAGGTATTAGGTAAGTTAATGATAGTGCACTGCTACTTATAATTAGTCAATGCTTATTTGGAACTGTCTCGTGGGATACAAATCAATCATGACCATCTCTTCATCCAATGTTCTTTCAAATGTGATCGGCCGCAGAGAGAGAGCACGCTCACTAACATCGAGCGGCCAGTATTGGAGCCGCTTCCCGCTAGAGATTAATCTGCTAATACTCGAAAGCATTGGATATCACTTAGAGAGTAAGTCCAAAATCAAAATCTTCAAGGAACTGAATAGTCACTGCCCCTACTTGAAGCGCTTCATTGCAAGAAATATTTGGGTATGGATCCAGGTGTATCAAGACGAAGAATACGAAGACCAGTTTGATTCTCGCACGATGAGCAGAAAGCTTAGCACCTTACTTGACTGTACAGATTCCGTTCTTGTGGTCTTTCACCATCATTACGGTACTGCTCCAAACCGACCTGAGTTTGGCGTCTGGAAATACTATGATCGTGAGCCCCGCTATTTCGTCAACGTGTATGATCTCAACAACTGTCTCAAAATTAACACCAATGAGGCAGTATTCCTTGGATTGCCTCGTCATGCACTGCCAATTCATTTTGTCTTTGAGAGACTAGGCCAGTTCAAAAGAGCAAATATTGCTCCTCAGAGTATATACAGGACTTCTGCAATCAGGGTAGAACAGAGATTTACCAACGACAGCTATAGATCTGACAACTGCTACGGTGGAGGATCACCTGAAGGGTCTAGGATGACCAGTCAGTTTGTTGTTGAGTCTAAGCATATCTATATCCATCGGCCAGCATCTGGCACGAATAAGATGCATGTTCATTTCTTCTATGACTTTGACAAACTAGGTATTAGAACCAAAGAGTACCACCTTACTCAGTGGCGAAACTATTGGCGGGTGCTTTGGGACTACTACCTGAGAGAGCCAAACCAGCACATCATTGAAATTCTGAAGTATCGTGCTTCCTTGTACAACGAGCCCACGTTTGACATCAACAGCTTCGATGATCCAGAATCACCAGAAAGAAAGTTCAGAAGGAAGAATAAGTTCAATAGAAAGCTTTTCAAAGGATGGGATGGTATTGCCTTCTTCAAGATGAGGAGAGACGTCGAGACACTGTTGAAGAGGCATCATTGGGGTTAATATTTGCCATTTAGCTATATTACAGAGTGAAAGTCGTTCTAAAGGCCGTCCCCATCTGTGTATTGTTCCTATTCAAACCAGGAAATCAAGAACATTAACGATAGACCAACGAAGACAAAGAACAATTGTAGAACACCGTTCAATAATTCTTGCTTTCTAGTGTTATCCTTTTGTAGCTCAAGAACTTCTGGAATGACACCAACTGTAGCAATGTAAAGGAACCCACCAGCTGTGAATGGTAAAGTTAGATCACCGGTGGTAACAGAAGTACCGAATAAACCTGGAGATAAGTTGCTACCATCTTCAACAGCGTCGGTGTTACCCAAGTTTTGAATGAAAATACCCAAGAAGGTACCCAAGTAAGCACCAGCAGCGGTCAAGAACTGAGAGTTCATAGCTTGCCATTTAGTGAACCCACCTTGGATCAACAGCGCGAAGTCACCAACTTCATGTGGAATTTCATGGAAGAACACAGCCAAACAAGTAGTAGACCCCACAGACTTTGAGATGTAGAAGGAGGCAGAAATGGCTAGACCATCAGTAATGTTATGGGTGAAGTCTGAGATCAAGTTCAAGTACGCGGAAGTTTTCACAGATTGGTTTGGGTTAGCAATAACTGGACCATCGCCGTCAGTCTTCTTGTGATTTCTCAACTCTTGGTCTTCAATGGAATGTGAGTGTGAGTGGCCACCACCAACACCCTTTTCATGTTCCAAGATTCTCAAAGACTTGTCGATGAAGAAGAAGGAGATGAACCCAATAAAGATAAAGACACCCAGAATGGTGTTTCTCTTTTCATCGACAAGGACAAAATTGTTCTTAGAATGGTCAATGGTCTCACCAACAAAAGTTTGAGGTAGCAAATGCAAGAAGACATCACCTAGTAGACCACCAATTGCAAAACTGACTAACAAAGATAGTTTTGAAGGGTTGATAGAGGCTGGGATGAAAGCAAGGATCAAATTTGGAGGACCGGAGATGTATGTGGTGGCCAATAGGGCATTGTAGCCAGGGTTTTCGAATGGGAACAGTTTGGAGAACAAGTACTGGATAACTGATTCTTCAGCATTGGCCTCCTCCTCGTTCTTCTTAGCATCGATCTCTTGGACGACTTCACAGCTGGACAGTCTTGATGATAACACATCCAAGTTCAGGTCACCATTTGAGTAGTACAGCTCGTCAGAAACTAGAGCTTTCTCGGACTTTGGGGCACTATGCGCAAGCACTGTAGACACGACGGCCAGTGAGCCCACTATTGAGTGTAGAAACTTCATTTTGGGTGGTTTGATCCAATGTTTTGGGTAGGAAATTCATCTCGGTGTTATTTTTCATGTCCAAGCGAAACCTCCTAAAAGACCCGTTTTCACTCTTTAGTGTCCACAGAAAATATTTCTCAGCTATAACGAAAATACACCGATATCTCTGGATACCGTCAGATTCCCCTTGACCTGGAGAATACACTGATGTGCTTCTTGTCTCGGGGTTCCCACTTATAGGCTGTGAAAACTGCGAAAAAGGTTGGCGAAAGCCTTGTTTGCCCAGGAATTTGCAGCCCATCTCACTTCGAACCACATTGGCAGCACTTATTTATGGGTAGCTACGTACTGATAAAAAATCGTAAATTTGTATTATTAGTATTGAAGTTCAATATCGCAAGAGGTTTCAAGCCCAAGTAGATCCTTAACTGCATCGATTTCATGAATCTTAAAAAAACTAACCATCGTCTTCAACTTGATCTTCTCAATCTCTCTGGCGTTCCCTAAATCTAGAATCACTGGCCACTGAGAACGATTATCACCTTCACAGCTAGGAAACGCTATATTTGATAGCTTCACATCCTCATAGAGTATCCCAGAGCGGTGAAGTGTCTTGAAGTTTTTGATCAGCTGCTGTTTTGTATCGATGTCCAATGCAAGAGCGGCCTGCCGACTCAGTGAGGCGCCGGCGTAATTTGTGATGAAAAAGCAACCTCCATTATATTCACTCGAGTCATCTTGTAATTGACCAAATGCGATGATTTCAGGTACTATTGACTTTTGGCCTTTCTTCAAACAGTAGCTGCGAGCTTGAGCCATGAGCTTCATTTCATGGACAATTCTGTCGTGAGACCATTGGTAAGGATCGAGTTGACCACCCGATGCAGACTGGAACTCTTTGATAAATCATTTCATCCAAGCACCAGGGGCCATGATCTTTAGTATCAAACACTCTATTATTTTGGGAGGATTTGTGCGCGGCCATTTGACGAAGCTGGAGACAGTAAACCCTTTCTCAATAGCAGTAGCACTGTCTATGAATGTAGAGCCCTTGAAGTGATTCAAGATATCAGCGTTGATGTAGAACACTGTTGCAGGATTGTCCCAGGAGTCCACATTATGTATGATGGGCATTTTTTCAGTGGATGAGAACGGAACAATCTGTGGTTTAAGAAGTGCTTCGATTTCTTCTGGAGAGGAACTTGTGAATTTTGTCTCATCAGTGCCAGTTTTATTTGTTTCCAGGTGTAGGGCAGATGCTGAACCAGTTGGATATTCAAGAACATTAGACAGGGGACTTGGGCCTTTTGAGCTTGTGGATGTTTCCAAGTCTTCGTCTTTCTCGGTGTCAGAGCTGAGGCAAGTTAGGTGTTGAGTGGGATGATGATTGGAGGGCGCTGCGCCGGTTGAAGATGCTTGAGTAATATTTTGATTTGTCTCGCCCATATGCTCTTGGAACTTAGGCGCTTCAAAAACAGTATTGTCACTACCGTTACCAATTTTCAGCATTCTCAAAGTGCGTTGAAGTGAACCATTGAAAGTCTTATCTTCATCATAAGTCCCAGGTAGGAAGAATGCCAATAACATTGTTCTGGTGACGTTTTTAGCTCTATCCAAAGCAAAGGGACCCATAATGTCAACTTCCAAAGTTTGAAATCCGCTGGAAGGTTCATCGTTCCGTGAGCTTGATAGGCCACGTAGCTGAATAAACATTATCTGGTCTTGATCACAAATGGCACCACGTTCACAGCCAGTTTCGTACATTTGACGAAGGATCTTGTAAAAGACCTTCTCTAACTCACATGAGTACTCTGCAGGCATATTGAATAAATTGGAGTAGTTCAAAGTGCCTTTGGACCAGGTCTCACAGAACTTGGCGAGTTCATCTCTTGTCAATATCGACATTTTTACCTCAATGATCGTCTTTAGGAAGAGCGGGTGTGACTTTAGAATATCAGGGACAAACCCTGGGTTAAGATTTGTCAATGGAGCAAGACCAACATAATGTAGCAGATTAACATTAGCGTGAATACCAAAATTTATCAATGACCCTTGAGCTGAAATTAACTCGTGAATTTCTTTCACTGGGATAGACCCGGTTGATAGCTCAATCATCCCTCCGATGATAGCATCAGTGCTAGAATGCTCAACAACTGTGCGGTAAGCGCCTTCAACGTCAGCAACCGTTAGTCCATGGTTGTGGTTTTTGAACATATAGTCTACTAAAACTATGATAGGGTCCATTGAAGATCTAAATAGATAGCTTTCTAAGTGTCCCTCTGTGAATGACTTCTCCTGATGGAATGTGAAAACAGCATTAAATAGTTTAGATCTCAATGGTGATACAGGGCTCTCATTGGTATTGGTATCATATTCATCTTTAATGGCTCTCAAGTCACCAATTGTAAGACCGCACAAATCGTTAACCCTGAAGAACGGTTCAATGTCTTGGGAAATACTGGTGTTGATCTTGACAACCCGGTTTGACGAGCGCCTAGACTGAAAATCTACCCTCTGTCCAGTGGAAAGATTCACTCTAGCGGAAGACGAACGGTTTGGTGTGTCATCCACAGTGTATTTCGAGTCTCCTGTTGTGATTGTCTTCTTGATCCCGTAGCTGAGGTACAATAGGAATAGATATTCAAAGGGAATGGTGTAGATATCACCAGCCGAGTACTTCAGATCATGAAATACGACACCCTCACGTACCAGGGGCAAAACGAGCTGATCGTCTGGGAATTCCTCTTGCTGTGACATTTCACATAGGCAGCGGTCTGTGGAGCTGATGATGGCGAAAGCGGTCAGGCTTTGAGAAGATTTCTAAGGGCCTTTGCTTATATTTGTCGGCTGACGTAATCCGCCAAACCCAAACCTATAGCACATAAGCTCTACTCCAGCAAAGACTACAGCAATAAAATCATAAAATAGTAGTACCGTGTATTTTTTGGTTGTTGCCTTATAATCTTCGTTTCACAGCTTCCAGTATTGGTAAGTTTCTGGAGTTTCAATGCTCACTGGGATGACGTTTTCCTCTTCTTCTTGTTTGTCTTCACCATTAACCTCAGCCAAGCCATTAGTTAACTCATTATTAGCAATGACAGCGACTCTTGGTGCCTTTGAAGCAATTTCTAGTGCCTCCTTTGATAATTTGTCTGCTTCTTCTGGTGTTGCTTGGGATGCTTCGATCAATTTGTTTCTAACGTTCAATGTTTGTTTCTTTAGTGATAGTCTATCCAGGATTAGGTCTTTGCGCTGCTGTGCTAATTCTGCTCTCTCTTGATTCACTTGTTTCTCCAAGATTGACAGTTTGTTCAATTTTAGGTCTAACTTGCTGATTTCTAAATCAACTAGATTGGATAACAGTTTTGATGATTCTGATGTGATGCTCTTCTGTTCAGCTTGGGATGATCCTATGATGGTACCCAATGTGGTCTTGATGGCCTTTTGGACATCTTCATCGTTTTGTAAGAAGTTTTTGGATGCTAATTCTGGGTTAATGTTGTTGATCAAGAATTTGATGGTTTTGAAAACAGCATCATTGGTAGAGTTGGATTCAATTAGATCTTTGGAGTTCTCGTCATTCAACTTAACAGTGGCCTTGGCCTTCTTCAAACTGTCAGATAGGTACTTGTCTTCAATTGGCAATTGGATGAACTTGGCAATACTCTGTTCTTTGTTTCTTGAGCCAACGTGACCAGCAATCTTTTCCCAATCGTCATCGTACATCTCAACACCTTCTAGCAATAACAACACTTCTTGTTCAGTCCATGGAGCAGCATCGCCATGTTTCTGTAGGTTTTCTAGTCTAACAAAGTCAGAAGCTTGGAAGTTAGCACCGAAATGGCCTTCTTTGAAAGCTCTAGCGGAAATAGAACTCTTGGATCTCAAGTTGTGGTATCTAACTTCAGTGGAATCATTACCAGTGACATAGCAAGTGAATTGTTTAGTATTCAAAGTGGAGGCCAATCTGTCTTGTTCATTCAGACTTAGAGCATCCTGGCTTGAATCGTAGACGTTACGTCTTAGTTCTAAGTTCAATGGAATATCACTCTTCTCTTCATCTGTAGTTTTGGTTTCTTCTGTTTCTTTGGTGGTTGGTTTGTTGATGACTTTTGGGTTCTCAGGGACAAATGGTTTTAGACCGTCTGGAGTGTCAAGTATAACTTGGAAGTGACCGGTGTATTGTGGGCCCAGTAGTGATGGCTTGGTTTTTGGGTCAATTTGGTAGTTGATTAAACCCCACTGTTCCAAGAAGGCATGGATACGTATTATAGAGGCGACATCGGCAGCAATGTTTCTTCTAGCAGCTGTCACTGTCAAGTATTCAATTGGGTTCAGTCTGAAAGTGTTCACCATGAAGTTTCTGATATCTTTGTAAATCTTGTCAGTTTTGAAACGTGAGTTGTTGTTGAAGAATTCAGGCAGTGATCTCTTTTCAATCTCGTGGATGGTTTCGAGACTAAACCAAGCAGCAAAGGCTGGGATGATGACAGGTTTGGTTTGACGTGCCAAGTATACTCTGGCCTTCTCTTCAATCTTTCTGGACTCTTCGGCGTAATCAATGACTTGTGGAGTGGCTGTGGCAGAATCGGCTGTTTGCTCAGCTGTCTGTAAGTCACCAGCGGTGGACTCCTTTGTGGCAGCATCGCTCATCTCAACATCGTTGTTAATAGAGGCCTCTTGGACTTCTCTATCAACACCGTTGACCGGCACTTCTTCCTTGATCTCAGGGGTGGACATGGCGTCTTGAGCTGCAATTTCCGCGTTTATGGTTCAGGAAAGACGTAGAATCGCAATTAACACGTTGGGAAACAGGTCTGGCAGCGGTTCAGCGTTGATTTTCTCGGACTTTGCAGTTGAGTTTTGACGTTTTGTTCTTCTTTGTTTTCATTCATTTTCGAACGAATTTTTGATTTTTTCTTTTCGAAATTGGGATTTTGTTAGTGCTGAGACTTACACTGGAAATCTTATCTCACTGGCACCAAAACGTGCCATGATTTACGCACCTCCAAGGAGATTTTTCGCGTTTTTCCAATTACGCGTCTTAGAACTTTACGCGTAGCCAAGGGATCTGAAAAGAAATTCAGATCGGATAAAAAGCGATAAAGATTAGGCAAAAAGGTGGCAAATCGGGTCAGAACCACAACACGGCAAGCTCAGAATGACAGTTCAGATAGACGAGGACGCCAGGGTTGATGCCTTCATCAAGAAGGAGGAAGAGAAGGAGTTCCAAGAGCAAGAGTTCAAGGACTTTGATGAACTAGACATTGATTTCAAACTAGAGAGACTACAAACGCTGGTGAAGCAGAGTCAGGCATTCAGTAACATCATTAGTGATACTCTACTAGAAAGCTCCCTTGCCAAGAAGAAAGAGAGGGAACAGGAAGTTGAAGAGCCACAACCGAAGAAGAGAAAGACCAACAGATCAAAGAAGGCACAAAGTTCCATAGAGTCCTTCTACAATAAAGATGTTAGCAAAGAAACTAAAGAAACCAAGATCAAACTAGAGCAATCACAGCAGAAGGCAACTATCAAACAACCTTCCCTGATCACTGGTGCTACCATGAGAGACTACCAATTAGAAGGTGCTGAATGGTTGATCACATTATATGAGAATGGGTTGAATGGTATCCTAGCTGATGAGATGGGGTTGGGTAAAACACTACAAACTATTGCATTACTAGCATTCTTATATGAACAAGGTATCACTGGTCCATTCCTTGTCTGTGCCCCATTGTCCGTTGTGGGTAATTGGGTTCAAGAATTTGAAACAAAGGCTCCAAAAGTGCCAATCTTGAAGTATACAGGTGCGAAAGATGAAAGACCGGAACTCAGATCCAAATACTTCACAAGACAAGGGATCAAAGGTCCAGCTGTGATTATCACAAGTTATGAAACTGTCCTGTTTGATTTCCCTCATTTAAACAAAATTGATTGGAAGTTCTTGATCGTTGATGAAGGGCATAGATTGAAGAACATCAACTGTAAGCTTATCAGAGAGTTGAAAAGATTGAGAACCCAAAATAGATTGTTGCTTACTGGTACTCCATTACAAAACAACTTGAATGAACTATGGTCCTTGTTAAACTTCATCCTACCTGATATCTTCCATGATCTAGAACTGTTCCAAAAATGGTTTGATTTCAGCTCTTTAACTGATTTGTCCAAAAACACTAAAGATGACACTACAAAAAAGTTGATTGATTCCAAAATCCAAGAGAGTTTGGTCACAAATTTGCATACAATTCTAAAGCCTTTCTTATTGAGAAGATTGAAGAGAAATGTGGTGAAGAACCTACCTCCAAAGAGAGAATACATTGTCTACGGTTCCTTAACACCAACACAATCCACTCTGTACGAGAATGCATTGTACCGTAAGCTAAAGAGATCTGTGTTGACATTTGCTATGAATGAGCATATCAGAGTGAACAAATTGCCATACACCTCAAAGGATGTTGACGAATTCATTGAACAGTTGAACAAAGTTGAAACATTTGATGATGCTAAAGAGAATCAAGTTTACTTGAGATCAACACAACAATTGAAAAGACTAGAGAAGGAACAGAATATCACAAAGAAGGAAAAAGAACTACGCCAAGTTTGGGCGGTCGTTATAAAGTGGGTTGAGGCTAAGGCACTACGTAACTTGATGATGCAATTGAGATTGGTCTGTAACTCCCCATACTTGTTCTATTTCCCATGGGAGAGTGAAAATGACGTTGATTTGAAGATGCTACTAGAAACTTCAGGTAAATTCCAAATCTTGGACCAGTTAGTGCCAAAACTGATCAAAAAGAATCACAAAGTGTTGATCTTCTCCCAATTTGTCAAACAACTTGATCTGATCCAAGATTGGTGTGATTTGAAAGATATCCAGGTTTCGAGATTGGATGGTAGTGTTTCACAAGAGGATAGAGAGGACGAGATCTCCAACTTTAAAGATGATGAGGTTAAAGTGTTCCTGTTGTCCACTCGTGCTGGTGGGTTAGGTTTAAACTTGACACAAGCTGATAGTGTGATCATCTTTGATTCAGACTGGAACCCACAAGTTGATCTACAAGCCATGGATCGTGTTCATAGAATCGGTCAAACCAAACCTTGTGTCATTTACAGATTGGTGATTGCCAACACCATTGAACAGGTGATCCTAGCCCGTGCTGATTCCAAGAGAAAACTAGAGAAGCTGGTTATTCAACTAGGTAAATTCGAGTCCTTGAAGAAACTATTAAAAAGTGATGCCAATATGAACTTTGACTCAAGGAAAACTAGAGAAGAGAGCAATCTTGCCGATGAATTGAAGTCCTTGTTTGATACGAATTTAATGGAAACTGATGGTATCAAGATTGAGGATTCGATCCTACAGCCAGATGAATTGGAAGAATTGGTTGATAGATCTCCTGAATCTTACAATAGACCTGCTGATTACTATGACAAATTCCCTCATGTCCAAATCTTCGAGACTACTGCCAGTATGGAGTGATTTCAGTATATGTGATGTATCGATGATTGTGTCCCTTACCGTATTAATTTTTGTAGCCGAGTTTCAAACGCTCATTTATTAATAATTGAGGTTTACAGTTAGTTGTCTTGCCTCTGAGTCTCTGAGTCCCTGAGTCCTTCTAGTACGATCTACTGTCTAGCTTGCCTACCCATTCCCTTTACAACCCAATTCTCTCCCCGTAGAACGCACCACTATTTATGTCCCGTTTGACAGGTCCCTGGCAGAAGATCCACCTCTGCAGCGAATAAAAGAGCCCCTGTGCCGCAACAATGGGCCTGGAGCTTCCCAAAGTCCCCACTCCCCCAACAGGAACCCATTTCGCCGCTTTGGGCCGTCCAGGAGCCCATCCCACTCGCCAAAAGGCGTCTGAAATGCAGCCAATTTCCTTATCATCGGGATTCTCCATTTCGCGGCGATAAAGAAGGGCAAAAAAATCTGCCGCCGCACTATAAAACAAAACTCTCTCTCTGTTTCTCCTGACAAACACTCCCAAACAGAGCATAGAAGAGCCGATGTCCCTACCCAGCTCCAACCTCAGACTGCTCCAGTGCCTCTGCGCCATTCTGTGGTGTTTCTTCGCCGCCGGCCCCATCTTCGGGTTCGCTGCCCTGAAGCCCATCCTGATCAGCGAGGGCATCTACCACGACGTCTGTGATGTCGGAACACAACTGCAGGGCGACCTGTGTGTGTCCCAGGACCTGAAGCTGAACAAGATGTTCACTGTCGGTGCTGTCGTCACCAATGTCGTTGCTCTGGCTGTCGGCTCTGTCCTGGACAACTATGGGCCTCGAGTCTGTGGTTTCATCGGTTCTGTCCTGATTGCCATTGGTACTTTGTTCATGTCCGGTACTTTGAGCTTCTTGAGCTTCCTGGACCCATACCTATCAGGTTACATCTTCCTAGCACTGGGTGGCCCATTCGTCTTCATCTCCAGTTTCCAATTGGCCAACTCATTTCCTAAATACAGTGGGATGATCCTAGCTTTGCTAACTGGTGCCTTTGACACTTCATCAGCCGTTTTCTTGGTGTACAGAATCATCTACCAAAACCACGTCAGAATCTCATTACACACTTTCTTCATTGGCTTCCTAATTGTTCCAACTTTCATCTTTTTATGTCAATTGTTCATCATGCCTAGTGAAGGTTACAAGACCGTTGGTGCTGTTAGAAAACTACAAATTGAAGGTTTAGACGAAAACGGTCAACTATTAGAAGGTGATGATGGTTCCCATTTGATTCCAGACGCTGACGAGCGTACCTCCTTGTTGTCAGCTAACGAAAGACACGGCAGTTTCACCAGTTTCACAGCTGACCACTCAAGAAGAAAATCTGTCTATGAAGAGTACGTTGAGCATGAAATCACTTCCAAATCAGGTAACATCTTTGGTATTATGGACGGTAAATCCATTTCCAAACAGTTGAAGTCACCATTCTTTTGGATCATGGGTGCATTTACCACTATTCAAATGATCAGAATCAACTATTTCGTTGCCACCATTCGTTCCCAAGAGAACTACTTGTTGGGTGAAGAATTAGGTTTGAAAATCAACAACATCTTTGATATCGTCTTACCAGTCGGTGGTGTCGTTGCTATCCCATTCATCGGTCTGATCCTAGATAACTTCAAGACCATCCAAGTCTTGGGTATGCTATTAGCTGTCAGTTTCACCATTGGTGTCTGTGGGTTGTTCCATTCTTTCTACCTGAACTTGGCCGGTATCTTCCTATTAGTCACTTACAGACCATTCTACTACACCGCTGTCAGTGATTACTGTGCCAAAGTGTTTGGTTTCACCACTTTTGGTACCGTTTACGGTCTAATGATGTGTATTTCCGGTGTTTTCAACTATTCCCAAACAATCTTGGACTTTATCACCAAGAAGAAAATGAGTGGTAACCCAACACCTGTTAATATCTTCCTTATTGCCCTTTCTGTCTTCTTGGGTTCAAGTTTGATCTTGTACATCTTGCAACAAAGTAAGAGCATTGATAGAAAGAAGTTGGAAAATGAAGCTGAAAGAGCTCCAATTAGTGATATCCCACAATAAGCTGCATCAGGATAGAGCTTTTTACATATACTACACTATACAGATTTGAATCATGAGTCATTGTAGCATTATATTTAGATCTCACTATAAGCTGGAGGTGGTGCATCATGATCAATCGTGGTTTGTCTCTTTGGATTGAACTCACAATCTTCCAGGCGATGATGTAGACCGTAGCAGTTCGTACAATACCACAAATCTTTCACAATTTCGAAGCTACCTTGCTTAGTCTCCACACTTTTCAGCTTCTGTGCTCCTAAAGGTGCCTTAAATCTTAGCAAGACTGAATAGTAATTGTCACCTTTGTCATCCAAATTCTTAGACACCATCAACAAATTATGAGGTCCAAGAAGCTCTTTCAAGACTTCTTGTGGCTTCTTCTTGATATCACCCTGGTATTTCAATGCACCAGAGATGGTTTGAAAGAACGAATGCTGCAATGTTTCAATAGGAGGAGCATAACACAAATTCTCAAACAAACAGGCCTTGAAAGTAAGTTTTTGAATATAATCCAACATAAAGGATTTTATCATCATGAATAGCATCGTACCAATATCACCGAACATTTCTAAGTCAAACACTGGTTCAATCACGATCTTTCTCATGTATGGGATTCTGTAGACGGTTCGGAATGTGATCGAATCAAGCCCAACCTGCACGAAGTCGCTATGGTCGACGTTAAACTCCCCCTTCACAAGTGAATCATACAACTTCTTCAGGGTTTTCTCTCTTTTAAAGTTCTTCACGCGCTCATTGTTCAAAATGGCATTGATATCATCAATCAAGATCTTTTCATAGTCAGACTCCTTCACCAGAAAGACAGCAGAGGCAAGGAATGGCGATTGGGCTTTCAGATCTGGGAAATGTGCAGTTTTCTTGCCAAATCGGTAGAAAGTCCTTAGGGAGATCAACAGTTGTTCGTCCTGGAGTTTGTCGTCGTGGACTGTTGGGTCGTGGACCGTGTAGCTAGGCAAAGACATGGCGTTTGTGGCTGGCTCAGACCATTGTTTTGGTGCTTTTACAGGGGAAAACGTGCTTTTTATACGGAAACTTGGTTTTAGCGGCTACAAAATAAACTGACATCTCAGCGATTTTTTTTAGGTCAGGGGCTAAATTGGTATGACGTCATATCTTATCAGAAATTTATCAAAGCAACAAAGAACAAAGAACAAAGGCGCTAAATTTACGTTTGAAGTATAAATAATCCATTCAATAACTCATAATATCATAAACAATAACACATTAAACTGAAGACTTTCTTCTAAAGATACCGAAAATCTTTGTACTAGATCTGGTGGAACTTGACGAAGTAGAAACCACAGATGCCTGTCTAGATCTTGGTTTGGGCTCTTTTACCTTTGGCTTTCTCTCCACCGGCACGTATTCAGGAGGCTGGTCTGGAAGCTGTGGACTGAAGCTATCACAGTGTTCAAAGGAATGTTCACCAAAGCAATAAGGGCAATAGCTGAATGATTCGCTGATTTCAAAAGACCCCCATGGCAGCTCTTGGACAGGACCTAACGAAGAATCAAACGGGACCTCAATTTGGGCATACACTGCAAGGGTACATTCTTTGATATCGTCATGCACTTTCTCAAGGGAAAGTATGGTATGATGTGGGATGAAACATGAGGTGATCTGGGACTGTGAGTCAAAAGGGGACATCAGTCTCTGATATTTGATGGAACCACACATCACTTTCACAGATGAGAATATAGGCTCTATCTGTTTCTGTTTCAAGTTGGACATCCTAGTTTCTTTGTACTTCAAGTTCACAATGTGGTTCACGGTGGCTGATCTGATCATTTCCAGTAATTGTACACTACCTGAGTTGATATCAAATTGTGGAACGACCACAAGGCCTTTGATCTTCTTGAAATGGTGGAATGGCACAAATGAAACAGAAGCTAGCCCAAGTCTAATGATTTCAATCTGTGGGATTTCCCCACCAACAAATCTCAACCACTCTTCAAACGCCTTCACCAATAGGTCTTTGGATTTGTATTCCATTTCGGAGATCCCGTCCAATTGTGCTAGACTCGTTCTGACAGCGGTCTCTAGCTCATGGATCAACGTGGTCTCAGAGTTATAGCTCTCATTCTCGGTGGATAACAACAACATGGAGGCCCTTGGTGGCTCCTCCAGATCTTTGAACATCTCTGGCATGTGTTGAGTTTTCTTCTCCGTACGAAGAAAATGCTGGAGAGCTACCAGCTGTCTCTCCTCTTGGAGCTTTGCAAGGTTCTCTTCAAAAGCGCGTACTGGTCTGTGTACCATTTTCTGGTGTGTTTGTCGCTGCGAAATGACAAGGGTCTGTCAAAAAAAGGGTCTTTGTGTCGTATTTATCTTTCGCCATTTCACAGCTTGATTGGGTTGCAACGTGCTCAACGGTCACACGAAAAAATAATGTCACACAGCCAAACTTATGGCCTACGGGGATAACATAGGTAGAGTTACATGGCTTTCTGTTGTTAGAGATTCAGTGACGGCTCACAGTCTCTTGTGTTTCCCTCTGCTGCTTCTTCTTCTAAAATTGGGGAAACTTCGATGGTTTTGTCGTACCCCTTAGCCACTGCGTGTTTCCCTGGTAACGGCCATGGACACCAAGAGCTTCCAAAAAATCTGTCAACCACTACAATCTTATCAGTCATAAATATTCATAATCATTTCCACTTGAAGCTGAACTTCTTCCTTTTCTTCTTCTGTCCAAGTCCCGTCACATTTTTAGCTTTAACTTCAACAGCACTCTCTTTCGTATCTAATCTCCCCCACACGGATTTCTTCCCACTCTCAATTTCCTCATATTTGGGCAGCGCAAAGCTCCCACATTCACCATCATGAGTACCATAACAGCCCTCACAATACCTCATTGCCTCCAGGATCTCAAAACTCCCCCAATTGTACATCCTGTACTGCATCCTCAGGTCCCCTCTAATCTCGAACAATAACTGATGTACGCCCTCCTTCTTGACACTGGACAAATTAGAAGTGACACGGATGTTCATGATTGGGATGGGGATAATAGAGGCGATGATATGCTGGAGGTTATTATCATGTGGGTTTGTCAGGCGGTTGTACTTCACCTGGCCATGGATGAGTTGGATACTTGTAGGTTTCGATCTTGTTTGGAGGGATGTTAGTTGGATGTTGGGGTATCTCAAATTCGTTATGTGGTTGATAGTATGGATCTTGACCATCTTGTATACTTTCTTCATGATCTCGAGGTCTGTCTTGATCTGGATCTCTTCCTCCTTCAGGTTGAACTCTGGCAAGATAATCAGCTTTTGTGAGTTTTTAAACTCATGGTATGTGATCAGGTCTATGCATTGGAGCCCCAGTCTCACTGCTTCTTCGGATGGTATAGACTCTCCTATCTCAACCCATTGGTAATAACCTTTCAATATCTCGCCCCAGGATAAGCGTGGAGGTATCATCGATCTCTGGATCGCCCTTTCCAACTCGAGTTTGATTGTCGTTTGAAGTTGCTCAATCACGATATCTTCAAAGTGTGGAGTGTCTTCGTCAAAGGAGGCCAGTAGCATCGTGATCTTTGGTGGTGTCGGTGTGTCAAAGACTTCTGGTATCCCCTCGGTTTTCGCACCAGTGGTGATGAAGTGTCTTAACGCCAGCAACTCTTTCTCATCTCGCAGTTTTTCACAGATGATGCTGTGGTCTTGTATGGACATTGTTAGCCTTGTTTGGGGACAACGATGAAGAGCAAGTAAAGAGGGTCCGTGTCATGATTCACCCAACTTTAGTGAAAATTTTCATCTCCTAAAGTGTCCATATCTGGGTTTTTTCCGCTCACAAATCACAAATCGGTTATCTTGGGGAGGCACGTTTTTGGCTGTATGCAGGTACTTGAAAAAATTACGGGACCGTTGAGATCTGGGCGATCGACTAAAAAGAGGAGTCTCGCTACAAAAAGAAATCATAAATAAACATCGAAATTAGGTGGAGAGCCAGTCTCACTTCTTAAACAAGCTGAATCTTCTTCTCCCGGACTCACCGGTGGCGTTGGACCCAATATCGTCGGTTTCACTCCCGGAGTCAGCCTTCTCCTTAGTGTCTTGGGCCAAAGCTTGGTCATAGGCCGGTGGGGCGTCGGATTGGGCATTTGGGGACCCACAGTGGGCAACATCGTGACCAACACCGAAACATTGTGGACAGTAGGTGAAACTATCGACGATTTCCAAGGTACCCCAGTGGTACTTCTTTGCCTTCAGACGTTGTTGACCTTGGTGATAGACCTTGATAAACATGGAGTAGTAACTTTCTCTCTTGTCGGTGCTGATGACTTCATGGACACGTAGCAAGGACTTGTTGGCAGTACCTTCAAGAGCATCATGAACCAATAGAGCCTGGTGGTTGTCGTATGGGTTGTCAAGACGGTTGTACTTCAAGACGGCGTAGGCAACTTCAACACTAGTACAGTTTGGAACTGGCTTCTCCATCAAATTCTCCAAATGGACATCAGTGTGCTTCATCGATAGCAAATGGTTGATACAGGCATCTTTCAACTGCTTATAGAACTTGGCTAGTGACTCTGGCTTGAAATTGACCTTGTTGTACATCTCCATCTCGTAAAGTCTTAGGGTGAACTCTGGAAGGATGATCATTGATTGTAAGCTGTCAAATTGATGGAAGTTTGTCAACACTAGGGCAACGTAACCAATCTTGACCAAGTCATCAGTCTCTAACTCTTCACCATTCTCCATCTTCCCAATCAACTCGGTGAAACGATCAAAGTATTCAGCAGCAGTGGAGGTCTTACCATGTTTCTCTTCCAATTGCTTCAGGTATTCTTGTTTAGACCAGACAACATTGTTCAACACCGTCTTAGCGTACTCGTCTGGCTTCTGGCCCGTGCTGGAGGTGGCTAGCAACAGTGTACTGGTTGGACGTGAGTTGAACAGATCAGGCACCAGGTTACTTCTCTTGCCTGTGATGATGTAGTGACGGAGAGCCAGCAGCTGCTTCTCGGTCTTGATCTTGCTCTTGTAGTCTTCGAGTAGGGTGAAGGAGGACATCGTGTGTGTTGTGCTTAGTGGCAATTGGGTCAATTGATGGTCTCAGGACGATTTCAGGGGAGTTGAGAGGGGAGAAGAGTCACTGCATTTATATTATTTCTCGGATTATGTCATCGCCTAAATAATAAAGTGCACAGCCGTAACAATAGGCAGAGAAGTGACCACAAACGGGCGCAGAAAAAGAAGCCGGAGGAGATAAACACTGCGACTTTAGTAAATCTCTAGGCGCAGGGGACTTGCAGTGTGACCTTGGCACAGTCAATGCGGCGTTTTCCAGGCTGTCTGGGGGTTTATGTCCCTGCTTGGCGCCTTTTTCTATTATCACTCGGGGCTTGGATCTAACGATAAGGATTTACGAGAGGTACCAGAGCTTGGAAGCTAAACGGCCGAAAAAACAGTGTTAAGCCGGTGAAGAGTGACCAGTGTCACACTGTCGCCACAGTGCAAGCTTCAAAGTGCCTTGGACTAGCTTGAGCTAGCTTATCTCTTATGAAATGCCTATTGGCCTTCTTATCTCTTCACAGTAGCTCAATTGCACCCCACACTTTTTGCGTACAAAGAGTAGGTACCTACAATTGTCGTTGACCACTATAGCTCTTGTAAATTGTAAACTAACTTCCAAAAAAACTCTTCATGAATGTGTTTGATTCAGATCCACCTTTGGAACCTTTTGAGATTAAGATACAGTCAGCTTCGTCTCTGGACCCTTGTTTCTCTTCTGTCTCCACCCCTTCTGAACTGTCATAGGCGGGTGGATTGTCGAGTGAGTCGTTGCTTGAGGCATTACAACTAGTGGACCCATGGTCAGTACCATAACACAATGGACAATACTTGACACTGTTGATCACCTCTAACGATCCCCAATTAAAGCTCTTTTCATGTACGGTGTCACCTTCCTTCTGGTGATAAAAATCCACAAGTGCTGACCAGCAACGTTTCTTTGAGTGACAATCTCCGAAAACCCCTTCTCTCACTTTTTTGTTTGAGAACCCATCGAACATACTCAAAAGGATAAGGCTTTCCTGGCTATCCCACGGATTTGTCAGTGTGTCATACTTTAGGAAAATATTGGCTCTTTCAACGGTGACGCAATCCGTCTTGGGTTCTGGGATCAAATTTTCCAAGGTGATACTTTTAGGCATCACACTCTGGAAGTGCTTCAGAGTGGTATCCTTGATTCTCTTATGTAGCTCTTGTAAGTAACTGACATCCTCTAATGAAAGCTGCCCAAACATCTCCTCTTCGTAGGTCATGAATTTAAAGCTAGGCTGTACAATAACCAGTCTATTGTTCTCGAAGTTATATGGACTTTGTAACCATAGGGAAGTATAGCCAAGCCTTAAGAGCGACTTCTCTTCAAGCTCTTTACCATCTCTCAATTCTTCAATCAAACTCTTCAGCATAGTCAGACCATGGGTATCACCGCAGACTTTCTTCCTCTCTTTATCCTTTATACCGTTCAAATCTCTCAAAACTGCGTCACTGCTGAAATACATGCGTTGAGGGTCCCAAGTCTTCTCACAAACTGCCAATAAAAGATTCACCTTTGGCTGTTCTTTAAAGACTTTAGGAACATTGTCGCCTCTTTTACCAGTAATGATGAAATGACGTAGTTCAGTCAATTGTTGAATCTCATTAATTGAATCTTGATAGACATAGCTAAAAGGGCTCGACATTGTGAGTGACGCCTTTTCTAAAGCTTCTGAACTTTGAGCAGAACCCTGAACTGCTGGTGTACTTCAATTTTGACTTTATCGCTCCTTTATGTAGCTGCTCAAAGCGAGAGCTGAGGAAATAATAATAGCTCTCAAGAAGTAAATACGCATATCTATTGAGAATTAGCTTTGGGAAACGTGTCATAATACGAGAGAGACACTCTCAGAGAATAACAGTCGTCAAGTTCTGTCTCGTGTTCTTAGAATGTTGGGAATGTCCTCAAGGCAAACAGGATACGTATGGGGTCTCGGCTTTCTGCCTAATTAGGTAATATCTCCGAACGTTGGGGCCTGGTGTATACTACACGTAAGCGGCAAACAACGCTTGCACATATACACTATTTCTTAAAGAAGCCACTTATTAATCCCTTTTTGGAAAATCCCCCGGTGGAATTTTGGGCAAATGTTTCTTCCTCTGAGCTGACTACTTCAGTGTTACCTTTGGTCTGGGGTTTCTCTTCCGTCTTCACTTTGGTACAGCTCTCATAAGTCGGCAGTTCCTCAAGTGGTTCTTTCTCTGGGTGGCAATTCCCAGCCCCATGTCCAGTGCCATAACAGTTTGTACAATACCTCAAACTTTGTATGACTTCCAGTGAACCCCACTTGAACCTTTTTTCCAAAATTCTGTCACTCTCTTCGATATGATAAAAATCGACAAACATTGACCGATAGTGGCTTAGGCCGTTTTTTTTAAGTTGGGTCTTATAGATCTTTTTATTGGCAACCCCATCTAACAACTTGATAAATGTCTGGTTTTCGTGGTTACCGTATGGGCTTCCTAGGACATCATACTTCAAAACAACGTAAGCGCTTTCAACAGTGGAGTATTGTGGCTTTTGTTTTGGAATCAAATCCTCCACTGTGATCTCTTTTATAGTTTGTTTCTTGAAATGTTCAAAAGTGGTATCTTTAATCAAATCATAAAGCTTCTTTAAATGTTCAGTATCTTTCATCGATGGTTCACCGTACATCATCCTCTCGTAGATCCTGAAAGTAAAGACAGGTAAGATAATCATCTGCTTGTTCTTCTCAAAGCTGTATATATTTTCGAAACTCAAGGCAGGATACCCAATTCTGGTTAATTCTTCTTCTTCAATATCACTTCCAGCTTTGAGTTTTTCTAGGAGGCTACTGAACAGTTTCAAAATTGTTTTAGCACTGTCGTTATTTCCGTGTTTTGCCTCCAGGGTATTATTAGCTTGTTTCTTTGTCGAGTTCAGATCCCACAAGACCTTCTCAGCATCAAAGTACTTGTCTGAATAACCGTTCTAGCATGGACTGCACGTTACCAAGAACATAATAGGCTTTGGCTGCGTTTGGAAAATATGGGGTACATCTTCTTTCCTTCTACCTGTGACTATAAAGTGACGGATGGCGGTCAGCTGGGTCATCTCTGCGACTCTCTCCTTATAAGCTTCCACTGGAGTAAACGTAAACATTCCAAATATTGTTCCCTAGCTGATTTATCGAGTTGAAAAGTGCGTTACAGCTCTAATCCCACAATTAATATTGCTTTTTTATAACTCCAAATTTAATACTTCTCAATTGGAGCGAATATTGTCAGTCAGCACACTCAGTTATGAAATGAGCAACCTCATGCCCCAACTCAAAACATAATGGAAAATAAACCCTACGTCTGATCACATTTGTTGACCCCCATGGAAATCTTTTTGTCTCAACTACAAAAACAACTGTCATAACATTTATTCCAGACTGAAGTCTTCTTTCTTCTTGGAAAGGGTTTAAATTGTAGAGCTAGTGCTTGCCTATTCCTCTGAGCTGCCCTCCACCTCTGGCTTCTCACTCAAAGAGTTTTGCTGGGCCATTGGCTCAGAAGCCCTAGTCCTCAAAGAACAATTTGTGGTCTCATGCCCAACACCAAAGCAAAGTGGACAGTATTGTACACTTTTGATCACCTTCATTGATCCCCAATCATATTTCTTTGGCTTGGTTCTGTCGGTACCCCCGTGATATATCTCAATAATTATGGAAATTATAAGACAAAGTAGTGTTATAAGTTTTATAATTACTGTTGTAAATCTTTTTGCCTGACAATCCGTGGGTTAGTGAGACGATTCCACTTTATAAGAAGATAAGCGCTTTCCATGCTTGGGCAAGTTGGTTTCGGTGTTTCCTTCAAATTCTCCACCGCAATATTATTGATTCTCAATGTCAAAAGTGCTTCAA
Organism: Taiozyma rabaulensis; assembly: GCA_030574855.1. NCBI lineage: Eukaryota > Fungi > Ascomycota > Saccharomycetes > Phaffomycetales > Wickerhamomycetaceae > Taiozyma > Taiozyma rabaulensis. The sequence goes on from JAJMFP010000001.1 coordinate 386,816, forward strand.
GGTAGCATCCTGTATCTTCTGATAAAGGTCTTTCAAATATTCTAAGTCTCTAATCAGAACATCATCACTGTACAGATTTTTTTTGTAAATTTCTCAAAGTGAAGCTAGGCAAAACAGTCACTTTCTTGATGTTAGCGAAGCTTTTGATGAAAGTGAAGGTCAATTGAGGATAACCTATTCTGAGCAATGTTTCATTATCAATATCTTCTCCATTCTTCAGTTTTTGAATAAGGCTATCGTAGAGTTTGGATACCTCAGTAAGCTTAAAGAGTGCACCATGCTTCTTTTCCAATTCAGTATTGTTATTCATTTTAGCCAAATTGAGATCTGCAATTACGTCACTAGTCTTAAAATTCCAAGTTTTGTCTCTTGCTTTCCAGTACTGTTTACAGGAAGCTAACAGCAAATTTGCTCTGGGTCTCTCTTTGAAAGTAAGAGGGACTTTTAAAGACTTGACCCCAGTGAGAATAAAGTGACGTAAAGCCAACAGCTCCTCGGTCTCTCGAACTTTTTCTTTAAAACTGAATAATGAATGAGAACTATGAGTCATTTTTCCATATTTTATGCTGATTTACTACATTTTTGTTTTGGGCTATCTACTTATTTTATATATTTTGTTGTTCATCTGTCTTGAGGGCTTTAAACAGGCGGCCTGAGAAGGATTTACGATCTTATAACCGAAAATGGAAAATTACTACATTGAGATACTTTAGGTACACTGGAAGGGCGCTGAATTCAGTCACAGACTCTTTCACGTTGAATATGGCTTAATACGCAGGCCTGAGAAAGCAGCTTTTCTTTGGCTTTGAGCTTTATACTGATGCTTTCGCACTCACTGTCTCCATTGTAACTTCTTCATAAGTAGGCGGTAATCATAATTTACGCCTGCTGTAGGACATTTAGATATGTTGTGGCTCACACAGAAGCACAAGGGACAATATCTCACCCTATCAATAACCTTCGCGTATCCCCAATCATAGTCCTTTTCTTGGAAGCCTTTGTCCCCTTCTTGATTTGATCGGATATACATAGACCAGAACACTTCCTTCTTATTTTCAGATTCCGAACACGAGGTACGCTCGATCAGCTTATTTGAGCTCTCACCAATTAAATCATTGATAATAAACCCTTCATAGTTGCCATAAGGGTTGAGCAAACAGTTGTAGTTTAAGAGGACGTAAGCAACTTCAACATCAGTAGTTTTCTCAGATACTGAAGACTTATCTAATCTCTCTAGTCTCACCTTGCTGATATCTAAAGAAAACAACTTTTTGATGGTAGCATCTCTAATTAGCTGATAGAGTTCAAGCAGACATTCATTCTTGAATTTGTATTTGGAGTCAAATGCTTGAACTTCAAAGACTTGAAACCTGAATTTTGGTAAAATAACAAGCTTATCAATGGACCTGAAAACAGTCTTCAATTCTAACGCCTCGTAAGATAGTCTCACTTTCAATATTCCCCTTTCTCTCAAGCTTCTTAATCAATTTATCAAAGACTTCAAGGAGCTGTTCAAAACTTTCAAAACTCCCATGGTCTTTTTCAAGCTTCTTGATGTATTTATTCTTTGCATACACAATATTTTTGAAGATAGCTTGGACCCTATTACTGTCAAACATGTCAGAGGAAGCAGAAGCTAGAATTAAGCAGGAACGAGGCTGGGAATCAAAGAATTTTGGGACAAGAGGTGAACGTTCTCCTGTAACTGCATAATGGCGTAAGGCTAAGAGCTTTTTTTGCTTCTATTAGCTTTTCCTTGAAAGCTTTTGATTCAATCTAATTATCAGGCATTGTAGACTTTTACTTTGCGTTCGTCTTAAGATTGCATAATTTCAGGGATTTATCCAACTGTCCAGGTTTATATACTTACAATAAGCCCTCAAAATCATACAGAGCGGAATAATTTATGGTTCAGGTTATTACCTCACCGTAAAGATAAGGGTGGCTCGAAAGCGCTCTGGGAAGTTTGCTATACTGCACGATGTCCACTCTTGTTCGACCGCCTGAAAATAATCCGAAAAGACCTAACTATACAGCTTAGTCTCTGGATCCCACAAAAGTGTGGATTTTTTCTTTGACACAACTTTTTACCTTAATTCAGAGATTCGTCTTTGTGTAGTCATCTCTTTCCCACAACACCAGTCAGTTTTGTGTAAGTTCGTTCCTCGAACCACATGTGACACAAAGACATGACAAGTTTGCGGCTCAGAGTGGTATTCAACGTCGATTCCCACCTCTTTGAATTCTAGACAGCTTGCCTTACTAGTCAAACTTTCATACCGATAAAAGGATCGATCTAGAAGTGGTCTATACACGAAAAACTTGTCTCGGGACACTACTTAGAACTTCGTAATATTAGACTAGTAGGGATGATAAAACCACCTTTTACTCTCCCTATCCCTCTGGAAGTGTTTTGTTAAGCAACTGGCCAGCAATAACTAGCCTTCACGGGATACCGACGCTATCGTGTCTCCATGGGTAAATTTTGGGAATTTTAGGGTCCGTTTATAAGGGCTGTTTAAAATGACAAGTCAAATTTTAGTGAGTAAAACTAAAAATTAGTGAACACTAAAATTTTAAAAAAAGTTTTTAAAAATATCGCCTTTTTGATAGTATAAATAAAGACTCTATCCATTTTAGAGGGTGATATACATATTTAAATGTACATATCACCTTACAAAGTTGCCAATTAAACTCCACTTTAAAAATATATCACGTGACCTTTACCCCGGATTACCCTCCCGACTTCCGACCTGCCAAATTAATCACCATCCCCATCCCAGAAAATTTCAAGTAATTTCTCCTTAAAAGCAAAAAGTGTCAACTTGGAAGACAACTTTAAGTGGTCAAAACACCTTTGAAACTACTCAATTGCTTCCCGGAGCCCTCCAATTAGCAATGTCTGTGCCAAAGGAATACACCAACATCTTGAACGACTTGAACAAGGAGGTTCAACAAAAACAACCAACGGACATTTTACAATTCTGTTCCAACTTCTTCCTTGCAAGATTAGAAGAACAAAGAAAACAACTATGGGCCATTGAACCACAAGTCAAGTCCAACCTGGGTATATCACTCTTTGCCAACAAGCCTGCCCAACCAATAGGCTCCACCCCTGGGCCAACCTCTGATGATTCATCTCCATTGCTCTTCAAACAACCTTTCACCAATGATGATCCACATGCTAAAAACTATGACGAATCCGACCCTCATAGTGTCGCACATGTCGCCTCTGCTGGTCAATCCGACGCCTCGATCTTCAAAACAGGGTTTGAAGTTGGTGAAGAATCCCACTCTGTCATAAACTCCACCGTGGACCCAATAAGTGAAAACTCCAACTCAAGAGGTATCGATTTTGCCACAGCCAACTCCATCGCCGCTGCCCAGGCTAGAAGATCATCCCAGTCCGTCCAGGTGCAACCATTGGCCCACAACATCCCATCAAGCTTCAACGCCAATAGACGTACCTCTGTCAGTGCGGAAACCTTGAATCCTAACGGCATCAAAGACGACTGGACCCCACCGGTTATTCCAAAGACTCAAGAACAATTAAACAGATTAAGCAACTCAGTTGTTAAGAACTTCTTGTTCAGCTCCCTAGATGAAGACTCACTAAAGACCGTGATCAATGCCTTGAAAGAAGTGAAACTACCAAAGGGTTCCGAAGTCATCAAGCAAGGTGACGAGGGTGATTTCTTCTACGTTGTCGAATCAGGTCAAGTTGATTTCTTGGTCAATGGCGATAAAGTGAACAACTCAGGTCCAGGTTCAAGTTTTGGTGAATTGGCATTGATGTACAACTCCCCAAGAGCCGCTACTGCCATTGCTAACACAGATTTAGTTCTATGGGCCCTAGACCGTTTGACATTCAGAAGAATCCTACTGGAAAGAACATCAAAGAAGAGACAATTGTACGAGTCCTTCCTAAAAGAAGTGCCAGTCCTATCCAACTTGTCATTGTTTGAACGTTCTAAATTGGCCGATGCCTTAGATACAGAGACTTATAAAGCTGGTGATGTGATCATCAAAGAAGGTGAAGTTGGTGAGAATTTCTACTTGATCATCAAGGGTTCAGCCGATGTCTTGAAAGACAAAGAAGGTGTTGTGAGTACGTTGAAAAGAGGTGATTACTTTGGTGAAGTTGCCTTATTAAACGACCTACCAAGACAAGCCTCCATCATTGCTAAAGAAGACGTTGCTGTTGCCACACTGGATAAGAGAGGGTTCCAAAGATTGCTAGGTCCAGCCGTCGAGGTGCTAAAGAGACAAGATCCAACAAAACACTAAAGAAAGCGTGTTTGTCCATAGTTGAGTTTTTGTATACGTTACAGATGATTGGTTTTGTCAATGCTTTTTTCCCTTTTTGAAATGAATTGATTTCCTTTTTAACGATGTTTATTTGTAGTGAGAAACTATAGGGATAAGTAGTAGTCCCATTGGGTCCACATCCAGATCAAGGTGGAGGTGGCAACGATCATTGGACCTAGTAAACCTTTACCGAACTTGCATGAGCCAAAGATCAACCATTCAGAGTTGAAGTGAACAAAAGCGGTCAAGTAAGAGGCAAACACGATTTGGTACACTTGAGGGTTGTTCAGGTAGTAAGCACCGTAGAATCTGATGACAGATGAGATGAATGTCCAGGTGCCGAAGGTTCTAGCGGACAAGTAGGTGACTTCCTCTGGCTTGCCATTGTAGACACGGCGTGTCAAATCAAGACCGGACACATAGGTCTGAGCAGAGTTGAAGACGGAGACAACGGAGATGAAAAGCAGCCATTTTGGTAGCAGACCAGGTAGGGTTGGAATGTAAGGCCCGACAAGGGATAGCAGGGAGAACATGGTGGGTTCAGTAAAGGTGTATGTTAAGTAGTAGGAAGGTACGTATCGTATAGCTTTTTCATGTTTTCAAAGCCGAAAAAAACACTCCACCCTTGATCCAAACTGGCACAATCAGAGCCAAAGATGAGCGAGGAAAGCTACGACGCAGCACTGGATCTGCTGAGAAGACTGAACCCACAGGTAGTCAAGACACACCTGACCAACATTGCCCGCTTGCAGCCGGAATTGGCCGAGGAATTGCTGAGCTCTGTCGATGTCCCACTGGGCATAGCAAAGGATCCTTCCAATGGGAAACAGTTCCTGACCTGTGACTACAACCGTGACCTGGACTCCCACAGATCGCCTTGGTCCAACAAGTACTACCCTAAGCTGGACGACGAAGACGAATCTCCGTTCCCATCGGATGAATTGAGAGTCCTGGAGCAGGAGTTGAACAACTCTTTCGATATCTACAGAGATCTATACTACGAAGGTGGTGTCTCCTCTGTGTACCTCTGGGACAGTGAGGAAGGTGACAACTTCGCCGGTGTTGTGCTATTGAAGAAACAGAACGGTGAAGAAGGTTCCTGGGACTCAATCCACGTGTTGGAAGTTGAATTGAAAGGTCGTTCTACTGCTCTATACAAAGTCACCTCCACGGTGATACTGGACTTAAGCTCAGGCAAATTGGATCTTGCCGGTAATTTGATCCGTCAAACCTCAAGAGAATTGCCATTGGACCAACACCCAGACAAACACACTGCACATATCGTGAACATTGGTACTTTGGTCGAAGAGATTGAATCTAAATTGAGAAACTTGTTGCAAGAAGTCTACTTTGGTAAGACAAGAGACGTTATCGGTGACGTCAGATCCCTAGCCAGTCTGAAAGACGTCCAGCTGGACAAGCAGAGACAAGAGGGTATTGCTAAGGGTATCCAGGGTCTATAGATCAAAAGAATTGTGTACACTAATTGAGAGAAACTTTAAATATTCTTTAGCACACACTTAACTACCTATCTTTTTACATAATCTCTGACTAAGCATTCTCATAGAACATCCAGACACCACATTTTCTCCCTAAAAATGGGAAACCAGAGTCAACGACGTCAGGGAAAACCCGTGCTGCCTAAACGCTACCAAACGCCACCAAAACAGCATCAGCATCAGCATTTAGGGCACTTTCCACATCATGTCCTCCCATAGCTCGTCCCCACAGGTCTCTGTTGCCCGTGTGTACGCTAATGCCAACGAGCAGAAGCCAAAAGAGTGGTCGGATTACGAAAACTTGTCAATCGTATGGCAAACCCAGGAAAACTACGAAATCGTCAAGAAGTTGGGCCGTGGGAAATACTCAGAGGTGTTTGAAGGTGTATCGCTATCCAGCAGGGAGAGTGTCGTGATCAAAGTGTTGAAACCTGTCAAGAGAAAGAAGATCAAGCGTGAGATTAAGATCCTGCAAAACTTGACCAATGGTCCTTATATCATCCAATTGCTTGCCGTGGTGAGAGATCCATCGTCCAAGACACCTGCCCTGATCTCCGAATACGTCGACAACATCGACTTCAGAACGCTATACCCACAATTGACCGACTACGACATCCGTTTCTACATGTATGATCTGTTGACTGCACTAGATTACTGTCATTCCCAAGGTATAATCCACCGTGATGTCAAACCCCACAATTTGATGATCGACCACAATACCAAGAAGCTGAGATTGATAGATTGGGGGCTTGCAGAGTTCTACCACCCGGGTACAGAGTACAATGTGCGTGTTGCCTCCAGATACTTCAAGGGTCCTGAATTGCTGGTGGATTACAGATACTACGACTATTCTTTGGACTTGTGGTCCTTCGGTGCCATGTTGGCATCTATCATCTTCCAGAAGGAGCCATTCTTCCACGGGAAGTCCAACACTGATCAACTGGTGCAAATCGTGAGGGTGTTGGGTACTGATGAACTGAACGAATACTTGAACAAGTACAACATTGAACTCGGTCCAGAATACGAAGACCTGGGCCAATACACCAAGAGACCATGGTTCAGATTCCAGAACAAGGGTAATGAGCATTTAGTCAACGAGGACATCATAGACTTCCTGGACAAGCTGCTAAGATACGACCACCAGGAGAGATTGACCGCCCAGGAGGCCAAGGCTCACAAGTGGTTCGACCTTGTCAGAGGCGACAAGAAGGATTGAAAGAAAGAGAAAGATGTACACTATACGTGTTAAGGTTTGTTAAGTTTGTTTTGTTGAGTTTTTTTGCTAGTTATACGATTGGATTAATAATGTTGCAGTAATAAGTTTTATCTGTTGGGATTTTGATAGTTTCACAAGATACTTTAATAGTTCAATATTGGTTATTGAAAGGATCCCCAGCTTGTCTGTAGTGCCGCCCAGGTCGCACTGTGTGTAGACTTCCCAGAAGGCGTGTTTTTGTAGGATCTTGAGCTGTGTCTTGTTCATGTCCTGTGTTTTCAGTTGAACCATTCTCTTTGCCACCAGTTTCACAATGTCTTCATCCAGGTGTAAGAAATCCTTGAACAGGGAGTATTTTGCCACCAAGAGGGGACCATGGAGTTTATCCATCACTTTGATCACATCGCACTGGCTCATAGACTCCACTTTCACAGCGATGAGCTCCTCGACAGCGGCTAATTCCCCTTTGGTCTCGACACCATTGATGACAGTCTCTAACTCGGAAAGCTCCAACAACCACTGCTTGACCGGCTTGAAGCGCTGTTTCCTGTTCTTGTACTTGATCAACGCGATCGCCTGGCGGTGTTAGTAAGTCTCTTCGTAATCGCACGATCCCCGGTATCTGCGCACTAGCCCCAAGTCCGACATTCTTGGTTGACTTTGACAGGTGTTTGTTGATAAGAAGAAAAAAGCTGGGGCAAATTAAGGAAAAAACACTTCTACAAATAGCCTATAAAACCACACCATATAAACATACCAAAAAATTAAACATACATGTATAAGCCCCAGAAGCTAACCCATTTCAAAAACATTCAACAAAGAAACAAGAAACATTTCAACGATACAAACAAATTCACTCCCCGGCTTTCAACTTTTCGATTCTCTCAACGATTTGCAGGATCTTCGAATCCTTGATATCACCACCCTTGACAGCTTCGAACAACTCAACATATGTATCTCTCTCTTTCTTCAAGTTGCTGATGGTCTGCTCGTAGTTGGCAACGTCCTCTCTAAGTTGCATTTGGGCAGCCTTCTTTCTCTGTCTACACTTGGAAGCGGCGATTCTGTTTCTTTCCAACAGTCTGGCCTTCTTCCAAGCAGCAGTACCTGGGATTGGACCCGCGTCTGGATTGAATATCACTTCGTTGTTGTATAGTAATTTGCCATGAGGTATACCTTGCTGATTAGTGGCAAAATTGGCACTTGGGACTGGGATATCAGAATTCTCTTGTTTGACTTGTGGGGTAAGTTGAGCCGATTGTGATTGTTGTTGTTGTAGGACAGCCTGTTGTTGCTGTTGTTTTTGTAATAATGCAGCTCTTTGGGCCTGGACTTGAGCCTGTGCCTGTGCCTGAGCTTGAGCTGCCTGAGCTTGAGCTGCCTGAGCTTGAGCTGCCTGAGCTTGAGCTGCCTGAGCTTGAGCTGCCTGAGCTTGCATTTGGATTTGATTGTTGATTTGTTGTTGTTGCTGAGGAAGAAGCCCGTTGTTGGCGACAGGGACTTGTACAGGGTCGTATAATGGAGGCTGTGATTGTGATTGTGGTTGTGGTTGTGCCGGTGGTTGGACGTCTGAAGTTTCCACTTGGTGGAAATGTCTTGGGTAAGGAGGAGGTTGTTGGTCGTACAGGTCGTCATTATCCAGGTTATGTGAGGTGATGATCTGGCCAATCTGACCATTGGATATGGAAATTCTTCTTCTTCTTGGTTCTTCTGTGTTGTAGAGAGCGCTCTCGAAGATTGGTGGGTTTGTCATTGGGAAATGGCTAACGTCAATGCCGTATGGTGCAAAAAACGACGATAACGTCTCGTTGAAGCCGTTGTGTGAAGTAGCAAGCGGGTCATTTGGGTCCAGCAGAGCATCAGTGGTGCTGGAGTTAGCACTCTTAGGCACACTGAGGTCTTGTAGTTGGTTAGGCATCATGTTTAAATCAGCCATAGTTTTGTCCGTGGGCGATAAACAATTGTGATAGGATACAGGGTTAAAACAGCGACTTTGGACCAGGAAAAAACGGGATCTTAATAAATAGAGTACAGCGAAACCCAAAACACAAACAGCAGGGTATGAAACGGGGTATATGGGGTATATGGGGCTGTTTTGTTAGGGACGTGGAGTGTGACAAATCAGTCTGGGATGTGTCTTTGTCTAGTTTTTTTTTTTTTTTTTTTTTTTCGCTCCTCGCCCGGGAACAGCGCATTTGGCGGGAAGTCGACCCACAACTGAAACGAAATTTCGGAATTGGCACAAATCCCGACGGGGCTCGTAACCGCAGACACAAAGACGGCTTTCGGACTTGCCAAAAGATAGAGAAATGGGCCAAAATTGTGCCATTTTCTGCACAGAGGACTTCAGAACCACTGTTGCGGTACCAAACACAACCAGCAAACCTCAAAAACCCGCTTACCAAAGTGTCCAACGCATGCACACGATTGCCCTCGTCGACAACGACTCGGCCTCGGAACAGCTACAAGAGCCCGACCACCATCAGCTGGCTCTGGACATATACGCTCAGTCTGACATACTCCGAAGCTTGATCCCATCCCAGGAGGCCTTCGTCCACTGTATAGCCCATTTGCTCACGCCTGGTGCTGCCTTTGACATCATCGTCGAGAACGAGCGTGGCTTCAACTTGTGTGGGTTCCAGTTGTTCTCATCCAGCATCTTGATCCCCGGCTATGATCCTGCCAATTTGACCAATTTATACAATGAACCCATCATGAGTTTGAACTTGTTCCCTCTCCAGAACGAGAACGAATGGAAATGGGCATGGGACCAATGGTATGTCCTCATGTTTAACGATTCTGTCGGTCCAGAAGGTGACTCTGATGATAAAGGTTGGTATTACAACAGCTCTTTCAACGGTGGTCATTGGAGAGGTAAATTCAAGATCTTGGGGTTCACTTTTGCCAGAAGACGACTTTGGATACGGCTGAGAGAAAAGATTTGAGGAATTCTTCACTGCATACAAAACCGGACTACACTAGATGTTCAAGAGTTCAATCATTTAACAAACAAAAAAAAGCACAAAGTTCAAACACACTGCTCAAAACAACAGATGATGATCCAACTTGTAGTTGTTCAATTCAACCAAGTTCCAATTCACACCATCAAACTTATTAAAGTTCCCAAGTTCAAAGCCCTCATTGGACTTCACTATTGGCTGTGAGGTGATCATTCCATTGACATTGACCTTCTTCAAATACCAGTTTAGCTTACTGTGGTCAATCACCCAGTTTCTTCTGCTCAGTTCTTTGGCAACCAATGAGTTTTCAAAAGGTGTTAATGCATAGTAGAAACCATAGAATAATGTACCAACATCTAAACCATTCAATATTATCTCATTGTTTTGTAGATCCTGTTCATCATCAAACTTCAACAGTAATCTAATCTTATTCCAATTGATCAAGCACTTTGAATGTTCAACAGATAGTTCATTTTGTGTCAACTTGGAACCAATTAACCTACTGACATTTTGGTTACCTAAGAAGTATCTTGGTGGTGTCAAGTAGTCTGAAATGTTTGAGATCTTGGACTTGTGAGAATAACTGGAACCAATACCGTTCAACTTGAAACTTGTCGTTATTGGGGTAGTGAATTGGGGAGTTGAAGTGGAAGTGGAGTTCGCAGAGCTACCATTGACACGGTTAGAATAGAATGACAAGATGATATCCTGGATACCCGGTGGTAAGTTGATCAATTTGGAATCACTCAAATACTTGGTTTCATCGATTCTTGGAGTAGAGGCAGCTGGTACTTGTGGTACTATATCATCTTTCTTCTCAATTGGTAATGGTTGTTGCTGTTGGAGCAGCGGTGGTTGCGGTTGCACCACCGGTTGTGATTGAAGAGCTTGCTGTTGTGGTATTTGCGACGATGTCGGTTGAGAATGTTGAGTGGTGGAAGTATGTTGTATCACAGGTGATGAGACAGTTTCTTTCTTATCGTTAACACCAGCAGCCAGTGCTGACCACTTCATTTCTGTTGCAGGTTTAGCAGGTGTCACAGCAGGTTTCAAAGTGTTACCGTTAGTGGTAAAGTTGGACCCTATGACAGTTGGAGTACCTGGTTGGGAAGATGTAAGTGGAGTGTTCAATGCAACATTTGAAGTGTTCAAAGTGGTGAACTTCTTTTGCTTTGACGGAGTCGATACCACTGAGTCTTTCTTTGTGAGTTGTTCTTTGGCTGGAGACGGCTGGTGTATCGTGTCTTCCTTCTTACTTCTATGAGAAGCTGATGAAGTTGGAGGAGCCGGTTCTGGAGTTGGTTCCTTCTCAGCAGCGACAAAACTTGAAACAATTTCACTTTGAATGACTTCGTTGGAATCCAAATCTAGCGACTCATAAACGTATTCATTGTCAATGAAGTTAGGGTCTCTGTTGTTCTCTAGGAAATAGACAATATCTTCCTTGATTTCATTGATGTCTTCAATTTGCAACTCACCATTCTCTATCAATCTCAGAGCCAATTCCAAATTCTGCTGATGCCATCTGTACTTAGTTTGAAGTTCCTTCAATTCTTCCTTCTTGGCTTCATTTTGAGCTTGGGCCTTCTTCGATTTCTTAGACAGGAGCTTGTCCAATTCAACTTCAACACTATCAAATTGACCTTCCAAATCATCAATGGACTCCTGGATGAAGTTTATCGTATCCTGCTTCTCCTTCTCTTCAGGATCTAGTTCAGCGGCAGCCTTCAAACTGGTATTGGAGTAAGCCTTCACTTTAGAACCCTTTTCGACCACTTTGTACTTCTCCATCGCAACTTCCACGAGTCGTCTGTACTCCAGCAATTTGTCCTTATCCTTCACATCACTGGATGTTTGCCAGACTTTTATCTGTTCTCTCAGCTTCTGCAACTTCTTGATCTCTCTTTTCAGATCGTTCTCCAGCTTGTCCTTCTGGGTAGAGTTTGAAGCGTTTTCATGTCTTTCATGATATGTGTTGAAAATTTCCAAGCCTTCATTGATCTTCTTGAAGACTCGATCTATTTCTTGTTGTAACTTCCTATGGGCCATGTTGAACTTGTTATATTATCACCATTTAAACGTATGTGAGTATGTGTGAGAACGTGGGATGGGATTCCTGGTAACAACTTCTGAAGTGGGTACAAACACAATTTGCAAATCTTGACGTTTCTGAAAAACAAAAAAAGCAGCACTGGAAATGACACAATTCTTGGAAAGTAGGATAGCAATGCAAAAACTTAGCAAAATTGACCGATCAATGCAACAACTAATGTCCCTGAAGCTAGCAAATTTAGCAATTCCTATTTTGGTGCCTGCTAAAAAATTGGATTTTTTTTTGCATTTTCTCGTTGGTAAAATTTTCTAAATTTTTTTACATCATTAAGCTCAAAAAAGGGAATTTTCGCGGGAAATCATTGCTACGGGACACATGGATATAATGTCGTTTAGATAAAAATGGCGTAAATAAAGCCCACAAGGACCAGTAGAAGAAATGTAGAGCCAGTGGCAATCAAGGTTATCCTCAGTATGTTAACAATGCTCTTGGTAAGATCTTTGAGCACCTCTTTAGCCAAGGAAACCGAGTTGTTTTGTGTCATCTGTATCTCTGATTTGATTGTCATTTGTGATAGGGATTCCCTCACATTTGACAGAAGTGGGGCCATGGATGGCATGTTCACATTCATTTCTGTCAAAGTAATGCTGTGGCTGAGTGTCATATTGTTTGAATCGTAGATTTCAACTAAGGACTTGCTTAACCAATCAGTGATGTCATAGTAGTAATCATGCTGCTTCTTCAGTAGATCAGGGAAATCTATCTCTTTGTAAGGCTCAAAACTTGATCCATTGAATAGCCCGTACTCAGCGACAAGCGATCCAGAGGCCACAGTTTCCACTTCAACACTGGCAATGCTCATTCTCAAAATCACAAGTGAGACAACCACCGCAGCTAAGAACGGAAGATTCGATCCGAAGCCAAATAGATAACTCCCCAACCAATGAACCTTATCCTTTGTAGAATCGCTGAAATCGAACAAACTTTTCGCCAAATCCGTGAATATGGACACCTTCACGTCATGAAGATCCTGTACCAAGTCCACATAGTTGATCTGGTCATGCTCATCAAACTTCGTCTGTTTCTCAATCTCAATGAACTTTTGCAATCTCAGGTTGACTTCGAATTGAAACTTGAAGTACTGATAAACAAGTATCATGAAATATATGACAATAGCTAAGACTCCAATGATCCACATAGTCTTATTCATTTGCTTGGTGAAGACCTTGTGATCTGTGACGGTACCATTAGTGGAATTTTTGATGGAGGAGATAAGTTGAGGTGACAGGTTGAATTGAAGATCACCAGAGACATCAGTGGCATTGAAAGATTGGTAATCCTTAACTTTGGAGATAGAGGAGTTGAATAGTACCTTGATGTCATCCACCACTGTATCATTGATCGTGTACTGGACAGCAGTAAAGTTTCTGTTCATAGCATCGGTTAAATTGTTGGAAATGTCAGAGATGTTCAAGGACAATCCTGTGATATCAACCGACCCACCCACAAACAAACTGTTGGATAGTTCGTCTTTATAACCCTGAATCACTGATTGTTGTGTACTCAGCTGGTCCATAATTGTGGCGTTCAAGTTGCATAGAAGGGTGTCATAACCGGACAGTAGCAGCACCAGCTCATCATTGAAAGTCGTATAATCTTCATTTCTTGATTCAAAGTCACTTAGAACACTCACTTGTAGCTCTTCAAGTCTCTGTAGCGTAACGTTCGTATTGTAGTCCAGGAAATCTTTCACCAAATCGGTGACGTTATTGCCAAAGTTGACATAGTCGCCTGTCAAGTCAACAACGGCATCGCCACTCACATTCAGACTCTGTAGCTCACCACCACTGATATTCAGAACCAGAACCACAAATGTCTCATACGCCACCAGTGATGAAATCAGAAGTGCCACTAGTATGAAGTAAGGATTGATGATACTGTGGATCAACCGTATCTTGAACAAGTTGTTGAATCTTTGGGTACCTTTGAGAAACAGAGCCATCTTCAGTAATCTTTTATCCAGGGGAGGGACACATGGGAGGTGAAATAGCAGCGAAATGGAGGCCTTTTAAGGATTTCGATGAGCCTCTTAGGTGGAGTTCATCTTGTAACAACTATGAAACAGAGGTGGCTGTGAAGTCAAAAAACAGACAGACCATCAGGGCCCTCAAAGAAGCACACAAAGTCTCAGCCCCCCTAGACGATAGAGCGATAGAGTAAGGCCATTAGAAATAAAGTATCTGACATCAGAAGACCAATTTCACGATTTTTGCCTGGTGGATTTCTTCGAGGAGCGAGTTGGTCAGTTTTTTTTTCAGCTTAATTAATTTCCAGACTATTTTGAAAAACCAACTCATGAGAATGGACTTGATATAATGCAGAAGCTAAGGTGAGAGGGTTGAAACTCCCATCAGCGTCTATGTTACGTGGTACCAGTCTCCAGATACAGTTTCTACAAGAACTGCTTTTTTCTTTCTTTCTTAAGCTCTCTCTGGTGAAGAGTGAACTGACGCAACGTGATGCACTCGAAGAATAGCTTTCAGAACGAAGCGTCTCAATCCCGACCTCTCCAGGAGCTCGAAATAGAAGAATATCAGAATGGGATGACATGTTTGAAGAAATTTATTGATTTAATGCCCAATGAAATCTTATCTCTCATTGTCAAATTCCTTGAATTTCACCCCACCAACATGAAGGTTGTTGAACTCTTTGCCGCCTTGAGCAAACACGAGAAGCTGTCGCATGTGATATCCAAAGAGATCTGTGTAATGATAGGGGAACCACCAATGATCCAATGTGAGATCTTAGAGCTTCCTGAGATTCAATTGCTGAGGCAAGCCACGAAGTCTTTCTTCGTTTGCCTAATGACATTGGAGACTACCGAGATGTTTCACATACTTCAACACGACCCGCCTCCTCAATGTGTGATATTCGATATAAACAACTATTTGGAGCTGCGAGAAACAAATAAAGGCCTCTCGGGAGGAAGCCAAACTGTTCTCGAGCTGAGTGACACAATTTCTGAAGCATTGCTGAGACCCAACTTCAAACCTTGCAGTACATACCTCTGCAACCTATACGTTCGTCAACCTGAGATCCTTTACACCCAATTCTATGACTCAATACCTCAGAAATTCCACATAAGTCCTGGTGGTTTGGGCCAAGGTCAAACCTCTTTTACAATCGTGTCGAGTTACGACCCCAACAAAGCCCTTAGTTCCGCACAGTCGTACTGGAGGGCTCTCGTAGTGCGAATGCTTGTTTTCGCACAAAGAGTGAAGGAAGATCTCAGAGAGGCGTGCATGGACGTGAGGGGTTGTCTGGTTGATCAAACACTAACTTTCGAGGAGGCCTTCGATCTAGAAAGCAACCCTAATTGGGTAGATGATCGCCGGCTATGTCGCTTTCAGAGGAGAGAGTCGGCAAATAGACGATGCCAGATAGATTATTGAATGCTGTCTATTGTGTGGCATGCATGCTTCAGCGATTATCTTCAAATTTTTGATCAACTTCAAAGCTAGGTAGTGCCTTACGAGGGAGGCTAGCAAGTACATGTGACATGTGACAATTGCAGTGTCAATATAGCACATATCAGCTACATCCTGGCGGCTGCCTCTCTAAGTTGGCGAATGTTGATTATTTATTATTGATCATTGAGAAATACGGCTAATGATAGACTCCCCAATGATCACTAGACGACTGTTCTTCTAGTTACTCTCACTAGTGCTAGAAGCGCTCTCTTCATCCTTCAACTTTGGATTCTCTTTCTCAGGAGAATATGCGTATTTAGATCTAGCTCTGATTTTAGCACCATAGAAGAAGAACCCGTAAGGAATGGCACAACAGGCCAAGGAAATGAAAGCCAACAATGAAGAGGCCCATTGGTCGCCTAGTTTGTGGTACATCTGGATAGTGAACAATGGAACAGCGGCACCCCACATGGATCTCAAGAAGGTCTTAGCAGCTAGACCAGAGGCAGCGTAATGTTGGTATGAGTCCACGATGTAGTTGTTAGCCGGGTTGTACAACTGGTTGAAACCAAACCCACAGGCAAAACCAGAGATGCAAGGACCGGTCCAGTGGACATGTGGATAAGAGGACCAGGCAAAGGCGAATAGACCAGCAGGAACAAACCAACAGCCGATCATCATTGGGATTAATCTCAACTCAGCTGGCGGTAGCTCACCTCTGGCTGTATACTTCTGTGCACGTCTGTTATAGTCACTGTTGAAGAATGGAGCAACGGCGGTAGCGACGATGACACCAATGGCAATAGGGATGAACATCAAACCGGTATCTGAGGCACTCCAGCCCTTACCTTCTTGAAAGACAACTGGGTAGGCAAAGAAGAACATGTAAAGTAGACCATAGATGATGGACATGTAGATGGTGATCAAGAACACGATAGGCTCCTTTAGTAAGATTAGAGGTCTCAGTAATGTTTCGTTGACAATTTGCTTGAAAGGACGAATCTTGATCTCTGATAGAGCTCTGTATTTATCATCACCGGTCAACTCTCTTAGCTTTCTAGCTCTCTTCTTCAACAAAGTCTGGTGATGGGTTTCAGGCAAAAAGATGACAACACAAGCGTAAACGACACCTGAGAAGATCAATAGAACCCAGTATAACCATCTCCAACCGGCATTATCACCGATGAACCCACCAATCAATGGACCAATGACAGGACCTAAGAATGGAGCAGCACTAAAGATACTCATAGCGACACCTCTCTCTTCTGTCTTCCACATTTCAGCCAAGTTACCACCGATTAGACACATTGGAGCACTGAAAAATAAACCATCCAAGAATCTGGAAACTAGCAAAGTGCCAATGTTCTTTGCAACGGCACAGGGAATGATGAAGATGACGGCAAAACCTAAAGTTGGAACGTAGACTTTCACTCTGCCAATTTCTTCAGACAATGGAGCGAAGATCAAAGGACCAATACCAAACCCAATGACTAGTAACGTCACTGTTAGAATGATGACTTCTTGTGAGACACCGAAAGTTTTCATAGGACCCTCTATGTCACCGGTGACGATAGCAGAGGCCAAAGCAACGTCGAAGCACACTAGACCCAAAAAGAAGGTCAAAAACCACTTCTTACCCTTGCCCCAGTTTCTTGGATCCTCTGGATCACCTTCAACGAACTGCACAATTCTAAAACCGGATTCTTTGTCAACAGGGTATCGCCATTGGTCATCCAAGTTCAGTTCATAGCTTGGATCAGGGTGTGTCAGGACCTTTTGTAGATCAACACCTTCTTCCAAGGGACCTAGCTGACCAGCGCCAGATTCGACCTTGTGTAGTAGCTCTTCATAACCATCTTTGTGTGTGTCAATGACGTGTTGGATAGCTTCGTGTTCTCTCTCTTGCTCTTCATGGTGGTGAGTCAAGTGGGAGACAGCGCTCGTCACTTTGGAGAGCTCGTGATGCTCGTGGTGCTGTTCAGACATGTGGAAATTGGTACTCAGATACTACCGCCTTCCATCTTGCCAATGGTTTCCCAAGAGGGAGCCCCAACACTTTTATACCTTTTGACAGTTGAAGATTTGTTCGGTGATCTAAAGGTAGGACCGACCTTACAGAAGGGAAATCACTCAAAATCGGCACAAAAAGGGAGCTAGAAGCACCAAAGACATAGCACCAAGTAACTACAGCAGCAAAAGAAGACACTAGGAGTTCGACTATTACCGACAAAGCACACAAACGCGCCAAACTCGGCCTCCAACACGTCTTTTTGGCCTCGCTAGAATTTAATTCCTTATTTCCTGCGCGATTTATTTATACAGTTGGAGATTGTTCCTTTTACATTTTGACACAATTCGGGGACCAAAACGGAAAAAACGCCGAACTCTGCCGATTTTACAGCTGTGTGAGTTTACAGTATCGGCCTCTACAAAGTACCAGCACGATGAGGCATTTGTTCAACTGGCTACATGCTCTTGGGAGTAGTGTAACTCAGCAGTTGGCACTGTCAGGGAGTGAGTTATTGAACTGATGTTTGAAATTTGTATGAAACATCAAACTGCCACTGTAAAGTGAGATCTGGGCATTCTGATGGCCTTTCCAGAAGAGGCAAGTACTACTCATTTCGATGGATTCATGAGGATGATGAAATCAAATTTTGAACCTTTTGCCCCAGCTGCTGCCAAAGGAACAGTGGCGTTTCTCACAAGCTGTAAAACCACAGTAATGTCGATATCAAGGTTCCCTGGGGAAATCAACTACTTGGTCCTTAAGCAATTTGGTTTCAATTTGGAGACACCAGAACAAATTGAAGGTTATGAGGTATTCAACTCTATTCCCTTTCTAAAGGAAATTATCGCCTCTGAGATTTGGCTTTGGCCTACCGTAATTGAAGATGGGTTTCCTGAGGACATATATGAAGATGAGATCAGAAATGAAAAGTTAAGCTCTCCGCTGGCTTGTACTGATGCTCATTTTTGTTTGTTTGCATACACCTGGTGGTTAGAGTTCACCTGCAGTAGAAAGTGTTTCCGTGAGTTACATTGTTTCGAAATTTATGACATGCAGAAGAGACTCGGGAGTCAGTGTGGATATCATCTCGAAGAGATAATCACCAAGTTATCTTCTATGAGTATGGAAAAACGCCCTTCAACCATTGTTATGGCAATCGCTTCAAGAAATTCTCCAATTCTACCTCGTTGTAAAGGGCTGGATCGATTCACCTTGAGAGCAAGCTCGTTTCGGGGAGAGGCAAAGGATCATAAGTATGCTTTCATACACAGCGAGAGGCCAGACTGGGGTACACAAAATTGGCATTCACCTCAGCACATTCATTGAAATTTTGATTTTGAGAAGGAGCTAGGAATCAAAGTCGAAAAGTACACAGGATTGGCGCCAAGTAGAATAAATGAGTTATCTCAAATGGACCCCAGGAAGAAATCCGAGAAAGCAGACGAGTTAGACCACATTTACAACCTTACTTAGACGAAATACATGCGACTTCCTGATAATAGGGGTATGAAACACTGGCTTCTAGGGTGGGACCTTTATGATCATATTGGGTACCTTCACAAATTCAGTCCGGGGTTACACCTGGGAAGACTCAAGTTTTACAAATGCTTGCGGAACGTTTACCAAATACTGGACATTGATGAAACGATCTGGCATGCAAAGGATGATATGATATAATATTGGACACAATTAACTCGACGGTGACCGACCAAGTGGCAAGATCAAGCACCTTGGTCAGAAACAAGAACTCGTGCTGAACTAGAATGGCGACTGTTGGAGGTTCATATTCAAATGGGAAAGATGCACTAGCTGATCTGACTTTCACCTAAATATTCAGAATGCCGATGGGATACTATCGAGCGAAGCCAGAACTGATGAAGCCAAGCTGAAGTCCTCGCTCAGGCCCACAGTTCATGATGAATTAGTCGATATCGAGTTTCAAAGATTCGATGGTTTCATAGATCAAGATACTAGCTCACCCGCCACTAGACCCAAATTTTCATATAGTACTAGATATAATTGCTAAAATATTCTGTAGAATATAGTCAGGAACGTATCTGATCAAAAATCGGGAGCGCCGCACGCGAGTAATACAGCTAGTACGACGTACGTACGTATTATCTCAAGTTGGTTAAATCATCAAGATATGGTACACACAAATATGGAGTCAGTTTTAACTTCGTGTTTCTTTTCACTGTGGTTGGCCTATTTTTACACAAATCCTCAGCTACAGACCTACAGATGGTGGCTGCAAATGTCATCAACATGTTAAAATTGAGACTAATGACCCACCCTTACAAGAGATCTATTCAAGCCATAGCACATTTCAAAAATGCAGTTAAGGCCGACGCTGGTAATAAGGAACTTTTAGCCAATGGCGAATTGGGTCTAAAGATGGAAGAGTTCGTGGAACACATCATCGCTTTTGAAACAAAGAAAGCCCAGATGGTCATTTATGTTGATTCTTTAACAATGATGCTATTGGATGCGTTGCTAACACCGTTGTCATTGCTAATCCCAGAATTGTGTAAAGACCATTCAATACGCTCTAATTCATGGAAGTTCTTTTGGTCTCAGATGAAGAATAAGCCCAAGAAGAAAAACTCATGCGAATAATGGTAACAGTGTTTATACATCAATTAGAGATCAAATTAGCTAGCCTCATTGAATCCCAAATATTTAATTCAAATCATAAGACCCAGCTTGAAAACGGTATTGGCCATGTTGACGCAGTTGCTCTATGTTATAATATCTAGAAAGAAGTACTTGATACAAGTCGTACACCGGCTAACCAGCTACAGTTCACGTACAGAGTATTATATCTTTCAATTAGCTGCAAGATTACATGTGTAGAGGTATTTATAAATCAAGTTCCAATATGATAGAACACGCCTAGGTAGCGTATCAAGGTCAATTGAATTGGTTCTCTGTAGAGTCCTTCCCAGAAGAGCTGCTCATGGAATTACCACTGACGACCTCACTAATCAAGGAATCATAATAATCGTTACCAGACCACTTCTGATGTGTCAATACATCACATCCAATCTGTCTTTCTTTACTTTGGACCAACTCAACATAGGCCTTCATACCATCATTTTTGAAAGCTTTGCTCAATTCATAGTTTGAAACAGCATTTGTATGAAGACCTGCCAAAGAGACCAATTGCAAGACAAACCCAGATTTGGCCAATTCCCAGATAAACTCTTTCAAATCAGAATCATTGAAGCCATGTGCACTCCAGTTGAAGCTTGGGGATAAGTTATAAACCAACTTTTTGTCTGGGTAAACTTCGTGGATTCTCTTTGCAAATTCTTGAGCATACTTCAAATCTGGAGTCTTAGTCTCCAACCACAACAAATCAGCAAATGGTGCAAACTCTAAGACTCTTTTGATGGCGGGCTCGATACCTGGTTTAGTCAAGTAGTAACCTTCTCTGGTCTTTGGGGAATCCCAGTTGAAATAGAACCCAGTGTCATTGATCAATTGACGATAGATCAATTTCGAGTCATAAACAGACTTTCCCTTAGCTTTGGAATTGAACTCTGGGATCAATTCAGGCTTACCAATCTTTGCCAGACGTAGCTCAACAGCTTCTTGGAACGTGTATAGTTTGTGTGATTCAAGCCATTGTGACTCTAATGAGTTTAGTCTGTCACTACCTAAACCTTTAGCTTCAGCTTCACTCAACACTTCACTTAGAGGCTTGACATCTTCAATAACACCTAGAATGAATTCATGGTCTTTGTAGTCCACCGTAGAACTTAGCAAATTCCCACTTTCAGAGTCTGTTCTTGCAATGATCAAGTTTTCAGCACCCATTAGGTCAAATTGTAGTCTTGTAGCGATCAAACGTGAAATATGTTGGGATGTTGGAACAATAACTTTACCAGACAAATGGCCACATTTCTTACCACCGTGCAGTTGGTCTTCAAGATGGATGGCAGAGGCACCTTTCTCCACAAACAACTTGGCCAATTTCATCACGGAGCCAATCCCACCGTGACCGGTATCACCATCAGCGATGATTGGTTTCAAATAGTCAACTCTCTCACCTGTACCACCAGAGCTAATCCAGTCATAATAGGACTTCTTGTCATGTAACTGTTGAGCCTTGAACAATCTCTCAACCTGATTAGGCACAGTGTCGTATGGGTAGTCACCAAAATCTGGACTGACTTCATTCGTGGTGGTCAACACACTGGAACAGGCCCAGCCTGAGACATAGATGATCTCCTGGTTTAAAGCAGTCTGTGACATCTGGACCGGATCGATAGAACCAATGGTATGAACGGGTTTGCCATCCTTGAATCGTTCGTTCAACAAATTGAACAATTTGGCGGACTGCACTGAGGATGGGTAGGCAATAGGAAGCGTCCCACGGTGCTGAGCAACGAATTCTGCAGTGTAGGGTCTTTTGATACCCTTGAACCTTGGAGAAAACCACCAGTCCTGGATCTGTTTGACCTCATGCTCGTAGTAGGCGAGTGTTTCTTTGGCAGTTGGGTATGGGAACCGAGCGATGGAGCGTTTCATGGCTGTTGAACTAGCAGTGAGCAGTCAGGGGAGAACGTCAGTGGGAAAGAACGTAGCTTTTATAACTCTTGAGAGTGAAAGCCGACGTCGCACTTGTGTTTGTCATCTTTTGTTTCCCTTTGTGGCCAAATCGCCATTTTCCCTTTGTAGAATTTACCCCAGTTTTAAGTTCGACGTTCATTTAACCGAGACACAATGGCAGAGCCGGAACCGAGAAGTGGCGGGCAGTGACTGCTTGTGGGATAACACTGAAATCAAACACAAGCAGAAGTCAATGGCCTTTGTTACACTGTGGGAATCCCCCGTCTCACCGTCTCACTATGCACTTCTTTGGACCAAATACAGCTTGTGGTACTACGCGAATTACATGTGTCATCAATCTTGACCTAAAGACCCTTAAGAGTACTTACATCAGCTAGAAGAGACTAGAGGCCCATCCACACCCTCGAAAATCGGCAGAATAGTGACATAGCTGTACAATATAGTAACAAATCGCTTCTCATGATGAATGACAGTACCACTAGCTGGCTGGTGCTGGTTTTAGCTTCAAGAGCTCAGCAAAAGTCTACTTCGGCTAATTTGTACTGTTATATCAGAAGCTCATTAAAACTCAACAAAAACGACCCGGGAGCGAGTATAAACTATCGCTAGGACTAAACTATCACTAGGACTAAACTATCACTAGGACTAAACTATCACTAGGACTAACTTGAGTGTAAGGATAACCATAGAGCTGCAGATTTACAAGAGAAACACAGTATAGACCCCTCTCCCCCCAAATAACAAATTTGAAAAATGGTCACGTGACTAAATAATGCAGAGTGTGGTAAACACCAATTTTTCAGGGTTCAAGAAAGCTCGCGTGGCGTAATGGCAACGCGTCTGACTTCTAATCAGAAGATTCTGGGTTCGACCCCCAGCGTGAGTGCTTTTCTTTTTAATTTTTTTTGCTATTCAGAATACTAATATAGTCTCCCTGATTCATTTAAACCACTTCTGAGCATCATATCTCCTCTATTTCTCGAGTTATTCCAGTTTCTTGCCTCGTTTAAATTGTTATCAGCTCATGTCATTTTTTCTATTGTCGGAATCTGCAAAAACCCCATAAAAAGAGCTGGCTGCAGAATTGACAACCTCCAACAGCCCCTGAACCACCAAAAACCGCCCAATTGCCCCCAAACCGCCACCGAAATGCCCCAGTCCACACAAGTCGTCCCTGCCAAGGTCAAAGGTGCCGTTGACGGTGACCCGTGGCTGACCCCGTTCGCCAACGAGCTGCTGAAGAGAAGAGAACTGGCTGACAACTGGCTGGAGAAGTTCAAGGATTCTGAAGGTGGGATTCTGAACGTCGCTGACGGCTACAAGCATTACGGTTTCCAGGTCGACGAGGCCACTGGCGAGGTCTCCTACAAGGAATGGGCCCCAAACGCCACCAGTGCCTTCCTTATCGGTGAATTCAACAACTGGAATGAACAGTCCCATCAACTGACCAAGGACGAGTACGGTAACTTCAACATCAAGCTGCCAAAGGACACAATTCCTCACGATTCCAGAGTCAAGATCCTATTGCATTTACCAAGTGGTGAAAAGCTATACAGACTGCCAGCTTGGATCACCCGTGCCACTGCTCCACCAAAGGAATCCAACTCTGTCTCCTACGAAGCAAGATTCTGGAACCCTACTGAGAAGTACCAGTTTAAGAACAAGAGACCTCCTGCCCCTGAAAGCTTGAGAATCTACGAAGCCCACATTGGTATCTCCACACCTGAAGCCAGAATCGGTTCATACAAGGAGTTCACCCAAAATGTCCTTCCAAGAATCAAAGACCTAGGTTACAACACTGTCCAATTGATGGCCATCATGGAACATGCTTACTACGCCTCCTTCGGTTACCAAGTCACTTCATTCTTTGCTATTAGTTCCAGATTCGGTACCCCTGAAGATCTGAAGGAATTGATCGATACTGCCCATGGGTTAGGGCTGACCGTCTTATTGGACGTTGTGCATTCCCATGCTTCCAAGAACGTCGACGACGGTCTGAACAATTTCGACGGTACTGAGTACCAATACTTCCATGCTGGTGGGAAAGGTTCTCATCCATTATGGGATTCCAGACTGTTCAACTATGGTAAGTACGAAGTGTTGAGATTCTTGTTGTCAAACTTGAAATTCTACTTGGAAGTGTACAAATTTGACGGGTTCAGATTTGATGGTGTCACCTCTATGCTATACTTGCATCACGGTGTCGGTGCTGGTGGTGCCTTCAGCGGTGATTACAACGAATACTTGCATGAAAACTCCCCAGTTGACCACGAATCATTGACATATTTGATGTTAGCCAATGATTTAATCAGACAAATTGGTGACTTAGAGGGCACTAAGCTGATTTCAATCGCTGAAGATGTCTCAGGTATGCCAACTCTAGGTGTTCCTCGTGACCAGGGTGGTGTTGGGTTTGATTACAGATTAGCCATGGCCTTACCTGACATGTGGATCAAGATCTTGAAAGAGAAGAAAGATGAAGAATGGGATTTGAATGCTATTGTTCATACTTTGACTAACCGTCGTTACTCAGAAAAGGCCATTGGGTACTGTGAATCCCATGACCAGGCTTTAGTTGGTGATAAGACTTTGGCCTTCTGGTTGATGGATGCTGAAATGTATACCAACATGAGTGTTTTGTCCCCATTGACCCCAGTTGTCGACCGTGGTATTGCTCTGCACAAGCTGATCAGATTGTTGACCCATTCCTTAGGTGGTGAAGGCTACTTGAACTTTGAAGGTAACGAGTTTGGTCATCCAGAATGGTTGGATTTCCCAAATGCCAATAATGGTGATTCTTACCATTATGCCAGAAGACAGTTCAATTTGATCGATGATGAGTTATTGAGATACAAGTTCTTATACCAATTTGACAAGGCTGTTCAACACTTGGAAGGTAAATACGGCTGGTTACACAACCAAAGCGACACTTACATCTCACTAAAGAACGAACAAGACAAGATCATTGTGTTTGAAAAGGCCGGTTTACTGTTCATCTTCAACTTACACCCAACCAACTCTTACACTGATTACAGAGTCGGCGTTGAAAGATCAGGTGTCTACAGGGTCGTCTTGAACTCTGATGCTCCAAAGTTTGGTGGTCATGACAGAATCGATGAATCAACAAGATACTTCACCACTGATCTGGCTTGGAATAACAGAAAGAACTTCACCCAAGTCTACATTCCAAACCGTGTCGCTTTAGTTCTTGCCTTGGAGGAGACCATCTGAGTCTAGTCTCATGTCAACCAGGCCCTCTTTTGTTTTGCATTATACTCTTCTTTTATTGCCCATTCTTTACTCGCTATGTTACATTCATTGCTTATGCCTTATCATCATGTTGAATCCATGAGATTCAAGCTTTATTTGACGTTCTTTGATAGAGATTTCCCAAAAGTTGTGAAGTTGGTACCAATTCTAGTCATCGACTGGTACATTTTTAGTTATGTTAACACATATCTGATCTCCACATTAACAGTTTGTAGCTGATCAATCAAGTAGACAACAAAGTCGACAAGCAAAGACTACATCAACAGGTAAAAGATTAATAAATTTCGAATTCAATTAGTATATAAAAATGATAAAAATCTAAACAAAGATGATCAAAAAGACTCTAAATATTAACAAACAAATTTCTCCATAACAAGCTGCCACCTATCAAAGTTAATTCATCTCTTAAAATTCATCATCAGATGAGACGTAAGCATCACCTAATTCCTTCTTCTTTTTCATTCTTTCCTTCTTCTTCTTTCTTAATTCAGCAGAAGATAGCTTGGATTTCTTCTTAGCAGAGGCAATCTTGTTACCCATAGCATCGAATTTGTCACCTTCATCTTCTTTCTTTTCGATTCTTGGACCAGAACCTTGACCAGAAACCCAGTTGTGACCAGATGGAGTCATCTTACCGTCCAAGACAGCCCAGACTTCTTCAGTCAAATCTTTGGTGAATTCAGCAGAGTGAGTAATGATGATAATACCACCAGCGAAGGCTTTCAAGGCCTTTGATAGAGCACCTAAGGAGTCACGATCCAAATAGTTGGTTGGTTCATCCAAGACGATCAAATGAGGTCTTTGCCAAGTACAAGCAGCCAAGACTAACTTAACTTTTTGACCACCAGATAGACCTCTGATACGGGAGTGAGAAACTAATTCAGCATCTAGACCCAACATGGCACAGTGTGTTTCAATTTCTTTTCTGGTTAATGGACGGAATTGACCTGAGGCTAAAGCTTCCTTCATATCAACTTCAGCAACTAACTTGGAGTGAGTTTCAATCAATTCACCTCTTGGTAACCAAGCATTGTCAACAGACATCATTGGAACCCATCTTTCATTCTTCATACCAATGTTTTCACCTAGAGTGAAAGAACATTCGTATTCGTAAGTGTTTTTGAATTTTCTTCTAGCATGGATACCAGCAATTCTTCTTGGAGAACCTTCAATCTTGAAGATCTTGTTCATAGCTTGTTCATCGTTTTCGTTGATTTGTCTTGAAGCACGATCCATGGTTTCTCTGTCTTCACCAGTTTGGAATCTCCATTGGATGTATTCAGATGGAGTCTTGTCCAAGTGGGAGTCAATGTGAGCGAAAGCATGTTGTTTGATGTAAGCAATACGGGCGTTTTCGTGGACGTAAACTTCACCAGTGGTTGGTAGCAATTCACCAGTCAAGACGTTAATCAAAGTGGATTTACCAGCACCGTTTGGACCAATGACAGCAATTCTTGAGGACAAAGAACATTGGAAGTTGATGTCTGAGATTTGTGGTTTAGCAGTACCTTCGTATTGGAAAGACATGTTGGAGACCTTGACAATGGCTTTTTGTTTGGTCTTGACACCTTCTAAGAAACCTGGTTCTGGGAAACTGAATTCTAGATCAGAAGCACCTAATTCATGGTAAGACTTAGCAGATGGAACACGCTTGACGAATTCAGACAAGTTACCCTTGTACTTTCTCAATTTGAAACCTTCGTAGTGGATGATGTATTGGACAACGTTATCTAAGAAACCGGAGTCGTGGGAAACAATGATGGAAGTGATACCACAAGTGTTCAAGTAGTTGACTAACCAAGCAACGTTAACAGTATCCAAATGGTTAGTTGGTTCATCCAATAGCAAGATATCAGCGTTCTTCAAGACAGCTCTGGCTAAGGCCAATTTCATCTTCCAACCACCAGATAGGGAGTGAATGGACATCTTGATCATGTCTTCAGAGAAACCGAATTCTCTCAATTTTTCTTCAATTTGTTCTCTAGTACCCAAGTTACCTTCGTTGTAAACGAAGTCAACAACTGAGGTGTCAGCTTCAGTACCATCAATGTCGTGTTCGACGTAGACAGTCTTACATTCTTCTTGAGTTGGGAAACCTTCAACTTGACCGTTGGCAATAGCTCTCATCAAGGTAGATTTACCAGCACCGTTAGGACCACATAGACCATATCTTCTAGCACGTTTCAAACGTAATTGAGTCTTGTTCAATAAGATCTTAGCACCGTAAGCCAATGAGAATTCACAGTTACATAGATCTTCACCTTCATCTTCTTCATCTTCGAATTTTGGTGGTTCTGGGATGTTGTCAATGGCACGTTTTCTCCATTCGTCAATGTCAGCCTTGGCTTCTTTTTCGTGTAAGAAAACAGTCAAGTAGTTGGTCAAGTGTTCGTACCAAGCAGCTTGGTCAATGATTCTTTCATCAATCAAGTCACCAGCAATGGAAGCAGCGTAGTTCAAGACTAGGGAGAATCTTGGAGCAACTTCGATCTTGTTTTCAGACAAGATGTTGGTCAATTCCTTCTTGGTAACTTCTGGGTCACCAGCAGTGGAGACTTCTGGGATAGCATCATCTTCACCTAAAGCACCAACTCTTCTCAAAGTGTTCAAGGCTCTCAAGGTAACATCACGAGCTTCTGGGTCAGCAATGGTGGAGTAGTTAGCTTTCAAAGCTGGCAACAATTTGCTCATGAATGGAGCAATGACTTGTGGATCATCGACCAATTTACACATGTTATCAATGATGACAGCGGCTTTACGCTTGATGGAAGTGTCACGTTCAGCTAAACCTCTGGACAATAATGGAACCATGATGGATAGAGTGGCAGTGGTAACTTCAGAAACGAAAGTGGTGGCACCCAAGATGTGGACGGTTTCTGGAACTTCAGTTGGTTTGGCGATACATTCAATCAACTTTGGAATAAACTTTTCGATATCCTTGTTGTGAACAGTTTCGGTGGAGGTGGTGATGGTGGCAGTGGCAGCTTTCTTGACATCTGGTTTGGTATCCCACATGGCTTCAGACAAGACTGGAATTAATTCAGGCATTCTTAAAGCAACTTGTTGTTCAGCATGGTGAACCAAGGCAGAGATGGCGGCTAAGATAGCAACCTTTTCTTGCCATTTGTTGGTTTCAGCCAAAGACTTGGTCAAGTGAGGTAGCAAAGATTTGACAGCGTGAGGGTTGATTGAGGTGGCAATGGCAATCAAAGCTTTGGCGGCCAATTCTCTGGTGGTTTGGTCTTTGTCACCGGCTTTGGTGTTGATTTCTGGGACCAAGTCAACAATGTATGGTTCGACAGATGGAGATAGACCAGTGGCAGAGGCGATGTGAGCAACGGCTTCTAGAGCGTTAGCAGCACCTTTCTTGTCAGCAACAGCTTTCTTCAATTGGGCGAAGAAGGCTTCTGGAACATCATGTTCGATGATGGAACCGTTCAAGAAGGAGGCGACGTTGGTGGCAGCAGCGTCACGCTCTTCAGGAGTAGCAACAGACAACTTTTGGAAAAGTTCACCTAGGACTTCAACAGATTGTTTGGAGTCAGCCATGTTTGTTGGTGTTGGTGGATGAAGAAGAAAGAGAAAATTTTTTTCCAATTTTTTTTAATGCAGAAAATTTTTCTTAAATATAAAAAAAAATTAAAAATTTTTCTCGACGAAAAAGAAACGACAACAAAAGAAATTCGCGGAAAAGGGTGCCCGTGGCGAAATGGCAGACATCGATCTGGGAAAAAAGAAAGAAACAAAAGAAACTTTCTGGTGGCTGCCATTGGCTGTTTTGGGTGGCAGTGGCGTGTGCTGGGAGGCGTCGCTTGTGGGAGCCAGTTTCTTTTGTTTTTGTGTCAGGAGTTTCTTTTGCGGGCCTTTGTTCTTCCAGAATCGATACGGGTCCAGAAATGACGTATCAAACCGGGTCCACTATGGAGAAGAGATGGGAAGTGGGAGAGAGCAGGATAGGGTGGTTTCTTTGTGGGCAAGGGCAAACCAGGGAGGTCAACTGCTGTGAATGTTACCAACTGAGATTGTCCCAAACTGTTGAACTATCATGAAAGCTTCTGGAAGGCCCTGGAAATGTCAATATCACAGATTTCATGTGTCTATGCAGTTTACTTCTAGACCATGCTGATAATGGCTTGTAATACGCTCCAAATCTCTGGATTTCCGCAACCATGAACTCGCCGAATACAATTGTACCTCCTCCATCCCTCAGATATCTCACATTTACAAAGACACACCCACAGTGTCAGTGCTCTTTCCATCTAATCAACTTCTCATCAGCCAAATTCTGGCACATGTCAGAACACCCGGACACCACACGTCAACAAAAAAGAAAAAAAAATCTGCGAAATTCTCTGATCCGGCAATTTTCGCGACGACTAAAAAACAGGTTGAGCCAATAACCGATGCGAGATTGGTCAAAAGTCAAAACCGTTGGCGCTGTTTTAATGTGCGTAACTACGGAAACTGGCGGGTTTTTGTTGTACATGAAAAGAGGTCTTCAATCAATCTTCGTCTGTGTATACAAATGGTAGTAGCCTGCAATTGCC
Organism: Taiozyma rabaulensis; assembly: GCA_030574855.1. Lineage (NCBI taxonomy): Eukaryota > Fungi > Ascomycota > Saccharomycetes > Phaffomycetales > Wickerhamomycetaceae > Taiozyma > Taiozyma rabaulensis. The sequence continues at coordinate 416,725 of JAJMFP010000001.1, forward strand.
ACATGGAATTTGCTTATAGTGTAGAGCCAAACCCACCAAAGTCGAATGTCTCTGTTTGTGCACCGTTTAGATCATAGCTGAACTTGACTCTTAGTTTGATCTTGCTGCCCACTGGACCCACGATCTTCAAATCTTGGGTGACATGTTGGCCTGGGCCGATGACGGTGGATGAGATAGAGGACATAGTCAACTTCTGTGTCTTTGGAACAGCGATCAACAGTTGTAGATTGCCCATTTGTGAAGAGGACAAATTCTCAATGATGGTCTCCACAATGGCTTGACCGTTCCCAATGTTCTTTGGATTGAATGAGATCTTGACATTAGCATTGGCATGTGCTTGGATGCCGGCAGGAGTAGCATTGGCGGTATTTTGAGATTGTGACGAGCCATTATCGAATAAGTTCATGATATCATCCTTAGCTGGGTTGGAAGGTTTGGAACCAAAGATATCGTTCAATAGATCATTGTTGTTAGCTGGGGTGGTTGAAGGACCATCATCCATTAGGTCAAGCAGCAGGTCTTCAGTCTTTGAAGTCTTAGCTTGTGAAGTAGCGGAATTAGCAGTGGAGTGAATGACTTTTGATTTGTTCGTCAAGGAGATGGTCTCTTTGGTCTTGATTGGTGGAGCTGGGATTCTATCCAAGATACCCTTTTTGATAGATTCTGGTTCGTTGAATAACACAGCATAGTTGATGGCCTTGATTTGGATCTGTAAATCAATTGAAGTCTGTTTGGATTCTATCAGTTTACGTAGTTTGGTCTTCAATGCTGTATCAGTGATCTTAGTTGATAGTTTCAATGAAGCGGTCAAGATGTAGGAAACGACGCCAGAGTCACTTTGATATTTATCTAAGGATAACAAGTAGTCCACCAGTGATTGTGGCGTGATGGTCTTTCCTTCTTCATCCTTAGAATTGATCAATAAATCACCATATTCACCGATCAAGTAAACATTAATCAAGTTCAACCCCTTCTTGTTGAAATCTTTAGCACCAATGGTATAGATCTTGTTCACAGTATAGGCTTTCAATTCATCATTGTTTGGTATGTTCATGATCAAAGTCAACAGCTGTGAAACAATGACACTGGTGAAGTCTTCACCGCTAATCTTGATGAATTTGATGATGGTGTCAAATTTCCACTTCTCATTAGGTATCAATTCTTTTCTTTCTAGAATATTACTCACATTGGTGATAATGTATGATTTCAACTCTTTATCATTGTTGACAGGGTTCTCTAGGAAGTTCAAAATCTCTTTGACCAAAATTCTAATGTTCGATGAATCCAAGATGGCAAATGACAATTCCAAGGCACGTCTTTTGATAGAGACGTCCAGGTCTTGTAAACAGGCAACAATGGTTTGACGATGTCTTTGCACAGCTAATGGCTCAATGCTAACAACGCTCAACAAGGTATTTAGAGCAACATACCTGTTGTTGTTCTCCTTTGTGCTCAACAATTGACCCAAAGTGTTGATACCCAACACTTTCAAAGCAGGGTCCAAGTTTGGAATTCTAAAGATGGTCTTGACACTTTCATGTAGAATAGCAGCACCAGAAGTCTTAGCAAAAGGGGTGTACGAGACAATTGTCGTCAAGATGTCGTTCAGGTTATCCAAATATTTGCTTGTCTCTGGGACTTGTTCCTCATCTGTGAAGAATAGAGCCAATGTCTTGATGAATGACACTTGCAAAAATGGATCACTTAGACCAGCAACATCATAATCTGGAGAATGTGAACTCTTACCGACCAATGTCTTCAATGTCTCTAGGATCTTTGGAATCAGTTTGATCAGTTTTGGTCTTGATTCAACATCGTATTCGTATAATGATCTGATCAGTTTCAGGACACCCAATAGTTCACCATGATCACGGGAAGCCAATAGACCAGGGACAAAAGTCAAGAAGATTTCGCTTAGATCTGGGTCTTTTTCAACAATCTTGGAAGCAACTAAAGCGGCTTTTTTCTTCAAGTATGCACTGTTGCCCTTCAGGATTCTTTCCACATCAGTGTATAGATCTCTGGCCAATTCTGGAGACGCAATGTTACCCAAAGTGGCTAGAGCCAATGCAACAACGTATCTGTTTGGATGATTCATGTCATTGTTCAGGGAATTGGTTAATAAAGTCAACACCTCTTGATTTTCATCTAAGATCAACATGGTGGCCAGATACCCGAGTCTCTTGTCGACAAAGTTGGAGGAAGCCAGCAGCTTGATGCATTCTATCTGACCAAAGTGTGTCTGTTCGCCCAGGATGTACAGATACAGCAGTTTCTGGATGCTGACACGGCGGGAGTTGTGTGAGATGGTTGTGTCTTTGAACGAGGTTCTGATCAGGGCCGATTCACGCTTGATGATGGCGCGCTCGTCCGCGATTGTCTTGGCAGAGCGCACACTTTTGATGAAAGAGCGCAGGGAGGTTGTCATTGTGCCCTTGCGTGTGTTTTGTGAGTGTTTCGGACCGGTCTCAGCAGCTGTCCACACGCTATTTCGCCTTGTTGTTGTTTCGAATTTCTTCATGGCTTTTGTCGAAATCAAGAATTCGCGGAAATTTTGGTGGGAAAATTTATGAAGAGCTTCAGAGGAAAGATCCACGTACTTACCAGGGAAACAGAAGACAGATAACCTCACAATGAGCTCCCCGCAGCCGCAGCAGAAGAATGAGAACGAGCGTGTGCTGATGCCCTTTGTCGAGTGGCTCCAGAAGGTCGACTTCCGGGCCGACGGCGGCAGCATCACCTTGAAACGGTCCAAGATGAACCTGACCTCCTCCAAGCGTATCTACTTCGTCTTGAATGAGAAGGGGAAGGCCAAAGCTGCCGAGCCTTTGACTCACTGGGCTAAAGTCCAGCGTGTGTGGGCCGACTCTGTCGGTGTCGAGATCGTTAATGCTGTCGATAGAGAAAGAATCTTGTTTCAAACCAAAGCTGCTCAGTTCGATTTCGATAACGTTGATATCAAGTCTGAAGAGTTTCAAACACACGTCCAAAACTACATGCAACTTCCATACAACTATGACATAATCATGAGCTCTGGCGCCGGGTACAGAGCCGATCCACTGAATGAAAACTCTCCCATTATAGATACATATTCATACGATGAAGAATTCGCTACTCCACCACCATCTTCCGGCTCAACCACTGCCACGTCGTCTGCTCTTTCATCTTTATCATTGTCCAGATCTGAGGCGAGCAGCGCCAGCTCCAACGGCCTGGATATAAAGCAAGAAGCCGTGCTACTCCAGAACATCGAATCGCTAAAGAATACAAATGCTAGATTGACTGCCCGTTTCCTGATCTCCCAGATCACCAGTGAAGAGTTGGCTCAAAAAGTTAAACAATCCAATTCCAACGAGGAAGTCTTCGATCCTAATCAGTATGAACCAAAGAAACTTGTCACCACTACTCCAAATGGGTATATCTACGGTGTGAATCATAGAGTCAACACAGAGTCCACATACTCTCTAAAAGAGATCATTGAGATCAAAGAACAAGAAGATAGATTGAAAACTGCTGGTTTATCAAATGAATTGGACATCTTGAGACAATTGAAGGCATCAGAGAGTAAATCAAAGAACTTGCTATACCTGAAAGAACATCACGTTGACAAGACCCCATTCAGGACTAGTCATTATTTGCTAATGGAACCTACAGTCATGAACCTACACGACGCCTGCAACATGTGGATCAAGCCAAAAGACGTGAAAGTCACCTCTATCATCACTGCTCAGGTATTATCTGGTCTATCATTCTTGAAAGATAATTTCCAAACCATTCATGGTAACCTAACTTTCAAGACAATCTTGTTCGATTTCCAGGGTATCATCAAGCTATCTGGTTTTGAATTCTCATACGCTACAAACAGTTCTATTGATGCCAACTTGCTATTGTCTGGCGACTATGAGCAAGACTCCCTATACAAACATCCAAAGATCCTAGAGCAAGCCTCGAAGGCCGAGAAGATCATTGCCAAGTCCAACATTGACATTTGGAGTTTGGGCTGTATCAACTACAAATTGATGACCGGTTCAGACCTTTTCATAGATGCGGAGTCTTGGAGAACTTACGAAGACATCGTGAGAAAGAAACAGAGACTGATTGACCCAATAGAGATCGCACTGTCACTGCTGGTTAGCTATCAAGAAAATGCAGAACCATCCACATACCTGTTCCAGAACAATCTGCAGTCGTTGGTGGATGACAACATCTTGAACTACTGCAGTACTGACAGTGCCTAGAAACACCGACACACGGAAAGAAAAAACTCTAACGAACTTGCTATCTTAATGCCCAATATAATGTACTACTATTCTTGCACATGCTAGAACTTTTCTTGTAGAGCTCTCCTTTTTTAAATACCGGATCTGGAAGTCAAGAAAACAATAGAGTGTACGCCTCAAACAATAAGCACAGGTTGATAAGAAAAGACAAAACATGCCACTTTTTTAACGCAAACCAACCCCTGTGAAGCCCTCCATCGTCATGTTCAGCAGCTTAAGAAAGCTCAGACGGAAGTCGGACACGCAGAGCACATCTGGCGCCGACCTGCAGCGGATCAACTCCATCACCAGTGCCACAAGCAGCTCTGGTAAAAACAAAAGAAGTCGTTCCAAGTCCCTGACAAGGAGGCTGTCCATCTTCAGCAACGGCTCTGACGAATCACTAGACCAGAAATCATTCGCATCTTCAGCCTCAGGCCACATCAACACCAACGAGTACGCTGAGTTATCCAGGTTTAAGTCACTGAACTATGACAAATTCAACAAGACTGTGCTCCAGTACCTCAAGTTCCAAGGGTTAAGCGCTCCCAAGATCATCTACGACTCCTCAGTTACAGGGGTTCGTATGGCTGTGACTTCCAGTGGTGAGAATGTCTTCCTACCCAGCCTAGTGGTGACATCTGAAGAAGAACTTGAGAACTATCCAAACCTCCAGGGCCATACAGACAGGAATGACACCAGAGGCAACAATACCACAACTCCAGACGTCAATGAGACTAATCTAAATCAACAAACCATACTACAAGAAGAAGAACATCACGCTCATTCACACCCAGATGACACCATGGATCCAATCTCCCATACCCTTGGTATTGTGGTATCATTATCCAAACCAACATCCATTGCCACCATCAGCGCCAGACTTGAGACCAATTGCAAGATCAAATGGCCAAAGGGTCTTCCATCAGCTCCTAGTATAAAGAAAGAACACTTTGAGATTGCCCAAATGAACTGGGAGCTGACGTTGTCCAACTATAATTACTTTGTTCCAGATCATTCCCTTTACAAGACCAACAGTGACGCCACAGCACCAGATGAACAACCCATTGCAGATGAAGTCTATGACTACGATGGGATAGACGTTGATGTTGACGAATCCAAGTTCATCACTGAACAGAGAATTCACCCAAGGCTTTATGAAATGAAGTCTATTGATCAAGTTTCGAGAGGTGGCTATTCACAGTTCAGCCACAAGGGCCCTGTGACTTCAGATCCATTCATTGTTGGTAACTTGCAAAGAAATTCAGGCTCTGTGTTATATCCTCCAGGTGATTACATCTTCTTATTACCTGTCCAATTCCCACCTTCAACTCCTGAATCACTGATTACAGAGAAGTCAAGTGTTAGCCATATCTTGAGAACTATCATTGTTCCTAAGGGGAACAAGACATACTACTACGGTGATGACTATGTCAGTATCTTGAGAGGCCCTCCTATGAATGATATCACCACTGATGATAAGCCGGTCTATGTAAACAAAGTTTGGAGTGATTCGTTGAACTATGAGATTTCATTCCCTAAGAAGTATGTGGCAATTGGTTCAGAGATCCCAATCACGATGAAGTTCGCTCCAATCACAAAGAATATCAGCATCAAGAGAATCAAAGTGAATATTTTAGAAAGTGTTACGTATGCTTCCAAGGATTTGAGATATGAATATGATGAACATGCTTTGAAAGTTGACCCTACAGAGATGAATTACAAGAATGAAAGACTCGTACCAATCTTGGAGATCAAATCACAAAGCAGAATTTCTACGTCTATTAGGGAAGAGTTGGTCGATGAGGCGATCTTGAACAATGGGAACTTACTTTCATCTTGTTATCAGTCCAATGGTGAAGGTTATGACGAGATTGTTGGTCCATTGAAGATACAAAGTTACTTGTCGTTTGTCAAACCACAGAAGCAAGCTAAGTACTACACTGATGGTGATAATCCAAAGAATGAGAACTTTGTCAGTTTGGTGCTTCACAACGTTGAAACTGCAAAGAGGAAATCACAAATCACTAAACAATTCCAAACAAGGCTATTGAACCAAGGTGTGAAGATCATCCCAACTACCACAGTGCATCCATTCAGTGAAGGGCTATTCCCAGATTCAAGCAACAATAGATACATCAACATTTCCCACAAATTACAAATCTCATTAAGAATTACAAGAAAGTTGGAAAATGACGATAAGACACATAACTATGAAGTGATGATTGATACCCCATTGATCCTATTGAACAGTGGCTGTGTTCCAGAGAGTGTTGAATTGCCAGCATATGAAGATGAAGATCCAGAAGACGGTGGTCATTTACCATCATTTGAAGAAGCCACTTCACCAATTGCAACACCACATCTGGGTCCAATTGAGATTCCTTCTGTTGGGTTTGAAGAGACTAACATGCTGTCACGTACATCTACTTTGGGTACACCTGGTGCTTATACCGATCACAACAACATTGATGATTTGATTGATCCTCCAACTGGGTTCTCACTGGATAGAAGAACAAGCACAGCAAGATCGGATCTATTGAGCAGTTTGAAGAGAACGATAACACATGAGGGTATCTCAGATGCCACTGCAAATGACAGTGAAGGTGAAGGTGAACCTAATGGCGGAAGACCACCAAGTTACAATGAACTGGAACCATTGTTGAGTGATGCTGAGAGTTTGGCAAGTTCTTACGATTCAGATAGTGGACCAAGCTACTCTGTGAACCCCATCCAGAGCCAGGAGATACTAGAGGAGCACAGTACTGATATCATTGACCAGTTTAGAAGAGTGGATTTTGGGTAATGCGATGACGTCGACGTATGATACTGCATTCGGACTTTAATTACTTGCATGTAGATTTTAGTAGCCCCTTATCTTTAAAGCGAGAAGGCCGGCCGACAAATTAGACACCGACACCGACATTGAGAATTGATGCAAGTGCAGGACTTGTGATGTCCCCAAGCGTCTCTCGAAGCCCGCCTGGCACCTACGCCAGGTAGACAATGGTCGCATTAATACCTCTGTTCTGCCAGTCGATGCCCGCTGCTGCCCGCTGTTGCCCGCTAATTACCGTGGCCCTATCAACATACGAAACATGTGCGGCCACTTAAATTTTTTGAGTCATTTATGATCAAATCGTATATAAAGGGTCAAAACCAGTTTTTCCTCCCGTCCTTCTTCTCTTCCCACCCCTTATCACCCACTCCCTGAAGACAGAATTCTAAGTGTGCCTTTTGATACCTCATCGAACCTTTCTGTCCACTGTTTTCCCTCCCCGGTGACGGATGTTCCAACTGAACTGACATCATTAGAACGCATCCATGCTTTGAGATTCAAGAGATTGACAAGCTACGAACCGTTCACACTGGGGGAGATTACAGTGGAGCGCTTAAAGGTCTTGTTTAACCTGCCAAAAGTTGTGTTCCATTATGGCGTGCCAAGTGTGCATATGCCAGAGAGGCAAGATAAGAATCTAGCTTACTTTATGAATTTCATTGGAGAGATTGCAAAGTGCCTAACGTTGATTCAGGGGTTTTCCTCAGTTGAGGATGCCAATATTCCAATCCTGGTTGAATGGATCATTGGCCTGTTTCCTAATATCTTCAACGTTCTTGAACGCGGATGTGTCATTGAAGTGGATTCTCATGATGGTGGCTTTGAGCGTTTTCAAGCCAAAATAACCCATCATCTCTTCTCTATACAAACTACTCTACTACTCCTTAACGACTCCCTACAAAAAACCTTGAAAAACCCTCACATTTTACACAATCAACAATCCCCTCATTTTACACACGGAGAAACCAACAGAAAAACGAATGGAAACTACGAGAATCCTCCACCTACCGTCGCAATGACACCACCTGCTTCTCCAACCAACTTACTAAGCGAAGATACCTCTACGTCAGCCATGAAAGTGGACCGTAGAACCTTCGAATCCAACACCCGCGATTTCAACCACCACTTTCGTGCCCATACCAAATACGAGGTCCTGGACCACGATTTACCAGAGCGCGAAATCCTGTTCAGCAAAACGCTATACTTTGACCAGGACCCAGAAATCCACCCAGTCCACTACCAAATCACCGCTAACACGCTGTTCCAATATGTCTGCGCTCTACTGGGGTTGGAAGAGGGTCAAGTTGTCGACATTGGTCAAATAAGAGACGACTACTGGTGAGAAGCAGGTCTCGGAAATGTCCCCCTCGTGAGGTGTTTTACGCTATGTTGGTCACTGAGAGAAGATTAGGCTTTGAGGCCGGTTATGCTAGTGCAAAGAGGGAGTTTGGTGCTTGTTCTGTTGCTATGTCTGCTGTTACGTCTGCCCCTGCTGCTGCTGTTGCTGTTGAGAACGTCTTGCACAGTCATGAGTCATTGGAGATGGATGCTTGAAGTGCTTGTTTGTGGTGCCGTGATGTCTTTGAGAGGCTACAACGGCCGATTGTCGAAAACACACGAAGCCAGAGTTATGAAGATACGTGAATGTACTTTATTAGAGATACCTTTTATAAGTTAGAGTGTAGAGCTTGTAGTTATAGTGGCGTTTTGAGAAAATGCCTGTATATGTCTCGGGCGTAAGAGTCAATTTTGATTATCTCCGAGAACTAAAATCTCGTATACACCGAAAGTCCCATCATGAAGGCACAAATCCACAAGCAACAGGGAAACAGTGGCTGTGAGCAGTACAGCTGATTTCGGAGCTCCATTCCCAGTCCACGGTCCACCTTCCTGATCCGTCTTTTAGTGTGCGCATGCAGCACAGTTCTGTCCAATCTAATTGGCCTTGGGGTTATCGGACACCCAAGTTATGTTCGATAACTCCAGAAAACTTTTCGTATAAAAAAAGTGAAGCACTATTGAACTCTTCGTCATGCTCCATTGTCTGAGATCACAGAGTCTGATTCCACCACGATGCTTTTCAGATCACTCCTAGCTTCCCTTGCTGTGCCTTTTGCCCTTGCTGCCACCGAACTTGAATCCGCAAACATCGGTTCTGTTGTCGTGACACCACTCGACTATGCTACTTACTCTGACACCATTGACTTACAAAGAGTGCGTTACAACAAGAAAGGTGAGGTCTACTTCTTCGATCAGACGGTGAAGAACCCTGGTAATGATACAAAGACCGTCACTGATGCCGTTGTCACTTCTGATGGGTTATTGCAGATCGATGCTTCAGATGATGACTACTTCCTAGGTGTCGATGGTACTTCTGGTAAGGTCTCCGTCACCACTGACAACTCCACCACCAATGGCCTGTTCTCCATCTCCGAGGGTATCCTTTCCTTTGGTTATCACTCCACTTTTGTCGCCTGTAAACAAGGTACTGATTCCTCATCAAACCACAAGTACACTCTGATCTGGAGAGGCGCCTCCTCTGTGGCACAATGTCAGAACGACTGGCTACTGGTGAATTTGAAAACTTATAGCAGTTCCAGTGGTGAAGTTTCAGAATACCTACCAAACGGTTATCAAACTTCCATTGCTGCCACTGCTACTGAAAACTTGAACACTGAAGCTCAAGCTGCTACTGCTACTGCTTCTTCTTCAGCTGCCTCTTCAACCAGCTCTAACGTTGCTATGGGTCTGACTGTGGGCTCAAGTGCTCTATTAGCTCTAGCTGCCTACCTGCTATAACCTTCCTCCTGTATATTTCTAATTGTATGTTTTGTGATTTAAGTTACACGCTACTTTTGTATCATTGTTACCCTAGAAACTCGAGACTCCAGCTCCACTATAAAAAATCCCACGAATGAAAAACCGAGCAATAGTAAACCGTTCACACAATCTCTCCATGCTGAGACAATTCACACGGAAAATGCACATCCAACACATCAAGATGCGCTGGGGCACGGGGGACAACTACGCCTACGTTCTCAGCGACTCCAAGACCCGCCATTCGTGGTTGATCGACCCTGCTGAGCCTCATGAGGTGCTTCCATTACCCGAGGATGTGGAATTGAAAGCCATTGTTAACACGCATCATCACTATGATCATGCTGGTGGGAATGCCCGTTTGCACGAGGAGTACAAAGATTTGCCAGTCATTGCTGGGAAGGACTCTCCATTGGTGACGAAGACCCCTACGGATGGTGAAGTGTTGAAATTGGGTCAGGATTTAGAGATCACTGCCATTCATACCCCATGTCACACTCAGGATTCGATTTGTTATTACGCCGAGGATACAGCCACGGGAGAGAAGGCCGTGTTCACCGGTGACACGTTGTTCACTGCAGGTTGTGGTCGTTTCTTTGAGGGAACAGCTGAAGAGATGGATGTTGCCCTGAATGAGAAACTGGGTAGTTTACCAAAAGATACTTTAGTGTATCCAGGTCATGAATACACTAGATCCAACATCAAGTTTGCTGAGACAGTGGTTCAAAATGACGCGATGGCTAAATTGAAGGACTTTGCTACAAAGAACGAAGTCACTACGGGTATTTTCACCATTGGTGATGAATTATCGTTCAATCCATTCATGAGATTACAAGACCCAGAGATCCAAAAGAAACTAAACCTCACTGATCGTACCAGCATAATGGCCAAGCTAAGAGAACTCAAGAACAAGTCATAGAGACACTACACTAACATTCTCACAATAGATTTATTCTTCGAAGCTAAAAAAAAAAAGATGTAGTCCCATAGTGCGACCTTCTGAAATAAAGATCCACAAGAAATTTAGCACCACGGGACAAAAAGAAGTATGACATCATTATCACTCTGCTGTCCACACTTATGAATCACGGAAAAAACAAAACATCATAAGTTCTATCTAAATTCAGAGTAAAAAATTATCTATCTGAAGAATCTAGAGTGAAATGGGTAAATCAACAACTGGAAAATTTTGCTTTTATAGTACTGCGATTCCGCGAACTTTACCCGGCGGATTGGGGAATTTCTGGGGGCGAAATAAGTAAAGTTGATTGTTTGATAGGGTTTAACAAGCACAAAGAGAAGAAGGAAATCACAGCAATTGAGCAGTTAAAATGGCAAAGAAAGGTAACAAGAAGTCCGAGAACAAGGAAGATATCATCGATGATGTCATTGACGATGAAGTGAAGTCAGAAGAAGCTGACACCAAGGAGGAAGAGAAGGAAGAGGAAGTCAAAATTGATGAGAGTAAGGATGAAGAAGTGAAAGAAGAAGTTAAAGAAGAGAGTAAGGATGAAACTAAGGAAGAAGCCAAAGAGGCCAAATCAGATGTGAAGAAGGATGAAGATGATGCCCCTGCTCCACCTCCAAAACCAACACGTCCATTGTCACCAAGAGCCCAAGCTAAGAAGAACTTGATTGATGCCTTCCCTACCATTGAAGAACCATACATCACCGCTGTGTTAATCGCATCCAACTATAACTTGGAACCGGCTTTCAATGCCTTGCTATACATCTCGGACCCAAGTGTGAACCCAGAAGAATTGGCCGCTGCTGCCTATCCACCTGCTGTTCCTAAGAAAGTGTCACAATTGGAACAAGACGAACTATTGGCCAAACAACTAGACGAGGAGTTCAACAGAAAAGAACGTCGTCGTCAAAGACGTGAAGCTGAAAGAAGAAGACCATCACAACAACAGGATGAAGATGACGAAGGGTTCTTTGATACGTTTGTTGAGAAGGACCTACCGGAGATCAAAGCCCAGTTCTCCAAGAACATCGAAGAGACGAAGAATAAGTTCAACAGTTGGGTTAGTGGCTGGAAGACCAACTTCAACAATTCACAGGATCAACTATCCCAATCCCAACGTCAAAAGAAACAGAGTTTAAGACCATTCGATGATGACCCAGAAGAAGTTGACTTGAGAAAGTTCCACGGTATCCAATTGAACGATGATGAACCAAAGCCAAAGTTGCCAAACAGAGATCGTGCCGGGTCCACTGACATCTACGGTACACCAAAGAACAAGAAATGGGAACCGTTGAAGAGTACAAAGCCAAAACCTAAGGTTGACGATGATGATTTCTTGCTAAGCGATGACGAAGTGAAGAAGTAAGAGGGTAGCTACGAAAGTGTACATGAGTGCGATAAACGTTAGGATTCATAAAACGTAGGAAAGACAGGAAATAGCAAAGCGAGTGACATGAAGAGCGTGAAAGCGTGATTTTGTTTTCTATAGTAGTAGTGCTAGAGTGTGGTGGACGGGTCCTTGCGGAGATAAGTCTCGGGTGGTCTGAGACAGTGGTAGATGGATCATCGTAGATGGAGATTGGCATGGGGATGATCGTGGAGTAGCGAGTGTTTGTGTTTGTGGGATATCAGATGGACACAGCACAACGCCACCTAGCTCAGAGTTCTGGACTCGACAACGACGGGAGGAAAGAACTGGTTTGTAGGTCTGGCTGGCTGTCTGATGACCAGAGTAGGGAAAGGTTTAGGCACCTCGTAGTCCAGAGGCACAGCCAGAGGGACAGCAGAGGCCAGAGGGAGCAGCAGCAGGGCGAGTTTCATAGTGGAGTGTGTGGAGTGTGTAGTGTGTGTGTAGAGTCTAGTGTTGTTAACAGTGGATAGTCCAGACCCAGAGGAAACGTCCCCTTTATAAGGCCTGGCACCACCGAAGCCAGTCATGTAGGCACAGTCGCGCAACGCGTGTTTTTGTTTCATCTTTGGGTATGCTCGGGAAGTGGGCCAGAACTGGGCTGACACAAAACGGCCACGGCTGGGCCCGCGACCTGGGCAGCTAGGCAGAGGCTAGGCAGAACGCCAGGCAGCAGATTTAGGCAGGACTCCCACCGGGAACCAGGCAGACAGCGCTGGCGGGGCTTCCGCTGCTGGTGCAGAATCGGCACGTAATTAACCATCGAGATGAGAGACGCCCCAGAGGTGGGCTGTGATAAGGCAATTGTGAGGTGCTTCCGAGAGCCGAGTCTGTGGTAGCTCACTTTCTCTCTTCTGTGTCTATTCTTCTGTGTAGCAGCTTTGTTTCACACTGCCAATTCCCATACATTCCGGGCGCAGGCCCTCCTGTGCTGCTCCCTCCTTTCGTCTGACACAAATTTCAAACACACCGCGACTGGCCCAGAATTTTCATGAGCGGAATTAACGTCTAACACCAACCACTATCCCTTAGCGTTTGGAGTGTTGTGACTTGTTCATCAGTCGAAATCGCTATAATTTCTGGAAGAAAGCTTGATGATTCCTGAATTGTGAGATTCCATAATGTGGATTTGGACATCGTGTAAATTTGCTGAAACCGATGAAATGTGGTGCAGGTGCTTACTGCAGTGGCCTAATTGAATAGTAACTGGCACACTTTTCTAGTTTCGACGAATTATTTGGTAAACACTACGTCTAATTATCCTTTGGTATAAGATGTATTTCTTTGATCAATCCCAAGTGAGATATTCTAACCAGTTGCAATAAATATGACAATATGGCACTATTGTTACCGGACTCTTTGAGCTTGACGAATTTCCAAGGCTCAAGATCGCTCAATAAAACATCGTGACTAGCTTCAATGAACCTAATGTAGCTGACGATGACCTGTCCTTATCCATAGGCATCAGAATCTAGGCTAACGCGCTATAGTGCATCACAGCTTCAACTGTCTAAATTCTAATGCTTACACCCTTCATCAGAGAAAATCTAAAAGCCTTTGACCGACAGCTCTCTGCTATATTTTATAAAGTTACTTCTATGATCGTGTGGAGCTGTCATGTAGGAGTTGAACGGTGGAAAAAAGTTCAGTGCAACTCAGCTTCTTACGACTAGAGTGGTCATATTCACGGGGATTATCTTGAGTCTTGAGTCTTGAGTCTACTGTTTTAAAACCTCAAAATATTGTAGTCCCTTTCAGTCCCCCTCCCCTCCGCCTCCTCTACGTACAATCCCTGATATCTTGACCAAAATGACGAGGGCTTCGTTACAATATTGTACCACAGAGCTACAATTCACGCTTCCATGCTGCTATGCTACAGTACTACGCCGTTGTAATTGAACTGAGAAGAGTGCTTATATATTGAAGTGCGTTACTGCAGTCTTCCTATAGCAAAAACAACCCCAACAACAAGATAGCCACCCATAGGTTAACCACTTTTAAAATACCAGCCCCATTTTTCATTAGTTTATAGCCTATTTCTCCCTGTGGATTCAAATCGTCATTCTTTGGGATACTCTTTGGAATACCAGTCTTATCAACATTCCAATAGATATTACCTTTAGGATCTGTAAGAATCTTGACATCAGTATTACTGAGTTTTGGTCCATGAGTAATAACACCTTCGAGCGTCCTCGTTGTGTTCTGTAACTTTGTGGTTGCAGTTGGACGGGAATAGCCAGGCGCAGGAGCTAGTGGGATTCTTTGACCTCTATTCAGCGTTGCCACTTGCACTGTATACTCTTCAGCGCTGAATATCTTTGCTTTTGAAAGGCCAATCTCCTGGTTATCCAAGTCCACCGTCATATACATCTTGTCCAAAATGGCATTACCAAGCACGATTCTATCCTCATTGGCATACACTCTCAAAGCACATCCTGTCAAAAACCCTCTTCTTTGCATCAAACTACTTAACGGCACTTTGATAACATGTCCTTGAAAATCAAACTCCAATTCCCTTGAATCATTAGGAGGAATACACGGTGTCATAAAGGCCCCATTGACTGTTACTCCACCGCCCAGGATTTTCAGCAACTCATCAATAACCGATCTTGGGATATGTAGCTTCTGATAGTTGGTGTTCAACTCCACAGTCTTATCCGTGAGCCATTCATGTCCTTTAAATTTCATCTTCGACAAGGGAACGCTCAGCACGCTTGTGTTCTTCCCAGCCACTAGAGGTAAAACTTTCATATCTTCTATATGAGAAGGGTGCATCCCGCCAAACAACACCTCGCCATTCCTCCTACCTTTCTCTGTATCAGTGTAGTTATTGAAACACAACGAGTAGACTCGTGATTGGATGGCACCAGCTTCTAAAAGATCATCAACGATAGCATTGTCATTCCCAAGAGCAAGCACAGAACTTTCAGCATCTGTCCTCCACACGACCCCTAGCCCAATCTTGATACTGGTATTCTGATTGATCCTCAAATCTTCATGTCCCCAGTATCCAGTAGTGGTCTTTTCATCAAATACTGCAAATGGGTGTGCGGGAGAAAATGATTTACTCTTGTCCACCTTAAAAGTACCATCAGTCTTAACTTTGGAGCGAGTGCTATGAGAGGCATAGTTCTGAACCCAAGTTGCACGTCTCGATGTATCCAAGCGAAGCTTTACCCTCTCTGGGACTGAACCCAGCCTTATATACACAACGTGATAGTTATCTTCGAAAGATAGAGGCATTGATGCCGTTGATGTGTTGAGTGAAAGGGTCAGCTGGAAGATAGAAAGCAGAAACAACAGTGGTATGCAAAGCATTTTTGTGGTGCTATGTGGGTATATCTGCTGGCAGATATAACAAGTGATTCAGTAGTCATCTTTCATTTTTTTGGCCAGTGTCAGATGTTTATGATATTGTTCTCTGTTGGAAAAGCTCTCAATTTCAATGATGTCTGTACTATAGATTTAAATCCGTGTAAATCCGAGATGGTTTTCGCGAATTTTAGTCTGTAACCCTACCGTGGATTGAGTTATCGGCTTTACTATGGTAGAGCTGTCTTAACAAGAAGACGATGAGTTTATATCTGTGTGCTGGTTCCCTCGCCATATTTCACTATTGTGCTCTAGGCGCTCTATCCATAGCAGTTCTGGTTTATCTGTCCGCCATTGTTTGTACTGACATAGCCATACATTATCGCTTCCCAGAAAACTGAAAAACCGCCCCATCAACAGCTCTAACAAAGGAGACAAACCACACTCGCGCACGCAGAATGGCAAAGAAGAAGAAGGGAGGCAAGGCCAAGAACAAACCTGTGCCCGCTGCTGAGCCAATTGTCGCTTCTGAAGAGCAACCCCCAGTTGAAACGCCCACTGTGGAGCAAGAAGCACAGGAAACACCTGATGAACTGTCTCCAGAGGATGAAGAGGTCGTTAAGGAGATCGCACAGCAGGATGATCTGGAGGATGAGCTCGAGAAGGAGGAGGTTGAGTATCAAGAAGATGTCACTGCCACAGAGGTCACGGACGATGCTGCGAAGGAGTCCATTGAAGAGGTGGAGGATGTTGTTGATAGAGATTCTGATGAATCCAATGATGGGTCTGATGAAGACGAGAAGGCGGAGGCCAACAATCAGAATGAGGCTAATGAAGAAGCAAAGGCTACCGTTAAAGAAGATGAGTCTACCCCAGAAGCATCAAAGACCAGCGGTGAACCAAAAGCTGACACTAAAGTTAAAGACAAACCTACAGATCGACAGCAAGAACCAAAAGAAGAAACACCAACTCTAGAACCATCTGAATCCAAACAATCCACTATCCAAGCTGTCAAGTCCTCAGAGATTGCTGAACCTGAACCACTACCAACCACGCCAATAGAAAAATCCCCAGGCCCAATCAAACTCCTCAATACCACAGAAGGCCCATACTCAATAACGCCCATCATCACAGAAATACCCGTCTTGAACCCAGATATTCCAGGTCCGTCTGTGCCCACATACATTGAGAACTACAACACGAACATTTACATCGGTACCTCCAACGGCGAAATCTTGCATTATGTCCAGTTTGAACAGGACTACTTATTCGTTTCTAGAAATTCATTCCACTCTTCACGTCATAAACCGATCGATAAGATCGTGGTGTTGCCAAACATAGAGAAAGCCGTGGTGATATCTGGTGGCTTGCTGAGCTGTTTCACATTGCCTGAGTTCTCACCTGCTAATATTGGGAGAATCAAAGATGTTTGGGATGTCAGTCTAGACCATGATCACAAGGCGAAAGATGATAACACTGGTGTCCATGTCGTCGTGTATTCCACCAATCAGATAAGAATCATCAACGTCACTCCAACAGCATTGAGATTGGTCAAGGATATTAGTTACGGTGGTGCTAAATGCGGTGTTCGTCGTGGTGATTTCTCATTAGTTGCCTCTGAAAAGGAATACGACTTGATTGACTTAGAGAATCTGTCCAAGATCCCATTATTCCCCGTCCAGACTGTTGAAAATAAAGATGAAGTGATTAAACCTTTCATCTTGCCGGTCTCCAAGGAAGAATTTCTCTTGACTTGTGGTACGAGTAATTCCGAACCATCAATGGGACTTGTTGTTAACAATAATGGTGATATCTCCCGTGGTACAGTGCCAATGGACGCTTATCCCCATTCTATCCAGATTGATGATCTATTGGTGATTGCTGCATTTGGGAACAAGGCTGTTGTTTATTCATTGTATGATCAGTCTACAGTGCAAGAACTAGAGTTCAGTGGTGAAGTCCTGGTTGGAAAGCTGCATACCCCCTACAGCTCGAACAATGAAAAATTGAGTGATTTGATCAAGCTAGTACCTGTGGCTGGTCATGATGAAGAAAGAGAGAAGAAGGAGGCTGAGTTTGCAAAGAGTATTTCGAAAGTTGAATCCAACTTGGTCATCTACTCTGCTGATTTCATTCAATTACTAGCATCACCTCCAAGACTTGAAAGACTGAAAGACAAGACCATTGAAGAACTAGAAAGCGAACTGAAGTCCATTGAGAGCTCAAATGAACTTGGAGTCGTTGAGATAGAGTACTTGAGCACTCTTATTGCCTTATCACAATGGAAGGATGGCGATTACGTCCAATGCTTTGAAAACCTCACCAATGGTATCATTGACTCAAGAATCTTGATCCATATCATGGGATATGAGATATATGGTGATGTTTGGTTGTTTAATGGGTTGGTGCCACTGTTGCAAGAACTGAAACAGAAGAAAATCAAGGATACGAAAATGCTCAAGTTTTTCACTGATTTCTTGGAGAAATGGATATCTAAGGAAGGTTTTACTGAGAACCTAGATATCATCAAGTCCATTGAATTAACTAACTTGAAGGTCTTTATCCATGATGATACCAGACTGAACACATTATTGAACAGACCAACGGTTTCACAATACGCTGAAACATTTGAGATCTTGAAATCACATAACAAGAACGTTGCATTGGCTCAATACTATATCTCACAACAAAACTATACAGAGACATTGAAAATCTACAAGTCACTGATTGATGGTGAGATCACCGATCTTCATTTTGATAAAGAAGCAGGCTTACTCACTGTTGTTGATCTACTATTCAAACACTTTACCCATGATAGAGATACAATCAAAGAAACAGGTCTATGGATCATGTCACACAACTCTGAACTTGGTCTACATTTCTTCCATAATGAAATAATAGATCTCAAAGACGTTGACGAGATGTTGATCATCTCTAAGATCGAGGATGTCAGCTTGAAATACGCATATTTGGAGAAACTTCTAGTGAGATTGAACAAGGAGAAGACGAGGACAAATCTGATGAAGAACTTGAGAAAGGCTGAATTGAAGAGAGTCACGATGAGCTTGAAGGCTCAGAAAAAGACCTCTGTGGGTCGTACTTAATGAATTTGATGAATTTATTGCATTTGAACTGTTATTGTAGGCCAAATCGCCCACCTTTCATCCTATCAGCAAGTAAACCTGCCGTTTTAAAGGGCTCCGAAGGTCTTTCATGACCCTGCTACTCCATCCTCCTTAATAGTGTCACTCTCACCCTATAAAAACGGCGCTTTCACTGCTCCCCAGAAACGTCTTCATTGTTCACCACCAATTTTTTCTCGCCTACAAATGCAGAAAACTGAAAAATCTCGGTTCAACGAACAAAGCATCGCATCGACACCCCAGAACACGCCATGAGCCAGCGAGCAGGTTTGGCACTGGCCAGGACACTTTGCAGTGGACTACGGTGCTCGTCTGTGCCCAGAAAAGTCACAGAAATCAGCCCAGTGAGGCGTATCGGTGGTCTTGTGAAGGCTCAAAGAAGACAGAATGATTCTGTGATGACTAGCCAGAAACCAATCGAACAGGTACAGAAGGACCCAGTGACACCTGGTGTTCACTCATCAGAGGCTGTGATTGAGATGCTACAGGATAGTGAGGCCCTGGAACTCCTGAAGAGAGACAACTCTCCGCTACGGCTTATCTTGATCAAAGCTGTTAATACCGGGCTCGATGACCTCAACAGTGGTGATTTCTCCAAGATAAAAGAGACAATAAACCTGATACAACTGCTGAGGAAGAAGAAAATCACTCTAGACATGAAACCATCCAACAAGATCCTTCTAGACATCATCCACTCCCCACACAAAGCATTCTACAAGTTTAACGACCACATCACACAGATACTAGCACTTCCCAATTCTGATACAGATAGACTAGATCTCATTTACAAATTCATGATCACTACACATCAAATAAAGCTGGAATTATCCAAGGAATTTGACATTGCATTCACTAAGCCATTGGTTGATCAGATCGTGAAGATCGTTCTAAAGTGCCAACAACAGCATCAATTCTACAAGAAGCTACTAGAAATTGAAAGTCCTAATATCTCCCACTTCTCCACAACCAAATTGAGATACAAGTTGAGACAAGGTTCAACAGAAGACAAGACACTATACGAGTTCAGACATATGTTCAAGATTGAAAACGAGGAAGAGAAGAACTTGGCAAAGGCGACTTTTGTGAAGCTATACAGTTTTGACATGATTAGACAAATCACGATGAATGCCGTCAAGAACAGAGATAACATAGCTCAAGAGTACCTAGATCTTTTAATGACCAGATATGTCATTGAATCCAAGTCAGTTGAAAACCTAGACCTTCTGAATTCCAGATTATACGAAGCCATCACCTATTACACAGTTAGAATGGGTGGTTACAGATCAGTCCTTGAACTGCTGGGGACTATGAATACCAACAACATTCCCCTAACACCAAAGATTTACCACTTGCTGATCTCCTCGCTGAGAAAGTTCAAGCTTTACGATGCCTCATTGAGTATGTTCAGACAAGCACCAGGTTATTTCCAAGACACGGAGCATTTCAACGATGACAAGTTCAGAAGCATGATGGTTAACGAACTGCTTGCATTGATCAGACTGAAGTTTCCAGATGATCCAAAGATCTTCATTGCCCACTTTTTGACTATGTTCAAACAATCAGAAATCCTCCTGAACGATCTTGGTGTCTTGAAGTTGGTTTATGAAAAGGAAGTTGGTACATTAGAAGAAACTTCCGGGATTCCAAAAGCTGATCTAGATCCATTCTATCAACGAGGTAATGTGTTTCCAACTATTGAGAACTTGACATTGTTATACATGGCAGTGTTAGATAGCATTCCAAACACCCATAATTCGGCACAAAACAAGACTCAAATTTATGTCAAGTTGTTTGGCTATTTCCTACGTTACGTTTCCACCATCCAATCATTTGAAGATTCCAACCAACTACTACATACGCATCCATTCAGCACAGACCATCTAGACGGTGCCATCGTCAACATTTTCATCCGTCATGCCCTTCAATACCTTGGGAAGCCATCCATTGCCCTTTCAATGGCCAAAAGATTCTTAACACAATGTGAGATCAAGAGATTCAACGGTCTTAACCCAGATACCATCATTGAAACCTTTTATCAACACCCAAATTTCGAGGGCCAGTCTTACCATGAATTATTAGCCATTTTACAACAGTACAACATTGAGCCAACACCAAGGCTGATGATTGCAAAGATCTTCAAACATTATGACCGTGACGAGATTGCTTTGTCTCAACTATGGTACAAAAGATTGGTTGACTCTGGCTACGAGATTAGAAACAGAAGATTGATAACTTTCATTTCCAAACACGGTTGGGACTTCCCAGAGAATTTTGATCATGAGCTGTTGAACGAGATGGATGTCAGAAACGATAAGGCATTTGAAGATCTAACTATCTACGAGGATGAATCGGAGATTGATGACCCTGAAACCATTAACGAACTGAATGAAAAGTTGAAGTCTTTCAAGAAAGCATAATGAGTATTATACATAGACCATGTCCATATTATTTTACTTGTAGTGACTAGTATCCAAGGTCGTAACTACGTGTTCGATATTAGTAGAACCGCTGACATAGCAGTGATATAATACATTGTATTTCCCCTATACCGGGTCAAGACATAACAAACTAGTCATAAACTTCATGCAGAGTAAACATACCAATCATCTTCTCAGCACACCGCCACGATTTGGAGCTGGTAAAGTACCTGAATTGTTAGCTCTTGGGGGCATGTAGCCTTGAGACCCATTTTGGATGATGTTTCTCAAATTCTCCTGTTGTCTGACTTGAGCTTGGTGTTGATTAGCCAATTTCAAGAATGATTTGAACCCACCAAATCTTTCTGTATACACTGAGTCTGAACCAGGACCAACCTCAATTGGGTTCGGCTGTTGTTTTGGATTATAGTTTCTTCTACCACGACCACCACCGTACAAGATCCCATCTTTATCTTCTTGGGTCAAAACAGGTTTGTGCTTGATGTACCCTGTCAAGATGATTGATTTACCTTTGGTCTTTGGTGGCATTTCATAATCAGCTTTCAAGAACAGGTCGGTTGGAACATTGTTAAAGACATGGTCACCTTCGATTGGACAGATCAAGAAGTCATTGAACTTGAACTTATCATTAGGGAACACGGTACCAGCTAACCCACTCTTTGAGAAATGGAATGAGATCTCTTTCACTTGACTTTCACCGTATAAAGACTTGAACTTCTCAAAGTTTGGATTCTTATTACTCAGGAACACAACTTCTTGTTTTCTAACATTTCTAGATTTTTCATAATCGTTCAACTTTGGATACAGAGCCTTGACATGTTTCAACAATCTTTCTTCATCAATGAATGGCAATAGCACAATCCCCTGCCATGACATCTTTTTCCCGTTCATATCAATTGGGAAATCTTCAGGGTAGAAATCAATGATTGGAGAATCAGCATCAGACATCAACGGTCTGAAGATAGGTGGTAGAGTATGACCCGAGGCAGCAGGCATAACACTCATCAACTGTTCATAAGGCAGGAATGGTGTACCTTCTTGGAACTTGACTTCAAACTCACTAATGTCAGTGAAATCTGACGCAAATGGGGCATAGTGGTAAGGATAGTACCAAGTCCAGGATGGACACCCTTGGTAATAATACAACAACACCCAGGAAATACCCTCAATGTAATGTTTGACAACTTCCTTAGCGGTAGCTGGGACTTCATCCTTAGTAACGTGTAGTTTCACTTGATAATATCTGTCATGATAGCCAGGTTCATGTAGTTTAACTGGGTCTGCTTCATCCAGGTCATCTTCTGGGGCTGGGGTACCTTCGGTATCAGTGGCAGTACCGGTGGACTCAGCAGGGGAGTCTGGAGCCTTTCGTTTATCACCAACGTTTGGACCGTCATCTTCAGTTTTCACCTGTAGGGCTTTCTTCTCTAATAATTGTTTTCTCAAGGCAGCAGCAGCACTGACGTTGGCTTTGTTGGCAGTCTCAATGACTTCCTTCTTGACTTCTTCAGGTTGTTCTTCCTCTTTACCTTCACTCTTGTTCTTCAAAGCCTCCAAAGCGGCCTTGTCACCCATGGCAGCCAAATTCACTTGGGTTCTCATCTGCACCAAGTCACTGTTTGTCAAATTCAAATCACCGACACTGTTGTTATTCACATCGAACAGAGGTAAGTTGCTCACTGGGGTGTATGTACCTTTATCAGCTTTCCCCTTGGTGACATTGGCCAAGTATTGTTGGTTCTTAGCCCTATCTTCTTCTTGCCACATCTTTCTTCTCTTATCGTTATTGTTACGACGGTCTTCGTTCAATTTACGAGACATGAAGATGTCATTTTCTCTTGGACCCAATTGAGCCATTAAGATTTCAACATTTTCCAAGTTCAACACACCATCACAAGTGATATAAGTCTTCATCTTTGGTAAGCATTGTTTCCATAACGTCACTAGCAAATCAATAGAGTTGTCTCTGACATCTAGGGATGGTAAATGTGGTAAGAAATCGTTACCACAGAAGAAACACATAAACACCCAATCATCAATGGCTCTTTCCAAGTCAAACTTGAACGACAGTCTCGGTATATTTAGTTCAATCTCCAAGTATTCTCTAAGCACGTTGATGTTCAACCACAAGAATGGCTTTTTAGCGTCTTTTTCTTTGATGAGGGCCTTCTCTTCTTCTGTCATGTTGATTTGGTCTTTCAGTCTCATACTTTTCTGGTCTTGTGCAAACACATCTTCTCTCAAGATTCTGAAATGTGGTTCATGGGTGGCTAAACCTAAGAAGATTAAATCAGCATCTAACCCATAAATAGCATGTTTGGTGTTTGGATCGTATTCAATATCTGATCTTTGACTTCTGATGAAATTCATGATTTTATGTTCACCTTCACCAGGAACAGTAGCATCACTGATAATCACTTGCAAGTTAGCCCAGCCTGGGTCAGTAGCCAATTTGTATGCAGTCCAGTATCTAATGGCCAATGCTAGTTTGTCCATGAAAGGTGTACCCGGTGTAATGGCATTACTATCCCAAGTCTTCTTGTTCTTGATGGAATCATCAATCTTCTCACCATAAGTTTCCAAAGCAGCGTTGATCTTAGCTCTTTCCTCGTCTTGGATCTTAGCATCTCTTGCACTTCTGAAACGTCTGGATCTCTGTTGATTCATCTTGGCTCTTGGAGCAACACCATCCACGGCAATCATCAAGATCTTTCGAGGTCTGCCCATATTCACAACACGGTCAGTGTACTCAAACACGGCAAGAAGCATCTCATCCTCGGTCTCTGGAGGTGGCTTATTTTCAGGATGGGAGCACGGATGCACGATACCGTTCATGTCCAAGTATAGGTTGTCCAGTTCCCCATTTGGATTAGGATTGGCATAGCTTGGAGGCACTTCGATGCCATTGACAACAGTTGGTTCTTCCTCCACCACCGGCGTGATGATCTTCGGGTACTTCCGCGAAAGCCATCTGAAAAGCGCTGGGACACCCATGTTCTGTCTGTAGTGGTTCTTGTGCTCGTTGTGGCCTCAGAAAAGCTGATTCCCTGTCTTGGTGGAGAGATGTGTCTATCATCGTTACCAGTATAAATTTTTGCGCCAACAGATAATTTCGCGAATTCGCGGGTTTTGGGATTGGCGCCTGGGACCATAATACATATTGAGAACCAAACAGTACCAATTAATTGGCTACAATACGGTGGTTGTGGGGTACAGTGTAAATTATAAGGTCTATGGGATCCGGTGCTCGGCTCTCGATAAATTCCAGATGATTATGATGAAGCGCGACTAACTGATGTGACTATCACTATCATGACTCCCAGCTTATCTTTGAAATCCCGCATTCTTTCCTCTGGACGCGGCTCCCAGTGTGATGCATAAGTATTAAGTGAATACTCGAAGAGCATACGTCTCGTCTTCTTAATCCCACAGAAAACTTTGTTTCGGGAGAGAGTATATAGGTTTAAATATCTCCGTCACTGGGGCAACCGGTGTCTCCGCGATTTGAACAATTCGAGGAATTCAACAGTAACAACTCCACAATAAGATATCCCCAGTCAAAACACAACCGTCCACACCACAAATCCCACTCAATGAGACTCTCACAGGCTCTAAGGCGGGCACATCCCCAGCTGTGTCGGGCCTACTCCACACTACCTCCTGTCAAGTCGAAGAAGAAGACCTTTCTCCACGATTATTCGGTGAAGCCGACAACGTTCAACTACAGACTCCCACGAGACGCCAATGACACGTTCCAGAGCTCATACTCCCCCGAGTCACCCTTCACGCCCTTGTTCTCCCACTTATCCACCACCCCGCTGAACGGGTCCTCTCCAAAGGACTATTTCGATATGTTCCCCCTCGTGAACTCCAAGAAGCTCGCACAATTGAAAGAGAGACCCAAGAAGGTAAAGATGCTCGCTGGTGATTTCATCGATGACTCCCTGTACAACCCACACTATGGCTATTTCGCCAAACAGGTGGAGATCTTCCAGACAGAGTCGCCCTTTGACTATAATTCCCTACTGGACACTGATGATTTCGTCGCCACTTGGCAAGAACAGTATGGGAGATATTCGTCCAATGATAAACAGTTACAATTATGGCACACCCCTACCGAGTTGTTCCAGCCTCATTATGGGGAGGCGTTGGCTAGATATCTGTTGGTAAACTATAAGTTGAACTTGTATCCTTATTCAGATTTGGTCATTTATGAGATCGGGGGTGGGAATGGGACGTTGATGATGAATATCCTGAATTTCATCAAGAAGAACCAACCAGAAGTGTATTCCCGTACACAGTACAAAATCATTGAGATTACAAAACCTTTGTCAGATAAACAAAAGATCAACAGTTTGAAACTAAAGATCCGCAATTCAGAACACGATGCAAAAGTCCAGATCATTAATAAATCGATCCTTGATTGGGATCAATACGTCCCCGAACCTTGCTTCGTCATTGGATTGGAAGTTTTGGATAATTTATCCCATGATGTGGTGAAGTACGATCTGAAAACAGGACAGCCATATCAAGGTTATGTCGTCATTGATGAAAACGGTGATTTCCATCAATTCTTCAGTCCTGAATTGGAGGAATGGACACAGTATTACCTTGAATTGAGAGACAATGAATTGGAAAACACAGAATTCCACCCATTGAACGACAAGAGACAACTACAACTGTTGAAAAACTGGGCATCACCTTTCAAGAGCTCATTATCAGATTCAGAATTCATCCCAACTAGACTCCTAAGACTATTCCAAATCTTACACAATTATTTTCCAGAGCATCAATTGGTCCTATCAGATTTTGACTCCCTTCCAGAGACTTCTGAAGGTCATAACTCCCCCGTTGTGCAAACAATGATCAATGATCAACAAATGATCACGGCGTCTACATATATGGTACAACAGGGCTACTTCGACATCATGTTTCCAACAAATTTCCATCTTATCAGAGATATGTACATCAAGATCTGTGGCAGAATAGTGAAAACTAGTAAACATGCAGAGTTTTTGGAAACTTGGGCTGATCTTGAGACAACGACGACCAAGACTGGTGAAAATCCATTGTTGTCCTTCTACTCAAATGCTTCATTCTTGCATAGTTAGGTATACTCCTTATTTATTAACGATACATGATCACATGAACTAGAGATTATACACCAACGTAGTTCTACAGCTCATCAATACTAAATCACAATATATTCCTGTCTATTGCGATATAACCTGGCATAAAGGGGACATAAATAATAACCGAAAGATTATATATAAACCAAAAACCTGAAAGCAGCACGCGCGCATGTAGCTGTAGTATTATAAAAAACCTGATAAATAGTAAAAGCATGATGATATAGAACAATGAAACTCTATAATTAGTAAACGAATGGTATGTTCGAACTGAGAAGTGAAGTGGATTGGGTTGGTGGGGGAGTGAATGAAAGAATAGTTGTAGTTTAGAATGAACTCCAGGTCCAATCTGCAGGGACGTTCGTCTCCGTTGTTGATGTGTCCATGGCTTCTTCCTTGATGATATCGAATTTCTTTGTGTTGGATTGCTGGGTTTTGAAATTTGGGAACAAAGTGGCGTTGTCCTTAAACTTGACACTGATTAAATGATTACTCCATTCTTTACCACATGCAAAGCACACTTTGGCATTAGACCCGTTCAAATCGAACTGACACTGATAGTTCAATTTGGCCTGGCTGATCAAGCAGCTAGCACAGAAGATCTCGCCGCATTTCCGACAATGATGACGTCTGTTGATTAGAGTGAATGGTTTTTCACAGTCCAGGCACTTGGAGGTGGAATTGTTAGGCTTCCAATGTTCTTTGGCGAAATTAGTCACTGATTCAGAGTTCACGGAGGATGAGTCGTACGAGTGGGAAGGGTCTAGGAGTGTACTCATATCGGTGGACTGCATGCTGATGTTTGAGGATGTTGGTCTCAGGACGCAAGGGATGTAATTTGGTGTCTTTGGATCATCGATGGGTCTGATTGGAACCATGTTGAATCTTGGTACTTTCTTCGAGGATAGGTAGTTGATGGACTCGTTGGAGTTTTTCTTGGACGATAGTGGTGAAGAAGTGGCAGTGGAGCGTGTGCTTGGGTTTGTGGAGTCGATGTTGGTGTCTATGTGTAAGTTCCCAATCTTGGTATGATCCTCCTCACTCCCTGACTTCATGAATTTGTCCAGTGTATAGGACCCACCAGCGGAAATGGACGGGGTAGCATCGCTGAAGGACATGTTTCTGTTAAGTTCCATCTTGGCTGGCTGGTACGTTGATTTAGTCTCTGGTTCCACTGCCGTCGTTTCCTTCTGTGCAGTGGTCGTTTGATTGTCTTCTTGGTGCTCTTCCATCAAATCCCTAGCGTGGAAATCGGCAATGATGGAGCCTATGTCGTTGGCAGAGGCCGTGGAGCGGAACTTGGGAGCCCTGATCTGCTGGTTGTAGTCCAGGAGCGGGTCGTCGCAGGGCATCTGTGGATCAACAATGTGGTTGGACACCTCTGAGAATGTTCTGTTGCTCTTCCTGGAGGCCTCGTCTGGGAGGATCTCCGAGATGACGGAGTGTCTCTTCTTGTGGCCAGCTGTGACGGGCCGTTTGGCGAAGGTGAGCTGTTCCATGGCTATGAATGGTTGATTATTAGTACGTTTACTGGCAATAGCAGCGCAACAGCCTCGAGACTCGTTCCTTCTCTTCGTATTTAAGGGCGATGTGGATTTGAAATGCAGCAGCCAAAAATTGATAAGATAGCAGCAACAGCCTATCATCCGCGAAAATTGCCCGATTTGCATGAGGGCTGCGTAAATCTCAGATCGTTTTAGACAGTAATCTCTGCCCGGGGTGATCTCCGAATAGTGAGTAAATCACAGCACTGACAGGTTTTCGGCAGTCGGTAATGGTAATAGTGCGTCTACTTCCAGGGCCCTCTGCTAAGCTTTGAAGTAAGTGAAAAGTTCTGGAAAAAGAGCACCGAAGGGAGGTTGCGGTGGGAGGCTGAGTGTTCTCCCGCTGTGTTTCCAGTGGGAGTTTGTGGCGTGTTCAGTGGGAAGTTTGCCTGTTCCTGTCCGCGGCCTTCTTGCTCGGTCTGATAACGGTCTGTGCCGGCCACAAGCTTTGCATTCAGCCTAAATCAACCCAGATCAGCTTCTCATCGCTGCCTGAAAAGGACGATTTGCACTGACATCAGCTGAAACCTGGGGAAGTGGGACAAAATAGCGTAACCCACTTCTCATTTGCCACTGTGAGATCTACAGCCTGGCCACCTCCACTAGCCACAACTGTCACACTGTTCTCTGTTTAACACTGTTCTTCACAACCATGTACCTTAGTAAGTAAAACACCCAGACACCACCTTCACGAAATTTTCCACCAACTGAAAAATGGAAAATTATGGTGATGATTGAAATGGAGAAACTGTGAAAGACCAGTGAACACCACCACAACCACACAGAATGCAGAGATTCACTCAGATACGCCCACAGCTGATAAAGCAGCTGAGCAGGGCCCAGTCCACCAATGCTGCCCGTGTCTTTGACCTCCCAGAGCTGTCCAATATGGTCAAATATAGAGAATCAGGTATCCCAGGTCTTTTAAGTTCACAAGGTTTGCAGAATGCTTATTTCCAACGTGTTGATTCCCACTTGTCCAAGCTGAACGATGCTATTATCAAGAGTTCCTTACCTAGTGGTGTTGACCTGGAGGTGTTGATTGATGAGAATGCTAAAGCTGCTAAACATGTCGACATTTTCAACAATGCCTCTTTGATCAACAATATCAACTTCGCTATGAAATCACTTGGTGATATTAGAGAAGGGTCTAAGGAGATCCCAGCTTCTGACAGATCCTCCGTCACTGCCACCCCGGATATCTTCGCCCCAGTGGTCAACGAACCTATCGAACCTCTATTAAGCCACATTCAAAAAGATTTCGGTTCATTGATAGAATTCAAGACATTATTACTAAACTCAGCCAACGCCATCAACGGTGATGGGTTCACGTGGTTAGTCGCCAGAGACTCCAACAGATTCAAAGAAGAAATCCAAAGAGGCGACCCTACGAAGATGTTTGACAATTTGTTCATCCTAAACACTTATAACGCCGGTTCTCCAAAGAACAATGGGAAAGCTGGTCAATTAACAGAATTGAAACAAAGACTTCAAAAGAACAAAGATGCCAAAGAGGAACTATCTACTTCCACGATCCCAACGTTTGAAAACGCTCAAGAAACAGTGCAGTTCGAAGAAGTTGGTTATAAACCATTGTTGGCCATTGATGCCTCTCCAAAAGTTTGGTTACACGATTATGGCGTCTATGGTAAAAAGACATACTTGGAACAAGTTTGGAAATCCATCGATTGGGAAATCGTCGCTGAAAGATTACCTGAAAATAAAGTCAGTGTCATTCCAGATAGTAATTAAGCATTGTATATAGTCTTGAATATAGATGAAAGAGAGTCGTTCCGTAGGACTACAGCCTGCTAACTAATACGAAAATCACTGTTTATTGTTAATTGTGAACACCAAATAGCTGAAGAAAAGCATCCCAAACTTCATTGTTCATATAATCTCTCCAAAAGACAAAAAAAACTGTAATACAAAAAGAAACATCAAAAACTAATACACAACTTGAAACTGAAACAAAAAAAGCAGACACACATCACATCAAATCACTTTCTACCAACTTTTAAACTTCTAACTCTCTTCAGCAGTGAGTTCCCACTGCTCTTACCCTCGTTACTCTCAACATTGAACTTGATAGGTTGATCTTCCTCATCGAATGAATTGGACTTCTTGATACTATTCTGTGACACGGCTCTTGGTTGTTCTAAGCTGCTACCACCAAGTCTCTGTCTTAGCGATTTCTTTCTGTTCAACCCACCAATGTTAGCACGATGTTGGGCTTCTTCATAAGCAACTTTTGGAGCTGCAGGGGCACCATCTAGGAAAGTGGAAGAACCCAACCCCAAAGTTGTAGAACCATGCACAGGTTCAGCCTTGACGTTCGAATCGAATTGTGTAATGTTGGCATCGGCCTTGATGGCCTGTATGGTTGATTGTGAGCCATTCACTCTTTGATAGTTGTTATGGTTGTTGGACACCGAGGTCGTGTATAGGTCATCGTCATCATCCTCACGGCCTTGGATGTATTTGATCGTGGCATCCTTGGTGTTTGTTGAACCCTTGATGGAGTTGTTTGGACCATCGGCAGGGAAGGCAGCCACTGGAGCAGCTTTGGAATTCTTGTTACGATGTGGAGTACAAGCATCAAATGGACCATCATGGTGGAAGGCGCCGCCGAAAAGACCAGTGACGTCTAGTTTATCAATTGTGTCAACGTTCTTTGGGGCTTCTTTCTGTTTGGATGATGAGGAGCGATGAGTTTTTGATTTGTCAGAACGGGAGGAACGATGGCCCTCACGGTCACGATGACGACGTTCACGATCACGTTCACGATCACGGTCGGATCTATGCTCTTTGTCTCTATGTTCTGATGATCTGTGTTCTTTATCTCTGTTTTCCCTGCTTGATCTGTGTTCTCTAGATGATCTGTGTTGACGGTGTTCGCCATTACGATGTTCTGAAGGACGACGTTCACGGTCGCCACGGCTTCCACTCTCTCTTCTCTGGCCTGGCCATTCTGTGTTCTGTCTGGTGACATGTTCCTCTAGTGGTTGAGAACGCGATCTCGACGAGTTGGAGGACTGTTTCTCTCTTGGGTATTCACGGCTGGAGGACTTCTTTGGCACAGCTTCGTCGTAGGAAGGAGGCAGGTCTGCACTAGGCTGAGTCTGTGTGTTCTCGGTGGATCTGTTGCGGCTCTTCTCGTCAGAGTTGTAGTAGTCGACTGCACCGTTCTTGTTGGAGTAAGTAGGCGGAGTGTGACGGCCCCCAGTGGACTCTACTGAAAGAGCCTCTGAGAACGGGTTGTTGGACGAGCGGCGTTGGACAGTCATTCTTCTGGTGGTTGTTAGTGCTGTTCTGCGCTGGTGGCGGAAAATGTGTCAACTGGGGGAAAATGCCTATTTATAACCTTGGGCAAGGGGCAATGCCAAATCTGAAACAATAGACGCACAGGGAGTAATCAGCTAAATCAGGGCTTGAGGGCTTCTGGAAGTGAGCAACGCAACGGCTGACAATAGCACACAAAGCAAGGCAGGGCAGATGCAGGCAGATGTTTGCCACTGTTGAAAAACAACTGAGGGCTTTCAGATTTCAGATCCAGTTTGCTGACCATTTCATCATCGGGACTTTTCTCATGAAAACTGAAAATCGCCCAAAACGGCATTGTAATTAGTGGCTAGCACCAGCGAAATGTCTGTGGAATGGGGCCAAACTTGTGAGACACGCCCGTTGGAAAGCCCCGCCATCGTCTTCTCCGTGCCCTGTTGCATCGACATCGTCGCGGGATCAACACGCCCTGGCATAAATGACACGCTTTTCCCCTGTCGTTGTAGTTAGTAATTGGATATTATACTCACGGTACACTGTTGTTGGACCCGTTGGAGCCCACTCGTTCATAGGTCGGTCTGGAGCCCGACAGGTGGCGAGGCGGTGGGGGCATATGGAAGGCCTCCTCGTCGTCGTCGCTGAAGCTCAGCTGGCTTCGGTTGTTGTGGACCCATGAGTTGAAGTGCTGCTGGTTGATGCTCGAGACGGAGTTGATGTTGGAGTCCAGCGACGCGTTGCGGAACGGGTTGTTGGTGGAGAACGGTCTGGCACCGGAGCCGGAGGCCCTGCGTACACTCGTGGTTCTGTGGATGGCCATTTTCGCTGTGGGAAGGGGCCAAGTTTGGTTGATGTCTTAGCGATGCTCTTCCTATACAAACTGATTCAACTTTCCATTTCCAATTTCCCAAATTTCTACAGCAAAAAGCAAAAATTCCAGGGAAGGCTGACCGCATTCGGTAATTCTTCAGCACGTGATTCTCATGTGATTATCATGTGACCGACAATTTCCCCTTTCGGTGCTAAAAGCCGGCCACATACAAAATAAATTTGGAAATTGGTCTGGTGTACAACTACTGCCAACAGTTCACAATCTTTGATCCAGCCATAGATTATAGGCTGAGCCACTCACAGACCCACACACAATGAGCTTCACGGCGCTGCTTCTCACGGTGTCCTACGCTGCAGTGTTCTACCATGCTTACAAGTACCTCTGGTTCCATGTCATACGGCTCTTCGAGAGCGTCAATACAACTGCAAAGATGTCATCAACAGCGGTGTCTGGCACTACAACCCCACTATTGCTCCGAACACAGAGCTCACAGTTCCTGAAACTGGTAGTCTCCAGTGAAGATTATAGCAGTACGCTGGTTTATCATGCCAAAGGTGCCTCTAGAGTATTGTTCTCATTGACGATGGCTACCACTGTCACTATTGTGGAGTTCATCCTGTCACAATTCACCAACACTGAGCCATTGGGCACCCTGGAGTATGCGATCTGGAACTTTGAGATATACTCCTTGGTGTTCACACTTGTGTTTGCCCAGCCATTGATCATCACGATACTGCTGGTGAACAAGTTCTTCAAAGCCAGAGTGTTGAACAAGATGAGGATCAAGACCGGTGCTGTTGTCGGGGTGCTGACCGCTTGGTTCATCTTTGTGCTCAAGTTTGACTCCTTCACCGATTTCAAAGACCTGGACTTTCAGTTTGATAGTCTGGCTTCTAATCTATTGCAAAAAATCTCAATCATTGGGATCACATTGATCTCGGTCCTCAATGGTGTTGGTTCATTCTCACAATTTTACTATTATTTATATAAGGACCCCAATTTCATCATCCAGGATGAAGATTACGCAAAGCAGAAGTTGTTAGAGTTGAAAGGCACTTATGATCATACTGAAAACTTGATCAATTCCAAGACTCTGGAATTGGCATCCCAAAGTGAGGGTCTAAACAAGAGAACTAACATCCAACCAAAGGGTTCATTCATGGATTTGAAGACGCTGAACCCTTTCAAACCAAGCATTGATCCATTAGAGAACGAGATTGAATCCTTAGTCAAGATCAAGAATGAACTACTGTTGAAAATACTGAAGTTAGAAAAATCATTACAAGAAGCCAATTACACAAGCACAAAGAAGGATAAACTCTTCACATTGGTTTCCAAATCATTAGCCGTCTATTGCATATTCAAAATCATCCAAGTCACCATTGTCAAACTAATATCGTGCTATTACTTGATCACTTCCAACGATGATTCCCCACGTTCGAAGGAATCAGACCCTTTAGTCATCACCATCACCAAGATCATGAAAATCTTTGTTGATTTCCAAGACGAGGACGCATTGGTCAACCAGTTGAGTTTCATCGTGAGTGGTGGGTTGTTCATCGCCTCTTTCAATGGGGTGTTTATGACTTTGACCCACTTGTACAGATTCTTACCAATTGACCTATCAGCATTACAACAATCCACAACGACAAACGTCACGAAGAAATCGGTCTCAATCATCAAGAACTTGGTCGTCAGTGAGCTCACGGGGATATATTGTCTTGCCACTCTATACATCCTGAAATCGAACTTGACAAGAAACTTCTCCTCAACACTGACCTCCTTGCTAACACACACAAAACGCGATGATCAAGGAGCAGTGATCATGATCAATAACGCGCTGGAGATCCAAGTGATAGACAACTGGTTTGAGAAGATGTTCCTAATCAGCGTGGTCATCACCGCGGGGTGTATCAAACTGAGTGAGATCCTGGGCACCGACGACGGGTTTGAGTCTCAGGAGCTGTTAAACAAGATTGTTTAGTTTGTTGACGTTGTTTATAGTCTCAGTGGACGTTTTGGTGATCTGTCTCTGGTTGGCAATTGTAGTCTCGAGGTCCTTTGCAAGGCTCTGTGTGAGCTTGTTGATCATTATGAGCGTCTCTTTGGTGGCCTTGAGGTTCTGTAGCTCGCTCATGGTGTGGTTGGTGTGCTTTGCGGGTGTTGGCGGTGGACGCGTAGTTCTTTATGGGTCCTGAATTTTGAATTTTTCCAAGCTAGATGAGCTCTCGAGTTGGCTGGACCTGCAATCACACTTTGTTTTGCTAGTCGTTCAGCGTATACTGAAGGAGCAAATAACAAAGCATCTCAAGACTCAAAGCTCAAGCAACCTATTCCTCACCTGCTTTCCTCCCAGTTCCACTCTGGCCTGAAAGTCCAGTCGGGTACGAAATCTCGCATGTGTCATTCTGGAAACGGCAAGGTTATGAGACCGCAAGCAAATCTGGGCTATATCTGAAATTCGGTATAAATCTAGGATTATTCCCTCCTCACAGCACAAGAGTCTGTCCTTTTTCACCATAGTCTACAGGCACAATCTCAGACAATGGTAGACCCAGTGACCAATCCAAACCTCGAAGGTTACAACGTTGTGCGCAATTTCTGGCAAAGGTTCTGGAACGACGGGAAACACACCTTCATCTCCCCCAGACCAAAGTGCTCAGGGACCTATGGCGATGAGAACAGGTTCAACGTGTGGTCTGTCGCCGTGGCTGTGCAGGCAATTGTCGACGGTGCTAGAATCTACCCTGAAGAATTGGGCCCACTGATTGACCCAGCTGTCAAGGCTCTGTACAAGTACAAAAGTGACAAGTTCCACGGGTACTGTGCCGTGGAGAACTTCAATGGGAACAATGACATTTACTACGATGATGACGCCCAGGTGGCCTCCGCATTGATCACTGCCTATGAAGTTACCCAGAACAAGGAGTACTTGGACCAAGGCCGTGAATTGGTGAGATACTTGATCGGTGGTTGGAACGAGGACAAGAAATCAGTCAATTTGGGTGGTGTCCTATGGCACCGTGATAAGCCATACATCGCTGCCATTTCCACTTCTGAAACCGCATTGGCTGCTTTAAGATTGGCCAAGTTCGTCCCAAAGGAGAGAGACTACTTTGTTAACTTTGGTGCTAAGGCCATTGAATGGTTATTAGAACACTTGGTTGATAAGGAAGACGGGTTGGTTCTTGATGGTATTGACAAATATTCCAAGGATCCAAACCGTATGAAATGGACTTATAACACCGGTACTGCTCTTTCTTCGGTCTCCCTCCTGTATGAATACACGAATGATGAGAAATGGTTGAAACTGGCTAATGATTTTGCTGCCGCCTCCACAAACCGTCACAAGTCCTTGTTTTGCAGAGATTACAGTGAATTTGACAGAAGATACTGGAGAGATCCATCTTATTTCATCCAATTGTTATTTGAAGGTTTGAGTGACTACTTGTTGGTCGTTGGTGACAAAGCCCCAGGTTCAACTTCAAGCGCCATCAAGGGAGAATTCCGCCGTCATTTGGACTTCTTCAGAAAATACCTACATGATCCAAAGGATGGTCTATATTTCCAAATGTTTGAAGCTTACAAGATCGATGAAGATAGATACGAGTTATACAAACAACAATTTGGGTCTTCTAAAGGGTTTGAGCCAAACCCAGAGGAAAGAGCTCAAGAAGGTGGTGGTGATACAAAGGATAAACCACTAGTCAAGACTCTGATCGGTTCTGGTGCCGCTGCTAGAATTTGGTTCCAAGCCGCAAGGGTCCTTCCTGAGCTATGATCATCGAGATGTATGTAATAATATAACCTAAGATTGCCATTTGATGTAAAAATACAAAACTTTTTATTTATTTCTATGAGATGTGTAGGGGGTTCACTTAAACAATGATCTTGTTCAATTTGAATGCAGGAGGTTGTGTTAATGCAAATTTAGGTCTTTCAATGATGACTAGTTCGCCCTTGTTAGCATCATTAGTCAGACTGTTGGCAAATAGGATTGGTTTGTACTTGTGCGTGATGCCGAATGGAGTACCTTCAGTCTTTGATTCATTCTTCAAGTAGTCCAGACGTTGTGATAATCTTGTGTTGTCAATGATGTTGAAATCATCTTGTTCTTCATCACTCTCTTCACCATCTTCAGCTGTACCGTCATTCTCAACAACACCAATTTGAGTTCCCTGTCTATTACGTTTCTTATCTTTTCTTTGGTTACCGATTGGGATATTCAGACTTAGGTCGAAGAAAGCCAACCAATCAGAACCGTAGATCCAGATCTTGCTGTCGTTACTCTGGTCAAAGAATAGACCTAATGGGACTTCTTGTAACTGTAGGAACTTCTTTGGTAAGAACTCTGAATTGATCTTGGACCATTGTGTCAAATGAGATGATGTAGTTGTGGCATTAGCGGCATTGCTTGAGAATTCCTTTAGGTCAAATTCATAGATCTTGTTTTCATGTGTCACTAGGATCAAAGTCTCTCTTGGGGAAATCTCTAGTTTGTTGATGTATGTAGACAGTCTCAAAAATGGGGTGGATTGTAACTTGACGTTGTTGTCCAAGTCAATGATGTCAATGGCACCGGATATTCTTGAAAC
The DNA here is from genome assembly GCA_030574855.1 of Taiozyma rabaulensis. Lineage (NCBI taxonomy): Eukaryota > Fungi > Ascomycota > Saccharomycetes > Phaffomycetales > Wickerhamomycetaceae > Taiozyma > Taiozyma rabaulensis. The sequence continues at coordinate 453,287 of JAJMFP010000001.1, forward strand.
CAGTAGTTTGGAATGCGCTATTTTGATATGGTTGATGTTTTCAATGTATGGTAGTTTAGATTTGGAACGTGGTAAGTCAGCTAGCTCGTATTCAACAACTTCATCCTCGTCTTCATCCGTGGATTCATGGTCATCAAGTTTGAATTTGTAAATTTCATTCTCTGGGGTGGTCAAGACCAATGATTCGTTACCATAGAAGGCTAAATGTCTTGAACCTTGAGCATTAATCTTTTCATTGTCAATCTTGGACACTTTCAACTTCTTGGATTGTGATCTTTCTTGTAATCTGAAAAGTTTTGTGTTGCTTAGTCTACCAACAGCTAGAATGGAACCATCTTGTGAAATGGCAACTGTTGTAATGTTTTCTTCATCTGACAAGGTCAGCTTAGACACTAGTTCATAAGAATCCTTGAAGATCTCCAAGTCGTCGTCATCCTCTTCGTCATCATTCTCATCAATCTCAATATTAAGTTCAATCTTTCTCTTGTTCAATCTCCACACCTTCACAGTCTGATCCTGCCATGAGATGATGAATTTCTGTAATTTGTTTATTATCACATGTTCTTGTTGTGGGATGATCGGTAGCTTTCTGTATTGACCATCAGTGAAGGATTTGATGGAATTGATGGCAATGGTCTTCTCAACACCACCAGAGACCAAAAAGTTGAAATTCTTGGATTCATAAGCGGTCATGGATCTGATATCATTGGAGTGAAATAATCTGTTGGAGTTGTTGACCCATCTGGAAGCCTTGTTGGATTGTTTTTGCTCTAGGTATTGGAACTTGAAGATCTTTCTGTCAACACCAGCGGAGAAGACAAATTCGTTGGAGAAATCAGAGGTCAAAGTTAACACATCAGCTTCATGAACTTTGTAAGTTTGTAACAATGTAGAGTTCTTGAAATCCCAGAACTTGACACTCCCTGTAGAATCACCACTGACAATTTGTTTCAAGTTTGGCAAATAGATGACAGACCAGACCAAAGTGGCATCGGTCTTTGATTTATCAACTCTCATTGTGGCAATCAAGTTATATCTTGAACTTTCAGTCAGATTGAAATCCCAAACTCTGATACGACCATCAGCACAGCCACCAATGATGTGATCGTCGTTCTTGAAAGTTAAACTTAACACTCTTGAGTCTTGTCTTTGTAAAAATGCAAAATGTTCGATGGAACCAGCACCACCTGAGATATCCACCACAACAACAGTACCATCATCACACCCTAGGGCGATCTTGTCATTAGATTCATTGATGGCAATAGACCATATAACAGCAGCATTACAATCAAAGTTCTTCAATGGTAGACCAGTTTGTAAGTTCCACTCGGTCAAGATGGTTGAGCCACCAATTGAAAACAATCTTGGGGCTTCGTTCTCTTGCACAGCCCATACTAGACCTTCAATAGTTCTATCTTTACCACCAAATAGTGTGGTTTCATGAATCCATTTGTTCTTTGGGTTCCAAATCTCAATATCACCATTGTTTCTAGAAACTGCAAGTCTTAGATCATTAGGAGCAAATTTCTTGGTGGAAGGATGTGAAAAGCTCAGATTTGTGATACTATGTGGTGTGTAATCCACAAATCTACAACGGTGAACGTCAACCATTGCTTCTTTCTCTTCAGTGTGAACACAAACTACCAAAAGCTTTCTATATGCCTTTCAAGCTCATCGCTTCAAAAATTTCCTAGGAAAAAAATTATTCTGTACCCGCGAAATTTTTCCACCCTCGGAAGTTGTTTATCAATACGCGACTTCCGACATTTTGTTTTGATTTGCAAGCGAAACAATAACAAGAAATCAACTTCAACTTCGAATTTGAGCATTAGAAAGGACACTTGGAGACATCAGAGATGAGCACAGCGGTTGTGAACCAGACGAAGAAGCTCGCTGAGCAACTCTCCACGCCAGAGCAGATCCAGCACGCGTTGGCGCAGGTTTTCCAGGAATCACAGGCCTCAGTGGCAGGTCATCGTAAACAGGTCATCGTGCTGAAGGCGATCTTGGACAGGGCCGTGGAGCTAGATCACGAGGAGAGCTTCCACTACTACTTCTGCAAGCTGGTAAACAAGGTGCTAGTGGTCAAGAAATCCGAGAGCGTTGGTGACAGAATCGTGAAGTTGGTTGCAAGTTTCATCCTAAGGCTACAAGAACAGTACAGTAAAGATGAAGAGAACGATGACGAAGACGAGGACTCTGATAACAACGAATTCACCAGGTTTGTTAACTACTTTATTTCCCACTTGCTAAGAGGTATTGAATCCAAAGACAAGAATGTCAGATACAGAGTTGTTCAATTCTTGGATTTTGCTATGAGTGGGTTAGGTGAAATCGATGACAATCTATATGAGACGTTGATCTGGGCTTTAGACAAGCGATTACATGACAAAGAAGCCAATGTTAGAATCAAGGCCCTACATTGTATTGCCAGATTTCAAGATACTGAACCAGAAGAGAACTCAGACGAGGTTGATGAAGCTACAGGCAAATTGTTGATCGCCATTCAGAATGATCCAAGTGCTGAAGTGCGTCGTGCTGCCCTATTGAACTTGGTCAAAACCGACCTAACCAAACATTACCTACTAGAGAGATCAAAGGATACCAATTCTATCAACAGAAGACTTGTATACTCTAGAGTCATTAAAGAATTAGGTGATTTCAGAACTATCGATTCAAGAACAAGGGAGAAGCTTCTATCGTGGGGTTTGAAAGATCGTGAAGAAACTGTCCAAAAGGCATGTATCAAGATGTTTGCTCAAGACTGGTTGAATACCTTAGATGGTGATTTGATTGAGCTACTAGAAAGATTACACATTACTCACTCAGAGGTTGCTGATCTTGCCATGAAATATTTCTTCAACTACAGAAAGGATATTCTATCGAAGATCTCATTCCCACCAGACATTTGGTTGAAATTGACTCCAGAAATTTCATTCCTAGCAAGTTCATTTTACAAACATTGTGAGGAAAACAGATTGACTGATATCATTGATGCCAACTATCCAGAATCTGCTGAACTTGCCAACTTATTGACCAAATACTTGGAGTCAAGAAAGAAACTAGAAAACTTGGATGATGCTGAAGACCTAGATTTTGTCATTGAACAACTCCTGAACATTGGTGTCAATTATGACTTCAGTGATGAAATTGGTAGAAGAGCTATGTTACAAGTAATCAGATCATCTTTGAGCAATGACAGATTAACTGACAAATTGATCAAGGTTTCCTTAGAAGTTTTGAAGAAACTTTCAATTAATGAGAAGGATTTCTGTGCTATGGTTACTGAAATTATTACAGATATCAGAGATAGTGATCTTGAACATCCTGAAGGTGAAGAAGAGCAAGAGAATGAAAAGAATTTGATACATTCATTGTCTATTTGCAAAGCCATGTTACAATTAACCAATGAACCTTTAAAGGACAACTTATCTATTACTTCATTGATTGATACTTTGATAAACCCAGCTGTCAGAAACACACAAAGCACTATCAGAGAGCTTGGTACAGAGGCGTTAAGTTTATGCTGTTTACTTGATTTACAATTGGCCACAGATCAGTTATACCTATTTGGTTTATGTCTATCGAAAGGTCATGAAGAGTTGAGAGTGATTGCCATCAAATCCATCTTTGATATTCTATCTGTTCATGGCACTAAAGTGTTGGATGTTGAAGATGGTGTTGACTCTCTGTCTTTCCATAAGTTACTTTACAGAACATTGAAGAATGATGAATTGCCAGAAGTACAGGCTTTAGCTGCTGAAGGTCTATGTAAGCTATATTTGGCTGACATTTTGAATGATGATGAGCTATTCGAGACTTTGATCTTGACATACTACAACCCATCCAATGCCGGTAACCAAAGTTTACTACAAGCATTCACATTCTGTTTACCTGTCTATTGTTTTTCACATCCAGCACATCAAGAGAAGTTGAGTAAAGTGGCAGCTGATGCATTCATGAGATTATACACTGCCCATGCTGAAGAACAAGAAGATGATGAAGCTAAAATGGTTTCACCTGCCACTATCCTACAGCAATTAACACATTGGACTGATCCTACAAATGTTGTCAATCAAGAACCAGATAAGATTGCTAAGTCTCCTACTCATATCATATTTGGTACTGGGTTAGTGAAGTCATTAGAGGAAGTTGAGAGCAAGAAATATAGAAAGTTGGTATTGACTTTGTTGCCTAAGCTATACATTGGGTCCCAACTAACCCTTGAAGAACTCACAGAGATTCAAGAGGCCGTTAACGAAGCTGAAGACATAATAGCTGATCAAGATACTGTTTCCAAGAATGCTGTTAACAAATTCATTGCTAAATTGGAACCATTGATTGAAGAAGCTAAATCAAGACAAGAGTCTCAAGTTGACTTAAAGGATCAAGAATTCTCAGTGATTCTGGAACAAGATGAAGAGGATGAGGAAGAAAAGAATGATGAAGTTGATGAAGAATTTGAAGAAGAACAAAGCAGAATCATAAGCCAGAGAGAATCTCAGGAGAATGAGATCAATAATGACAAGATTCTTGAAGATGACGATGATGAAGAGGTTGGCAATGATAGCGTTCTGGATAATGATAAGAGTGGTGGTTCTGAAGAGAGCAGAGTTGATGATGATGGTGATCTATCAATGGAATGATGATGTTTGATATGGTTTTGGTTTACGTCGCTACTACGTTACGTTACGTCGGAAGTACACTTGTTTTATTAGTTAATGAATGTCGATAAAATCATAATTATGTCTATATTGAATAGTAGATCTAGAATTAAATCTTATAAAAGAATAGTAATATACAAATGCAAAAGAATTCTAAATATTAATACCTCATGAGTTCATGAATTAGTGTAGCGTTAATGTTTTTCTAGGATGGATCAACCGAATTATTTAGCATCTAATGGTTTTCTGACAACGAACAATTGCATTGGGGTGAATAGTTTTTGTCTACCACCAGCAACTAGACCAACAGCAGCTTCTTCTAGAGCGTAAGTGACTTGTTTGGAACCCTTTGGAGCGACACCAATCTTTTCCAATAGACCAACAAAGTGGGTGGTGAATTTTCTACCTAAGTAACTGGTTCTGAAGAAAGTACCTAGATCGTATAGGGATTGGATGTATTTCCATTCACCGGTCAGTGGGTAGTACCATGGGATTTCATCACCGACGTCAGCCAAGTCTCTTTCGAATTCGATTTCGAAACCGACGTTCTTCAAGGCGTTTCTGGCAACGTCAACGGTGTACATCTTTGGGATACCATCACCAATTTCGATTTCGTAAGCGATCTTTCTGTGGGCTTCGTTGGTTTCATCGTAGTTATCAGTCATGACCCATTCGTAGACACCGAAAACACCACCTGGTTTCAAGACTTTGTAGATTTCACCATAGACACCTTCCAAGACTGGAGCGTGGACGGTGGCTTCAATGGCATAGACGGCATCGAAAGTTTCTGGTTCAAAGTCCATGTTCATGAAATCACCTTTCACGAAGTTCAATTGGTTTTCTAAACCGAATCTCTTAGCGTAGTAGCTGGCCTTTTCGATTTGGTAATCGTTGTTGTTCAAACCGGTGATGTGAGCACCAGTGAATCTGGCAATTTCTCTGGCTGGACCACCAACACCACAACCGACATCTAGGACTTTCCAGCCTTCCTTGATACCGATCTTGCTGGCCAAGTAGTGTTCGTGTCTAGCGGTAGCTTGACCGAATGGTTCACCTTTGTAGAATCTGGAAAAATGGAATGAGGTACCCCAACCGTACTCGTAGAAGTCGGTGACGACGTTGTAGTATGAGTGGGTAGACTGGTTGTAGTCTTCCAGTCTCTTGTCTTCGGCGTCCTTGTCGGTCTTACCGTCCCAGTGCTTCAAGTAGTCAGCGACGGCAGTTTCTTGGGCAGCTTTGTTCTTGGACAGCAGAGCAGAGATACCGGTTTTGGAGCCGACGTCTTTACCGTGTAGGGCTTGGGAGAACTCCTTTTGCTTGGATCTGATTTCTTCAGTAGACATTGTGGCAGTAGTTGAGTACTGATTCGGGGGTCAAGTTGAATGGGCGTTGGAATGGAATCTTTGTTGTGCTGAAAAATGTTCGTTTATAAAAAGTTTAGGATTTTGCACAGAGACGCGTCTGGGCGTCGTTTAGCTTTTCGGGCTTGTCTGAGGAACGAGCGTCGTTTAGTTTGATCTGGGCTTTTTACGAGGCCTTCCACTTTGGGTAATTTCCTCTTTTGGAGTAGTTGTGAGCTCTGCTCAGATGAGTTCCGAACATTCTCCACGTGATATCCGACTGGCTAATAGGCATAATGGCCATTTTGACACATTTTATTACACCTTTGAGAGGTTTCCAGGATTCCATAGGGACATAATAGGTGTCTTTCCAAAGCCAAAGTGGCTCGAGCTCCGTTTCCTCTCACATAAGCAGGCACAGCATCTCTACATCAATGTTAAATAAGGTCATTAGCATAAAACACATACAAAAAGACAACCCAGTTCATTAAATAGAGTTCCTTTCCCTCCCCCTGCTATGTACAAGAAACATGGAGACTCTCTAAATCTCCCAAACTTTTGTTCTATAACGAAAACTGTAACAAACCCAACCAACATAGTAGTAAAGATGAGCGAAACCAAAAAAACAGTAAGTGTAAAATTTCTTAATCGTGTGGTTTACCACCAATTCTTGGGAATAGACGGTTAGCATGGTAGTTAATGGATGATCTGGCAGCTTTACCCTTCGATCTATTTTCCATACAGTGCTTCAAGTTTTCTTCAATGGCTTTACATTGGGCAGCACCTTCACCGTTAGAGGCCCAACAGTTCAGTAGAGTAGACATCAGCACAACACAGGGACTAGCACCTTGCTCCATGACCGGGTTCTTGGCCCTTAGTCTCTCTAGCTTTGGTAATCTGACAACACCACCTTTACCGGACATCTTTAGCAAACAGGAGATTTGTAGCGAGTCTGATGTTCGATCTTTATGCCATTTTCACTTCCATTCATTTTTCGGTTTTTTTTTCCAGGCCTGCTTAAAATATAAAACGTTTTCGCGGTAATTTTTGGCAGATTTCACGGGTGAATAAGCGACAGTATAGATTAAAACTGTGGTGTCTTTGGGAGCGTTGGAGATCGAGAAAGCTGATTCGTGGACGATTACACTGGGGGAAGTTGGGGGCTGTGGCTCTGGGGCTTATGTAGTTTGTTGTGCTGCTGCCTGCTTTGTTCTATCTTCGGGATGGGCCCGGATAATTGGATCTGTGGCAGGACCCTGAAGCTGCCAGAGGAAGCGATGTACAAGGGTTTTTGACAGTCCATATCACTTCAGAATCAGTACCACTGCTACTATATCATGTAACTCAATAGCTGGAGCCTGGTCATAGTAGCCAAGATGCTAAGACCCCGATAGCCTCTTCGGCAGTCTGGTCAGGCTTGACCCTTAGCACTTGTCTCTTGGTTCCACTAAAAAATCTCGATGGTCTTCCCAGATCTCTCCGCTGTTGCATCATGACAGCCATAATTATTCGATCGCCGACAATAGCACCAAAAGGTCGATCCCGACTGGCTGCTTCCTTTTCTTATCCGTCCTCCCAAAAGGGAGATACTAGCTGCTGTGGTCTTCCTTCCTGACTTCTTCCGATGTATATAAATGAGGAAAGGCTCCACTAATTTTTAGATCCTGATGATCCCTAGAAGCTAATACTTGAACAATGGCTGCGAAACAGGACCAAGCCTCCGACCACAAAGGGGAGGAAATCTATGAGGTCAATGAGACTGTTATTCATAGCTCACTTCCATCGGACAGCTCAGATATCGAATAGGATGCCCAAGAAGGTTTTGATAACTACCAAATCCCATTCAAGCAAAAGTTGAAACTGTTCTTCACCACCAAATCACCAAAGAACTCTTCCGACAAAAAAGAGCTGTTCTTCTGGAACCCTCCAGGTCAGTCCAAATATGAAAAGAAGCTGGTCTTCAAAATGGATTGTATCATCTTGTCTTATGTCTGTCTATCCTTCTTCATTCGTTATTTAGATGCCTCCAATATTGGTAATGCTTATGTTTCAGGTATGAAGGAAGATTTGGAGATGCATGGTACCATGTACAATTGGTTAACAAGAGCATTCTATATTCCATATGCTATCTGTGGTCTCCCATTGACGTTATTCATCACTAGAGTCAAACCACACATCATGTTACCAGCTTTGGAACTACTATGGAGTGTTTCATGTATGCTTGTTGCCTCTTGTAAGACATACAAGCAAGTTGTCGCTGTGAGAGCTATCCAGGGTGCTTTGGAAGGTGGCTGTTTCCCAATTTTACACTATCTGTTGGGTTCATGGTACACTAAGAATGAGTTGTCCACTAGAACAGCTCTGTTCATTGCCAGTGGGTCCTTAGGTACGATGTTTGGTGGTTACATCCAAAGTGGTGTCTACAAATCAATGAATGGTGCTCAAGGTCTACCAGGTTGGAAGTGGATCTTTATCATTGATGGTATCATCTCCATCTTTGTTGCTATTTGGGGTTTCTATATCATTCCTGATACACCAGCAAAACCTAGACCATCTAGATTCATTACTGATGAAGATTTTGAGTATGCCAGAAAGAGAGTTAAAGTTCTAAAGAAGGTCAAAGTCACAGATAAGTTCAATTGGGGTATCTTGAAGAAGCTGTTGACATCATGGCAGTTCTATGTTTTCAACGTTTACTACACGGTTGGTCACTTGCCTGGTGAGGCCGGTTCCTTCTGGGGTGTTGTCTTGAAAAGGGAAGGCTACAGTGTCTAACAGGCTAACAATTATCCGACTATCCAATCTGCTGTGAATGCCATTTCCACAGTGCTAGCTGGCCTCTATGTTGACTCTCGAGGCAGGAAGTTTGAAGGTGCCACCATAGTTCATTTGATATGGATCCTTTCTCTGGCGTTATTGGTTGCCTGGGACATCCCTAAGGCGTTGAAATTCTTTGCCTTCTGTATCAGTGCCATGTCCGGTGCTGTGTCCACGCTGTGTTGCTCCTGGGCGAATGAGTTGACCAGAGAAGACGAGCAATTGAGAGCCGGTGTTCTTGGTTCGTTCAATTTTATCCTGCAGGGCCCATCAACAGCTTTCTCAGTCATGGCTTACAACACTGACTACGCCCCAAAGTTCGAAAAAGGTAACAGAATCTGTCTGGTCATCTGTATAACCAGTTTAGTCTGGACATATGTTGTTCTGGCCTTTGACAGGTACCAGAGACGCAAGAGAGACTATGTCGAGGAGCTGGCTGCCCTGGAGCTGGCCTCAGATAACTCTGTACAGGAGATCAAGGCTTGAATGTGTTATGATGGAAATAGTTGGAAATAATGTCCCGTTTATCCACGGGGTCCCTAAATTCCCCTGTAGAAAAAAACTTTTTTAGGCAGGAGCTCTGCCTAGCACTTAGGCAGACAAGTCCCTGCAATTTCTTTTTTCGCTAGGCGGAGAAGGAAAATTTTAAGGAACTTCGGTAGGGTCACTCCAAAATGGAGAGAGTACAATAGGCAGTTTTTCTCGGAATTTTGTGTGGTAAGTATCCTTTAAATTTACCCAGTTGTTTCGCGATGACAACCTCGAGCCTCGCATCCATTTTTTCACCACACATTGTCATGTAAACTTTCGAGTAAATCCACAAAACACGTTATTGCCAGAGGTGGAATCGTAGAATTTTCGGAATCAGTGCCAGAAAAAAAAAGCCAGAATCATAACAACTTTAGCCTTAACGCCAATTATATCACCTTCAAACTCGTGTTAACCCCCGTCAAAGCGTGCAAGATGGAAAGCCCACAGACCGCTAAGCGTCCAGCTCCAACCTCAGACGCCCAGGACGTCTCTGCTCCCAAAATACCGAAATTAGCTTCCGCCGGCTCCACGGTCTACGACCACAAACCTTTATCTAAACCACTACCAACCAAAACTAACTCTCCTCCGCCACACAACCACAAATCAGAGCACACTGCCGGCTCAGAGTCTCCTGACACATCCTGCTCCTCCCCAAGCTCACAGTCCTCCCAGCTGGGGCCAATTCACAAAGACGAAGATCTGAAAGGTGTCTCCGAATCAACAACCCCAATTCCTACCTCACAACCAAAAAGACCAAAGATCAGAAAAGTCGACGGTAAATGGATACTACCTAACGTCACAAGAGAAGAAACATCTGCTGCTAGAAAATTCCTGAAGCGTGAAGGTATGATGTCTTTCCTAAACAAGTATCTACCAGAAAACCCAAAAGGTTCAGATTTACTATATGTGGTGCTCCAACTAGGTTTTTTCTCCTTCAAGTTTGAGCAAAACATCGATGACGAGAAATACTTAGAGTCCATCGTGAAGATCCTACAGAAGGCTATGAACAAGGTGCTATCTATGCGTACCAGAATCCCAGAAATCAACTCCATCGACGCCGCTGTTGAACAAATTAAGAAGGCTAAAAAGATCTTGGTGCTAACAGGTGCAGGTATCTCCACCAGTTTGGGTATCCCAGATTTCAGATCTGCCATGGGTATTTACTCAAGAGTCCAACATCTAGGTTTAACTGATCCTCAAGAAGTGTTCGATCTGGCCACCTTCAGAGAAGAACCAGAGATCTTTTATACTGTTGCCCATATGATCTTACCTCCAAACGATTCTTATACACCACTACATTCCTTCATCAAGAAGCTAGACGATGAAGGTAAACTATTGAGAAACTATACCCAAAACATCGATAACTTGGAAGGTAATGTCGGTATCACCGGTGATAAGATCATCCAATGTCATGGCTCATTCGCTATGGCCACATGTCAGACATGTAAATGGAGAATTGACGGTCATAAGATCTTCAAATACATCAGAGAAAGTGAACTACCAATCTGCCCACACTGTCATGAGGATAGAAAGAAAAGATTGGCCAAAGACGAACACTTCTACCCACAATCATATGGTGTTATGAAACCAGATATCACATTCTTTGGTGAAGATCTACCTTCCACCTTCTACAAACATATCAAGAAAGATGTGACAGACTGTGATCTTCTAATATGTATCGGTACTTCTTTGAAAGTTGCACCAGTCAGTGAAATTGTCAATATGATCCCAGAAGATGTCCCACAAATCTTAATCAACAAGGACTTAGTTGAACACTCAGAATTTGATGTCAGTCTATTAGGTTACTGTGATCAAGTCGCTACATATCTATGTGACAAACTTGGATGGAGGTTAAACCATGAAGACTTTGAAAAGATCAGAACCTCAGGTCTAACGGCATCCTCGATTGATGAAGAGATGGGTATTTTCGAGATCAAAGACTTGGAAGAACTGAAGAAGGAAGCGGCTAAGAAATCATTAAACTTGCATATCGATGGTACAGAGCGTCTATAGAGTCTGTGTAATTGTGAAATACTACTGTGTTGATAATAGTTAAACATTCATCAGATTGTAGTATAAAACAACTAGCACGTTAAATAAAAAGAACCTATAAAACCAGACAAGTAACAGCAAATAAGAAACATAAAACAAGTGTACTAAACCAAAATACCGAATGACAGATTATAGTCCTTCTCAAAAACCTTCCAATGCTCTGATGGCTTTGTTCAGTCTCTTGACACTTTCATCGTGTCTATCAGAATCGATCACCATATCAGCGGTCAATCTTGACAAGGAATCAACCAATCTTTCCAACAGTTGCTTTTCAGTTGGTTGTAAGCCGATATTTTGGAATTCTTGACCAATTATTGTGCCTTCAGTGACTTGTAATAGTTGGATCAATGTGTCGTGGTTTAGATGGCCCTTCTTGAAACCGGAAGAGATACGCTTCTTCTTATCCCTAGAGCCTCTCTTTCTGTGTTTCTTTTCCTTCTTGATTGGGTTACCGTTCTCATCCACTTCGTCTTCCGTCACGTAGCCATCATCACCAGAGGCTGGTTTGGTCTCAGTTGGTTTGGCGTCGTGTTTTGGTAGTGGTGGAGGTGGTAGTGGTCTTGGATTGTTGGATTGGTTGGAATCAGTTCTGGCATGTGAGTGTGGTCCGCTTTGTGAGACGGTTCTGAACACTTGCTGCTTCTGTAACAGTTCAACTTCTTCATTGGTCTTCAAAGTTTCCTTCACTGGAGTTGGAGCGCTTTGGTTCACTTCATCAAAAGAACCTTGGGCTGCAAGTGGTGATTTGGCAATTTCATCATCTAGTGTAACCATCAAGTTGGATAGTTGGTCTGAAGGGACAGATTTGTGCAAGTTGCCTCTATCTAGCGGAGACCCAAGCATACTAACAGGTCTGTTTGGTGATCTTGAAGGGATAGCATCGGCTAGTGAAGTTGTATCCAATCTATCAGCGCCCTTTGGTGGAGTGTGCTTCTTTTCAGTGTGTAATGGACCGATGTCAAAGGCGAATGATTCTTGTGATTGGTTCTTTTGTTCTTCAACAACTTCTGGAATTTGCACATTGGAATCGTATTGGAAGTCCTTACCGCTATATCTTGATGAACCAGATGTGCTGGCCACTGTGGAATCGTAGGAGACAGTTTTCTTATGTTCACCTGATGGGATTGAAGAGATGGAATTCTTGTTTGAATGACCTTCCACTGGTGAAACTTTGATTGATTTGCCTGATCCTTTTCTCACTCTCACAATGGATGGTTGTCTTGAAGCCATGACCGGCTTTCCCTCACTATCTTGGATCAATTCTTGTGGAGTGACTTGGACCCCATGACTTGGGAATGGTTCAACGTTTTCTGGACTCTTGTGAGTATCAACGACGTATTGAACTTGGTTGACTTCGTGGATGGATGGAGTATAGTCTGAGATCATGGAGTTTCTGTTCAAACTTGAGTTGGAAGTGTTCGAATTCTGTGTGATTTCAGCCTGTGGTGCCAGTTCTGGCTTCTCAAACTCAAAAGAATTCAAGCTTTCATTGGACTTATTGTCAAAGTTTCTCTTTGGTGTAGCCTCAGTGATGCCCAGCTGTGGCACATCAAAGGATGGGATATCTTCTTTCTTGATTACCAGTGAGCTTCTGTTACTCTTCTTAGCGATTGGCGAATCGCCTTTGTTGATAATGAAGTCGTCAGCATCTGTGTAGTCATCCTCATCGACGGTGGTAGTGGCCTGGTCTTCGTTGGAGCTGTTTCTGAAGGTGTCAAGCATGGCAGACAGTCTGTTTCTGTCCTTCTTAGCATTCTCTTCCAAGTGGCTGAAACTGTCGTTCTGCTGTGTTCTCTTCAGAAGATCTGAGTTGGAGGAGGACAAGGAGCTACGCGGAGTAGCCATGTTCTCGATATCGCTGGCCGCTTCCATGTTCTTCTTTCTTTCTGGCAACTGGTAACGGTGGTTGTGTGAGCTTCTTGGGAGGAACAGGAAGTCAGGAATTCAAATTTTCAAGTCACTTTCTCCGTGGGCTTCCACTTTCGATTGTGCCTGAGTTTTTTAGAAATTTTGGAGACGTTGATCCTGCTTATTCCTGCATGCTATTTAATGTCCGAATCGGGTAAAACCAAAATATCAACTCCAAAGTGAGCTTGAGAACGGGCCACGGACATCGAATAGGCTCTAAATTTAGACTGAAATATTACAAGGTGGACTGCCCGTGTGCTTCAGGTCTCACGTCTCACGTCTGTCTCCAATTTTGCCCTCTAGCTTGTGAAGTGGGACTACGCTGCAGTGTTATAATTAGGAATATCATGTTCATTAAAATTAGGGCTCTAGTTGCCGATTAGACTTTCGTATATACAATTGGAATCATTAGCTTTGTGTCTAGTGTCACTAGTTTTGGTTGGAGGTGGTGTTAGAGTTCTCATCAGACACTTCCTTCTCCACAGTGGCTTCTTCTTCGCCTCTCAATTCAGCATCTCTGTCTGCCTTAGACTTGACTTCGTGCTCCTTTGGCATTCTCTTGTTAGAATATAGAAGAGTGGTGATGACAGTTGTGCAGGCAATTGATAAAGTGGTAGTGAAAATGTTCTTTAGACCCTTGTTGAAAACGGCATAGACGAATTCTTTGACTTCTGGGGTCAATTTATCAATCAATGATGGAGAATTCAATGATGAGAAGATGAATTCATAACTGAAATCACCAAACTTCTCTGGATGGTTCTTCAATTGTTCCTTTAGGTAGTTCTTGGTAGTAGCACCAAAGATGGCTGAGGCTAAAGTGGTACCCAAGGCAGCACCCAAAGAACGGGAGAAGTTGAACAAAGCAGTAGTCATGATCAAAGAACCTTCCTTCTTTGGAGCACACAATTGAGCTGAGAAAATGGCTGATTGGAAAGTGAAACCCATACCCATACCTGGTAAGATCAAATAACCAATCTTTTCTGAGTTTGAAGAGTTTGGTTTCAGTTGCATTAGCAAGGCATTACCTGCAACAAGACATAAGGAACCCATAACACCGAATGGCTTAACGTAACCAGTCTTCTTGACAACAATACCAGTGGAGATGTTGGCGACAATCATACCCAAGATGGTTGGTAGTAAATGAACACCGGTTTGCAATGGACTAGTACCTTGGATGACTTGGAAGTAAGTGGACAAGTAAACAAAAGCAGTCATCATACAGAAAAATGCTAAAGATAGCGTCAAAGTTGGGAATAAAACACCTGGGACACTGATGATGTGCCATGGGATGATTGGTTCTTTGGAGTAACCGAAGTTCCAGACGCAGAAAGCGATACATAGGACACCACCAAAGACGAATAAGCAAATGATAGCAGCAGAGTTCCAAGCATAGGTACCATCACCACCGAAAGTCAAAGCTAGAAGGGTCAAAACAATACTACCAGCGGATAGCAAAGTACCAACGTAGTCAATAGTGGCTAGTTTCTGTCTCCAGGTCCATTTGGTTGTTGGTGGTTTGAAGAATAGAACCAAAAACAAACATGAAATACCACCTAATGGCAAGTTGATGTAGAAACACCATCTCCAAGTGGCATGTTCAGTCAAGACACCACCGATGATTGGACCCAACACGGTGGATAGGGCAAAAGCGATACCCAAAGCAGTGAAAATACTGGTTCTGTTATGGATTGGAACGATTTCAGTGGCAATGATGAAAGCTAAGGATTGGATACCACCGCCACCGATACCGGCAATGACTCTACCACCGATAAGCATATTCATACTGTTAGCCAAGGCACACACTAGTGAACCAACTTCAAATAGGAACAGGGCGACAAGGATTGCACCTTTTCTACCAAACTTGATGGAGACTTTCCCCCAAGTAGGAGCCAGCACGGACATTGTTAGCAAGTACCCTGTTGGGATCCAACTGATTCTGTTGTATGAGCCGAACTTGTTCCCGACAGTCTCTAGCAAAGTGGTGACGATGGTTTGATCTAGACCGATCAAAAACAAGGTGACGAAGCAGGCAATGAAACATAGGAATAATGGGATACCCGTTAGGTATTGGTCAAAGACTTCAGTCCCATCACCGGCATTGGACTCGAAGAACTTCTCTTTCTTCTTTGGTTGTTGTTTCTCGATATCTGACATTGTGGTTTGTCTTCTGGAGTGCTTTGGGTCATTCTGAAGGCCAAAATTTGCAGCGTTCCAGTTGTTTATATACAATTTGAGCTTGACGCTTTTTCCTTACAGTGGGTACGCAAAAGAAAAGGCTGAAGCCTCTCTATCGGCCGATAGAATTCTCGGACTCGGACTTGCAGGCCAGGATAAGTCCGTAAAGCCGGAGCCCCGTCTTCTCCGGCCCACGAAGAGCCATACTGTAGGTGGAAAAGCACGCCTGGGTGGCAAAAGATGCTCGTATCTCGTTATCGTGCATCATCTTTGAACATGGAGGCTGTTTGGTGGGTGGTGTTAGCGGGTGTTTGAAATTATGTCAGCAATTGCCAAGGGTTTCTAGAAACGCCGCAAAATGCATGGAAGAAAGACCCTGAAGCCAGGAACAAGGCTCTACAGAGATACAGGGGATCTCTAAGGGGCAATTCCACACCTTTGTTCCACCTGCGAGACTCAAATGTCCTCTCAATCCTCAAAGAATCCCTCAAAGGCTCGTGACTCGCTCTTCCTGCGCTATCTCCGTCAACTGGATTCTCAAACTGTAAACAGTCATCGCTTCTCTGTCTTGACAAATTACAAGAAACTACAATCAGTCATAGGCATACATTCATGATTCAAGTTCCATATTAAAGATCAGTCGGTGCTGGCTTCAGTTCTCTCTTGCTTCTGTTCGGCTTCTCTAGCTTCAATAGTCTCTTTGTCATCATCCTCTTTGCTCTTGACATCCTCTTGTTTTGGGATTCTCTTGTTTGAGTAACACAAAGTACAGGCCAGGGCCAGCCCGGCAGAAGCTGTGGAAGTGGCAAACACGTACTTGATACCTCTTTCGAAGCAATGGAAAACAAACTCTCTCACTTCGGGCGTCAACTGTTTGATCAAACGTGGAGAATTCAATGAGTTATAGATCATTTCATAAGGAAACCCGCCAAACTTCTCTGGGTGACTCTTGTATTGTTGTCTGATGTAGTTCTTTACAGTTGTATTGAAGATAGTGGTGGATAGAACAGCACCAAGGGTACCGCCCAAAGAACGTGAAAAGTTATACAGGGCAGTAGTCATGATCATTGAACCTTCCTGCTTCGGAGCTCCCATCTGTGCAGCGACAATCGATGTTTGGAAAGTTAGACCCAACCCTAGACCTGGCATAATCAAAAGTCCAATTTGCGTACCTGAAGAGGAATGTGGTTTCAAAAGCAACAATAATCCGACACCAACTACCAAAATGACACCACCGGCGACAGGGAAGGGCTTCACGTATCTTGACTTCTTCATAGCAATACCAGCGACTATATTACCTAGTGTCAGGGACAGAATTATCGGTAGTAGACGAACACCTGTAGCCAAAGGACTATAATCCCTGATGACAAGGAAGTAGGTTGACAAATAGACAAAGTTCCCCATCATGACAAAGAAGATGAAGAACAAAGCGGTAATTGGGAACATCGCGTCCCTTGTCTTGATGATATGGAGTGGGATGATTGGGTCTTTGGAGAATCTGAAGTTCCAAACGCCAAAGATGATAGCGGTGACGCCGCTGAACACAAATAGACAAATCACAGCGGCTGAGTTCCAGGCATAATCAACACCGCCGAAAGTGACGGCTAATAATAGAAATATAATAGCACCCGCGCATAGAGCTGTCCCAATGTAGTCCAAGGTCATCAACTTCTCTTTCCAAGTCCACTTGGTTCTTGGTGGGTGGAAGAACAAGATCAGGAACATGGCAGCCAACCCTCCTAATGGCAAGTTGAGGTAGAAACACCATCTCCAGGTGACTCTCTCAGTGAGGGCACCACCAACCAAAGGGCCACATACAGTTGAGACAGCAAAGGCACAGCCGAAAATGGTGAAGACGATTGGCCGCTTGTGGATAGGAACCACCTCTGAGCCAATGATGAAAACTAGTGATTGAATACCACCACCACCGATCCCAGCAAGGACTCTCCCACCAATCAGAACGTTCATGCTATCAGCCAGAGCACACATCAGCGACCCAGCCTCGAAGATAAGCAGTGCGGCTAAGATCGAGCTCTTTCTCCCAAACTTGATGGAGATCTTGCCCCAAGTTGGGGCCAGCACGGACATTGTCAAGAGGTACCCACTGGAGATCCAGCCAATCCTGTCGTATGATCTGAACTTGTTCCCAACATCCTCAAGTAAACTCGTGATGATCGTTTGATCCAGCCCGATAAGGAACAATGTGATGAAAAGGGCAAAGAAGCAAAGATACAGTGAAGCACCGGTCAGATACTGGTCAAAGACCTTGGTCCCGTCACCTGCGTTGGACTCGAAGAACTTCTCTTTGATTTTCTGAGCTTCTAATTCAGGCATGATCTTGGTGATTTGTAATGCTCCATTGTGTTTTTTGTGCCCTTTAGGAGTGGCAAAGGCTGTTTTTATATCAAAAGTGTAAAACCGTTTTAAACTTCAAGTAAATACCCCGAGTACGTTTCGGCCGATAGATTATAAAAGCTTGATTTTTGGCCCTTACATATCATGCTGCGCCACTCAGGGGACATATACAGTTGTGTCATCGTATCATAAGCAAGGGTCCTGATCTGCTGAAAGCTCTTTGTTTCTTGTAAATTTCAATGGTTTAGTGGCTTTTGATTATTTGTCTATTGACCGCTAATTTCAGAATAGACGCTAATTTTAGCTCATCCTTATCAACAAAACTCTGAGTTCAGCGGCCATGGAAGGTCTCTATGAAGGGACTGCATGTCACCTGAATGATTTTACCACATTCTCTATACCAGTTGGGTGATACAAGCGTCTTATGTTTTGCACAGCTCTTGAGGAACTGAAATAATCGGCTTTCCGGATTTAGTATTGTTGAACGACATTTTGTATATGTCTTCCATCACTCTAGGAGTAAACGGAGATTGCAAATAAATCTTCTATATAAATCTCATACATTGTTATCTATGATTACTAATTGTATTGTGGATTAGAATATATGGTATTTACGTAGCATTCATGACCCATCTGTACTCTCTTTCTCAAGCGCTTCTCTTTCTGCATCTTCTCTTGTCTTCACATCCTCCTCCTTGGGTATCCTTTTGTTAGAGTAGAAGAATGTCAAAATAATAGAGACACCTGCCAGTGCTGTAGAAGTAATGAAGACGTTTCGTAGACCTCTTGTAAAGCAAGCAAACACAAAGTCCTTCACCTCTGGTGTCAAAACCTTGATCAAACCAGGTGAATTAGAGGCACCATACACGGTTTTGAATGGGAACCCGCCAAACTTCTCTGGATTTTTCTTATACTGGTCAATCATTATATTCTTGACCGTTGTAGTGAAGATAGCATTTGATAGAACCGTCCCAATAGCACCACCTAACGAACGTGAGAAATTGTATAGTGCAGTGGTCATGATCAGCGAACCTTCCTGTTTAGGAGCAGCCATTTGCACAGCAACAATCGATGTTTGGAAGGCAAGGCCCATACCCATACCAGCTGGGATCAAGACACCGATCAATCTCCCTAATGAAGTGTGTGGCTTCAAAAGCATTAGCAACCCAGATCCAATAGTGAAGATGATTGTCCCTACTACAGGGAATGGTTTCACATACCTAGACTTCTTCATCACAACACCTGAAAAGATATTCGATAGTGTCATTGATAGGATCATTGGTAATAAGTGGACACCGGCGGACACTGGACTATGACCTCTCACAATTAGCAAGTACGTTGAAACGTAAAGAAACCCACTCATCATGACATAGAACATCAGGGCTAGCGTGATAATTGGGAACATCGCATCTTTCGTGGTGATAATATGGTATGGGATAATAGGATCCTTGGAGAATTTGAAGTTCCAGATCCCAAACAAGATAAGCATGACACCACCGAACACAAACAGACAAATCACAGCAGCTGAGTTCCAAGCGTAATCAACACCACCAAACGTCACAGCCAGAAGAATCAAGACAATACCACCTGAACATAGCAGTGTGCCGATGTAGTCTAGAGTTTCAAGCTTCTCTTTCCAAGTCCATTTGGTTCTTGGTGGATGGAAGAAGAATATCAAGAAAGAGCCAGCTAGGCCGCCTAATGGCAAGTTGATGTAAAAGCACCATCTCCAAGTGACATGTTCAGTGAATACACCACCGATCAAAGGACCACAAACAGTTGAAATTGCAAAGGCACACGCAAAGACAGTGAACACGATCGGCCTCTTGTGAATTGGGACCAATTCCGAGCCAATGATAAACGTCAATGATTGGATACCACCACCACCGATACCAGCGAGCACTCTCCCACCAATCAGAACATTCATGTTGTTAGCTAGAGCACACATAAGCGAACCAGCTTCGAATAACAGCAGCCCAACTAAGATCGAACCCTTTCTCCCAAACTTGATAGATATCTTACCCCATGTAGGAGCCAACACGGCCATAGTGAGCAGATACCCACTGGCCACCCACCCGATCTTGTCGAAGGCCTTGAACTTGCTAGCAACCTCTTCTAGTAGTGTAGTCACGATGGTTTGATCCAGCCCTATCAGGAATAAAGTGATGAAACACGCACAGAAACACAGGTATAAGGGGACACCCGTTAAGTACTGGTCGTAAACCTTGGTACCATCACCGGCATCAGCGTCGTAGAACTTCTCCTTGACCTTCTGGTTCTCCACCTCGGTCATCGATACTATTTCTTTCTCCTCCATCTTGGACTATCTCTGTCTGAGCGTCTTTATATGTTCCAGCTCTTCGTATTTAAACAATTCAAAGATTTTGACATTTTTAGTCCTATAAGCCAACTGTAAAAAATGTGGTTTTAGCGGGAAATCCCAACAGGAGCTCTCAAAGCTAACCAAAGTGCTCCATTTTCCGCATACATTTATTCTAAGATCTTATCCCTTATATCAGTCACTTCATACTGTGGCTTTTACGGATTTATAGAGGCTAAAATCTGTACCGATCTCTTCCGTTGTTAGCTGCCTCCGTCCTTCTAGAATCTCCATTTCTACAGTTACTGATCAAACCAACAAAAAAATTGGGGTTCGGTTATAATCGGGCATAAATGGGGGATGACTATGTTAAATCCGAGATGGCTCAAAAGTGTCTACTGAAAGGCTGTTCTAGGTGGTGGCAAAGTACAGAAGCGCCGGTAAGATCAGGTATTACTAATGACTATTTACTGCTATTCATTTCTTTTCCTCAACGGGGACATCGGCTCTCTTTGCAATCTGGTGTCTTTGTGGAACTCTCTTGTTGGTGTATAGGCAAGTTAAGATGAAAGTCACACATGCAAAGGCTGTGGAGACATAGAAAACATTCCTTATACTCCCCATGATACAATTGGACAGTTTCTCCTTCACGGTGTTATCTGTTAGTGATCTCACTAATGATGGATTGTCAAACACTGTGTCTTTATCTATCAATTCGAACCATGATGAATCCAATGAGTTCAATTTGTTCTTTAGTAAAGAGTTGAACACCAATTGGGATAGGTTACCACCTAATGAACCACCTAAAGATCTGGCAAAGTTGAACAAGGCAGTGACAATGATAGTGGAACCTTCTTTCTTTGGTGCACATAGCTGAGCGGCCATGATACCAGCTTGCAAGATCAACCCGTTGGCAACACCAGGCAGGATCAACAACCCAATCTTTGCAGAGCTTGAAGAATCGTATTTCAGGAATGATAAACATCCAATACCAACACTACCAATAAGACCACCAACCACGCCGAATGGCTTGATGTATCTTGTCTTCTTGATCAACAAGCCTGACGATACACTGGAGATAACCGCGGCAATAATCATTGGTAGTAAGTGGAAGCCAGTATCTAAAGCATCTGTACCCTGTAGGACTTGAAAATATGTGGTTAGGTAGATATTCGTCCCCATAAAACTGTAGAAACATGTTAACAGTGAAATAACTGCAAAGTCAACTTGTGGAACCTTGATAATGAACCAAGGAATAGCAGGGATCTTTGAGTACTTGAAGTTCCAAACACAGAATAAAACTAACAATAACCCACCAATGACGAAGATCAAGATTGTACCCGCGGATTTCCATTCTAGTTCAGTGCCACCTAATGACATACCCAGTAGTATCAAGACCAAAGAGGAACATAGTAATACCGTACCGATATAATCAAAGTTGTGTAATTTCTCCTTCCAGGTCCCCTTAGTTTTTGGTGGATTCAAAGTGAAGAACAGGGCAACAATAACCACAGCGCCAATTGGTAAATTGATATAGAAGGCCCATCTCCAAGAAACTTTTTCCGTGAAGACACCGCCTAGCAAAGGACCAAGCACCGATGAAATTGAAAATGCCATACCCAAACAGGCAAAGATAACAGATCTCTTGTTAATAGGAACGATCTCTGTTGCGATAATAAACGTCAAGGTTTGGATCCCACCACCACCGATACCAGCGATAACTCTCCCCACGATCAGCATCTCAATTGATTGGGCAAGACCACAAATCAGTGACCCGATTTCAAAAATGGCAATGGCCACTATTATTGAATGCTTACGCCCATATGTGATGGATATTTGACCCCATGTTGAGGCCAGCACAGCCATAGGCAGCATGTAACTTGATGAAACCCACGCGATCTTGGAATGATCATCAAACTTCTCAGCAATGGTCTCCAGGATGGTGAAGACGATGGTCTGGTCGAGCCCTATCAGGAACAAACTGAAGAAACAAGACAGGAAGCATATCAGCAGCTTGGTCCCTTTCAAATAGTGGTCGAAAACTGTGGTACCATCACCGGCATTACTCTCGATGAACTTTTCACCCTTTGTGGAGCTCTTCTCTAGATCTTTCTCTGAATTGTTTTCAGACGGCTTTTCGGACTCTTTGTCAGACATAACAGACTGAATAGCTTCTGATATCCAGGGTCCATCGTCATTGGAATGGGATCTTGCTGTCTTTTTATAAAAGCTGGTGATTTTTGGCTGATTGACACATTCTTTTTCTCTGGTCCCTTTCACTCGGCCGAATATGATTTTATGGGTGAAAAGTTTTCGGAAACATCTAAACAGGGACTCTGTCAGTGGCCGATATGAAGAGGCTGAAGGCTGACGTTTACGGCTGCAGTAGCATTTGCTGAAAATATGCAAGTTCGTTTAATCTAGCTAAATAATTCAGGACCCTGCTTCTAGGGCGTTTCTTCTCATTATAAAGGGCATGCAAATCATTAGAAATCATTCCAGTAAAGCAGCCTGCAAAGCTCACTTTGTGGAGTTAGTAATAGTCAGCAGCGTACTTCTCTGCCTTTTCAATGGACCCTTTGTCGGAAATGCGATGAGCATCTCTCAAATGTTCTATAATCCACTTTGCGTAGGTGGTACCTTCGAACTCTCTTCCCTCTTCATCACATTTGTAACATCTGTATAAACTGAGGAAGTTGTGGACCATCTTTTCATGTCTCTTACAATCGGCAATTCTCTTGAATCTTCTCTCACAGTTTCCATGGCCTCTTGGATTTTCTAATCGGCAGAGTTGCCAGGTAATCCCATCATCATCAACTATACTCTTTCTCTTTGATGGCATAAACGTCGTCGGCTTTCCTATTTTCTTCCCTCTGGATGGCCTATCGTTTTCATCAGCTTCAAAATCATCATATTCTGAATCTTCCACTTCTTCTGACTCTTCGGACTCTTCTTCACTCTCACTAACATCAATAATCTCACTTTCTTCCTCCTCAGATTCTTCAATAACTTTCTTCTTCTTAGCCGGTACAGGTCTCTGTGTTCTTGGAACGTGGTCTTCTTTCAATGAGTATTTACGAGGTCTACCTCTTTTTCTCTTTGGTGGATCTGTAGGTTCTGGTTCTTGTTGGACGTTCTGAGGTTTAGGCTTCAAGACCGGTCTATTCACCTCCGGCAACTTCCGTAGTCTCTTGATCCCCGACACATAGTTCTCATCAATTGGGTCTCTCTGCCGTATGATGTATGAGTCTCTGTCCTTTTGAAAGATCATCAAGTCACCGTCTCTAATCAACAGATCTCCCAGTTTGATATCAAGATCTCTAATCACAGCACCATCATTCACAGAAGCAGCATCACCTAGCTTCCCCGCATAGCTCTCGTACACGGGTATCAGCTCCCTCACGGACATGTTCATCTCACACTTCACGATGACCGAGTTCGTGTTGACACCTCTCAGCTTGAGCACCCTGTAGTTGGTTCCGATGACTTCTGCATCGACGAGGTTGTAGATCTTACCAGCGCTCTCCTTGTACACGTTCTGGTTCTCCAGTTCGTCCTCGTTCTTGCTGTTGATGGCCCGCACGGTGCTGGGCGTGTCCTCCGGGTCCAGGATGTAGCCGTTGTACTTGTATGCAAACCTGTACTGGGACAGGGCCTGGTGTGTCTTGAGCACCTCTGCAAAGGTCTCGTCCTCTTCCAGGCTGAAGACGTAGCTGGTGACCTCCTTCCTGTTGCGGATGACGAACCTAAAGGTGTTCGCGGTGTCCATTGTTCGGTGGCGTCCTGGCTGTGTCCTGCTGAAACAAGGTGGTTTCCCCTGAAACTTTTTTCTTTGTTGGCCTTTTTAGTGACATGTTGAGATCGCTAATCGGAAATTCAACCGAAGAAATTACGTAATGGGATGATTATGTCAGCGTGGAATATAAAGTTACGTAATCACGAGATCATCACAATAGGATGCATCACTTGATATCGAAAAGTTCCTTTATTCGACTCTTCCCACCACAACAGGCAAAGAACTACACAAGTTACAAGTCACACACGCATAAACACACAATGCCACACAAGCTCATACTGCTGCGCCATGGCCAGTCGCAGTTCAACGACCAGAACCTGTTCTGTGGTTGGATGGACGTTTCTCTGACTGATAAAGGTCGTACCCAGGCCAAAAGAGCTGCTGAGCTGCTGGGTTCCCAGGGGATATATCCTGACTGCATCTTCACCTCTATCCTGGACAGATCACAACAGACAGCAGGGATCATCATCAAAGAATTGGATCTGAAGGATGTCGATGTCCATAAGACATGGAGACTGAATGAACGTCATTATGGTAAGCTACAGGGCCAGAAAAAGAATGAAGTGCTTGAGAGAGTTGGGAAAGAGCAATACATGTACTGGAGAAGGGCCTACCATGGTGTCCCACCATTGATTGATGATGTTGAAGAGACGTGGAACAATCCAAAGTACAAGGGCGTTTTCGCTTCAAAGGATGAGATACCGAGAGGTGAGAGTTTGAAGATGGTCGTGGACAGATTGAACCCATTGATCCATGGTGAGCTTAAGGAAAGTCTCATTAATGATAACAAAACGGTCTTGGTTTGTGGCCATGGATCCACATGCAGAGCTATCTTGAAGTTGGTGAAAGGGTTGAGTAATGAAGAAATCAAGAAAGTCAATATTCCAAACTCAATGCCACTGATATTGGAAGTCGATGATGATTTGAAATTGGTGAAGGATGAGTACTATTTGGACCCGGAAGAGGCAAGAATAAAGAGTAATTTGGTCGCAAACGAAGGTTTTAGTAAGTTATAAACATTATAGACAGAGCTTTCATTAGATGTAGACATCAGCTGTGTTCATAATAGCAGCACTGAGAAGAGAGACAGAAGCTGACATATTAAAAAAAAGTATGAGTTCTGTAGATTGATGAGGACTGTCTACCGTGTTCTGCACTTTATAGTGCCATCACCACGTTAGCAAAATTATGAGCTCTTAAAATTGGTCCAGCCAAAAGAAACCAGACAAACGCACTTCAATCTCCAGAACTCTTGGTCAAATCAACAAAAATGACAGCATTGCTTTCCAAAGACATATTTAGTGGCTCAAGGGACCTGATATCCACTGTCTTTGAGCTCTTTCCCCCTGAAATCGTCCACTTGATATTCAAATTCATCAGCTTCAACCCTCATTCGGAAATTGACCTGGAGCTATATACCTCACTGAACCAAGTTGACAAACTAAAGCCAATAATCGCAAAAGAAATCTCAATATGGATTGCCATTCACCCTTTCGTTAGTTATAACTACCTTTCATCACCGGTTTTGAAAAAGCTGCTGCGGTGTACGGATTCAGTGTTTATCATCACGGGGGACTTGGATATTTGGGATCTCGACCGCTTTGAACTTCCCTCGATTGTGAACAATCCACCTCTAAACTCCCTTATCTTTGACGTGAACGGCCAGTGTGGTATGAAATATGACCAAAATGGTTTAAAAGTTGCTATGAACAAGGATGTTTTTCTTGACAAGTTTGCCGCTAAAACAGAATCATTTCAAGCCCAAGTTTATTTCCTGAAAATGCTACCAACAGACTTGCTTCTAGGTGATCAGACATTGAACATTCAGGATCCACACTTTCCAGATTTTGAAGACGAAATAGCTTCTCAGAAACTGCGATCCCTGGGAATCTCACTACACAAGTCCCGTTTGGATATCACTCCAACACTGGTAGAATTTATCAAGAGACTCTTCATATGGTCTTTTATGGAGTTGAGAGGGTTTCCGATAAATCCCTTCATTGTGATATTTGTGCTTTTGTTTCGAAGATTTATGCCTGCTTTCCATTCTGTGTTCGGAAGCTTTGGTGACTCTCCTGTTTATGAGTTCGGACAGTCATTTTGGACCAGAAATAGTACGACTACATGGTTGATTTGTCCTCATTTGGAAATGCTTCTTGAGCTTACAGAAGATTCAACGCATTGGTATGACTTCTTCATAGACAAATTGAGAAGTATCTCTTGTGATAAAGTGATAGACTTACTTCTGACTCCGTACGATCAAGAACGTTCTACAATTTATGGCTGGAAAGTTTCAAGAAGAAACTATAAGAGATTATCGTTGGTGGCTAGTATGACACTTTTTCAACTGTCACTTGTTGTTGTTTGTCATTGCATTCGGTTACTAAGACTTTATTTTACTGCAGATAGCGTATCCTCGCTTTTACTCACGGCGTTGAGGTGTGACTCTCAGTTGATCACCATCTATGTGTCTCAACAAGCCTTGATCGTGTACCACCTGGTTTAATAACTTTAAAAGCATTTAGTAGGTTGAATTCAAAGGTTGAAGCAATTTTAACTGCCGTTTTGAAGCTAAATGGTGCTGAAATATCGAATACAGTGTCTCTGACATTATGTTCTCGAGATGGATATTGAGGGTGATAATCTGGAGCTGCCGAAGGAATAAAAGATACAGGTAACAATTGGTTTGCTTCGCTTTGCGCGTGCTTCTTGGGTCCTGACCGGGATTTCTTGCTCCTCCTAAGTCGGTCTAGCAGGGGAGACAGCGTAAACGCCGGTAAACGCCGGCGGATAACTTTGATGTATTTTTAGCCGAAAGGTGATAATTTTGCCATAACCTGGGAAGTAGAGCTGGTGTTTTGGAACATTTGAACAGTTAACTGATCTTATTATTCACTCAATTCCGTATCGTTGAAGCTGGTCGAAATCTGAAAAAAGTGTCTACCAGCTACCAAACAATTAGCCGCGGTGGTGAAAACATTCGAAATATAGTGGCGATGAACGCAAGTGTTAGGAGAGAACTTAGACTAAATCTCAGTTGACCTGTTTGCTGTCCTATTATTCGATGGGTTCTTGAAGCTGTACAATCCGTGGGGATTCTTTTCCAGACAGAAATGTTAGCAAATGTGTGCCAAAATCGATAGATTTGTTATAAGTTATCATAAAAGAGATCACACGCTCTAAGGAAATTGTAAAAGGCTAAAAATGATCTGAATATTTGAAATTGAACCCTGAACCATTATCTTGGTGTCTGGATGCTCAGATTTATGTCAGATTTGCATGTGAACACTCTTTAAACTTTAATTTCAAAACTTCCAAAAGACGAAGATTTCCACGTATATTTCAGCAAGAACCAGTCTCAGTTGAGAAGAGAAGAAGCATTGTTGGGCGGTTTGAGATATATGAGTCCTATATATATCCCAATCATTCATGCCAAATTTCAGATCTTCAACCTTTAATTGAAGTGTTTTTGATCAAGGTAGTTGGCAAGGCCCTTTTTTCGTCCAGTGGGCGGCTAATTCGTGTATATAAAGAACCCACTTTCATGCGATTTTTGAGAATTTCTTCTGAAAATCACCATCTCCTCCATCAAAAAGTTAAGGTTCAAAATTCATCAAAGTTTACTTTCAGTTTCCTTATCTATTGCCTTAACTGTTGCTTTCATGTCAACGTTAAAATTGATCAGCTTGATTGAAGGCCAAGAATACCTTCAAGAACAATTATTAAATTACAAGGTCGCATTGACTGTCTTTTTGATTACAAGCGTTGTCTCCAAGCGCTATATCTAGACCACACTGGTCACTGGTCATATGCTGGGTTCTATTCCGGTGTTTCCGGGCTTTGTTAGGTCATATTGTTGAATAATTGGTAATGTTTTGTTTGCTGTTACGTAATTAATGCCTTCGGTTTTTTTTCTTTCTTCTTTGATTTCTTAAAAGTTCTGGTGCTTTTGATCTGGTGCTATATTTGGTATTGTGTTGGTTTTTATTTTCATGACTTAATGCTTATTGTTTTTTTGGTTATCTGGAGTTTTTCTTGTAGCAGGTGTAGTTTGTCGTTGACGACAAAGTCCTAGTTTGAGGACATTTCTTTCTTTATTCTTCACTTTGAATCGTTCTTTCATACGAGTTAATCTTTGAGAGAAACGATTGATTTCATTACGAAGTCTTCATTAGCAATTGTTCGTTAGCATAAAGTTATCACAGTGGGATGTTTCTGATATTTGGATTGTAATTTATTGTTACCATCAATTTTGGTTTGTTCTTCTTTGGTCTACCTCTAGGTCTCCCAGTTGGAATGTATTTACTCTTTGTTGTCTTTGTAATACCAAAATGTGACATTTGTTGATGTCTCACCAACTCACCCAGCGTGTAATAAGATTTTTCACACCAGTAATTCTGCTTCACATTGTATAGCTTGCATGAGAAATAGGTAGGATCTTCTATTTGGTCTGGGATGTTGGAGATTCTAGTTGATTTTCTCACAATGTCGGTGGATGGTGATGGCAATGAATCTTCAGAATATGAATCTGATGTTAGATCAGGGGCTTCTGCTGATGAACGTGGGGTGACATGTTGGAAGTAGTCTTCAGGGCCAATGTTCTCTTTATTCTGTACAGTTTGTTCTTCTTCTTCTTCAATGACAATGGTGCTTTTCTCTCGTTCTTGAGTGTTCTGTGGATTTAGATCTGGGGTATTTTCTTTTGTAAAGATATCAGATAGTTCATGTCTTTGCTCTTTGAATCTTTCAGCAGAGCTCTTGACTGGCTTTGAAGATGGTAGACCAGTGATTCTCTTCTCTGGAGCATCGATGTGAGGTGTATCTTCCCTAGTGAACATTTCTGAGAATTCTTCTTGTTTTTTAGCTTTGTCAACTGCATCTATTTGTGGTGAGGAGAACAAATTCAAGACTTCTTCAGCATTGGCCACACTTGTAACATCTGTAGATTTAGGATCTGTAACTTTCACAGGAGGTTTATTTTGAGGTTCTTCAACTCCGTGGGATTCTTCAAGTGTAACTGGTTCTTCTTCTTCTTCTTCGTCTTCTTCTTCATCATCATCATCAACAATGATTTTGCGTTTCTTGATAGGTGTTGAAGTGCTCGCTCTCTCTTCTTCATCTCTCTTTGACAGTTCTTCCATCAGACCTCTAGTCAATGGTTTGTAGACACTTAAAGATGGTGTGTATGAATTATCTAGCAGATCAGCAACTTCGTTGAATAGAGAATCTTCACTGTCTTCACTGATGGATTTTCTTCTATTTTCAACTTTCTTACGTCTTTTAACCAGCTCCTGTTCATCCTCAGAATCAACAACATCAACCACAGAGTTCTTGACAGAGACACTGTCATCTTCAGAATCACTCACATCAATGACTTGAATCGTCTCCTTGAACGTGACATTCTTCTTCCATTTCACCTTACCATCGTAGAAAGTCAAGATATCACCATTGTTCACACCGATCTCACCAACGGTCAAGCTCAGATCCAAGATCAAATCGCCGCCGATTACAGGCTTTCTCTCACCAAGTTTGCCCTCAACTCCCTTCAACGTCTCTTCTAGTTGCTCAATGGTTACATGAGACCCGACCTTCACCACCACGGCATTGGTCTTCCATCTCTGTAGCTTAATGACCCTGTCGTCTGGGTGGATCACTTGTGACTGGACAACGTTCCAGATGCGCCCCTTGGACCGTCTGATCTTCTGCGCCCTGGCCGAGTCCACGATGCTGTGGTTGATGGCGCGTATCGTCTTGGGAGTGTCGTCGTAGCTGATTATTGTGTCGTTGAAGCGGTACACCACCCGCTTGTTGAACAGAGCCTGGTGGGCCTTGAGCGTCTCGGAAAAGGCCCTTCTGGGAGCCATTTTGAAGGTGCAGTTGGTGGCGGTGTCCAGCTGGAGGTGGAACCAGAAGGAGTCGTCGTCCTTGGCCGGCATCCTGGCGGTTTGCAGCTTTCCAGTGGCGGATCAGGGTGGTTTCTGGCGACTATGCAGCCATTGTTAAAGGGGCGCTTAAATAGATTTGTGTCAAAAATTTCAAAACTGTGGGATCCGATCTGGACAAAGGAGAAACAGCTTGACAAGGAAACAGAGAACTACAATCAACCTATAA
Organism: Taiozyma rabaulensis; assembly: GCA_030574855.1. Taxonomy (NCBI): domain Eukaryota; kingdom Fungi; phylum Ascomycota; class Saccharomycetes; order Phaffomycetales; family Wickerhamomycetaceae; genus Taiozyma; species Taiozyma rabaulensis. The sequence continues at coordinate 483,356 of JAJMFP010000001.1, forward strand.
GTAAAATAATGTATTAGCTAATAAAAAAGGTATATGGGTATTTGTATAAGATCATATTCATAAGTATTCAACGTGGTCCTTGGCGTACTGGATGGCATCGGTGGCCTCAGTGCCGCTCAGCCCGTGCTTGACTCTGACATGTCTGCTCAGGGCATCACCTCTGGAGAAAGTCTTCTTGGATAAGCCGCCTTCCAGCTTGTTACACACCACACAACGGAAGATCTTCTTACGCTCAGCGTGGATGGTCTCCTGGTGTCGTATCAAGTCATAAGGTCTGGAGAACTGCTTCAAACATGGCTTACCGTGGCCATTCAACAAGTGGCATTGATGTTGATTCTCTTCACCAGATTCACCATCTGTTAGGGGAGTGGTGCTTAAAGCAGAAGCAGGGTCAGCAGGGGCAGTAACGGTTGGGGTAGGCTTTGGGGTTGAAATGGATGGTTGTCTGGCCTTCTTGTATTTTGGAACAGCAGGGACAATGAATTGTTGTTTCTTTGGTAATAATCTCTTTGTGTTGAACGTTGGAGTGGATTCGTCATCTTCCATCATTGAGGAATTGGAAGAGAAACTGTCCTCATCTGAATCAACTAAACTCATTCTATCAATATCTGACTCCACTTCATAATGGCCCTTGTGACCATTATCCAACATCATTGAATCATCCAAATAGCCAAAGTTCGTCAAGTCAGTGTCATTACCAGGTTGCAAGTCATCAAATTCTAAGTCGTCTTCATCTTCTGAAATCTCTTCATCTTCGATTTCTTCGGGTATCAAGTTTGGAGAAGTAACGTACCCAGGGTAAATGACAAACTTCGAGCTGGTGTTGTTCTCATCTTCCTCGCTCTGGAAGTAGTCCAGCGTCAGATCATCGTTAAACTTGAGCAGCTTTGTTGGTGGTTGTGAAGATTGATCATTATATGAGTTTTGAGGATGTTCCAAGGACATTTGGTTAGGTTGCATCGTTGGTTCAACGCTTCTAAACACATTGTTCGTCGTTGTCAGACTTGGGTCAGCGAACTCGTTGAAAATGTTGTTTTTCTTCATCACATTGTCATTAAAATCTTCAGGTAATTGCTCAGGAACGTCATAATACATATCATGACTTGGAACTTTGCTCAAAGGTTCAACCTCTGGGATCGTCAGCAACTCTTCAGAGCTCACAGCACTGTTGTTCTTGAAAATCTTGTGTATCTGATGGTTTTGCTTAGGGAAGTTATGCAATTGTGGTGGGTTCATTAGCGTAGGGGAATTGGTGATATCTAAACCTTGTTGTTGTTGGTTAGGGACATGATACAGTTCATCCTCCATGACATCCGTAAGCGTACGACGCAGCTTTGGGAACACGGCTAAAGAAGTCATTGCGGATTCTTCTTCTGGTTGGGTAGTAGTTTGGGTAGATTCTCTCTTCAAAACGATTTGTAAATGGGTGTTGGTGTCTTTAACCCTTGCTTGAACTCCTTGATTGATAAAACTCTGCAAATGTGAATTAGGAACAGAGCTAGGCTTTCTAGGAACGATAAGCAATAAGTGTGAGTGTTGATTTCTATAGGGGAATCAACAGACAGGTGTGTGAATTGGTTAAAGAAGAAGTGTAAAAAAGGTTTAAAGATAAAACAAGGGTTAAATTCTTGCTTCAAGCCCTTAATTCCTTTTTCCTTTTTCATCATTACAAATCGAGAATGGCAGGCCGGGTTATCTCTTAACTGTGCCACATTTCCGAATTCGGAATAGTAATTAAAATGGAAGGTTCTAGACTGTGGGCACGGACCACTGAGTCACAGCCTGAGTGGGAATTAGCGGGCAGAAATGGCTCTTTTTCGGGGAGTTTGCTGTCGTGGGGGCCCTGCGCAGTGGGCCACAGCTTTTTTTGGGCCCAGATCGCTGCTTTCTGCTGTGCTGGCACTGTGGTGATCCAGAATCCACAGCCCCAGGAGTTAACGGCTTACGACCGATTAACTCCGTCCACAATAAATACATCAATAAATTATATGAACGCGTATTACACGTATAGATAGAATCTCTGAAGAATTCTCTATCGAATGGTCTAAATTATATCTCATTTGAAAATTAACGAAATCGGTGTTTACACAGGTTTATACAATTTGAATCTCAATTATAAAAAGTTAACATCTTCATTCTGTGCTCCTACTAAAAACCGTTTCCAAAATGCCGTAGGTGAAAATTTACTATAGGAAGCCGAAGGGATTACATAAGCAATCACACCAAAACCGTGTAATTCTTACATAATCACAATCATCCGCGAACTCCTTAGTTACAGAACATCACCACTATTTGTTTATTTGGCAAAACAAAGGCGAGAAACACTGGTACAATGAGAAACAGCTCTAAACAGCGCCATTAGAAAAAACCCAATCAATGAAAAAATAAAGGAACAATCAAGGCATTGATTTCCAATGGAATAGAAGAGAATGACTACAACTCAGTAACTTTAAATCTACAATACATTAAACCTAAACCTTCCTAAAACATTAACCGTAAAAACCCCATAATCATATAGCTTAGTTACCGAAACCGTACAAGGTACGACCTTGTCTCTTTAAGGCGTAGACGACATCTAATGAAGTAACAGTTTTTCTCTTAGCGTGTTCAGTGTAGGTGACAGCATCTCTGATGACGTTTTCTAGGAATGATTTCAAGACACCTCTGACTTCTTCGTAGATCAAAGCGGAAATACGCTTAACACCACCTCTTCTGGCTAATCTTCTGATAGCTGGCTTGGTGATACCTTGGATGTTATCTCTCAAGATCTTTCTGTGTCTTTTAGCACCACCTTTACCTAAACCTTTACCACCTTTACCTCTACCGGACATTGTGAATTATAATATTTGTTGATAGTGGTGTAAAATTGGCAAGGGGGAAAAGAAGGGGATTTGGGGGCATTTATAAATGTTTGCCACTTTTCGTGGTCAGTTTTGGGAAACGGGCGAAATGTGTTGCGGAAACCCACTCGCCAATTCTGAAAATTACGAAAAACGATTGTTTTGGATCGTTAACTATGGGCCAGGTTGTGCAACTGTTAGTGCTGGGCATTACACGTGTGCGAACAATTGCCGGTGTAAATTTCGGCACTAAGGTTTTTTTCTTATCGAAAGTGGAGGGACGAGTTTTACACATTGCGAACGCGAACGTGTAAAAAGCAGCACTAATTAAAAATGTGTTTTTTGTTAGTACTTTGTTTTACGCGCGCATTGGAAAAACAAGGGAGTAAAAACCAGAACAGCGACAAAAACACAACCTGGGCGCCAAATTGCGGAAAAGTGGGCAGAGACAAAACAACAAGAAAAACAAAAGAGAAGTGTGGTCATTTTGCGGGTTTTTCGCACAGCGTAAATTGCAACACACGGGATTTCGCCACCAAAAGTATTTAAAACCACCATCCCCCCGTTTTTGACAAAAGTGAAATCCTCCTAAATCATCAGCAAAAATGGCCAGAACCAAACAAACAGCTAGAAAGTCCACTGGTGGTAAAGCCCCAAGAAAACAATTAGCCTCCAAGGCTGCCAGAAAGTCCGCCCCATCTACCGGTGGTGTCAAGAAGCCTCACAGATATAAACCAGGTACTGTCGCTTTAAGAGAAATCAGAAGATTCCAAAAGTCCACTGAATTGTTAATCAGAAAGTTGCCTTTCCAAAGATTGGTCCGTGAAATCGCTCAAGACTTCAAGACCGACTTGAGATTCCAATCTTCTGCCATCGGTGCCTTGCAAGAATCCGTTGAAGCTTACTTGGTCTCCCTATTCGAAGACACCAACTTGGCTGCTATCCACGCTAAACGTGTTACCATTCAAAAGAAAGATATCCAATTAGCTAGAAGATTAAGAGGTGAAAGATCATAAGTTTGATTTGATGGTTTTAATGGTTTATTTGGGATTATCAGGTTAGGTTAGGGATTTATTAATGTATATTATTCGTTAGTTACCGAGTTGTAGTTTGTCTGCCTTTTTGCCTGTCTTTTTGCTTTATTTTTCTCGTGTCCTCAAGTGTTGATGTTGATAACTTTGATAAGATAATTGGGAGTCCCTACTTGAAACCCAACTTTGTGATCAGAGAAAGTTGACCAACAGCCGCATCTTCTCCACCTAGAAATCTTACCATCTTGAACCTCATCTCACGAACGCACTCGGTGTCTCCAATTCTCATGACTTCCTTTATATCCGCTTACTTTTTTACCCTTTCGGTATAAAACTTCCCTCACAGATCAAAAGAGCACAGGCAAACTTTCCCTCAAAATGGACAAAAAACCCAAAGATTGAACGCTTAGAGGCTAACTTGTTCTATCAGCGTCAGATCGTGCCTGTGTCTGTTGCAGTTCTTTGCTTCAACACAATGTCGTGAATCTTGCCCATAACAAGTAAATTACCCCAAGATAAGATAAAGTACCTCTGGTGCATATATAAAAAGACTTGTGGAGCCCATCTAAAGAATGATTCATTGTTAGAGACAATAACTGGATAACTGGCTTCTACAATGGCTTTGATCCTATCCCTTTACAACAAGCTTGCCAGCGGTGACTTGGTCTACATCTCATCTTTCCTATCGCTGCTATCGTTATCATTTTTCTATCTATTCAGAACGAAGAAACCATGGTATCAAAAGTTCATAACACAAGAACCACTTCCTGCTGTTGAAGCTGATAACAAGAACAGAAGACCTGGTCATTGGGTCCCTGAAAACACCAAATGGCCTGCTCCTCCAGCCTACCCAGACTGGGACATCAAGACCACCAAACCAATTCCATACCGTGCTTTCAAACATAACTACAACGTCACCATGGGTACCAGAACCGAACCTCTAGAGAACTGGATTGAGATTGACAATGAATGGGACAAGTTCCAAGAGATCAAGAGAGAGAGAATGTCCAGTGAATGGGGGTCTCAAAACTTGACCAAGACCTTACCTGAAGGTTTAGCCGCTGCTAAGGAATTGCTACATGAATTGTTTGAATACTTGCCAAAGAGATATCCATCCATGTTCAAACTATCTGGTGAAACTCTGATCAATTTACACACTCAAGAACGTTGGGACTTCAACTCAGACTTGGACCCAATGTACATCGTTGCCCGTATCATCCAAGAAGATGTCGCTATCATGCAAGAGCAAGAAGATGGTCAATACATCTTCAAGAGTGGTGCCATTGTGATCCCAGGCTCTTGGAGATTGAAGGACAAGCTTAACATGACTTTAGAACAGATACACAATTCAGGGAAGGTTCCAAAGTATGAAACAAACTTGCAGAGAGGTATGGATGCTTTCTTCAAACGTTTGAACACAACTTCTTTAGCTTGCAGAAACAACTTCTTGTTACAAATCGATGATAAATTAGGTTGGTCCGATATCCTTGGTGATGAAATGACTGGTAACTTGAACTGGAACTCTGGTGATGCTATCGCTTCTAGCCCAGAACAAATCATGTACAGATCAGAAAGACAAACGTTGAGAAGATTACCAATCACTGGTGCCGTGGTGTTCACCATCAGAACATACTTCATGCCTTTCGTGGACATTCTAGATGAACCTCACGTTCCTAGAAGACTGTTTAACTCCTTCAGTGGCTGGGACGATGAGACTAGAGAATACAAAGGGTTTGGAAAAGTTGCACATTTCATTCTACCATACTTGGACAAGAGAGCTAAGGAACAAGAAGCCTTGGGTTACACTATGGAGAATGAAGTCAAGAACTATCCTTTCTGATAAGAGAAGCCTGGTGCTTAAACTACTTTATAGTTCAAATAACAAATATTTCATTCAATCAAACTATACACCGTAAACCGTAAAACCTTTAAATAAATAAACCAAAAACATCACATCGTAATAAAAAGGGAAAATTTTAGAGAATTGAAAAGTTAATTGAACTCATCAGAAGAAACATTCTCGTAACTCAAGATTGAGTCAGTTTGACTTGCAGTATCGTCAAAATCATCATCAGTGGAGATTTCAACATCCTGTTTCTCAGTGTCCAGACCGGCAATCGATGATTCTGGGGTGCTCCATTCCTCAGTGGAGCTGACTTTCTTATAACTGTTCTCTCCTTGTAAGGTCTTGACATCAACATCAGACTCTTTCATGATTAAATCTTTTTCCGATTGATCAACTTCGATAAAGCCTTCACCTTTAGAAATAGCACCCTTACCCAAGACTCTACCATTTTGAGCCAAAGTGACACGAGATAGGGCATTCAAGGAGATTGGGAAGTTATTGGCACCGTTAAAGATGAAAAATTGACCAGGTTTGATGTCAATAGTGATCTTAACCTCAATGGTCTTGTGATAGTAATCAAAAGTCAATAAAGAATCCTTCTCGATGACAGAGTCAGTCATGTTTTGAACATAGGTGATCAAGATTTCTCTTTGGGAGCTAGTTTCAATGTTGACAGTACCTTGGTGTTTCAAGACAACTGATCTTTCAATGGCCTCGTTCAGGACTTGACACTCTTCAACGTCATCATGAATTTCAACGTCTTCAGTTTCTTCAACTTCTCTTGCCTTTTGAAAGATTGCAGAGCGGATGAAACTAGACTTGTCAGTAACACCAGCTGGGACCAAGCTCTCCATAGCCTTGTAGTCATCCAGAGTTTGCTTCAACCCAACCAATTTGTCATATGAGTTGTATTCTTGGATGACACTCATCAACAACTCTCTAGCTTCAGGAGACTCGAACACCATATCCATGACGACATTGTCACCTTGTTGGGACACAGTAGTGGAAGTACTAGAGCGTCTGACATTGGTTCTTGGTTCTCTAATCTTTTCAACCTTGTGAGAACGCTTGTGGGTCGTACCAGAAAAGTCGCCACCTCTAGCAAAGCAAACAGCACACAAGTCAAAGTCAGGACAGTCCAAGCAATGATATCTCACACCTTTGATCTGGGTGTCCAAGATGTCTGGGTTACACTTGTCACAGTAAATACCCTTGTGAACAGCACCGGCAGCGTCTTGAATATCTCTCAAGACGGATTCTAAACCATTGAACTTGGCGGTTAGGTCTTCAATCTCTCTCTTTAAAGCATTATCAGCAGAGGCAGCAGAGTTGGAGGAGAATGTATGGCCAGTAGAAGAGGAATCATTGAACAAAGTAGAGGAGGAGGATCCCGAGGCAAAGGAGGAAGATGGTTTGCCACCTGTTTCAAAGATATTCAACTTCTTGTAGCAAACACCGATAGGAGTCAGGACAAAACCCTTTTCACCAGAACCGACAACGATCTCAGCAATGCCATTCACCCTAGCAGTGTGCTTCAAGTTGGAGAGCTCAACCTGACTCATCACCGGGACGAAACTCTCGCTTTTCTGTGATTTTCTCCCAATTTGGAACACATTCAAGTGTGGCACTTCCAGTCTGGAGAGAACAGCGTAGTAGAAGCTTTGGATGTCGCAGGATTCAGACTGATCAAAGTTCATGGTTCTCTCACAGCCATCATAGCTCACCAAAAGCGTGATGAAACTCATTTTGGAGTATTTCCAGTTGTGGAAGGGAAGAAAGAGAGAATTGCAAGTGAAATTTTCATCCCCTATAAATTTACGAATTTCGTGCTGATAAGAAATTGACACATAGTGAGGGCGTAGAAAACAAGTTCGCGGATTTTTGACGCCTATTATGGGCGGCCTAGCTCCTAAAGCAATTAACAAGTAGCTCCCAATTACCAGTTGAAGTAATGCACAGGAAAGACAACCCATTCGACATTTCCTATGACGGTGGTGAAGAGGTCTGGAAGGTACTGCTTGAGAAGTTACCTGATCTTAGACGCTTCCAGGAAAACCGTCCAAGCTCTGTTCTTTCAAGGTCTCTCCTTGACAGATACCTCAAGGACCTACCACCAATTATCTCATTGTTAGTGGCAATGAAACAAGGCATTCAGGATCCAAATCTATCTTATGATTTCATGTTTGAATGTGAAAGTGATTATAAAGTCTCCAAAACTCCCACTTCCAATCTGGGGTTCCACTTAGATGGATCGAGGTATGAATTTGACAGAGATATCGCTGAAAACAAGACGATTTTGGGCTATGAGTGGGATGATCAAATAACAGAAGATCCCTTGGAGTTCATGAATAGTATTGGGAAAACAATGACAATGAAAGAGCTTGACCTACTATTACAGAACTCCATAGTAACACAGCATCTGAACTACAAAAACTTGAGCACGTTATTATACTATGATCACCAGAAGCAAGATATCGAAATTACTGATGAAAGGGAATTGGTAATACTATGGATGAGTAAGCTCATATTTTACCCAGCTCACAAGCTTTTGAATTTCGAGTTCTCATGTGACAGTAAAACTCTTGATGAAGAGCTGAACGATAAGGAAATGTGCAAACAAAACTATTTTCGCAAGATATTCCACATCAACCAACGTGAAAGTTCCACGGTATCCAAGAGTTGTGACGATTGGGTCGCTGAACATAAACCCGAACATGAACTTATCTCCAAGGAGGTACTCAGCGAAAGTGGTATATTCAATTACATCCAAGAAGAGGATGACATCATAATGTCAGAGACTTTGGCGTTCAAACAAACTACAAAATAAGACCTTACTACGTTCCTACTGCCTAATAAAATTGATATTTGCTACGGATTACATCTTCAGCAAACGTCAAGACCTAAGGATTCCTTTGCAACTGATTCAAGAAATAACAAGATCAGCAAATATTCAACCCTAATATCGATTAACACTATCATAAAAGCCAAGAGACTTTTCTCACGTGGATTGGTTAATATGCTTGATCCATTAAAAACCAGTAACAGTTCTTGGATAGTAGGAGCCCTTAGAAAAGCTCAGAAGAACAAGGAGCTACTAAGGTCAACTGCCGAAGTTGAGATGCTAAACATCTTGGAAAAACTGGTTTCCCATTGCATTTCTTGTGGAGCTCCAAAAGGTATCTTGGTAGACTCTGAAACACTCTCACTCATCAAATTTGGTGCTCCAGAGAAGAATGAAGGCGGTGAGGCAAAACCCAAACTCAAATTGTCCATCGGAATGTTTGACACCAAAAGAACCAGAAACTTAAGGCTGATATTAACAATGTTCTTATTTGAAGGTAAATTTGACAAGAAAGGAGATTTTAAACTAGACAGCTTGCTGAAAGGCGGTAATTTGTTTGGTAATAATCCCAAAGCTGATAAAGGTGTTATTTCAATCCATGGTAAAAGTATACCAGATGGTAAACCAAGTAAAAGGAAAAGAGCAAGAGAAGAAACTGATGAAGATCCAAAGAACTCGAAGTTGAGAAAGCCAGTGGAAAACAATGTTAGTAAAGAGGGGGGAAAGGGGACATCAGAAGAAAAATGGTCTTTCTTGAGAGGTGATTCTTACGCTGACTATCTTGACTTACTATCAGACCCAAATAATCACAAGCAGCTAGTGATTGAAGATACAAATTCCATAAGTGAGAATCTTGGTTCCATGTTGTATCGTTCATCAAAGACAATTGTTTTTGAAATCGGGGGAAAAGTGCTTGAAAAACTAGCTGCTATCCCAGAAGAAGTAAAGGAGTATTTCAAAGATTCCCAACTTATCTTCAAAGTCAATCCTGTCACACTAGGGGAAGAATATTCTGAGAAGATCAATGATGATAAAGAGACGTTGGCAAAATGGATGTATTCCTTCTTTGGTGAACAAATTCCAAATCACACCAAAGTTTTGAAGAACTCGATAAAAGGCAATATAGAGGTAACTTCAGAATTAGTATACTTTGGTTTCATCATTCAAGAAGACAATTTAAAAGACCAAGAAGCCCATGGACTAAAAAAATGGATGAGAAAAAGTCTTTGGTACCCGGAAAGCTGGGGAAGTAAGGGTCTGATAACAGGTATCTTCACCATTGCCACAAACAAAGGTTTGACTTCAGACGAGAGACTATTGACATTGCTGGAAGACTACGAAAAGAAGAAATTGTTACAAAAGTTGGATTATATCCATTCATTGAAGATTTTGCATGGTGATATCAGAGCCTTGAATATAGTATCTTCTGAAGTGGGACAGAACAAAGCTGAGACAGAAGCTTTCATCATTGACTGGGAATTGTCCAAAGATTGTAAAGATTGGGATGAAGATGACTTCAATGATCATAAAAAGGATGAAAGAGATGTCATGAAGTGGCTACTGGACGAAACAAGGTTTATGATTGAGGTAGAAGATGGCCGTTATTGAGTCCAAATTATTGAAAGCTATTTATGCATAAATTCCCTACTTGTAGTTAGTTGGCGTAGGTGTGGAGGACTACATGATAAAATGAGGACTCACGTAATTGTAGCTAAACAAAAAAGGACATCTGTTCATTGGGCTTCAAGGGGAAGATATGTAATTGAATCCGAGCCTTTATAGCCTTCTAAGTTCTCCACATTCTCAAACTGTGATAATACTTCTTGAAAGTCGTTATAGTTTTGAGGTGGGGTTTCCAACTTGATAAAGTTATTGTGAGCGTCCATTCCTTGAGCTATCAGATTGGAAGAAGGAGCAGGATCGTATAGTTTTACACTCACTTGCCCATCTGCTTGTGCTTTTGTTGTTTCAAATCCGTAGGCCACCATCATTTGGATCCCATTGGGGCAAATGGCCTCTGGACCTATATCATAGATTTGTTCAACATAGCGGCCATTCTGAAAATGCCTTAGGGAAATTTGAGAATGTGCAGTGATATCCTTTCTAGTATTGTTCAAGATGATAAGCATGGAATTTCTCGAGGTCATGTCCTTGCTTGGGATCATTTTCAAGTAAATATTAGAGCCCTTTAGATTCGATCTCGAGGATTTGAAGATACGAATCAACTCTCTATCTTTGTTCTCAACGTCACAATCAAGATTAGCCTTCAAAGTATTATAAACTCTTAGGCTCTTCTCTAGTTCTTGCAACTTTTCCAAACTGTCATATTTCAACTTAAACTGCTCCAGTTTTGCTTCATAAGCTTCGATTTCCAATATTCTTTGATCAATAGTCATTGACGCTTGAATTGTCGGCTCTCTTAAGCCCTTGAACTCATCTTCAGCCTCAGTAACGAATTCAAACTCGCCGTCACGGATAAAGACCTTATTAGCATTCTTGAAAAGACCATGTGGAGCTTCGGACCTTGTCTTAAACACACTTCTGCTGAAATTGTAGAAGAATCCATCAACACTATGAACGGAGACATCGATCTTTTGAGTGACAACGGTCAGGTCATGTAAGCGAATCAAATCGTCAGAATTCAGCAATTTGTGGCTGAAGCCTTCCAAATCCTTTACTTTGATAATGTACTGCTTACCTAGAGCAACGTCAAATGAATTCAACAGGAATTGGTATAGCTCTTCAATCCGTAGTGATCTGAAGGTGTCAGAGTTGATGATTGCATAGCGGTGATAGGCACCAAACTTGGCTTTAAAAGTGATATCCATGGTGATGGTGATTACCTGGTTAGTGATTACAAAGAAGTAAAAGAACTCATTTCGAAGGCCAAGGCGATATATATACTCTTCTGTGCTATTGAGAAGATTTTCTGTTGAGCTAATAATGTAAGATAGGGCGTGCAGATATAAAGCTTCCACCGAGAGGTTCTTGCTCTTAGAGCAGCTTAATAGAATGAAAACCATAACTAAAAGCTTCCTTAGTGACCCACTCTTCAGTTTGTGTAGCAACAACGTTGTAAAGCGGCGTGATGGACTCCTGCTTAGGACTTAGAGGTCTACGCCCGATATAGATCTGGGCCCAGGAACAGAGGTCAAGGCTCGATACAGGAGACAAAATCCTTGAAGTCAGGCTATAACTCCCAGAGTCTTTGAATACAACTGCAATTAACACACAGACCACCTCTAGATCTTGCACTTAGGAGCAAAGAATCTTTGGCCGCGCCGCTATGATTTCTGCAATTCCGAACCCTCGGATTACTTTTGTACACACAAAAAATTTATTCGATTTGACGCCTTGATAGCGATGACTAGTGATACAAAGTCACATTAGAACCCAAAGATGGAAGTGTGAGTAGCTTTGGACTATGCCATACACACTATGAGCCAATAAACTAACAATTTGCCAAAAGTGTGGAGCAAGGAGACACTGATTTCATCAAGAGAGACACGGATAAGACCGTGAGTCTAACGCTCGATGAAGTGAATGATAACCCAGATGAACTCATAGAGATGAGAGGTGAGGGGAGATACTTCGGTGTGTCGGATGTTCCTAGTGGTCCTGTGTGTCAGAACTGTCATCAGAGAGGTCACAAGAAAGCACAGTGTAAGACTGTGGTGTGTATTGCCTGTGGGATGGTTGATGATCATTATTCACAACAGTGTCCGAAATCCATCGTGTGTTCCAACTGTGGTGAGAAGGGCCATTTCAAGAACCAGTGTACACAGAGACAAAGAAGGATATACTGTCAGACGTGTGGGTCTACTAGACATGGGAATGATAGATGCCCGAGTATATGGAGATCATACCTAACGAAGAATGACGATAAGAAGATGGGGCTACCTAGCAACATGTACTGTTACAACTGTGCAGAGAAGGGTCACTATGGTGACGAGTGTCCAGATCAGAGAAGTTCGAGAGTGCCAAACATTGATGGTTCTGCATTTTCAGGTCATAACTTGCCTAAGCAACTAAGAGATAGATATTTCAACTTGCATCAAAAGAGGAAAAGAGAAGACGATGATTATCGTGATCAAGACTTTAGAAGTCATTCACCTGCATATGAACAAAGAAATTCACCTGGCCCGGCTCCTAAGAAGAAAGGTCTATTTGACAGACTGAAAGGTACTTTCAAGTCCAATAAGAATGATGATTATGATGACGGTCCATCCAGAAAGAAGAGTAAGAAGGATAAGAAGAAAGAGAAAGATATACGGAAGTCTCAAAGCATGCCAGCACTGGCCAGATCAGGGACGTTACCTCCTCGTGGTCCAGCCTCGTATGATTACCCAAGAAATCCAAACTACAATCCAAACTATGACTCTGGTTACGGTTCCGGCTCTAATTACAACAACGGAGGCAACGGAGACTCATACAACAACCATGGTGGGTATGCACGCTCAGGGTACATAGAGCCTCCAAGACCGAACAGATCCGGGAACTTTGGCGGGAATGGGAGAAACAACAAGAGAGGCAAGCGTTACTGATGGAGCATTAATACATAAAATCTGCATGTTAATAGTGGTTTCTGTAGTGTGATATCTGGGAACTTTCTCAGAGGACTTGAGAATACCTCTTTGAGAAGAGAGAAATCACTTTGAGCAACACTGAAAGTTTATAGTTTACGATTTTCCAACATCATCACCGGTTAAACAACAAAAAGTATAATCATTACGCGATTTTTACCGATCGAAGTCACTTTGAAAAAAAATTACCAGAAATTGCAACAACTGTGTCAAAACCTTGCAAAACACACTTCATACGTCCTATTGAACGATGCTAAGACACGCTTTGAAGAGATCTGCCGGCCAACTGAGCCGTCAGCTGCTGAATAGAGCCCCTGCTGCCTCAAAACCGCTTCTTTTAGGCGTTTCAAGGGCATCTTACTCCACAAAAGCTGTCCCATTAACAGCTGAATCTTATCCAAACGTCAAACGTGATGAAAGATACGCACAACTGGAGGCCAAGGACTTGGAGTTCTTCCAAAGCGTCCTTCCAGAGAACGGTCTGATCCAAAACGAAGACGATCTATTGTTCTACAACGAGGACTACATGAGAAAATACAAAGGTCAATCCAAGTTGACATTGAAGCCAAAGACCACTGAACAAGTCGCTGAGATCTTGAAGTATGCTAATGAAAGAAAACTGGCCATCGTGCCTCAGGGTGGTAACACTGGTCTTGTTGGTGGTTCTGTGCCAGTCTTTGACGAAATAGTCTTGAACTTGTCCAATTTGAACCAGATTAGATCCTTTGATGAAACTTCAGGTATTTTGAAAGCCGACACTGGTGTCGTTTTAGAAGTCGCTGATCAATTCCTAGGTGAAAAGGGCTACATTTTCCCATTGGATCTAGGTGCCAAGGGCTCCTGTCACATCGGTGGTACCGTTGCTACTAATGCCGGTGGGTTAAGGTTGTTACGTTATGGTTCATTACACGGTTCAGTGCTAGGTCTTGAAGTTGTCTTGCCAAACGGGAAAATCGTTTCATCAATTGATGCCTTGAGAAAGGATAACACCGGTTATGATTTGAAACAATTGTTCATTGGTAGTGAAGGTACTCTAGGTGTCATCACTGGTCTTTCTATCTTATGTCCACCAAGACCAAAGACTTTCAACGTTGCCTTCTTGGGTTTACCAGATTATGAATCTGTTAAGAAGACTTTTGTGCAAGCCAAGAGTGAACTAGGTGAGATCTTGTCAGCTTTTGAACTGATGGATTCCAATTCTCAAAAATTGACCAAGGATCATTTGAAACAAACACATCCATTAGAAGATGAACATCCATTCTACGTCTTGATTGAAACTTCAGGTTCCAACGGTACCCATGACCAAGAAAAATTAGAAGCCTTCTTAGAAAATGCCTTTGAAAATGAAACCATCGCTGATGGTGTCATTGCCCAAGATGAAACCCAATTGAAGGCTCTATGGAACTGGAGAGAACAAATCCCAGAAGCTTCTCAAATCAACGGTGGTGTCTACAAATACGACGTTTCCTTACCTTTGGACCACCTATACGAACTGACGAATGCTGCTAGAGACAGACTGAACGAGCACGGGTTGATTGGTGAAACTGATGAGTTCCCAGTGATCGATGCCGTTGGGTATGGTCATGTCGGTGATGGTAACTTGCATTTGAACGTTGCCGTTAGAAGATACACTAAGGACGTTGAAAAAGTGCTGGAGCCATTTGTGTACGAATGGGTCTCATCCAAGAAGGGTTCCATCTCCGCTGAGCACGGTCTAGGTTTCCAAAAGAAAAACTACATCGGTTATTCAAAGAGTGATATTGAGATTGAGCTGTTTAAACAGTTGAAGAGCATCTACGATCCAAACGCCATCTTGAACCCATACAAGTACATCTAGACTTGCATGATTTAGAACTTCCTGTGAATATATTCGTTATTTAATCTAACCATATGCTGTAGATTGTTCTAGAACCTCCCAGATCATTTCGATCTCTTTCTCACATTTGGTTTCTGTCTGAGTCCAATTCGGTGATGATTGAAAATTGAAAAATTGTGTTATTTTTCTACACTATACAAAACCACCAAAACCAACACCAAAAGCCACAATGTCCACTTTGTCAGAGGCCGAGAAGCGTAAGATCCTCAGGGAGAGAAGAATGAATAAGATCAAGAAGTCAGGCGACGAGAGATTGAACAAGATCACCGGCGGGAACCACACAAAGTTCAAAGGCGAGTCTGAGACATCGACACCTGAGCCAGAAACAGAACCAGTGAGTGTCCCAGCTCCAAGGGCCACCGGTGCCTCCACGGCACAGTCCAACAGAAGCAAGCGAATCAGCCAGACTTTCGACAAGATCATCGATGATACTCAGGATCCGGAAATGGAGGACATTGCAAACCATGAACCAACCATCAACGAATCCGAAGCTCAAGAGTTCCAAAGAGCGCTACAACAACTACTGAAATCCGACCAACATCAACATTCCAACCCAACTGAGTCCAACCCACAATTCGACCTGTTCAACCAGCTTCTGTCAGGTGCCGGTGCCGGTGCTGACGGCGCCTCAGGTTTACCAAACTTTGACCTGAGCCAATTCAGCGCACCTCCACAATCAGCCGAGCAACACACGCAAGCTCAAGAGGTTCTAGAGTACAAAAGAGCCGTGAATGACAAGTACAAGGCCAAGTTCCTATTGGTAAAATTCTTGACCTTCTTCATCATCACTCTATACTTCATCTTCACCTCCACTGACGAATCCAGTTATCAATCGTCCATTGCACCAATTGCTAGATACAACCAGGACAACTTACGCCTGTTCAAATACTTCACCGCTTTGGAAACGATCTTCACTTCGGTGTATTACTTCCACTTGAGTTCCCAGAAGGACTCTGAGTACAATTACCAATACAGTTGGTTATTGAAGTATTTGGGATACATCCCAGACGCGTTTGTCGGTGCTGTGTGGAAAGGTAGAGTCAGATTAGTGGTTAAATACCTGGAGTTATTGAACTTCACATTGTTTGATTTGGCAGTGATCATTGTGACTTTTGGCCTGTATGCCCTGTTGACACATGCCTGATCAGTCCTGTATAAGCCGTACAAAAGATGTTGTTTGTGTTTTATGTATTGTAATAAATAAGAAATAAATAACGACCTAGGAGGTCTTAATAAATAATAAATAGAGGATAGAGGGCTCTATGCTGAAGCCAACTCAGCTTGGAACTTCTCCTTAGCGTATCTCAACCCACAATAACCACAAGTACCAATTTTCTTCACCTCGGAGTCCAAATTGATAAAGACCCTAGGATGGCCCTGCCCACCCTGTTTATTGCCCTGACACACGGCAATACGGTCATTGACAAACTTGATAGGCTCAGCTGCGATCAGGTCGATGGCCGCATAAGGCTGTGGTTGCTGGGAAAGATCCTTCTGGACGAATCGTGGATGTTTAAGGATCTCAGTCTTGGAGTTTTGCGAAGGTGTCCATTTTTCGACACGGTTTGGGGATTGTTGCGATTGGAACAAGGAAGAGGTTGGCGTGATGTATGTTTTGAGCTTGGACAGGGTGCTCTGACTGCGGATCTGTCTCAGCATGTTCACAGGTGCTTGTTTTGTTAGCGGTTTCTATTGTGGAGAAAGCTTCTCCTGAATTTTCATTTTGGCGATGTTCAAAATTCGCGAAATTGTTATAGATACCTAGAAGCTGGTACTTACTAGAGGAATCAGGCAAGCTACAATTTATTCGTATTATATTTTTGTTCATTAAAGCATCATTAGCAATGATCTATTCACAACTTATTTGGAAGCAACGTATTGTAATAAATCAACAACTCTGGTGGAGTAACCGAATTCGTTATCGTACCAAGAGATCAACTTGACGAATTTTGGAGATAACCAGATACCGGCAGAGGCATCAAAGATGGAGGATCTGGAGTCGGTTAGGAAATCGGTGGAGACGACAGCGTCTTCAGTGTAACCTAACACACCCTTCAATGGACCTTCGGCAGCGGACTTGATAGCGTCCTTGATTTCGTCGTAGGTGGCATCCTTGACCAATTTGACAGTCAAATCGACAACGGAGACATCAGTGGTTGGGACTCTTAGAGACAAACCGGTCAACTTACCGTTCAATTCTGGGATGACCTTACCGACAGCTTTGGCAGCACCGGTGGAGGATGGGATGATGTTACCGGAAGCGGTTCTACCACCTCTCCAGTCCTTGTGGGATGGACCGTCAACGGTCTTTTGGGTGGCGGTGATGGAGTGGACAGTGGTCATCAAACCTTCTTCGATACCGAACTTGTCGTTGATAACCTTGGCTAATGGAGCCAAACAGTTGGTGGTACAAGAAGCGTTGGAGACAATGTTTTCACCAGCGTACTTGTCTTCGTTGACACCAATGACAAACATTGGAGCGTCCTTGGATGGGGCGGTGATGATGACCTTTTTGGCACCAGCGTCAATGTGTTTTTGGGCACCTTCTAGAGTGGTGAAGACACCAGTGGAGTCGATGACGTATTCAACGTTTTCCTTACCCCATGGGATGTTGGCTGGGTCTCTTTCTTGGAACACCTTGATGGCCTTACCGTCAATGACCAAGTTGTCACCTTCAGAGGTAACTTCACCGGCGTACTTACCGTGGGTGGAGTCGTACTTGAACATGTAGGCGGCGTATTCTGGGGCAATGAAAGGATCGTTGATGGCGACAATGTTGATTTCTGGTCTGGAGGCAGCGACTCTTAGGACTAGACGACCAATACGACCGAAACCGTTAATACCAATGTTGATAGCCATGTTGTAATGTGATGTGTGTGTTGTTGTTGTTTCAAAGAATGAATTCTTGAGGAAAAGGGGCAAGGCTGTGGAATAAGTGGAAGATGGAATTTACAGCGTATTTATAATTTTGGCGCCTACAGGTCACTGAGGGAAAATTTTTTTTGTCAACAGGTGGTGCAGTTGATCATGAGCTGGTGGAAGAGCGCCGGTAGCGGGGCACATCGGCCAATTGTGGCAAAAATTAGTATTTGGAGGTGCTGTTTTTATTGGATATTCAGACTCAGCGGGAGCCTTAGCGTGTAATTGAGCTGTTTCCAGGCGGAAACCTCCCCCAGAGCCCTTGCAATCGGCCCTTTCCCAGTTCACCAACGTCAACTTTTGTGCCATCTGCTGACGAGCAACAAAACGATGATGCGTGCCCGTGGCGAAATGGCAGAGCCCAGAACAGGTGATAAAGATACGAAAAAGAAACGAGCGGCTCTAGCCAAAGTGGTGCAAAACCAGAGAACAAAAGACCCAATTGGGCTCTGGGGCCAGGGGCAGCAGCCAGAGAAGAGCCTGGAAGAGAAGTGGCGAGTGGATGATCCTGAGTCCTGCTGAGTCCACGTCGCTAACTCCGGCTCTGGGACCTCAATTGGCCCTGAGATAGTTAACCCTCACTCTTAGTCATCGCGAACAGTCCAAATTCCAGGGGCCACACACTCCTCCTGGATTCTGGATTCCTTCTGCCCTTGTCTGCCCAGCTGGGTGGCCTCCCAGTCCACAGGCCACAGTGGTCTGCCCACAGGCGGGGCACCCGTAGTCCCACGCCAACCGCAATGGCCTGAGTGCGCCTAAAACCCGCACCACATCATACATGTGCCCTTCTGGAATCTCTTGAGGTTTTTCCGGTATCGGCTCGTAGGCAGACGCTTCCAGAAGAATCTCCCATTATTTCTCGGGTCAATTACACACGTTAGCGACAGGAGGTTTTTCCGGGCAGAACAATTTTTGGGTTTTCACAGGCGGAAGCTGGACGGAGGTTCACTTCCGCCAACCCCGAAGCTAGGAGGGGAGTGGGTTCTGGGTGTAGCCGCTGTTGGAAGTGGGCCGGGGCTCTAGAGGCTGGAAGGAAGCTCTGGAAGGGGACCCTGAACTCTAAAGACACCCGGGAAGGAGGCCGTAAGGAACTTGGGTGGACTGTCCCGGAGTCCACAGGGAGCTTTCTAGAAGAGACCACGGCTTGTTCATCGTACTACAACATGGATCCAATAAATACTCGTCATAAATTAATCTCTAGGCTCCAGATAAATAGAATTGTGTCGACTGATCTGGATTGAGTTTCTTGGTGTATTGAAACTCTGTCTTGAATTAATAGGTGTCAATTGATTAGGTGAATTGAACCCAGATTGGGAATTCTGTCTCATTGGTGAATTTAAAGATGATCTTGAATCCAAAGTGTTGATGGTTTGAATACTTGAAGCACTGTTCAATCTGAATCTCTTCATCAGATTATTGACATCCACTATTGGTTTATCAGCAATGGTCTTCTTGATCTTGAACAATATAATGAATGTACCGTTCCAAATTGCAGTTTGTAAGATACTTTGATCAAATTCAAAGAATTGTACTTTTTCAACATCTTTACCAGTACCATTAGATGACTTCCAATTAAACCCCCAATTAGTGGCAATCTCTTTCACAGAAATGCTGGAATTTCTCTTATTGAACCAATTGTTTTGATTGTTCTCCTTGATAGAGTTTTGATTCTCATAAAAGATATTCCCCCAAAGGATACTTTCATACCAACCTAATGATATACCAGACCATGTAAATTTCAAATTCTCAAAAGTTGTACTTGGTAAGTATTCAGATGATGCATACTTCCCTAATCTCTTACTGAAATCCTTGATGTTTTCAATCTTGATCAATGTTTCAATGGTTTCAGATCTTGTTTGTTGTGAGAAATTTGGAATGGCTTCTTTAACAAATTTAACAGCTTTCAAAATCACCAACAACGATCTATAACCGGCCCAGACTCTTGCAAAGGGAACATCAACAGGTAATTTGGATTTGGCTTTGCTAGACATCCCAATTGGTCTCTTTGGTCTCAAACTTTTTTCAAATTCAGAACTTAGAGTTTCATCATCCAAATTCGAATCATCATCTTCATCATCTGGATAATTAGATTCAGAATCATTAGCTGGAGTCATCACCCCACTTTGAGGTTGACTGAATTGTTGCACTGGTGTCATTGGCGTGCTGACCACTGATTGTCTTCTAGAAACTTTTTCTTCTGGTTCTTCTTGGATATTGGACAGTTCATGTTCACTTTCAGAATTCTGAACAACATTCAACAAAGTAGTCAACACCTTTTCATGTTTAGTTAAAACAAACAACAAAGTTCTTGATTCCTTGTGATAACGGCAGATGGAATGGACAATAGCCTTAATGATCAAAGCCAATTGGTCAGATTTCAAATGATCATGTAACTGAGTTGATGTACTGAATCTATTAATGACGTTGACCAGTGATAAACTTGCATGGTATGACAACACAACTTTAGCCTTTGGATCTGAACTCTTTAATGGAACCAGATTGTACAAGTACTCAAACAAACTAGGTGTGGTGATGTTATCAAACTCATCCTGGACAATGATGTTGGAAATTGTGACAATCATGAAATCTCTGTAGGTCAAATTGTTTGGGGTGGAGACATTAGGCAATCTGAACGAAGCTGGGATCTTGGTGGTGTAATAAGCGACACTGAATGGTGATAACAATCTGTTTTGGACAATTGGATCAGAGGTCAAGTATAGAAAGAAATAACACATTGTTCTTACCAAATTATTCTTCCAAAGATCATGGTCTTTATAGTTCTTGATGTAGTATAACAAAGTGATCATCAATTCTGGGGCCTTCTTCAAATAGACAAACGTTCTGAAATTCTTATTACATTGGATCAATTCCCAAAGAATGATCAACACTTCTGGGGTCCATGATGATAGAGCAGGCAATGATGAACTATTGGCACTAGATGGATGTGAACCCGATGAGGAAGATGAAGATGATAGATTCACCTTCAACATGTTGAATGTACTGGATTCATTTTCAATGGCTTGGTCTATAGGTTTCGTTAACAATGACATCAATGATTGATAGATGAAATTCAATTCATTCTCCTTGTGCAACCTACCCAAATATGATCTCACTAGATTATGTGGAATCTCATCACGAGGTATTATGTCAAGTTGATGGAGGAATTGGGAATTCTTGATTGGGATAGGGTATACCAACATGATAGATAACAACTGTAATGAATATGTGATGTATTGTTTTCTCAAATTGATAAACTTCTGTGCAGAGTAATGACCATGCTCGTCTTTGTAATTAGCACCGTTTTGTTCAGGGTCAGAATTGCAAGCACGACACACATTGTTCAACAATGAGCAGATAAATGTTAAGAATTTCAATCTTGGGATAGTGGAGACCAGCACCGTTAGGAATCTTGAACCATCATTGACAATGGTCTTTGGAGTTGAATATAAACCTTGAGACGACAATGTGATTAATAGTCGTATGATTTCAAGTCTATTGGAGTCTAGTTCTGGATTTGGATTAGCATATTTCCCATTCAACCCAATACCAACTTCCCAAATCTTGAAATCAGCACCATGGACACCATTTTTCTCTAATGTGAACCCTCTTGTGAATAACAAGTCCACCAACGTATGTATCAATTGATGACCCAATGTCTGTGAGGCTTGCTGGGCACCTATCTGCACTTCAGTGGAGCTGGGGCTCTTCAAGAGCTGTTGGTTGATGTTGACTTTCAAGCTTGATGAACTCAACGATGTGTCATTCGTGGATGAGAAGCTCCCCACAGTGGCGCCATTCGATACGGCGGTTTCTAAATCACTGTGTGAAACACCAATGTTGTTGAATGTCAAGTTCCAGAAGATGTTCTCAGCATCCTTGTGTAAATCAGTCTTCTCAAATAGGAATGGTAGGACCTTTGTAAGCGTTCTGACACAATTCAACAATTTCTTAACACTGGCTTCCTTCTCATCCGGGAACCTTGATGAATTCCCAATCTCAATGATCTTGATTGTGAGTATCCTCACCAGGTTGAGGAAATTGACCTTGTTGGAGTCTCTGATGTTCTTCAAGTCGTTGAACGTGAGCAGGTTGTAGATGTCCTCAGCGGTCTCTGGTTCTTCCCAGAACATCTTCCAATAAGGGTCCTGGGTAGGGATGTACCCCGTGTCGTCGATGTCACTGTCATCATCGTCGGAGAAGGTACCGGCTAGCTTGTAGACCTTGTTCTTGAACAGGAGTTTGGACTCAGCAGCACCCATTTTGCAGTCAAGGCCGTTTTGCAGTGAGTATTAGTGAGTGGAGATTACGGACTTGGAGGGAAACGTGGGCTCTGGGGAATTGGCAGTGGAATTAGAAGGCTCTGTGTGTGCTGGAGTTGTGGAGGCAGCGGATAGGGCGTGGCAAGAGGGTGAAGTGAGTGTTTGTGGCAAAAGTAGCGGCTGTTATCACTTTTTTTATGAATCCTTTTTTCGATAAGGTTTTTTTTCGAGAACAAAGCACAAAGGAGTCTTGATATAGCCGTGATACGTGGCAAAGAGAGGAAGCCTGTACGCTGGAGCGAGCAGCTTGTGTGCTCTTCTCCAGGCTGTCATTAACTATTTAAAAGATTCCCTGTCACTTGTTTCTAGTGGAAAACTCTGCAGAAACTACGATTCTCCCACACTACGTTTGACACAAAAAACAACTAAAATCTCTTAAAAAGGTATAAAAAAGTAGTGACGACACTGTGTGCCACTATGCTAACAAGTTTGATGGAAACCAAAAGACAGAAGAAATAAAAATGTAGTCTAAAACCAAGTAATAACGTTTGAGTGCGGTAAAAGGCGGGAAGCAACATGATGAATCATGGATCATCTATAGTCACTGCCTCTGTGGCAAAATGAAGGAGAAAAAAGCAGTTTCAACTGACAGTGCAGCAACTACCAGTCGTTGTCGACAGCTTCGAATCTTCTCTTGCTCAAGGCGTCCTTCTGGTAGAACAGGTTGTCTTCGATGGTGTTCAATCTGGAGTCCAAGTTGGATTCCCACTCTTCCAAGTTAGAGCCGAAGGTGGACATGGTGGAGGAGGAGTTTGACAATAAAGGAGGCACAACAACGTTGGAAGGCAAGGCGACTCTCTTCAGGGTGCTGGAGTATCTCTTCTCGTACTCGTTGGTCTCGCTGATCTGTCTTTCCATTTCTTGTCTGGCGTGGACTTGAGCCAATAGATTGTCTGGAGTTTGGTACCCGTCAGCAACGGACTTTCTGACTCTCATCCCGATGGTTTGCAATTGGTGCTGGAAGGCGTACTCTTCCTGTTGTTGGGAGATCCCGGCTTGCAGTTGTCTCTTGACGGCGGACATTTCTTGTTTGTGTGTGTTTAGCTGTGCTCGGTGGCGTTGGAAGGGAGGAAAAAGGGAGACTTTTCCACTTTTTATGCAATTTTTTTCTGGTTTCTATTTTTTACTTTCCTAACCGGGAAACATTCAGTCACGTGCAACCGTTACTACAGTTATCTGCGTCGACCTGCATATAAATTGAGATTTGGGCATAACATGGGCAGACAGCATAACTGCGGGAGTTTGGCGCAGTGGAAAGGGGCATAAACGAGGTGAACGGTGCGAGATAGGGGAAATTGGTGTAGGGCAATGGCAGGTAAGTATGTGTTTTGCCTTGGAGTCGGGTTCACAGCGATGTTACACTCTGTGTTGTTGCATAGATCCCCAGCTTTTGTGATGGTCATCACTGCACACTAACACCGAGGATCTGCTTTGCATCAACATCTCTTCTGACTCAGATCCGCCACCAAAACATAAGCTCGGGACTCGGAACTTGGAGGCTGTACTACAACGGCCCTAATGCCAAAGTACTTTTTGTAAACAAGACTGAAGAATCCTATCAAATAGGATCACCATTTATTGTCTCCAAGTCTGGAGCATTTGGCAAATCAACCTCTGCATGTGGATTGGACGTGTTATACAAAAGACGCGTGAGGTTTGGCATTTTCCACTTCAACTGTGTTTGCGTGAGGCAGTCAGCATCAAACAATTTCCCCTCAATGTTCAACACTTGCAAAAAATCAAAATTAGCAGTGCTGTCAAATGATCTAACGCTTATTCCTGGCTGAGGCTGGATTCTTAAGCCGATGACAGTAGGATACCAGATCGGTATGTTCTCTAAGGACTTTATGAAGGATTTGGAAGCATGTGAAAACAGAGACGATTTCTCTGTCTGTCTGATCATCAGCGAGATCAAGTTAGGGAGCTTCATTCTTGGGAGAGTTGAACAATTCAATTGATCCATTATGGTAAGAATCTGAACAGTTGGTAATCTGACACTCTCTAAGACTTTGTAATCATCAGGTTTCAAGATTTCAAAAGTCAATTCTGTTAGATGGGATGTGAAAGCAGGGAGCTTGAGCACATGGGACATATTGAACAAGTGTAAACCCTGATATGGAAGCTTTGCAAGGGTATGTGGGATTTCAATGTCTCGATGAGGACCCATTAGACCTAAACCAAGAGTCTTCAAATTTGAAAATGAAATGTTTTCAACTGTCACTTTCTTGGTATCGTCTGGGAAGACCAAAAGAATACTTTTCAACTGATCTCCTCTGACATTGATAAGTTTCGGAGTCTTCTTTGTGTTTGTAGTAGTCTCCACTTTTATATCAGTAGCAGTTTCAAAAACGACATTTTTGATTAAGCCAATGTCCTGGAAATTGGCAAGCTTTAATTTTTTGAAGTTGATACCTTGTAACTCGTATGAGTACGGTTCAGCACCTGCTCTTCCAACTGACTCCGAATCATTATCAATTTCAATTCTGACAACATTTTCACTGGCACCGGGCAGGATGTTCTTGACTGTGGAAGGTGCAAGGTTCTTCAAGCGCATTAAAGATTCTGGACCACTCAGAGGTGCCAACTTCCCTATAGTCTCCACAGTGTTAAGATCCAATTTTTCCAGATTGCAGTATCGTAACTTCTCTAAATTAAGGGGATTGTGCTGAACCCTGACTAATCCAGATGAAAAGCTCCTGGTGGTTCTGGGACAGAATTATCACGTACGGCAAGTATGAGTTTGGCATCGAAGGCCTCAGGCAGCAATTTCGTGATCAATGTAGAATTTGGAAGCTCAACGAGATGGTAAAAAAAATCAAATTTGCTATAGTCCAACGGAACTGGCCACTTAAACTTTGGAAACTCATCGAAGTTGAAGATTTCAAGTGGCTCATCATCAAAGTGGACGATTGTGAAGTGGTTGGCAAAACGGGATCTGAAAGTGGCATTGTTCAGCGCAGTGGCAAGCTGTTCAGAGGTTAGATCCTTGGTAAGCTTGAAAAGCTCTTCTGGAGGGAGTTCTGACATGTGTTAAGGGGTAGTGATGAGACGTAAATGCAAGATTTGAACTTTCAGATTTCAGCCAGCACTAGATTTGAAAACATACAATTTCGCGGCAGGAGGTACTTGACGGAACGGCGGCCAGCTGCATTATAGTCCTACAGCGAGTGTAGTTCACCAGCAGCGCCTTGTTTGGCTCTACATAATTTCAACAGATTAGAATTGCTGAGTTTTTGACTCATCTTTCACTTTCACCAAGTGAAGTGTTTCCAAGTTTGGGAACGACAAATTTTCAACAATGATCTTCTTTGTATTCTCTGAGAAGACAAGGCCCAGCTTTTTCAGTTTGTCACCACGGATATTGATCAATTTGGAAGTCTTGTCCGGGTGCTTCGAAGTTCTTATCAGTACATCACCATCGATGTGAAACACAACATTTTTCATCAGGCCAACCCCACGGAAGTGACCTTTCTTGAGTTTCTTGAAGGTTATGCCCTGGAACTCGTAGTAATAAGACTCATCATGTTTTTCCACTGGGGATGAATCAACTAATTCAAATTCAAGCGTCGTAACGTTCTCAAAGGCTGTAGCGGTGATACTCTTGATTGTCGAAGAAGGAGGATCTTTGAAATACATGGTGTCTGGACCACTCAAAGGAGCCAACTTACCTTTAGTCTTCCCAGCCACGATCTTCAGATCTCTCAAGTGACAGAATTGTAACCTCTGGAAATCGATTGCATCAGGGAGGTTGTACTCCAGGAATGTAGGGATGTTCGACTTGTCCATAACACCGAAATCAGACTTAGGGAAGCTCAGGATTTGCACATAGGATCCCAAACCAAGAAGGGATGTCAAATCGGTCTGAGGGCTAGGGAGAGGGATTGAAACATCACGAACAGCGATAACCGCATAGTGTTGAATCACTTTAGGAGTGAGCTTTTCCATGTATGTTGCATCTGGGAGCTCAACAAGAAGATAAGTGTGATCTGAATTATCCACAGGCCATCTGACAACAGGGAGTGAAACAGGAGAGTGGTTTGTCATCCATTCTGACAATGACGAAGTTGTTAGCGAATCGGGCTCTGAAGTCAGGATCATTCAGTGCAGTGGCCACCTGCTCAGTCGTAAGATCCTTGATGAGCTTGAACATCTCAGCCTTGGATATATCTGGCATCTTTGTGGCGAATTGACTCTCACAACAGGTCTCCTGAAAGCTGGATCTGAAACTTTCCATTGTTTCAAAGATCTCCCTATATTGGCTGCATTGTGCTTACATAATCAGATCTCAGGGAGCATAAAACATATTCGCGGAGGTTTCGCGGGCAGCTTTCGGCGGGGTGTCGAACGGATTCGCGGAAATTCGCTTTCTTTATCACTTAAAGATCACCAAAGCGCGAAAGTGTCGCTATGTGATGGTGATAGCGAAAGGCAGCGTCCATGGCAAAAACGTCTATAAAAGGCCGCAATTCCTGTTTTTCAGGCTTCTGAGACCGACCACTGACAACACGTCACTGCTGCTCACGCTGAAACAACAAACACACAACAAAAACACGCCGAAATGACACACATCTCCTCTGCCCAAGCCAAACATCTAGAAGAAGAGTACTCAGCTCATAACTACCACCCTTTGCCAGTCGTCTTCCACAAGGCCTCCGGTGCTCATGTCTGGGACCCTGAAGGCAAAGAGTACTTGGACTTCCTATCGGCCTACTCTGCTGTTAACCAGGGCCATTGCCATCCAAAAATCATCGGTGCCCTGATTGAGCAAGCCCAAACCTTGACATTGTCCTCCAGAGCCTTCTCCTCCGATGTCTTTGGTGAATACGCCAAATTCGTCACTGAGTTCTTCAACTATGAGATGGTGCTGCCAATGAACACCGGTGCTGAAGCTGTCGAAACCGCTTTGAAACTAGCCAGAAGATGGGGTTATGTTAAGAAGGGCATCCCATCTGATGAGGCCATCATCCTTGCTGCCGAGAACAACTTCCACGGTAGAACCCTAGGTGTGATCTCCATGTCCACTGATCCAGATGCCACTGTCAAATTTGGTCCATTCTTGAAGAACGTTGGTCCAACTATCCCAGGTACTTCTAAACAAATCAGATATGGTGTCATTGAAGACATTGAAGAAGCCTTAAACAATGCCGGTGATAAAGTTGCTGCTATCCTACTGGAACCAATCCAAGGTGAAGCCGGTATTGTGGTTCCACCAGCCGACTACCTACCACAAGTTCAAGCTCTATGTAAGAAACACAATGTGCTATTGATCTGTGATGAAATCCAAACAGGTGTCGCTAGAACTGGTAAGTTATTATGCTATGAACACTCAGAAGGTGTCAGACCAGACATTGTGCTATTAGGTAAAGCCATCTCCGGTGGTGTTTACCCAGTTTCAGCTGTTCTATCGTCCAAAGATATCATGTTGACCTTGGAGGCTGGTTCTCATGGTTCAACCTACGGTGGTAACCCATTGGCCGCTAAAGTTGCCATTGCCGCTTTACAAGTTGTCAAAGATGAAAACCTAGTGCAAAGATCTCAAGAATTAGGTGATTTCCTAAAGGAGAAACTACTTGAACTACAAGCCAAATCAAATGGTATTATCTCCGAAGTTAGAGGTAAAGGTCTACTATCAGCCATCGTCATTGACTCTTCAAAGGCCAATGGTAGATCAGCTTGGGACTTGTGCCTGCTAATGATTAACCACGGTGTCTTGGCCAAACCTACTCATGACCACATCATTAGATTGGCTCCACCTCTAGTCATCTCAAAGGAAGATCTACAAAAGGGTGTCGATGCTATTGAGAAGTCATTGGCTGAACTACCAACTGCTGAACAAAGCGGTCACTAAATTGAAGCTTACATTCTACTGTAACGATCTTGTAATACAATGATATTAAAAGCTTTGCCTGTTGATCTGTATTCTCGGATATAGGATAGTAAATCCGGTGTAGATACCCAGCTACAACCCGAGCTAACTATACTAGTGCTAGCTGCAGGGCGGCTTCAAAAACAAATTGGCCCATTAAATAGTATGCTAAATCACCATTGAGTGTCGTAGTCACTGATTAATCTTTTCAGCATGTCAAAATAGAAGGGATAAAGTCGGAAAAACTTTGGTAATTTTGGGATTAGTGGCGAACCACAGTGCTGACACGATGAATTTTGGCTTGAGGATGTTTCTTTATGAATTTTCTGTGAAGGATGTAATCGTCCTTGTAGTATATGAGGGGATATTGCAATTTGGAGACACACGTGTGAATCATTGGAGAGTATTTTGTCCAACCGCTCACCGAAATTTGGCCTCTTGTAATCACCTATTGGGATACGTCTTTTTATGTCTCCATAAAGTGACATGATAAGCGGGTCCTTTCTCTTTAGAGTGAAAAAGTGTAGGACATATACCTTAACAGAGTTGAATGATATTGTATTTTTCTTCAATAGGGATTTCAAATGTCTGGAGACGTGATAGGATCCCCCGCCAAGCAAGAGCCTAGAACCAAGTGCAAAACACATATAAACACTCTTTGGTAACCTGGAAAAATTTCCTCTAGACAATATACGGGAGTGACCCCCATTATTTGGCATCAAACGTGCTAAAAAATCAGAAAGACTATACACGGGAAATGTTCTCTCTGTCTGTAGCTTTTCGGACTGTTCCGGCGTGGTAAGATAGAAGTTAGGATCAAAGCAAATGATGTTCATTGACGCTGGTGGACCATACCAATAATGTTCTCTTTGCTCAATTTCAATTGGGTCAAACACACCATGGTCAAGTGTTAGTATGAAGAAGGATTTTGTAGCTCTCTTCAACTTCGATACAGTCTTTGAATCTAAGATCTGATACTGAACAAAGGGGGAAACATAAAGCCAAATTGAGATTGTCCGGTCAATAATGTACCCTAGACGTTTTTCTCTGGGTTGAATGACTCTTCAAGTTTTGAGATGATGATCTCGCATACCTCAAGTGGAAAGCGGAGATGGATTGAATATCTAATAATAAGATTGGAACAGCTAGACGTACTCGACGTTATAGTGGAGGACATTCTATCTCATGATTCCGATATAGTGAACACGACTTCTGAAACCAATGTGCCTGAGAACAAAGCAAAAGAAGATTAACTTGCAAATGAAACACCTGACAAATGAAACACCGAAGAAATGAATTGTGATGTCACGTACTAAATTATGCTTGCACTATCCTACAGAATGACTCCAACTCCAAGAATTGAAAGAAATAACTCAAGGTGGTCTTGTCCAGATGATCGTTATAGTGTTAAATAGTGGAGATGGTTTAGCAACCGTTTACTTGACTACAACAAGATTGTTAGCTAAATAAATCGCCCGTAATTCAAACATTGATACCCAGGCCGTAGCATATTCTACTTAGATAGTAATCATCTCAACCTCTCTAGCTTCAAGATCAATTGCCGACCAGGGATCTTTGGATGTGCCATCGAGATCTTAGAATCGTTTTCATCCAACAGCTTGATATCTTTGCCCATGATGATCTGGATTGGATCAAACTTGGTGAAACCTGTAGCATCGTCATAGCTCAAATCAAAGATCTCAACAATGTCAGCACCAATAGCCACAAGGTAATTGTCTTGCAATGAAACCTTTAGACATTTGAATTTGAATGGAAAGATGAACTTATCAGAGATCAGTTGACCAATTGTGTCAATAACCATCACAAATGAGTCATAGATCAGGTAGAACTGTGGTTTGTTTGGGACTTTGACCATCTTCAAAGGTTTGCAATTGTTGGATTTCAGCTTCTTCTTAATGAGGTCAATCTCTGTCTTTGGTTTCTTCGTGATCTCAATGAACTTAGGAATCGACTGCGATTCGTACAACACCTGGAAGGACAAGATCTCAAAGCCTTTGGAAGTATGAAGGACAAACATACTGTTGAAGATGGAGACATTGTAACAATCAGTACCAAACTGGAACTTCTTGTATAGTTGGAAGTACTGGAATGAGCCAAAATGATCAAAGATTGGGGTGAATACTTTGAAACGTGGACCTAGAGTCTGCAGTGGAGTCTTCATCATGAACAACAACTTGGTACCGTAATAAGAACCAATCTTGAAATAAGCAACGTCTTTCTTGGATAGTCTTTCACCAGGGATATGACCATCAGAGTTCATATCGTAGTAGTTCAGTAGCAAAGACACAATGTTGAAGTAGTAAAGAGCTTTGTCAGAAAGTACGACAAATAGTGATTCCAATTGTTCAATCTGGGTGATCTTGTGTAAATCCAGAACTCTTTTCCAGCCACGAGGATTGTCTGATTCTGTGATGAATAGACCAAAGTTCAAACCCAGTGCATGATATTCTTTACCGTGGAAATGGAATGTGGTGGCACTCAATGCCTCACTGAACATCACTGGTCTTGAAATGCTCATCTCATCAAGTTGTTTCTCTAATGGTTGTTGTTGGAATGCCTTCAAGACAAGATCAATGTTGGAGCCCGGTGTACAGACAGGTAGTTTCTGTGGTTCTTCACCTTCTTCATAGGCAAATTGGTCAGAAAGGATAGTGATCTCAAATTGTTCTTGTTCAGTGGTGATACCTTTCTTGGATTTAACTTGTGTAAAACTCTGGAACCATGAATCTTTATCAGCCTGTGTTTCAGCATAGAACTTGTGAGATATGTTCTGGCCAGTGTATCTGATCTTGAATGGATAAGTTTCGATTTCTGAGTTTGGATCTTGAGTTAAGTCTTTGGTTTCAATTTGTAGGAATTCAATAGGCAGGGGCTTTTCAAGAATCTTTAGCACATTGTTCTCTTTCTCTTCCGTAATTAGTAGGTAATTGTCAAGCAAAATCAAGAGGATATCTGAGTTGGACCATTTGTCTTTCTTAGTAACATACCCCTTCTTGATCAATCTTCTTTTGGAGTCAAACAGTTGCAGATCTGTCTCTAGGACATTACTCTTCCAAACCAATTGTTTAGCCAACACCTTTAAATGACGACTTTGTAAGGCAGAGTCTTGTTTCTCATCAATCTTTCTGTTCAGTTTGTTGATGGCAACCACGGCATCAGACAGCAACTTGAAGTCTTCATCTGTTTCCAACGTTCTCTTGTGGACTGATTGTAGAGCCAAAGATAACAACTGCGTATGGCCGATGAACCCACTGAAGAAGATTCTATTGTGATCCAAAGAAGCTTCCAAGACCTCACGAGTTTGATCAAGTTGGTATAACCATTGTGCAAATCTTGAATCTCTTGACTTTTCAAACTTGATCAATTCTCTAACAGATGCTAACTTCTCAGTGTATTTGATGTATGGAACCGTACAGATCTGGGACCATTTCAAAAAAATTTCACCAACACCAGTGATGAATTGACCCTGTGTGTTCAACTTGTTGATCAATGGCTCTAAGAGGTGCTTTCTGTGTAGTTCAATCAATGGTTTCACGGAGTTGAAGGCGTCGTTGTAGAATTTGGAAATATCAGGTAGCAATTGTGGTTTTGTAGTCTTGAATGATTGACCGTAGATCTTGACTTGGATTTCACCTAGATGAATGATGTTCTGTTGTTGTCTAATCAGTTCGAAGATGTGACTCTGCTTCTTCACTTCGTTGTCATCTAACTCTAGCAAGTCTTGTTCATTGATGTTCCAATAGGAGATCCATTCACCCAGTTTACCCGAAGATGATTCCTTTGGAGGCACAGTTGGGATTGGAGGTTGATAAGTCGTCAATGAACAACGCGATGAGTAACATTGATAATGATCTTCTTGGTTCTCATGTTCTTTGGAATAACAGCCTGACAGTTGTGGTAAGACACCGGAGACTTTGACATTCGTCAACAAATGGATGTAGTCATGTTCATCAATGTAGACACCATTCTGTTTCTCAAACGACTTCAAAATGACATCCACGTTCTTTTCAATGACAAAGGTTCTCAATTTAGGGGCACGGTGAGCTATCAGGGCCTTCAATGACTTTTTGAGTTCTTTGGTAGTAACCAACAAACCTTCAGACCATTCTTCAGTCAGCTTGATAGACCAATCAAACAACTCTGATAGCAAATAGATGTTCTGGCATGAAGCGTAGTGTTTGTTCTTCAGTGAACGTGCGGAGAATGGTAATGTTGGTAGTTCAATACCTTTAGGCACAGGAGGTAATGACTTGTCCACAGAGGCAATGGGCTTTGAAGGTATCACAGGCAGATCAACGGACACAGGCTCAAACGTACTGTTGACATCCAATGGGGTACCAAGGGCAGAGTTCCTATCAATGATCTGATTGTTAGATGTGTGGTAGACAGGCTTTGGCGGTGAATCAGGCAGGTCAATTAAGTTGTTCTCAAAGTCATCAAAGTGTTCGTAATGGTCATCAACAGCTTCTGCATTTAGTACATTCACGGAGTATTCTGATCTCCAACTGGTTCTATGATCGTAATAGTTTCTGTTTGGTGAAAATGATGGAGAAGCCTGAGGTGAGCCATTAGGCCTTAGTCTTGGGCCATACAGACCAGGCCTCGTAGGCGAAGGAGAGCTTCGCAGCACAGAGTTGGATCTTCTTTCGTAAGTAAGTTGTGATGAGCTGTACATGGAGCCAGGTGTGGGGAGAGGGACATCAGGTAATCCAGCGACAGAAGGTGAGTCTTGTGCTGACTGTGGCTGTGGGTAAATGTTGTTGCTGTAGGTGTTCACTGACAATGGATGAGTTCTTTCAGGCGATCTTCTGTATGATGGTGAAGTATAGACATTAGGTTGTGTTGGAGATGAGTATGAGATCGGCTGATTTCTTTGAAGTGTTGGTGTGTGATGCAATTGTTCTTGTGGAGAAGAAGGATAATCAGTTGGATATCCTCTTAATTGATCTGGGGACAGTGAGAAGTTGTAGGATTCATCAAATGTTCGATCTGGACTCGAGTTGAGCTGGCTTTGGAATGGAGTGTTCAAACTGGAGTTTGAGAACTTGTGTGGTAGCTCTCTGGGACCCCGTATTCTCGATTGTGACAATGAGTGCTGCAATGGGACCCTTTCAGGGCTTGATCGGGCGTGGTGAATGAGCGGAGCCTGTGACTGTGCAATGGGCAGTGGATTCTGTCTTGGTGGTATGTGCTGATCTATGATATGCTGTGGAGGACGTGAAGGTAGAGCTGGACCTGGGGCAGGGAATGGTACTCTTCTCTCAAAGAAGGGTGTTGGCGATCCAACTGAACCAGACTGATCGAAGTACTCCTGTCTTTGATTGGGCGTTGTTGCATGGTTCTCGTCTATTGAGTCAGGGGAGAAGAAGGGGCTCGAGGTGGGATATGGAGGAGCACCATTGGAGGGACCTGTGTCATCGAAGTAATGTCTTTGGCTCATGTCGGCTGTAAGATATTGGATCCTTCAAAGACTGGGACAGCGGCAGTAGCTAGGAATTGGTAGCCAAAGAGGTAGCAAATAGTAAATCACAAAGACCGCTGAGAGTGAGGCCGAACAGAGACAGCAGAAACTTGAGCACAGCACGTATTTGCAGTGTTCCAGATGGACCTTTACGACTTTTCATTGTTTTTGTTTATGTTTTCTGAAAGACGACCGCGAACGCGTTCTAGACGCCATTTCACAGAACGAGTTCGCGGCTTGGAAAGTCGGTAGCGGCAACATCGAAGAAGAGAAGAAGAGAAGAAGAAACGAAGAGCTGTGCGATGATGAAACCGAGGAGCTGGCGTGGGAGCGAGATGACGCTGTTTGTCTGTACAGATACGTCAATTAACTCCCAGAAGTTGCTGTTTTCCAGAGCCTTCGGTGGATCTGTTTGTGATCTGGAGATGGAGATAGGCATCTCAGCCGGCCCGGTTTATTGGGCCAATATGATAAGGCCTGACTCTGGCTGCTGGCTTTGGGGAGTGTATCTCCGTGGGAAGTGGGTGCTATCAGCTGTAGTGCTGGACCCTGAGAGTAGACACTCATCCTCTTTCTAGCGCCACCTCTTTCTTCCCTGATCCCTCCCTATTTTCTCGTTTAGCGGTCTTCTTTCCGTCAACTGTCACTTCGCTATGGTGATTACTCAGCGATTACGTAACTCATCGCCTTCGAAAATTTTTATTTCTTTTTTCCGTATAAATATAGGCAAAAATCACCAGAAAATTTTTCCTACTGTCAAATCTTTTTTTCTGGCAATCTGGCAAAGTCTGCCCTAGAATTAACTTCTATCCTACTCCAATCTTCTCAATCACAATGTCATTCAAGGACTCAGCTACCGCTTTAGAATACCTAAAAACCTACGAAAATAAAGATGGTTTGAGTGTCAAAGAACTAATGGATTCCCACATCAGAGGTGGTTTGACCTACAATGATTTCTTGGTCTTGCCAGGTAAGATTGACTTCCCAGCCTCTGTTGTCTCCCTAGACTCCAAATTGACCAAGAACATCACTTTGAAGACCCCATTCGTTTCATCTCCAATGGACACTGTCACCGAAGCTGACATGGCCATCCACATGGCTTTGCTAGGTGGTATTGGTATCATCCACCACAACTGTTCCGCTGAAGACCAAGCTGAAATGGTCAAGCAAGTTAAGAAATTCGAAAACGGTTTCATCAACGACCCAGTTGTCCTAGCCCCAACCACCACCATTGGTGAAGTTAAGGCTCTAAAGGCCCAATTAGGTTTCGCTGGTTTCCCAGTTACTGGTAAGTTTTATTAACTCTACAACCACTAACAAGATTTGAACTATTCCACCGATTCAAATACCACAGCATATTCATGAAGGTTTCAGTGATGATTAAAAATTTCAATTATAACTTTCGTTCTACCGATTGCGATCAAACGATCTTGAGGAGAAATTATACTCTGATTACAAACCATACAATTGGATAGCTCAATCTTTGCTATGTGGATCAATTTTTGATCAAATTACTAACATATTACTCAGAAAACGGTAAAGTTCCAGGTAAATTAGTCGGTATCATCACCTCAAGAGATATCCAATTCCACGAAGATGACAAATCACCAGTCACCGAAGTCATGACCACCGATTTGGTCACTGCTAAGAAAGGTATCACTCTGAAAGATGCTAACCAATTGTTGACCAAATCTAAGAAGGGTAAACTACCAGTTGTTGACGAAGAAGGTAACTTGGTTTCCCTATTGTCAAGAACCGATTTACAAAAGAACTTGAACTATCCAAATGCTTCTAAATCTGCTGCCACCAAACAATTACTATGTGGTGCTGCTATCGGTACTATTGAAGCTGACAGAGAACGTTTGACCAAATTGGTCGAAGCCGGTCTAGATGTCGTTGTTTTGGATTCATCTCAAGGTAACTCTGTTTTCCAATTGGACATGATCAAATGGATCAAAGCTACTTTCCCAAAACTAGAAGTCATCGCTGGTAACGTTGTCACCAGAGAACAAGCTGCTTCTTTGATCGCTGCCGGTGCTGACGGTTTGAGAATCGGTATGGGTTCAGGTTCCATCTGTATCACCCAAGAAGTCATGGCCTGTGGTAGACCACAAGGTACCGCTGTCTTCAACGTTACCCAATTCGCCAACCAATTTGGTGTTCCATGTATCGCTGATGGTGGTGTTCAAAACATTGGTCACATCACCAAGGCCATCGCTCTAGGTGCCTCTTGTGTCATGATGGGTTCCATGTTAGCTGGTACCACTGAATCTCCAGGTGACTACTTCTACAGAGATGGTAAGCGTTTAAAGACTTACAGAGGTATGGGTTCCATTGATGCCATGCAAAAGACTGATGTCAAAGGTAACGCTTCCACTTCAAGATACTTCTCCGAATCTGACTCTGTCTTTGTTGCTCAAGGTGTTTCTGGTTCTGTCGTTGACAAAGGTTCCGTCAAGAAATACATTCCATACTTGTTCAACGGTCTACAACACTCTTGTCAAGACATTGGTGTCAGATCTGTTCAAGACTTGAGAGAAAAATCCGATTCTGGTGAAGTCAGATTCGAATACAGAACCCCATCTGCCCAATTGGAAGGTGGTGTTCACAACTTGCACTCATACGAAAAGCGTTTATTCAACTAGATCACGGAGGTTTTCATTAATTCTTCATGATGGTGTTTAAATGTCTTTGTATGTCGGTGTTTTTAAAATAGAAGTTGCTTTTCATTTTGGTTTGTTTGTCTGATCAATGGGTATTTGACTGAGAAGAAGCAAGGATAGAATGGACTATTCTGTTTACTTTGGGTTATTTATTTTATGGTTAGGTGGATTATTAAAGATTTATTGTTTATTAATTGTTTGTATTTTCTTTGTTTTGGGTATATATTCTGCATCATTAATGTAAAGACGCTTATAGAGCTTTTGAAGATACGTAGGGAGCGAATAGCAGGGAGAGTCTATTAATACATTGGACATCAACACGCAGTCATATACATGTCACACGAACGTCATATACGTCGTCAGTTCCTCCATATTGGATTGCTACGCGGTCTAGTAGTACTGGATGAAGAATTTTCCAGCAAGCGGTCATGAGATACCTATATATTGTTCATCACCTCGTAGGAAAATTGGCACAATATATATCATACACAGGAGCCGGGGTGGCCACATAATTGACAACAGCAGATAGAACCGCATCACTGAACAAAACGTCTTATAGCGACAAGTACACCACATAGATACTACAAAGACCTTATTACTATGAAATTACAAATGTGATTTTTTATTTTCCTTTATACAAACCAAAATCAAAGAATTTAAACAGTTTCTAAGATTTCATCTTTGTAACCAGAAGCAACTTTCTTACCCTTTTCTTCAGATGAAGCTTCACCGTGTAAAGCTAATAAAGAACCCAAGTCGAATTTTGGTTGTTTTAATAATTTAACTTTTCTGATGTGAACGTTTTGTAATGGGTAGATGTTTTTGGTAGCCTTTTCAATTTCACGGCCAATAACTTCTGGGATCAATTTGGAAGTTAATTGAGCTAAGGTGGAGTTTTGGACTTCTCTGGTGATGATGTCAACGATTTGTTTTCTAACGGCTCTGATGTGGGAAGATTGAGCGTAAGTGGTTTTCTTAATTTGGTTAGCTTGACGTTTGGTGAAAGCAATACCGAAAACTCTAACAATGTAGTCATCAGAAGTCTTAACAGTAACGTTAGCTTCGATCAAAGTTTGCCATTTTCTGACTAATGATCTTAATTTGTCTGAGGTGAAATCTAAACCGTGGAAGTTGGTCAATAAGTTCTTACCTTGGACTTCATCAACTCTCAATTTGACGTTTCTGAAAGAGTAGTCTTCAGAACCTTGTAAGTCAGCTAGGGAGACTTCGACAACACGGCCCTTCAAAGCATCGGCAGCGTTTTTCAAACCAGTTGACTTGTTAACTAAGGTCTTACCAACGTTTCTGTTTTCGAAAGTTGATGGAGCTTTGATATCGAACCAATCTTTTCTGGTGAAAGGGTCAACAACTCTCTTCTTCAAACCTTTTTTACCTTTGGACAATCTCTTGTTTTTACCAACAGCCATCTTGTGTAAGTTGTTTAATGATTTCCTCTAACAAGACCTTTAAAATTTCAACGGTTTAAAGTAAATTTCAATTTTGTTGAAGATTTCGCACTGCGTCTCGCCAGTGCCACATAACCATCTGAGTTTTTTTCGCGAAACCTGTGAAAAGTTTTGGGCGTGTTTCGTGGTTTTTGTGTCGGGGCCACATTTTTGTCAGAAGGAAAGCAGTCACAAACATTTTTCCTGGAGTAAACACCTGAACACCACACCATCTGCCATTTTAACACGGTCAAAGACCAAAAGGGAAAAGATCCAACGCAGGCTTACGTAACGAAAAGTAAACAAAAGGGATCCAAGTTTCAAGAATGGCGTTGGCTGTGACACAATTCTGGTGTTTAGTGCTTAGCAGTAGACAATAGCAGTGACGCGAAGCAAAGCAGAGAATGTCCACACCAACTCCACCAGAGCACAGAATCGGTATAAGGAACTCGTATGTGTGTCATCTTTTTGCAGAACAGAATGAGTACTAACACGTCGTCAGAGTCACCATCAAAGTGGCCCTTCTGGGTGATGAAGGTGTTGGTAAAACATCGTTGATGGTAAAGTATGTCAACAATGACTTCAACAGAGAGACGCAGCCCACCAAAGGTGTGAATCTGATGGAGAGAAACATTCAATCAGGTACGACGGATGTTAAGTTCTCCATATACGATCTAGGAGGTGCTTCAGAATTTGAAAACATGCTACCATTGACAACGAACGACGCTGTTTCCATCGTGCTGGTATTTGATCTGACCAATGCGCAAAGTCTTGAGAATTTAAAGAAATGGCACGACCTTGCGAGAAGTACAAACCAAACTGCCATCCCTATCATAGTAGGTACAAAATACGATCAGTTTATCAAATCACCACAGGATTACCAAGAATTGATACATAATGAAAGCAAGTCACTTGCCAGTGCAATCCGTGCAAGTTTGATCTTCACGTCAAACAGTGACTCTATAAATGTCCAGAAAGTGTTCAAGATTCTGATATCGAAGGCATTTGACCTGCAGATTCGTATACCTGAAATTGTCAACGTTGGTGAACCATTACTACTGTATAACCTATGACCTAATTTAGAACACAGAGAATAATATATTAGTTATACAGCTTAGAAAACATACGTAATCATGAGACTAAAGCACCATGATCACAGAATGGAACGAAAAAACAAAAAGACAAAAAGGCAGGTATGGTAAGATCAACATTCATTCTAACAAATTGGCAAAGAATTGCAAAGAATTATCCTTCTTGAAGACCGATGTGATTTCTTCATCAGCAACGTTCAATTTGATGGAAGTGTTTCTTTCAGTCAAAGGGTTCTGTTGCAAGACTAAACCAGCTTCGATCAATTCGTTCAAGATGAAGGTGAAACCCTTTGGTCTGACGATGAAGTCGTCATATAGAACATCCAAGATGTTTAGACCATCAATAACGAATTTGGAAGAATCTTTAGCAGAGTGCACAGACACGATTTGTTTTATTTCATCAATGACATCACCTAAAGAGTTTTCAGCAAGGCCTGATTTTCTCTTCTTGGTCAAGATACCAACCAAGATCAATTTCCCCACAAAAGTCAAGTTTGTAACATAGTTTGTAACTGGAGAGTTGTTACTTTCATTGAAAGCTCTGTTGATATGGGCAGCTTGGACTTTGATTTCTTCCTTGGTGAACTGTGATTCTTTGGCTAATTGAATAGCACGTTTGATGATTCTTAAAGCACGTCTGGCATCACCACTAACACTTGAGACTTTTCTAGCAGCGAATTCAATAGAATCCTTACTGACGGTGATGTTGTCGTGTAAGACCAACTCTAGTTTGGTAGTGATGATCTTGACCAATTCTTCATGACTATAACCGGCAAATGTCAGTCTTGAAAGACCCAATCTTGAAGATGATTTGTTTGAAAGAACTTTCTCAGGTAAATCCATGGTGTTGGCAACGGCAACAACAATTAGCTTAGATTTCTCGTAAGTAGACCAGTTGAAAAAGTTGTACAATAGAGCTTGGTTCTTGGAAGCAAGTTGATCCAATTCATCAAGCAGTAGCACTAATGGCTCTTCAGCATCACCAGATTGGAAATAATCTTCTAGAGCACCAGCTAGACCTGAAGCTGGAACTTTGGTGTTTGGAGAAACTTTCTGCCATAGCTTTTCATAGGCTGAGGTTGGAGTCAACTGCTTCATACCGTTGATCTCTAAGTAGTCAAACTTCAGTAAATTACCTGTCTTGGTCTGTTGGAACAACTTTCTCACAGCTTCACGCACAGTGGCAGTTTTACCAGTACCTGGAGGACCACTTACATATATACATGTAGCAGCTTCTAGATCAATTGACGATTCAATCGTATGGTATAACTGAGTGAACTGTTCTTCACGACATGGCAACACAGCAGCAGCTTCCTCTTCCAATTCCTTTTCTTGTTCTTCTTGGGACTTCTGAGAGGCGATTGAGTGTGGACCTTGTAGTTTTGGTTTCTTGGTAACTCTCTTATTGATGTATTGACGTGAAGGTTGGAATTCGTCGTCAGTTGGAATATCAAGATCGCTGTCTTCACTTCCCAGTAGCTCAATATCAGAATCATCAGAATCATTAAAATCAACTTCATGGACCTCGATCTCATCACTGCTGTTTTCAGCATCAGAAACAACGCTCTCTTTCAGTCTGGAACCTCTCTTTGCAGGAATGGATTTCTTTGGTGCAGCTGGTTTGGCTGATGTTCTGGTAGTAGTGGAGGATCTTGAGCTTCTGGATTTAGCTGTTTCTTTTTCTTTGGCGACAGTAGCTTTCTTTTGTGGGGTCTTCTTGGCTGGAGCTTTAGTTGGTTCAGGTTTTGGTTTCGGCTTTGACTTTGGTTCAGGTTTGGCATCTTTTGAAGGTTCTCTTTTAACTGGGGCTAGGGTCTTTTCCTTGTATAACGGGGTGACAATCAAGTTTCTCAAGTATTCCAGAGCAGAAGCGTGGTCTTCAATGACTCTGTGACGGACATCTTCAAAGTCGAAGTTGGCGGTGTATTTGGCATAGTATGTATCATAACCTTTGCGGCATAGGAATGTGTTACCTTTGTTGGAACCATCAATTGCAATCTTCTCGAAGTTCTTCTCACTCAAGACATTGGCCTTCTCTATGATATCAATGACGTAGATGGTATCAGCGACGGAGGTCAAGAACAATTCTTGCTTGTTGGAGCCTTCTGGGGCCTTCTCGACCTCGTCTAGTCTCAACAAGTTGATAGCGGTCAAAGAAATGTAGTCATCAGTACCAATGCTGGCGTCCTTGATCAAGTAGACAATAGGAGCACCGCCTTCTGGGTCATCACAGAGCACGGCCTCACCGGTCTTGACAACAAGCCCGTCGCTCTCTCTTGTTAGCACCAAACTGGAGTCGACAGCAGCGTTTCTTCTGGAGCGTTTCCCTTCAGTCTCGACAGGTGCCTGGGAGTCTGCGAAGGAGAAGCTCCAGCCGACAAACTTGGCTTTGTTGGTGGCCATGTTTGTTCAGTGGTGGTTGGTGTGTGTGGACACGGGCTAACAGCTTTCACAATGGGGATTTGCAAGTGTTTTGGCGGCTTGTGTGTTTCTTGTTTACTTTCTTGTTTTTGTTCGGTTTTCGCGTCAGATTTTGATTTCAGACTTCCCACCCGAAAGGGAAATGATTAGGCACGTGACTTTCATGAAAAGGTTATATTTGGGACCATTTTGAAGGCACATCCAGATCTTTTGGAAGAATCATCTCGAGGCTTCACGTACGTCACAGAGATCATGAGACTGAGGCCACGTGAGAACGCTGCTCAGAGGCTGTTTCGCAGAATCAAGGACACTGCCACTGAGAAATGGACCAACAGAAAGCCCGGTGACTCGCTACTATTCATCCTGCTGGTATCACGGGTCGTTTCCAGCTTTGTCACAGTGGTGATGATAATCACGCTGATGGTGCCGCAGTTGAACAAGAAATCGGAGACACTACACCTGATAAGGCTGGACACATCTACACTGGATATCTTCTCCGGTCTGTACAAGTCTTTGGGTACTGTTTTGTCATCATCTTCTC
This sequence comes from Taiozyma rabaulensis, assembly GCA_030574855.1. Lineage (NCBI taxonomy): Eukaryota > Fungi > Ascomycota > Saccharomycetes > Phaffomycetales > Wickerhamomycetaceae > Taiozyma > Taiozyma rabaulensis. The sequence goes on from JAJMFP010000001.1 coordinate 525,121, forward strand.
CGAATGAAGACAACTTTGGGGAAGGTCTGACCACTTCACAAGTCATCGCTGCTACAAATCTGACAAGCTCCATGTTACAGAATACACCAGACTACATTGCATCCTCCCTATACAACTACTGTGCTCACTACACACACCACTGGGCGTACAACGATCCAAACAAGCAAGATCCGCACCATGCATACGAGATCCCGGCCGTGGATACCAGCAAGAGCGAGTTCACCAACACATCTATGGAATGTTACCCACAGACACTTTATGACTACAGATCTCTGCTAGGCAACTATTTCAGCTCGTTGGTTGGGACTGCCTACTCCATGGATTCCACCTTGCAGGAGACTACAGATCAGTCCAGATCGGTGTCCCCACTAACAGAGCCATCATACCTGAGGTACATCAACCATCAAAGAAAAGTCGCTTTGAACAAGATCCCTTACTACATCGTCTTCATTGGTGTTGCTCAAGTTCCTATCATCGCTTCTGGTGTGATTTACTATAGACTGAGAGCTGACCCAAGAAAAGCCGCCGTGTTTGGCCATTTCAACTCAGTGCTATCGTTTGTCGTCTTTGTCGTGTGCACCATCTGGAACATTTCCACCACAGTGTCACTAAGAAGTTACAAGCAGAGGATATTCAACGAACTGTCGGCGTTCAAAATTGCACTGCACTTTGGTGAAGCCTGGTTTTTCATCTCTTGGACAATCTTTGCCTCTACTTTTGTCAACATGGCAAGCTGGGTTGGCCCGATGTGGTGCTCCACACCTGAAGACGATCCTGACGAGGAAGAAGTGCACGCATTGTACGATACACATGCCTATGACTCTACAGAGATGTTTGAGATCGACAACAGATCTATCCAGATTCCAGCCATTAACATACACAAGCAAGACGAGCCCTTGTTCCCAGATTTCACCAACCCGGTCCACTCGAAAACTCAGTTCTACAACCAGAGAGAAAATGACTCTGGCTCTTTCCTTGATAGTGTGGAAATCGACTTACTGAACGCCCCTGGGACTTCTTCCACGGCCAAATTTTAAGGTTTTCGGTCTTTGTGGCATATTTCCAACTTTCCCACAGACCACAAAAAACTTAGGTCTGGCAACAGAAGGACAATCACTACGTTAGAAAACTGGATTCCCAAGTGCTCACTGTTGTCATGTTGCGTCATGAATCTGAAGACGACAAGGATAACGTCTTTCTATCCAACGAGTTCAACAAGCTTCCCAACACTATTGGTCATATGGTTGGTCGGTCATTTATGGAATCTCCAGGCAGTTCAGCCAGAGGCAGTGTGAGAAATGCTCATTTCCAAGAGAGTTTGAGAAGGTTGTCCAGTGAAGCATCCAATTTCAACCAAGGAACACCATTTTTGACTGGTTCTATCCGTTCTGAAGCTCAACAAAGAGAAACTGCCAATTTCCCAGAGACTCCGTTCAAATCTGCTAGAGATTCATTCTCACTGGAGTCACCATTCTTTGAAGATAAGCTTGGATTCGCCACCGATGAAGATACACAGAAAGAATCGAAGGCGTTGTTTTTCCAAGAAGCTGATGGTTGTGATGAAGAGTTTGTTGAGAAGGCTAGAGGTAACAGTCTGGATGAAGTGTTGTCACATTTATACGATGGTTCTGCTGATCAAGAAAAGGGGAAAGTGTCTGAGAAGTCTTCGAAGAAAGGTAAGAAGATATCTATCTACGTTTTCATTGTGTTGATTGTGTTCCTATTGGGAAGTACGATTTTGGCAAGCGCTCCAGTGTTTTCATGCAATTCAGTCAATAATGTTTGTTACCCACAACTAACGGTAAAGTTGACTGACAAATCACCAGCTGCTAAGACTGCATTACTCACTGTCAGAGAAGCATTGAAAGTCCTCTCATACTTGGCAATTGATTTTGGTGATAGTGAATCAGACTTGATCAATGAAAGCTTGGATAATTACTACCAGAACCAAGTCATTGACACTTTCAACGTGAACACAACATATCAACTAAACTTTTTGGGTTATTGTCGGTTATCAGATAGGAATCTTGAAGCCTTTTGCATGAGAAGTTATGGATTTGATATCCTAGCGGTGTTTGTAAGAGATGCTGGTGTCCAACTTGGTGAATTGACTAAGACAAATCTTAACATTATGGGTGATAGTTTCGCCATTGCTTATGAACTTGCTGTCAATGGTATCAGTCAACTTAACGCAGCTGAAGCCCGATCAAATGAGTACACTGAATATGCTATGTTGTTGCAAAAGTTCAGCAAAGGTCTTGGATTCTTGACTTATTCCCAATTTGGTATGGCTTGTTTGCTTACATTGATGGTCGTCACCTTTTTCATTTTAAGCACAGCAGTAACAGAGAGGTATCCTGCCAACTCTATATCATACAAAATCGTACATGAGTCTAAGAAGTGGATTGTCATTCTTCAAACATTGATTGGGTTCTTAAACTTGTTGGCCACTTTTTTGATTGTTTCCTTGACATTAGAGTACTTGTTGAGATTGAAAGATCTTGCTGAACAGGTAGGTATTGCGAATGTGACTTCTGGTAATGGGTTTATCTTCATTTGGATCTCACTTGTGTTGAGTATTGGGGTTTTGATCTCCGTATTATTTTTAGCCAATAGTTTCAGATTGAAGTTGTTATAGAGAGGCGAGGTGAGAACGTATGGAAAAGAGATGTACAATGTACAATAGCTGATGGTGTGTGTAAGTACTGGTGTCTGAGAAATTACGATTTTATAAAACTTATGAGCTACTAATTAAGGAGCTGACGTAGGAAGATGTTCAGCCGCTGACTGCGCTCGAAGGTCGATCTTCGATGAGAGTAGCCAATGGGAAAAAGGACAGCTCTTTTTTGTTCTCATTGATCCTTACGCCTCCATGTGTGAGGGGTACATCACTCACGTATATTTGAAGGTACCAAGCGCCACAATATGGCTGCCATTGGCTGAAATCAAGAGTTCATGCACTTTGCAGCAAGATCGGTAAATCTCTTGATCTAAAGATATTTGACACATTTTTCCAGCTCACCGGAATTCGTCATACATTTTGTTAGCAAAGTGGTCGGATATCACATGACCCGATGGAAAAAAATGGCTGGCACCAAATTAATTGCGATAAGCGAAATCAATTTCAGAACAGGCTGGCAAATTTCCCTTGATTGACACAAAGATCAGATCAAGTGGCCATGTTCGGGGATCACGGGAGGGGCCGTGGGTGTGGAATGTTCATCGCTGCCCTGCTGCTGCAGAGTATATAACCCGTGTGTGCTGCTGAAGTTTTTATTCCTGTCAAAAAGGTAGAAACCACATACATTCCACCTCAGGTCCTACGTTGAATCATACACCATGCCCTCCAAATTCAGAATCTTTGTCGTGCTAATACCTCTGCTCTTCTCCCTTGCCTGTTTGACACTGGGAGCTCTTGCCGTTTCTGGTACCACCACCAAGAAGAGATCAGATACCTACTTGTTCAAGCTGAACTTGACGGAGGCTAATGCTGCGTCGTTGCTGGGTTCCAGTGCTTCGAGCTCTAGTTATTGGGGCTTCACAACTTCATCTGTGTCACAGTACGGTCTGAGTGATATTTACACGTTTGGTCTATGGGGTTATTGTAAAGGGACAAACACTGATGGTGTCTACAATGCTACTTATTGTTCCAAGGTCAAGGCCTTTTATGAAGTTGATCCAGTTACTGCCTTGACTAATGATCTATCATCTTACAGCTTATCCATCTCCACTAAGGTTGAAACATACTTGAAGACCGTCAAGATCATCACCAAAGTCGTCTTTATCACGGCTATCATTGGTCTTGCCTTCTCATTTGTCAGTTTCCTAATGACCGCCTTGTCATTCAGCTCACATATCTTGTCCTGCTGTGGTATGATCATGGGGTCTGTCGGTGTTGTGGCTATGTTCATCGCTGCTGCCGCTTCTACAGGTACTTTCATGATTTTGAAAAAGGCCTTTGATCACGATAAGGACACTTATGGTTGGATTGGTTCATTGGGTAATTACAAATTCTACGGTTTCATCTGGGGTTCAACTGGTGCCTTCTTGCTAACAAACTTCTTCAACTTCTTTGCTATTTGCTGCGGTAGTACAAAGTCCCAATCCCACGATGAAGAAGCTGATGATGAACCATTCATGGGCTTTGAAGAGAAATCTGTCGCTGGATCAGAGAGCCATCATTCACACCATTCAGAAGCTAATCCACATCATGATGATGCCAAGTCACACCACACACACTAAACACCGCTAGCTGATCGCTGTCTAGCCACATCTCTGTCATTTTTGTTGCATTTTTATAGTTCCATCACTGTTTGTTTCATGAGAGAAGTCCTAATTATCGCATTCGCTTGATTTCAATTCGATGGGTATACTTAAGATACCCTAATGTTCACATTCTCTTACGTTTTAGCACACTCTGTAGCATTAAAACATTAGACTTTTATAATTCGTATATAGCATCAGACCGTCACAAGCACGTCTTCTGGTCTGTAAACGATTTTCCAATTCAAAGAGTTGATGACTTCACCTTGACCCTGGTTGTTTACTATGGTTTCATCAACAACCAAGTTGGCATTGAAACCCAACCAAGAGCCCCACACATTTCTGGATGCAGTGGCTGATGGACCTGTAGGTTGGTAATCGATGTCTGCTGTTTCACCTAGTTTTGTCTTCCCCGTTTCGTCAAATCTGACTTTACCCGATAGGTTTATCACAAGTGTACCAGTACCTGGGATTGGATGGAAATCTAATGATGTGATAGAGTGTTGAGTCAATGGGAATTTCAACCATGCTTCCTGGAAGGCAGCCTTACCACTGATTGGGTTACCATCGATTATCACTGGTGATGCGGCTTTCAGCTGTGGAAGAAACTCTGATTTGTATTGTTCTAGTGGGTAGTTTGGTTGATATTGTTTGTCTAGGGTCTGGAAAAGATCCTTGATGATTTTCTCTAGTTGAGTGCCTGTAGTAGTGTTAGAGATGGGAAGAGTTACAGAGAAGCGGGAGATACGTACCTTGATCCACCATGTTTAACTTGATTTTGACGCGATGAGTTCACGTTAACAGTCAACTTTCTCATGTCCAGTTTTTTCAATTAACCACAGAAATGATTACGTAATCATCATAACCTTTTGCATAGGTACGCCTATGGTATCAGTGAACAACGCCTACACGCTCCAGTATCGGTATAAAACATAAGCATTCATTTTTAAAACTAAGCTATAGCCTTCAAAATATTCATTTTTCCAAGTATGGCACTTCAGCCCTTGGTGTGATTCTGAACAAATGTCTTCTTTCATCACTGTCCCAGTCAAACAAAGCAGAATGTTCAGTACGTCTGTTGTCCCAGACAACAACGGTACCTGGTTCCCAATTAGCCCTGATTTGCAAGTCTGCAGAGGTGTGTAAGTGTTCAAAGATAAAGTCCAAAAGGGCTTGTGATTCTTCGATTTTTAAACCTTCAATCTCACTAGTGAACCCATTGACGTAGATGGCCTTCTTACCAGTAGAAGAAATAGTTCTGACAATTGGATGTGAGTTGCTGACAGGTTCACGACGGATGATGTTTAAAGTCTCACGACTGTGGTTAGCCTGTCTGACACCTTGATGGACGGCTTTTAAGCTTTCCAAGATCTGTTGGAACTGTGGTGAGAGTCTTTCATAAGCTTGAACAGTGTCCACAAAGACAGTATCACCACCAGTGACAGGACCTTCCAATAAACCAAGGAATGTGATGGAAGGTGGTTGCTTCTCATAGGAGACATCGGAGTGGAAGAAGTTGGCCCTTGTGTGTCTGCTCAAGTGCGCATCTTGTGGTTTGATCCCATTCTCAGGCTTGTACACCAAGTGGATCTTGGAAGTGGAAGCTGGGACACCATTAGTTGGATGGATATGCTGAGGACCGAATGATTCACCAAACTTGACAGCGAATTCAGGACCTTTATCAGCCAAGTCTTGATCTCTGAAGACAACAACACCTCTTTCAGAAACGTACTTGGCAAGATCATCCTTAGCTTCCTCTGACAGTTGTGATAGTTGAATGCCTCTGATCTCAGTACCGAATTTTGGAGCAATGTTCTTCTTTTGGTATTCACCCTGGAACAAATTCTTGTATTCAGGGTCAGCTTTCAGACCACGGTCTTCCCATTCAAACACGGTGTATGGCTCGTACTTCTCAGCCGGGTTCCAGGTTGGTAACCAGTCTTGATACTTAGCGTTCTTTCTCTCTTCCTTTTCGATCTGGATGATCCCATCGTCACTGACTTCGACTTGTAGACCGTATAGTTCATAGTTGAAGGACTTCCCGTCAAGTCTCCCTTTGATCTCTTTCAAATCAGCAGCGGATGTCTTGATCCTTTTGTTGTTTGGGTCTTCAGCGGAGAGCGACAACTTAGCGGTGGATTGTGTAAGGGTTTCACTGGAGGTAGGCATCTTGTGTGTGCTTACAGTGTGACAGTGATTATACGAGATCAAGGATTGACATTCTTTTATACCCGTAGTGGTTTCGACTAGATGATGCCATCAAAAGGGGACATTGGTGATATTAGCCACAACGATTTGGGTAACTTAAACTAGGCCGCGCCACGAAGCACAGTGGCTTGTCCCGAATCGACCGTGGAGAAACCGTTGAGAATAACGTACGACTCAAGCGAAGCGGACCGAGAGCTGTCTGAGAAGTGATGCCTGAATCCTGATCAAACCACTAGAGACGTCCATTGTCATGAAACTAGCTCCTTGATGAGATCACGACATCTAGTTAGCAAATTGACACTTTCAGCTAGGCGATAAGGAGGTACAATAAGCATAACTTCTCTGCGAGTCTTTTTTGGAGGCAAACACATGGTCCAAGCACTGGATATGTCAGACTAGTGAAATAGCAACAAAGCCCAGGGTTTAGTAGTAGCTTCTAAGCTCTCATATCAAAAGTGTAAGGGGAGTCATGATTAGTTTTACCCCAGAAATTACGTAATCAACCTTAGCCTAAATAGCCAACAGGAGCAAGATCATCTGGGTTTACTACTACAGACACACAAGTTTCTAGCAGTTGAACAAAACACAAACACTCAAATCCAGATCGTCAAGCAGTGGTAGCTATAGCTCTCCATATCTCGAGTTTCAAGGTTATCGCTGAAGACCATCGCCGAAGAACCAGGCGTTAACTCTTTCGGTATAAAAGCGTCTCATTGCAAGCTCAGATCCCAGCGTTGACAAACACAAGCACTCCACTTTGGTCAAGGTGATCCTTGAACTTCCCATCTTTCACAATGTAGAGGACCAGCGATGAGTTGATCGCTCTTTTCAGCGTTGAAATTCAGCCTTCTTTTTGATCCTTCTCTTGACAGGTTTCTTGCGTCATAGAAGCGCAACGAAGGGTTGCAACAGGGGACAAAATGGAACGGGATCAGACGCAACATCAGAGAATAAGCGTTGCTGCTTGGATCCAATCCAGGGCTCACGTTTCATGTGCCTTGGACTCTTTTCCAGGGACCTATTGATCCAGAATGATGTCTCACTGGTCTCAGTGGTTAACTACTAACCAGCTACACTAGAACTACACAGACAATTCACCACTCCACTCAGAAAACTCGTAGCTGGCCCTAGTATACCACGAGATACCCCTCCACCCTCTGAACAGCCTATTCTCTGGCCCCTTCCCCCTACAGACTGCCCCCGTAGCCAACACAGTTCTGCTGAATCTCATCTCTGTCCCGATCGGGGCACTTTCCCGATTAGGCCGTTTTCGCACTTTTTTGAGCCAATTGCATGCAGGCAGACGCATGCAATTAATTTGCCCAATCGGGAAATGTAATTGCCAATCGGGAAAATTGCACGCCATTCGCAAAAATGACTTGCACCAAAGCAAGAAAAAGCTGGCCACGAAGGGCAAAGAGCCAGCATGGAGCGTTCCAAAGGAGCGTCTACAGCGCAGAAACAGCTGCACAGATCACATTTAGCACTGTGCACTCCGATCGTACGTATTCCAGAACCCCTTCTGCCCCGATTGGGCACTGGGATGGCGTGCAAATTTCCTAGATCGTAGTGTTGGATCGAGTTGGATCCCGTCCTTTGGCACCAAGACGCACTCGCCCCACGTATGTGCCATCCTGGGATCCTGTAGCATGGCAAGTTCCCCTGTGAGACAGCCACCAACCACTCCACATTTGGCCAACCTGCCAGATCATATAAAAGATCAGAGAGCCCTCTCTTGGAAATTTGACTTGATCTGACACATTCTTTTCTCTCTTTCTCATTTCACCGCATCACTAAAGCTACACGCCTGTCACACTTGACACTCAAACTCCTTTGCAACTCCCGTCCAACTCTTACAATCGCTCAAAGAATCCTAACCCAAGTCATTCACTGAGTTCCATCATCACACTATCTCACAGATTTTAGCACCACCCAACTACTGCATAAAGTCTTTTCAGCCATTTTTTCCCTAATTAGGCCACTGTCATTCTGAATTAGGAGACCCCTTATTGCAATTCCAGCTAAATTTTCAACACTTTGGAAATTTGAAATCAAGGAAAGGAAAAAGTATCCATAGTAACACCACCCATCACTACTAAAAGATCTTCCCCCCCTTGCACCAACAATTGAAAACATCAGTCTAGAAACGTCGTTGTCCTTCACTCACCACCTGCTGCTCAATTGTAACCATTCACAGTTGCTCCACCTTTTGAACACTCGCCACTTTTTCATCGCTTCTTCTTATTGCTAGATCCCAGTTTTTGGTCATCACACATCCCCAGATCCAAAACCCAGATTTAGTTCACCAGTTAGTACCAGTACTTATTAACCCACTGTTTGACACTTGAAACGAAATTTCCTCCAAAATTCCAGTTTCAAAGCAAGCTCAATCCAACAACCAAACCACGTCTAATATGAGTATTGTTTCATCACAACTAAACATGTCTTCTTCAAACTTGTTACATCCAATCAACCACAAGGATTCCACTTTGAAGAGAAAGAGATACCTAGAGGATCTAGAGATCTTGGAAGAAAACAAGAGAGCCAGAACTGCTCCACCTTCTCCACCAATGGCCACTGTTTTCAGAAGAAGATCCCTATCACCAACCCCACCTTCTTCACAACTAGCTTCTAACAACATCAAGCCAATTGCTCCATTATCACCACAGTCACACAAGGCCTCATTTGCTCCATCCACTCCACCACCTTCATCTGCTGTTCTTGATTCTCAATCACCAATTTCTTCAAATGTTCACAAGACCCAATTGCCATCCATCAACACCATCACTTCCAACTTGCCACCAATGTCAGATTACAAGTACTTGAAGCAAAATGACAGATATGGTTCATCTCATCATTCATTAGACTATCCAGACACTTGCATCAACGATGACGATTGGAGAATGAACATGGAGATCTGGTTTGAAAAGAACTTTCCTGAGAAATTCAACAACTTGAAGAACTTGTTGAGATTTGACAAACCAGGTTTTGATCTTTTGAACGATGCCATCTTCCTGAACGAATTGAAGGAGAAATTGGACACTGAAAGAAGAATTAGAAAGATCGACTTCAACTCAAGAATCAGCAAAAAGATGGTTTCATCTCCAGAACGTCGTCACAATCCATACTATCAGAGAAGAGTTATCAGTGATCCAGCTGAAGACATTCTGAAACCAGCTCCAACTTTCTCCAAGTTCTCATCCTCTCCAATCGTGCCTAGCATTGCTGTTGGTTCCAGTGCTGTCAAGTTCCCATTAGAATCCAATTACACTTATGGTGCCAACGACTCACAACATCGTCATCTAGAGCCTCAATCACCAATCACACACTCCGTGCCAACATCAAGAAAGCCATCCATCTCATTAGCATCACTAGCAGCTGATGACCACCACGCCCATCACCAACACTACCAACATCAATATCACACACATTCTCAGAGCCACTTGCACCAATCATCCCCAACAAGACCACTTCACAATCACACAGCACAATCACCAACCCAATGGAATGGCCACCATCAATTGAACAAGCCATCCGTGCTAGAGACCAACACCTTCATCCACACACACAACCACAAGGGCCCAAACCACACTTACACCATCCACCATCACAACCAGTCCAAGAGAAGATGTATATCCTGTGGCTCTGATCAGTCCCCATGCTGGAGACCTTCCTGGTCCACTGCTGCTGGCCAACTGTGTAATTCCTGTGGGCTGAGATACAAGAAGACCGGTGCCAGATGTACGGTGAAGAGTTGTGGTAGAATTCCAGCCAAAGGTGAATGGACAGCTATGAAGAGCAGAGGTAAAGTCCCAGTCACCGGTGTTGATGGCGTGTCACGTCTTGGTTATTCATGTTTGCATTGTGGTGGTGAAGTCGAGGTCAAGGATAAGACCAAATAGAACTCTCCAACACACCATCTAATTCACTTCTACCTCGGTTGTTTTGTAATAGGGGTTCATTTTTGTACTATCTTTATAATTTGGGCATATTTTAATCTAATATAAATCGGTAATTGGTAAACTTTGTGCGTAGGACGCGATGGCAGTCACAGAAAGAGCAGTTTCTGGGCCTGTTGACCAGCTGTTTGCCACTTTCCTCGAGGTATCCACAACTCGTAAACATCGACAAAAGTTTCGAATAAAGTAAGCCGCTTTCTTGGTTGCCCGTGAATCTGCCATTTTTCATAGAAATCAAGAGAAAACTTTTCATCCAAGCCAAGTTTGCCATTGACAAAACCTCTCACAACACACGGAAAAGACTTCTTTTCAAGGCTCAAACACGCCCAAATCACAGTTCTTCAAGTACTACACTTTCCACACTACTCAACTTGTGCAATCCCGCTAATTTTGGCCACTGAACAGTTCTTCAAGTACTACACTTTCCACACTACTCAACTTGTGCAATCCCGCTAATTTTGGCCACTGAAATAGCGATATAGATTAGTATAATCTTCCCCAGACCCGAGATTATACTACAGCTATATCCACAAATCACCATACGACGAACTAAGAGCTCCCACACTCACACTCACCACTCCAAATTGTCTCATTGACAGTCCCTACACTCAACTAATTAAAGAGTCCCCCAATTACACGTGAGCTGCCGCTTGAAAGTCCTTAACTTGTGCCCTGTGACCATCTCTCACAGGCTTTTACGAACTTTCCATATTCCTTATTTCCCAATTCTTTGTGAAAGAAACATCACGGTATTCTAATTACTACTGTTTCTCCAACATCATTGCTGTTCCTAGATTTACAATTGAACACTGAATCAAACTTATAAAGTGACACGCTTGTGCACATCCTTTTGATTCCATCTATTCCTGATTAGTTGATCTTTACCTAGAAAGCCAACTGATCACTATCAATATCACTCCAAATCCAGTCAAGCTGTCTACTAAAACCAATTCTTCCATCTTACGTCTGGTTGACACCGCCAGAAAGTCAAGATCAATCAGTGCTCCAACTGTCGGTAAATTACCATCCAAGATGTCAATCACTACAACCACTACTAAGCATGCTGCTGTTGAAGACCATGTCTCATTGGGCTCTGAGGCTAAGCATGTCAGAATTGAATCATCATCAGGTCGTGCTTTCAACTTTGAAGCTTTGAAAGCCATCATCCCTGCCCCATCTCAAGATTCATCTATTGTCTTGGAGACCCCAAGATCTGAGGCATTGATCTCCAAGGCTTTGGAAGAACAAGTCCTAACTGTTGACAATGATACTTGTGAAGCCGGTGAAGAAAACTCCTTCTTCGTCTGTGACTTGGGTAAAGTTGAAAGATTGTTGCAAATCTGGAGACAAAACTTACCAAGGGTTCATCCATTCTATGCTGTCAAATGTAACCCAGACATTGAAGTCTTGAAGTTGTTAGCTTCACAAGGTGTCAACTTTGACTGTGCCTCAAAGGGTGAAATTGAAACTGTCTTGTCGTTGGGTGTTGATCCTTCAAGAATCATCTATGCCAACCCATGTAAAGTCGGTTCATTCTTGAGATATGCAAAGACCAATGACATCAACATGACCACTTTTGACAATGCTGATGAGTTGTACAAGATCAAGAAGTTCCATCCTGGTTGTAAGTTGTTGTTAAGAATCATCACTGATGATGAGAGTGCTCAATGCAGATTGTCCACCAAATTTGGTGCACCTTTGTCAAACGTCTCCAACTTGTTAAACTTGGCCAAAGAGTTGGGCCTTGAAGTTGCAGGTGTCTCCTTCCATGTTGGTTCCGGTGCCAGTGACAATGAATCATTGATCAAGGCCGTTAAGGATGCCAAAGACGTTTTCGTCCAAGGTAATGAGCTAGGTTTCAACATGAAGGTCCTTGACGTCGGTGGTGGGTTCTCCTATGAATCCTTTGAAACTTCATCCCAAGCTTTATCATTTGCTTTAGATGAATACTTCCCTGTTGATTCAGGTGTTCAAATCATTGCTGAACCAGGTCGTTACTTTGTTGCTAATGCCTTCACTCTTGCCACTCATATTATTGCTAAGAGAGGCAGTGTCTTTGACGCTTCAACTGCTGCCCAAGGTGAAAACCCAGCCATGATCTACATCAACGACGGTGTCTACGGTAACATGAACTGTATCCTGTTCGACCATCAAACCCCAGAGGCACACGTTTTAACTCATCGTGGTCAATTCCACTATGGTGAACATCACAACCCTCAAACCCCAAAGAAGCACAATGTTAGTGTTTGGGGTCCAACTTGTGACGGGTTAGACTGTATTGCAGCCAACACTCATTTGTCCCATAATGTCGCCGTTGGTGACTGGTTGTACTTCCCTAACTTGGGTGCCTACACTTCTGCTGCTGCTTCTCCTTTCAACGGCTTTGAGGCCCAGGCTAAGACCATTTATGTCAACTCTAACTGCAAATAGAACTCTAGATTAGCAGTCAATTAGTTATGTTATTAATATGGTCCCGTATATGCTGTAGTGCCGCTATAGATTTTCGCGCTAATACACTTATATTGAACACTGAAAGAGAGAATAACACTACAAGCTGCTGTACGCTGTTTTTATATACTTTAAACTGGGGAGAGCTAAGGCCAGTAGTATTTTATAGCTAGGAGCAATGACTGAGAGGCCACTTTCCGAGCATGAAACCATTCTGCTTGACCTAGAAGCCATTGCAAAATTTGAAGCGCTAGATTACTTTGAACTCGCTGATTTCTTGCATGAGAACTTGAAGAATGATAGGGAGTTGTTCATCACAGCATTAAGAGCCAAGCTGCCCTATAACGATGTCTCCAGATTCGCCAAATCATCTTATTCAGCCTCGAAGAGCGGTAACAGAACGTATGTGAGGAAGGGTTTCCAGGTTGGTTCGAAAATGATCAGTTTTGAAGATGACGGTACAAACTGGGGAAATATCTACTATCTCACAAAGCTACAAATCATCGCTCAGGATCTCGCGTTGTCCTCTGACTCTCAACCTACTGTATCTACTTCAGGTATTGAAATCACCAATAGCCTTCACAAGTTCCTTAAAAGATACCCAACGCAAGTTAGCTATGAAGACCTACTAAAAGCTGCAGAACTATTTACTTTCACATCTCAAGATCCAAAACTGCCTCTGAATGGGAGACTCCATGCGAGTTTGATGTTGCAACATGGCAGCGGAGAAGTAGGGATGATGAGTGAGGAAACATTCAGAGAATTCTTTCTCAGGGAGGGATTTAAGACGATACTGCCTTTGATTCAGCTTTCATTTGAGAAGATCCTATCAAGGTCAAGTCCATTAAGCTATGAAACCATAGTCAACAAATATCATCACATTATTGAAGGTATCAACAACATTGGACCGTCAAACACAGATGAGAAAGACGGAAAGACTTTTGTACACTTGAACTTTGATTCCCATGTTTCATTACACTCCATGGGTGTCTGGGATCAAACTGATATACTAGGCGCCTTGGTAATCACAGCCATTGATGAAAAATTATGTATCAAAGATCAAGCTTCTGTTGGCTCATCAAATTACAGTTCAAAGTACCCTAAACTCAAGCTTGAGCAATCAATGCCGCTCTTTACTCTAGGTATTTTGGAGGCAAATTAGAAGAAGGTATTTTCAAAGGGTGTCATTGAAGCTCTGTCCCTGATATCAAACTACATTGATATACCTGAAATGAGTAAGGGGACGAGGGCTAGACTCTCTATCCCACTACGAGAACTTGATTTATCCGCTGATAATATCGCCTTCTCCAAAGTTTTCAACAATCTGATACAAAAAATGGTGAGGTCATTGACATCAAAAGGAGCGATCATTGATGGCGAGTACTTCATGCTAATTGAACTTGGTACCACCCTCATTAATGAAGACGGATCCCTTGAAATTTGCATATATGGTCCATACAAGACATTCTCCCAACGTTACGTCAGATGGATGTTTGTCAATTTCTTCAGTGTCGATGCTAGATTTGCCACCTTGGATGAGTTCTTTGCCGAGAAGGAAACGCGTCTGAGCGTTTCAAAGATGCTGCAGAAGAATCACCATTCCACTAGGCAATTCTAGTTAGATATAAGCAGATGTTTCATCGTAGCCTCTCGTCTATACGGCGATGATCAGTGAGTGATAATCTCACCCGAGCCGAACATTCGAAAAATAAAAAATTAACCATCATTTCATTCTCTTTGAAGCTAATCAGCTCTACTCCAGGCTTTATACATTCACGCCGAAGCAGCCAAGTCGACAGCTCCATCATCCAGGCCAGCTCAGAACACATTCGCCGCTCCCAAAATGTCATCACAGCTAATCACAGTGAAGCCCTCGGTCGAGAATTGCGATCCTCTGGCGCGTTATCAGACGTCAACACCGGGCGACTTTGCCTTCCAGGAACTTCCCGTGCTGTATGGCGGTGGTAGAAAGTGGATCTTAGAGGCCACTGACTCACAAGCACTGAAATACATCGCTCTGGCGCATCAAAGGGCTGTCGAAGTGGATGTGTTTGCCCTGAATACCAGCCTCATCATCTGGTTGAGCGATTACAACAAGGGCATCGAACTGGCCTATCCTGCCATTGATGCACATGCAGTGAGAAAAGACGGCACAGGAAGACTCCAGCTATACCTCCAAGTCAAGAATGTTGGCGTGTTTGAAAACATGCCTAATCAATTTGATGAGAACCACGACTGTTTCACAGAGTTGCTTTTAACACCGATGTACGCTGAAGAAGACCGTCATTACAACGATACGATAGAGAGACTGTTCACTTATGAATACTTTGGGATCAACAGGGGTGACACCATGGTGGTGAACACGTTCCATGCTATAGGGAAGTGTTCGGCACTTCATTACGTGGAGTCCGATGTCGAGGATGATAATGTGATGGGGTCCGATCCGAACTATTACGAAGATGGGTATGATAACTCTGGGAACGCTGACGATATTGGTGATTACACGGTACGTGACGAGTGGAACTTCAATGCTGGTGTTGATGTTAAGATCTTTAGTGAAGTGCGTGGGAAGACGAGGAATAGAGAAGATTTGAGCTTTGAAGAAAACTCACAGGATAGAAATGAAAGCCCAAAGAGAATCAAATGCTAGACTTGCAAAGAATCAGATATAAGTCGTTCTCTACTGGATAGAGAAGTCTATAGAGCTGAATACAAAACCTAAAATGCGTTTATTGTCAAACGTTTTATATATTCAATAAAAGTCAAATAATGGTCGTAGTGAACTGAAGAATGGATTGATCGTTAGAATGCAAATGGACATGCAATTTGTTCATTTCTTAATATCAGAATTGGAGTACTTTCTTGCTAGTTTCTGTAATCTGGAGTTATGAGTAACATGTTCATCCAGATCATGGATGATTTGTCTTTCTCTAGCTTGACCGTATTCGTTTCTCTCTTCTTTGGTTGGAGGCAATGCTTCATTGGCCAAATCAGCTCTTCTAGCTTCTTCAAAAGTGTTGATTGAATCCTTAATACTTTGAGACCCACCCAATAGGGCACCTCTTGGGATGGCACCACCTGAGAATGCCTTTAATTTCTCAATGTTTTCAGCTTCATCACGTAAAATGGAGAACATTCTGGAGACTCTCCCAATGGCCAAGATCTTATTTCTCATTCTTCTACGTCTGGCAGCGGCTTCATCTTCATCGATCATTTCAACATCCTCATCCTTGGCTTCAATTTCGGCCTTCTTGATGCTTGAATTCTCAATCTTTTGGATGGTGCTTTGATCAACTTCGGTTTCTTCATCCAATTCTTCTTCCGTACAGATATTCAACACAGAAACCAAGATATCCGTGACCTTCTCACCAACAAATGGCAAGGACCAAGTGAACACATCCATGAAGTTTGGTAACCAATAAGGATGTGGTTCATAGGCGAACTGCCTTATATTCATAGAATTGTTACCATATTTCAACACGGCAGCCTTGTTCTTGTATGTGTCCAGGTAATTAGGAGCTGAGAAGATGGTCAACAAAGTAGGGAACTGGTTCTCTGGTGATCTTTTATACATTCTATAACCGGCATCTTGCGCTTCATGAGCTCTAATGACAGATAACAAGTTGTTTCTTTGCAAGAACTTCAAAACAGCTTTGAAAGTGTAGGCATAGGAACAACCTCTCACTGTGTTTGGAATGAATAGGGCATTATCACTGTCGTCATCATAATCATCAACTGGATCAGACCAAAGGATATCACACATTAAACCTCTGGTTGGTGGTTCTCTGAATCTATCAATCTTGTTCAAGTCATCAGGGGTATGCAAGTCAGGGGAGATACCACCATGACAGCAGAAATATTGTTCATTCATCAAAGCGGCTAATGGTAAGGTGTTGAAAGATTCACAAGCGGCTTTGTAGACATTGGCATTGTACTTGTGCAAACATTCCATCTTGAAAGTGAAGTAGTCAGTCAGGTGTTTACATTCATGGTTACCTCTCAATAGGAAGAATGTGTTTGGGTAGGTGATTTTCAAGGAGTACAAGTATAACACACACTCGATGGAGAATGAACCTCTGTCAACGTAATCACCTAGGAATAAATATGAAGTATCCTTTGGATCACCACCAACTTGCAACAACTTGATCAAATCATAGTACTGACCGTGGACGTCCCCACAAACTGTGACCGGAGCAGGCACCCTCAACAGGTTAGGCTCAGTCTTGAACACTTTGGAGGCCATAGCCAGGATTCTGATCACCTGTTCTTCATGTAGTCTACCTTCTCTTAGGAAATGGTTCTTCAGGAAGTCGGTGTTGGGAAGACCGTTAGGCAGGAAGAGCTGCTCGTCGGTAGGCTTGGAGTTGGCGATGGGAGGCACCCTCGTGTTGATTCTGCTCGTCGTGGAGACCTGGACACCGTCCATGTCCTGGATGGTCAGATCAGTCACCGGCTGCTCAGGCTTGTTTCTCATGGCCCTCAGGGCCGCGCCGATTTTCTCAGAGTTTTCTTGGACAGACATCTATGCGGCGCAATTGCTGGTGGAAACTCTTTTGGGCTTCTTTCGATGGCTGAATACACCGGCTTCTGCGCTGTTTGTTCTGGGAATTTGGTGGAGAGACGTGGACTTTTGGCTGTGAATTTTCAAAATTGAAACATCCACATTTTCGCGGGTTGCCAGGCTTGAGGGTACAAAATTTTAAGGTGATGAGGTCAAAAAGATTTGGCACCAGACTGGCTGTAATCTCCCTTGAATCACAGTATAATCACTCATAATGACCACCGTGATAGACTCTTCAGACTTTGTCGAGGCTCCAGAAGGTTCCAAGTCCTTACAGTTCGAAGAAGAAAAACAGCAGGCCAATTTCCAACTAGGTGTCTCCATGGCCATTCACTCGTGGGAAGCTCTGGAGATCGCTGTCGCCAACCAGTGGGGTGGGCCTGAGTCCGATGCAAAGAGAGACTGGATCACTGCCATCGTGGTGGACCTGTTTGACGAGAAGATCGTGGACATCCAGCTGATCGAGGATACTATCTTGAACGCTATGATTGATGAGTTTGACGTCAATGTTGAAGATGATTCCTCACTGCCTATTGCTGCTAAGGTTATCGATTTCTACAGACAGGTTGCTGAGAAGAACTACACCAAGATCCATGAACTGTACAACTCCTGGAACGCAAAGAAAGGTGAACGTGAAGCTAGAAGAGCCCAGTTAGCCGTCCAAATCCAACAAGATCCAAACAATCCTGATGACTCTGATGATGATGAAGAGGAGGAAGAAGTCCCACAACTACAAGGTCATCCTGTCCAAGAAGATGTTGAGATGGGTGATGCTGAACCAGCTGGTCCTATTGTTGATGAAGATGGGTTCGAACTGGTGCAAAAGAAAGGTAGAAGAAGAAATTAGAGCGTTTTGATTGTGTAAATTATTGTAATTATAGAGATTACGAGTGCTAGGATAGACTCGAAAACAGGAAATGGAATGTAGAAAAGAGTAGGACACAGTATTAATGCTGAATCTTCTGTCAGGCTTCAAAGGTGATCCAGATTTCAAATTTAGCTAGGTGCTGCATCTCGAGATTTTTTCAAAAATTGACACCAAATTCATTTCTGAACTGTCCCATTGTACTGTCAAACCACCCCAAAATGCCCCTGATAAGCGTTGACGCCATTGTGTTGACACTATTACACCCGTTTTCAATATGGTCACTCGTTCTAGCACTTCTGTGAGTCCTAAATCGACTTTTCAGCACGGAGTTTTACTAACAACTACAGATACATCCTTCCCGTGATATGGGCTAAATGGCTCATCATATTGTTCGTGCTGGTACAATTACTAAAAGACGCCAATACTCGTTATAAACGCCGCGGTGAGTGGAGGAGTATTGGTAGTGATGATTTAGCGGTCGTTACAGGAGGTGCAAATGGTCTGGGGTTGGAAATTTCAAAGAGATTGATAGAGAGGGATGTAAAGGTTATAATTATAGACATAGAGAACATTTCCGACACTGAGGTGAAGAAGTCAGCTACGTTCGTCAGATGCGACTTGGGTGATGCAGAAGACCTGAAGTGGAGTATCGATGAGATCAAAAGAATTTATGGCCAACCTACGATACTAATCAATAATGGTGCTGTGAGACAGGATGAAACACTGAGTGATATTTCCTATTCCAAGATTTCCAAGATCATGGAGATCAACTTGATGGCTCCTATTACACTTTTGAAAGAGTTCTGCGATACAACGGGGCAGTTATACGTTGTGAACGTGTCATCTGTGCTTGGGCTGGCTAGCCCTTCTCATCTATCCATTTATTCAGCCACAAAAGCTGCATTGATCTCATTACATGATACCATATCCCACGAAGTACAAAGCCAGAAAATAAGATTCCTACTAGTGGCGCCTGGTCAGCTGAACACAAAGATGTTCAAGGATGTGAAACCTCCCAAGCAGTTTATTGCCCCTTTGATTGATGCCAAATCTTTATCCTTTGACATCATGGCTAAGATAGAAGCAGGGGAGAGAGGCATGCTACATGGGCCCTTATACACTTACTTCATGCCTTTGCTAAGGATGTTGCCGTACAGTCTAGGAGAATTTGCCAGGTGGTTTAGTGAGATGGACACGAGTGTTTCTAAACACACATAGATTAAAGTACAGTTTTCTACACATGTTTTCCAAGAAAAGTAATATCGTAGCTATTCATTGTATGTGTATAATCCCAGCTTATTTTGTCTTTGAATTAGTTTCCAAAGTGGCCTTGACCCATTCAGCCAATTGGTTTTCGTACAAGTTACCAAACTTGTCAAAGACATCAGTGAACTTTAACACTTTCTTGAAAGTTACCGGCTTGTTACCCTTGGTCTGTATGGCAAAAGTCAAGTTGTATTCAGGAACGTACTTGTCCACTGTACCATTGATGGTTAGAGTGGTGTCCTTGTGTGTACCGACATAGACAGTGTCCTTTTCCACAAACTTGGAGTGGAGGTAGCTCAGACCCGTGATGATGAAATAGAGGGCGACAAGAGCTGTGGTGTATGGGATAGCGTCTTGGAACTTGACCTTCTTCTCAATATAGAATGTACCAGCAGCGACAATGGCTGATATGTAGCCCAATGCGAGTCTTGTGTCTGATAGTTTGAAGGATTCGGTGTAGCCCAATGAAGTTAACACGAGTGGTAGTTTTTCATCTGTGGCGTTGCGTAGTTCGACGACAGAGCTGGCGGAAAGTCAGTAATTGCGTGGAATGTGACATGTCGAGAGCACTCACCTCTTGTTCACGGTCTTGAAAGTGGACATTGTGGCGTTCTGGGTGGGGTCAATGCCTAGTTCATAGGGTTTAGACTAGAGTGTTCTTGTTGATTTGATCAATGGACTTACGTAAGCATATAGAGCATTTTCGCGGAAACACGGGTCGCCATACAAAAAAATTGGCCTTAACCTGGGCAAAACACAGAACAGATTCCCAGTTCAGCTGCCGGTGCCTTTGATTAGCGTGCTGCCAGTGAAGAGAAGAGGAGACCACGCACACTGCACGGTTCCACCTCATCCAAAAGCATCGAAAACCAACACAGAAAACCCTACTTTTTGGTGGCAACTGAGCACAGAGTTCTGGAGTCGTTTAGTCATCCCATACTCTTTGCCATTGTACCTCAACCCTGCTCCCCTTTCACAAACCCTCCCACGTTGAATCCCACAACTGAAGACGAGCTAGCAACACCAGCTAACATGTCCAACAAGTCGTTCAACCCAAGTGCCCCTGTTTTCATCCCTTCCAAATCCGTCGCCCCTGCTCCACAACCTCCATCACAGGCCAAACAACTGAAGGCCAACCCAAACATGTCTTCTCACACTGCTCCACCTCCAGTGCAGCCCCGTACCAAGTCCAGCTCCAGTGCAGGATCTTCAAATGGTAATGGTGGTAAAAGATCTGGCAAGAATAGAGAATCTAGAAACAACAGAAACAACCAATCACATGCTCATCAACACCAACACAATGACGAGTTTGAACTTGATATCGAAGATGAGGTCCTTGGTGGTGGTAGTTTCAAATCGAGATCAAGAAGAGGACAGATTTCTATCAACCACTTATTAGATTTCTCCTTACCTTCCAGAGATCTGAATCCCAATCGTTTGAGCAATGCCCCTAGAAGAAGACGCAGATCAAGTAACCATCATGAACGATTACACTTACACGGTGCTGAATTCATCAACGCTAATTACAGATTTGTCGTTGACTACAGACATGATTACGTGAATCAAATTGCAAACCCAAACAAAGTGTTGGATGATTCATCAATCTTGAGAGTCATTGTCCCAAGGGGTCACCAATGTCCAATCTGTCTAACCGATGAGATCGTTGCTCCAAGAATGATCTCCTGTGGTCATCTGTTCTGTCATACTTGTTTGTTAAGTTTCCTAGACTCAGAACCATTGAGAAAGAAGGATGCACCAGTCAAGAAATTCAAAGAATGTCCATTATGTTCTCTGTCAGTTAGACCTCATGAAATAAAACCTGCATTGATCAACCAGACCGATGAAAGATTCGAGATTCCAAAAGTTGGTGATGATGTTGTCATGAAATTGATGGCTAAACCAATGGATAGTATCTTACCTATTCCACATGTGTTGAACCTGAATCATAAGAAGATTGGTAATATTCCATGGTATTCAGATACTGAATTATATCCACACTCTAGAATCTTGAGAGGTGGTCTAAAATTTGTTCAGAAATGTTATGAAGATGATAAAGCTGCCATTGTTCGCCAGTATGATGAAGACAAACTATTATACAATGATGATAGCACTTACGTGGTGAAGGCTTTAGATGAGATCAACTTCCAACTAGATCTATTGAAAGGCTCATTTCAAGACAACTATGATGAACCAAACCCATTGGTGTACTCTATGGACAACATATCAATCACAGAAAAGAACCCAGGGCTTGATGATAGTAATTGTTACTTCTTCTACCAAACTTCTTTCAACTCCACTACAAGATATTTCCTATCTCCATTGGATATCAAGGTCTTGTTGGCCACATATGGTTCATATGCCAATTTCCCAACTACATTGCTGCTGAAAGTGGATAACATCAACTATGGTGCCATGGTCACTGAAGAAACCTTGAAAAGACACAAATACTTTGGTCATTTACCATTGGGTACTGAGCTTGCATTCATTGATGTCAATTGGAAGAATATCATCTCTCCTGAGATTTATCAGATATTCCACAAAGAATTGACAGATAGAAGAAAGAAACTGCTTGCAAAGATGAAAAAGGAAGACAAGGCCAAGAAGACATATGAAACTGAACAAGAACAAAAGACATTGGACTTCTTCAAGCAGGAGAATGATGGTTGGGGCGTTTATGATAACATTCCTATCCAATTTGATGAAACAGATACCCCACTTCATCCATTCGGTGATGATGAGATCAAGAATGAACCAGAAGAAGCTAAAGAGATGACGACAACTGTTTGGGGTACCAAGATTCCAAAACTGCAAAACAACGAACACGAAGAACTGCTGCAGGATGATTGGGACACCGAAGAGCTGATTAGAAAAGCCAAAGAGTCTGGACACGCAAGCAATGGTACGAAGAAGAAAGGTAGAAAGAAGAAATTGGTGTTGTTATCCTCAAGCTCTGCTCACTATTGATGATAACGAATTGACTGATCAAGAATACAGATATTGGTTTAGACGAGTATTACAACTATACAAAAGACACATTTTTTATTAGTGATTTTAAAGAAATGAATGATTTACGAACTTTTAGAACAGTACTGTAGATAATGTATTGGTTGATGTACTTGAGAACGGCCATTCTCTATCATGTTCCGAAATTCCGGGGGAATTTCAAAATAGCATAGAGAGGAAAAATTTTCAGACGTATATAAGCAAGGCGACATCCTTCAGTCAGGGGTTTGCGAAAGACACGAACTATCTTCTTGCACATTGAGTTAAGCTGCTGCTGTTGCTTTGCAAAGACTGATTCAAGCAGCGAAGTGATCGAGAGAAGATCAACAGCTATTGTACGCGCGTTTCTTTTTCCAAGAAGTTTTGTGTCAAACTTTTACGGCTAATTTATAAGCTCTATCGACAAACCAAGAACCAAAGACAGAAATTCAACAACTAGACGAACATGGTCTCAGAGACTCCTGCAGCCAATGTCCTGGGCACAATCGGGACCGTGTGCTGGTGTATCCAGATGGTTCCACAGATCATACATAACTATAGACGCAAGAACTGTGAGGGTCTACAACCACTGATGTTATTCCTATGGAGTGCTTCTGGTGTGCCATTTTCTATCTATTTCGTTTCAAGAAGAGCGAGTATACCTATCCAGATCCAACCACAACTATTCACCACTTTGTGCCTAGTGACATGGTTCCAGTCCTTATACTATCCGCCTGTTGCTGTCCCATTGAGAAAGAATCTACTATACGTTGGCGCCTTTGTCATTGTATCGCTTGCGCTGGAATTTGGCTGTATCTTCCCTGTGAGAAAGGCATTTGATAACGGGAAGGAATGGCCTTCGTTGATATTCGGCATTGTGGCTAGTATCCTACTGGCTATCGGGTTGGTGCCGCCTTATTTTGAGCTAGCGAAACGTAAAGGCCGAGTCGTTGGGATCAACTTTGTCTTTCTGTCCTTGGACTTTTCTGGTGCCCTGTTCAGTGCATTGTCACTAGCTTTTGCTAAAGAGTTTGACTTATTAGGGATAGTACTATACTGTATTGTGGGCTGCATGGAACTGGGGATCTTTACATCACATTTCATTTGGTGGTTGAGATTTGGTAGGCATGGGGATCATTTGAAGATGGAGGATGTGGAATTGGAGAGCCAAAGTGATGGATACAAGGACGCTGCGTCCACCCCGGAGACTTTGAGTCGAGAGAATTCAAATGTTGGTGTATAGGTGTTTATGTTTATGTCTATGTTTGTGTTTGCATGTGCTTTGATGCTTGTAGAAGTTCGTAAGCCTTGACCCCTTGATCCGCTTGAGAAGTGGGTAGGAGCTAGGGAAGTAATAGAGAAGTATGGAGCAGCGGTACACCGTGTCAACGTGAAAGCTCAAGAAGAAAGGCGAAAGCTCTGAATGTGTAGCTAGTAGGCCAAAGTTAGAGCTTTCCCCAACGTAAACACGGAGCGCTGATACTCAGCTTTTTACCTTTTTGAGTAATTTCGTTCTGCAGCTGTGTTTATTTTCACGCCAAAAAATTACGCGGCTTACGTCAGCAAAAGAAGTTTCACAGCAGTGCAAATGGGAGAGGAACAGAGCACAGGGGGAAGCAAAGGAGTGTTTGGTAGTCTCCATAGATTCTCCCACTCATTCTGCCCGTCACTGTGTCATTTGTGAACGGATAAACGCGCTGACGTCATTTTTATGGCCAGACACACCCAGATCTGGAAAAGTGGTAGGCGCCGCACAGTGTGCCTTTGGCCTGGTTCGATTTCGCGTGAAACAAGAACTGGAAGTCTTCTTCTTTTGTGTAGAACTCCCATTTTTCTGACCCAGCTCCCACTCTCCCACCTCAGTCACTCTTTCACAGCTCACACTTACGCTTCGCTCACTCCAGCTCTACGCTCAGGCTCGTTCTCCACGCTCTTTTAACCCAACTTTCAGTCATTCTTTAACAACCAGCCAACTTATACACTCTTTTACTATCAACAAAACTACACACTTTTTACCACACTATGAACGACGCCGCCTTCCAACAACTGCTGGAGCTAGAAGCCAATTTACAAAGAGCTCAGACCTTCCTTGCCACCGAGGACACAGCTGTCCCACAGACTTCACTATTACAATCACATTTGGAACTCCTGACCGTTTCATCCCAAACAAACTCATCTTCCATCACTGTTGAAGAGGTCCAAGCCCTGCTTACAAGAGAAACACCTGCTGATCTAACCCTAACATGTACCAAGTGTCATCACAATCTATATTCAAACGATGAGGATGCCGCTGAGGGTAAACACTCTGGGGAATTACAACCATGTTGTCTATCGATGAAAGAGTTCACTTTCAACGAAATGGAGATCTCCTTCTGGTGGTTCTTGGTCAACAGCTACTCACAATGTATCCTGACTCTACCTAACTACACGAGATTCATGATTGGCAACTACGGTATTCCAACCAAACTTCGTGATCGTGTTTGGGGGGTGTTGACCCAGGCTTCAAACTCCTCAGGCCAAGTTGATGATTATTTACAAACTCTGTACGAATCATTGAACAAGGATATTTCACCAGATTTCAAGATTATCACCAACGATGTCAACAGAACTTATCCTGAACTGTCCATGTTTAACGAATACTCCATCAAAGTGAAATTTGAAAAAGTGCTGAATGGGTATAGTATTTTTGATTCAGATATGGGTTATTGCCAAGGTTTACAATTCATCGTTGCCCCATTGCTATTCCACTATGAAGGTGATGAACTAAAGACTTTCAACTCATTGGTGAAACTGTTTGAGATTAACAAATTGAGAAACATTTACAACAACGAAATGAGTGATTTGAACTTATGGTTCTATCAATTTGAACAAATCTTATCCAAGAACCTACCACAATTACATCAACATTTCACACAATTGGATATTGATTTCAAATTATTCCTATCCCAATGGTTTTTGAGTTTTTATTCCATCACTATGCCTTTCAATCTCCTTGTCAGAATGTTTGATCTGATGTTATTTGAAGGTGTCCAACCTACATTACTACGTGTTGGTCTAGTGATTTTACAAACCAATGAGAAGTTACTATCCACCATCGATGACCCAGAATTGATTTACCAACATTTATTATCTGAGAACTGTTGGGGTTCTTTCGCCAATGACGTTGAATCATTCATGCAAAAGATCTTGGACTTGCCAGTTCACAATTTCTCCATTGAACATTTGAAATCACTGGAAGATCAATACAACAGCACTATTGATGTTACACAAGTTGTCAAGAACAAGTCTATGTTCAAGAAACTGTTCAACACATTATCCAATTTGAAGAATTCAACCACAGAATCAATCTTGTCCAGTTCGAGTAAAGATGATGACAGCATCAAGTCCAACTCCATTTTCTCCACCAATTTCAACAACTTATCCGCCCTATCATTCAATACAATCCCTTCTGCCACTGCTAAGGACAAGTCAGAGATCACTGAAGACATTGAACTATTGGCAAAGATGTACCAACTCTGTCTAGAGAAGGGTATCAGCCAAGAAGAACCACTGTTGAACAGGGTCAGAGATAGGCTATCATTATTATTCTAACATTTCATTATTTATTCGTGGGTCCTCCGGGCCAACTATTATACTCTTGGGTTATTATATGCACTTCGGGTACCGTCGTGCTTAAGCGTACACAGGTTTTTTTTTGTACAGGGAACATTGATTAGGGAGGATTCATAAGGTTACTCTGCAAGGGGTTCAAATGCATGATTACGGTTTAATTGCGGCTACGTAGAACTTGTATATGTATAAGTTTGATTAAAAGGTTGTCAAATTAAGCTATGTGTCAAAACTGTATTAGGGTAAAGGAAGAAAAAAAAGCACTAGAGATGAACACACCGATGATGTAGAAAAATGGGGGTTGTAAAAAAGGATTGAGGAAATGGACACCAGAGTCAACAACGATACAAAGAATAAACATAAATAGTCTGTCAAATAAAAGTGAATGTGTTTCTTGTTTTTTTTTGCTTGTTCTCTGTATTTCCGATTGACACGTTATGTTTCTCAAAAATGGATGGCAAAATAGGCTGACATGACAGGGATTAATACCGATAGCAGAGGTGAGGCCCCATTTACCAGAAGGTGATTCTCAGACGGTCAAAGATAGGAAGCTTTGGCACGACACCCACGGCACAGATGATGGCGTTTAGGATGAATGGTTTCAAATCATAGCCTGTGAAATGAGTGGTTAGCAAGAATAACCAGATAGGAACACCGACTAAAAACTTCTTGCTTGGTGTGTAGTGGTCACCTTGGTCCAGTTGTTCCCACATGGTCAGGTGGTCATAGGCACCAGAGTTGAACTCGAAAGGCACACCGGTGACGTAGTGGAACATGATGTAGGAGCCTACCACGTAGGTCAGGTTGGTCAATGTCCAGGATGAGTCAGTGGTGATACCTGGCACCAAGTCGAAGAACACTTTCAAGAATGCAATGATGACGATGTGGATGACCCAGGCACCCTTGGAGTGGACCCAGGTGGCGTTCAGGTTTGGTTCTGCGTCCTGGTCAATCTTGTCCTCAAAGGTCTCTTCTTCAACATGGGAGATTAGAGATGAGGAACGACGTCTGTGAGTGTTTACTGTGTTGGAGGTCTGCTGTGGGGAAGGAGGCGTTGGCGAGGACTGTGTGCCTGGGAAGGGAGATAGGTGTTGGTCTGAAGACATGGCTTTGTTGTTATGTTGTTGTTGAGTGGCAATTAGCTTGTGAGTGGTGAAACTTGTTATCCTGGTTAAATTCCTTCTCGTTTAAAACTAGGCCTGAAAAGGGACTGGATAGAGCTCAGGGATCCTGGGAATGGCTGTGAGAACTCGGTCGCGAATAAGCAGGAGGTGCTCTGGAGGACAATTGTGGTGGGTTGGTGTGTAATCAGTGGATTAAACGGGAATTTGAGGTGGAATCTCGTATGGCGTTTGCAAGGTTCCTTCAATGTGAGATTTCTTTTTATAAAGGCAAATTTATTTCTGCAAGTGACTTTTGCGCCAAAGTTTCCCGCAAATTGGCAGGGGTATTTCCTTTTTGGGAGACTGGCGAAAACTGAGCAGCGCCATTACCGGATATGGAACTCTGCGCCAAAATGACACGCGAAAATGTGAATCGTAAAAACAGTAGAAACATATAAACACGATAGACATATCAACCGTCAGTTTCACAGCCTCTGCCACTCCAAACCATGGCCAAAGACTTGTCCCAGGACAGCCAGGAGATCATCAAGGACCAGCTCAACCTCAACTTCGAGTCCTACACCAGCAATGCCATTTTGAACCAGTTCACTCCAAGCAAGAACATCAGTAGAAGTCAAGATGATCTATCTTTGCATTCGTCACTGAAGAGAGCAACGCGGTCAAACACGGGATCAAGACGTGTCACGCCGAGAAGGGTCGGAAAGGGCGACGGTCAGAATCATATGGATTCCAACATTGTGACTTCCCCGGTCAAGACACTGAGAAGATCATACACTGAGGAATACACTGATGAGTATGATTCCACTACAAACTTTGATGATAAGCCAACAATTACAAAGAACGGTTCATCCACTGTGAATGTCCCACTGCGTGATTCTCCAAAGGAACCATTGAGAAAAGGTACACCTGGTAAAACTGCTAAATCTGCTAAGAAGACTCCAAAGAAACGTACACCGAAGGCCAAACCGAAATCAACAAAGAAAGAGACAAAGAACAATAACAAGAGTAATACGTCTGCCCTGGAAGAAGCGATTGAAAACTTGAAGTCCAAATCTTTCACTGAGGGTTTGAATAACAAAGATATCGATGACGATGATGACCGCTATTCCAATGAGTTCAACAACACGATACTTAGTGACATTCCAAGTGATATTCTAAGTCCAGAGAAACACATCTATCCACTGGAAAACCTCCAAAGTGCAAAGAAAGACATACCGTCACTCCAGCCTGAAAGTTCTTCCTCCATCAACTCAACATTCACTATCTTACAAAAGAAAGAACTCTATCCGGACCTTGCAGAACTGAATCCAAAAGTTGATCTTTTAAAGCCAACACAATCAACCTCATCACCAAGACAGCTGAAGTCCAAGAGTCAATCACTCAAATCCACTCCTAATCCCAGACCAATAGTGAATCCAACATCCACAAATAAGGAGAACTCCACCTTATCACCATCACCTTTCAAAAACCTAACGAAATCACTTCCTGACTTATCGTCCCCTGCTAGAAGAATCGTTCCTGAATCCGCTTCGAAGTCCACATCATTGAATGAGAGAAGATCATCAAATTTGCCAATGTCACAATTCGACTCAAGCGATGAAGAGATCGAAGTCCCTGAACTCACCGTGAAACTGGATCCAGTGTCACCAAGGGCATTGAGAGCTCAAAAGCGTGCTAATGATTCTTTGGAGAGTCCACAGGAGCATAAGAAACAAAAAACAGCTGCCAATAGACAGTTGTATCCTTCTTTGGTTCCATTGACTAGCAAGGATCAAGATCCAGTGTCAAAGACGGTTGATGAAGCTAGTGAGAAAACAGTTGAGAAACAGGTGGTTAAAGAGAACACCACGGGTAAGAAGCAGTCACTGTATCCAAGCTTATCACCTCCACCACCACAGAACTCCAAACAAACTACAAAGAAGCCTGAACCTATCTCACTAAGCTCGAAGAGAGTTTCCAAACCAATTTCCATCTTCGAAGATAAACCATTGAAGAACACCAGTGCCATTGAAACTTCAACCCCAGAACCTACAGTCCAACCAAAACAAACTACAGTTGTCCCACCAACCACAATTTCCCAACCTGCAAAACCAACCACAATTTCCAACCCACTAAAACGAACCACAATTTCCAAACCACAAATCCAAGAAAAATGGGACAAACAACAATGGACCACACTTTTGAAAGTCCTCAAGAAAATCAAGAAACATTTCAATCTGGAGAAATTGGAGATCAAAGACATTGCCAAAGAGGAATTACAAACAAAGGTGCTAACTCCATCAATCTTACAATTCTTCCAAATTGATACCGAGGAAGACTTGAAAGAACTGATAATTAGATTGCAGTTTATGCAAGACTACGAGGAGGAGATATATACGGGGAAATTATAGCTTGATGATTAATGAACGTGTATTATTACAGTGTTGTAGTACTTTAATTTGTACGCTCCATAATCCGTATAAGTATGTGTCCCAGACCGAAAAATCGAAACTGCAATACAAAATTTCTATGTGAACTCTTCACTCACACAGAATCAAGTTCCAACTCTAAACCAGCCTAACCGTGCACAATCTACACTTCAATAGACAAAACCACAATGGGCGAAAAGCACGCAAAGGACTCAAGCCAGGAATCATCGGTTATTGAATTCACACAACCTCCACTAAAGAAACACAAACCTCAGAATCAAGATGCATCGATACTCTCAACACAAGAGCTAGCCATGTCCAACTCAGACAGACGAACCTCTGTGATCATCAAGAAGGGCGACAAGATGCAAAAGAAAATCACCCAGCTACTGCGATTGATCGATCAGGGACAAGAGGTGTTTTTAATGAGCTCAGGGAAGGGGATACAGAAACTGCTCAGTATTATCGAGATCTTTAAATTGAAATTACTGGAACAAGAAGGTGCCAAGGGGAAGTTTGAACAGTTTAACAAGTTGGATAAGTATGAGACTGTGAATAAGAAGAATGAGATCCTAGAGAAGAAAGTGAAAGTGCCCGTTTTCTACAGCTTGATTAGAAAAATTGGTGAAGTCGATGGTGATGATAATGAATTTGCTGACTGGACGAGGCAGCCTGTCGAATGAGCTGTTTTCAGACAATGACGAGTGACACAATGCATGCATTTATGAACTTTTTACTGTAGTAAATCCCAGCACGTACTGGAATCAGGTAAATCAAAGCATTAAGAATGAGCTCGATTTGAGCTCATTTGACTAGACAGAAACTTCTCACGAGACAACCATACCTATAAATTAAAGCTCAATTTCCCCTTCCTTTCTACAAACCATCTTAAAGGGTAGCTCTAATCAACTCAATTTACTCTTGTTAATTTGAACTGGATCATGGCTCCTATTCCTAAAGTCGTTCCTGTTTCTGAGGAAATATCCAATGGGTTACACCATGCTGGTGAGGCCATTTCTGCCGGGTACTCCAAAACTGTGGCAGCAGTTTCTGAAGCTTCAGAAAAGACGGGGAATGTAATTGATACTATCAGTGATTGGTGTTCTGATCATGCTGATTATTTCATCCCATTTATTTATTGCATATTTTTCTTCTTTGTCGCCCTTTGCGTCTTGTATACTCTGTGGTTTCTAACCAGGGATTGCTTGATCTATGACACTGAGCCATTACCTAGACCAGAAAGAGAGCTATCGATTAAAGAACTAGAGGAGAAAGTTAGATTGAAGTTGAAATTCGAGAAGGATTTGGGAGAAGCTATGGCTAAACTACCACCACCTAGAAAAGTTCATACCAATACCTCAAAATTACAAGAACAGTACGACATGCAACAGTGTCATAAAACCCTGGGTATCCTTCCTGCTGACTATGATGAGAAGTCTATGTATTATAATCTACCTGAAGAACCAGGCAAAGCAAATCCACCAATCAAATACTCTAGAAAATGGTATTGCTTTAGACCTATCCATCCACCTCCAAACGTTGTCTACATCTATTCCCAGAAGTATAAGAGGGAAAGAAAAGCTGCAAAGGCTGCTGCAAAGGAGAAGAAAGCAGAAGAGAAGCAGAAGGCCAAAGAAAAGGCTGATGAGGCCAAGTTGATTCAACAGAAGATGAGAAAAGCTAGTAGAGAAGGTGCAAAGAGAGTCAAAGCTGCTAAGAAGGCCAGGCTAGCTGCAAAGCGTTTATAGGGATGGTACAAAGTAAAATGTTCACTGTAGTATGATCTTTGAGTCTCTGAGATTCCCTGATTCAGATCTCTCCAGAAGAGCCCGACTTCATGCCAGAATTTAGACGAGGCTGGTTGTCCCAGCTACCGAATGTGCCAGGTTTCCAGGGGTCTCCCCATTCGAACCACGGCGGCGGCACTGATGTGGGTCATTTTCTGGCACATGCGCCTTATTTTTTGTTGGCCGGGCGTTTCTTTTTTGGCACCAAAGAGCCTCCAACGTGTTCAACAAAAGGAGCAACGAGCCGAAGCCGTGGAAGGAGCAAAGAGAAGTTTTGTTGGTAGAAGCTACTGCACAGAGAGCCGAGAGCCGTTTGTGTGACGTCCCCGGGCTTCCCTGCCTGTGATTGGGCCCCGTAGCGAGTTTCCCCTCTGTAGCACCCGTTTCGGGCGGTTTTAGCCTGTGTTTACGCCAAAGAGCAATTTGTGTCAGCCAGCAGAAAACTGAAACGAGACATAAATGTAGGAAACCTGTACTAGTTACACTTACTACACTATTTCCAAGTAGTTATCACCACAAGACTCACAGCCATGTCCTTCATGTTCAACTGGCTGGGCCTCTCCCTGCTGGACCTCCAGCAGCACGCCAACGACCTCCTGGCAGGCCTCTCCCTCCAGAGCAGCTCTTCCCCAGCGGGCGCTCCCGACAAGCTCGAACTGCGCTCTTTGCAATGGGGCCAGAATCCTCCAAAGTTTGAGCTCCTAGAGATCATCGAGCTATCAGAGACAAAGTTCAAGGGCATCTTCAAGCTCAAGTACGATGGCCAGCTAAAACTCGTGCTCAGCTCCAGAGTGGAGTTCAACTCGCTACGATTGATCGAGTTTGATGACTTCACTAAACCTCATTTCATACTCAGTGATAAGTCCACCAAGGTCCCTGTTGATTTCAAAATTGAAGACTTCAAACTAGACTGTCTCATAACGGTCGTCTACAACGCTGGGAATGTCACTGTGGTGTTTGATGATAACGTTAATGAGGGGATGTTCCTAGACCTGAATATTCAAACGTCCATTGATGAGTTGCTAAATGATGAGTTGTTCCAAATGGTCAAATACGATACTTTACAAATGGCCACCGGGTTCATTAAAGAGGACCTACCTAGCATGATTCACAAATTGAAGCTGTTCGAAGATGGTGAAGAGGAAGAAGTGAAGGAAGTGAAGGTGAAAGTGCAAGAACATGTGAATCCTACCTATTATGACACCATTGAACTACCCCTTGATAAGCCACCACAGATGGATATGGATATCTTCAACACAATGTCATTAAAACCAGAGACTTTCAAAGACGTTGTTGACAGAGTATCACTGAGTGATTACACCACCAAGACGATACATAGAGTTCAAAAGGAACCAAAGAAGAAGAGAAGAACGATCAAGATGAAGAAAGTCGGACACGGCTCAAGATCCACCACTCAAAGTGTCTGTACGCCATTGAACAAATCACAGCAATTATCAGATCATGCCATACCGTCTTTATCACTCCATCAGTCTGTTTCTACATCTCCAACGTTGATTGAGCAAGGTCATTATCACACACCAATGAGCATACATGACTCCACATTGAACTCAATCGAGGACTACCTACACACCTTGAAGGAAGCTATGTCACCACTATCCAAACATTATGATGAAACACTGGCCGATATCGATGATGATGACACTGACCCATATGAGAGTTTGATCCATCCAATGGACCTCCTACCATCCTTTGAATCCCTGGACACAAACCTCACAGAGAATCTGCTGAAGCCAATAAATGAAAAACTAATGAGACCAAGAGGACCTTCTTCGAACTACATCAACCTGAATGAGTTCAAGAAGACCTTACAACGCAACGATGAATATTTGCATAACGAGAACAGTATAACTGTCTTTGATGAATGAAAACAAAACTTTTAGAATCTTACGAAAACCAATAAAACGTTTTTTGAATCACATCATGACATTAACTGTAGTTACTCTAGCTGGAGATGATCTATAGACTCAATCTAGCATGATGTCGTTATCACCATTCTCTAAATTGTTAAAATTGTCAAAGTCTATTTCTCCAAGGTTTCCCGATTGGAAATCATCCAAGATCAAATCATCATTCTGAGCCTGTGGTTGTTCTTGCGGTTCTTCCTTAACCTCGACTTTCTCTTCTTTAATGAGCGCTGGTTCCTTTTCTTTACCATTTTCTGTCTTTTCTTCCGTCTGTCCCTGAGGGGCCTCCTCCTTTTTGACTTCAACAGGCTCTTCTTTAACTTCTTCTGCCTCTTCCTCGCTCTCACTTTCAATATCATCCGTCTCTTCTTCATACTTCTTCGTACCGACAATCGAATCAATCACAGCATTGACCTTGTCCTGGATTCCTATCGTCAAGTCTCGTTGTTCTTCTGTCTTGGGCATCTGATTCAATATCCAGTTCTCTTTCAGCGTACGTGAAACAGAGAGTAATTCTTCAATCAGCCTAATTATCATCGTGGAATTGGATTCTATCTGTAGCATCTCGGAGGCCTGGATCTCATGTGTACTGGTAGATGCCTTGTAAGAGTGTTAGTAGTGGGACTAATGACACTTGGAAGGCGTAATGGAACTCACCGATAGGGCAACAATGCTCTGAAGCCTTGAGATTAACAAATCGACATTTGAGTCCACTTTTTCTGGGTGTGCTTGTTAGTTTGACCGTCATTGGACTCTACGCGAGAAAGACAACTCACTTATCAGTGTTTCTGATCTTTTCTGGTTCATCGGCGTGCTCATTTCTGTCCTTTTAGGTGCTCCACTGAAGACATCAACACTTTTTGAAGTTGAACTTTTTCTGTGTCTGAAAGAAAAACATCACCAAGTACTACAAATCACCAAAAACGCCACCAGGAACCAACCTATGGCGGCTATGAACACCACCGACTCTATGTCCAGCTACGAGTCCGCCGAGTTGTTCAGTGGGCGCTTCGCCACGCTGGGAACGGCGCAATTGACCGGTTAGCGGCTTATACCGTGTGTCTTTGACTAACAACGAAAAAGGTTCTAACAGTTCCACAGACAAGGTTGCCGTTGCAATGGTCCAGCCAGAAGTCATCAGAGACTTTCTCTGTCCTGTGAATGAGGAGTTGTGTGAACGTGTCAGGAAGAGCAGGGAGAAGATCAGTGCTAAAGTTAGGTATGCTCAGGGTCCCTTGATTGGTATACTAGGTCCAGATTGCATCAATGACGAAGAACAGGCATTGAATGGTGCTGATTGGCTGAAAACGTTGCGTCATGCTACTGATATGGAGCTTTACTACCATTGCGATGTTTATGGTGTGGAGCAGATGGATCAATGGTACTTGGTCAATGGCATCGTTAACACCAGAGCCATGATGCTAGAGATGGTGGAACGTGGTATTCCAGTGGTTGGATACATCAAGGATCCGTTATCATACATCTACTTCAAAGACGTCGTCGCATGTTTCATAATTGATGGGCCTGAGCTTATCCCTGTGGCCAGCGGTGTCTCCTGTCCTGTTGGCATCAAAGTCTCAATTGACAATCTATATGAAGTTGGTGATTGGGTTAAGGCAGTTAAAACGCCTCAGAGACACATCACTATGCTGGATACTGGGTTCATGTCAATTGTGGAGACTATTGGGAACCTTGAAGTGTTCGTTATCATTGATGAGTTTAACTCTGAGGTTGAGGAAGTACTACATGGTCTTCATATCCCATTCATGTTTGACTTCAAAAAGGTTGACAAGAGTTGTTATCATCAAAAGATCAAGGTTCTCAAAGCTATACTATCCTCAACCGTGGCATCACTATTCATTGGGTATAAACTAGACACGGGGCAGAGTTACACACCGAAGTCAAACCAGCAACCAGAGGAAGAACCTATGGAACTTCTCAGTGACATCACCAATGGTAAGTCATCCTTCTTTAATAAAGGCTTCAGTTTCAGGGACTCCTACAACCAGATGTCCAATAAGATTAAATCTGGTCTGAAGTTGAATGTGAAGAAAGGTGATGAGACTGAGGTTATGGAGTGTTCTACAGATTTTGTCAAGTTTGCTGGCCATGTTACCAATAGCAATACATAAATGGCTCTTCTTCATTGGAGACTTCCATTCAATCTAAAGTTCATTGTATGCTGTGGTCGATCGTATTAGAAGATCTACGCCCTTCCTTCCAATTCTCGTATCCTAGGGAACGCGCTTTCAAAAAAAAAAATCTTTGGGAGAAAGGTAAACAGACCGTAACTACACCCTATCACATCAAATAACTGCCTCATATCCACCCCTGATGTCCCTGGTAGACGTCTCCACACGCTTCAGCATATCCAGTTATAAGCCTTTGGCTTCTCCAGATGGGAAATTCATCATTTCTGTGCACAATTCGACCAAGTTGATAATACGATCTGTTCAGGCTTTAGAAAGGGTACGAAGCATAGACCTCACCACGAAGCCATTTGCTAAGATAACACAGATCCTATGGGGACCCTTAGACCAGGATAGTTCAAAATTTGCAGTGCTTATTGATTCAGAAGCTGTGATCAAGATTTATGATGTGTTGGATCCGGATTTCATTGTGGAGATCAAAGAAGACCCGGTGTTTGGCATTGAGAAATTCCAGTGGTTGAAAGGTGGGAAGCAACTGGTGGTGTTCAGTAAGGACCAATTGTATGCTACAATCTACCATGTCCTTGGAAAGAAAGTGCTAGAATTTGATAGGCCATTGGTTTCAACTGTGAGAGAAAGAAGGGATAGTTCATTATATGAATTGTTCAAAGAGGAGAGTAATGGAAATGTGACGTTATACACGCTTTTGAACGAAGGCGAGACTTCCAAAATTGTTTGCAAAGTGAACTTGGGCTCATTCATGAACATCTCCCAGGTGAATATTTCACCATTATCCAATTGGATCATCGTTAATGACTCCGCAATTGGCAACATTAACTTGAAATGTTATTCAACAGCTGGGTCCATTAAAGTCAACAACAGTGATGGTGCGCTCTTTAGGTACAACTCCACGCTGGATCCACTTGGTGCCATTGATTTCAAGTTTGCTAATGATGATGAGGTGCTAGTTAGTGACCATCATGAGATTATTCATAAATTGAAGATCTCTGATGGGTTCAAGATGGTGTATCGTTATGAAACAAGACATATAATAGATACAGATCTAACTGAGGTTTACAGACAGACTTCCGATTTCACCAAATTCAATAAGAGTGATGATCCAGAGATCCCATACATTGAGGGACTACGATTAGAGGTGAAAGGTGTGTCAAAGTTTGTGATCAGTGGGCATTTATTCGTCGTGGTGAGAAGTATGCCGTCCAGCGTGTTTGTCTTTAATTTGGAGAATGATGAACCTAAGGCTGTAATTGTTGCTCATGAATCGTTAATTAGGGAGATACAGACATTGGACGGTAATCCTGGTGTTTTGGTGATCTTGACTGATCATTCTATTATTGTGTGGAAAGATGATATACCAACTCCAATTTCAGTGAGCAAAGTCGGCCAACCCGGCATCCCATTGAGGACTCTTCAAGTTGTCAACTCATCAGAGGATTTCATCACCATTCTAGTTTCGGATTCTGATAAATCATTCGTTATTGCTCAAGTCAGATTATCGCTGAGTGTCAATGCTGCATTCCAAAAGATGAGTAACAAGGAGATTGAACAATTGAGAAAGGGCTCTCCAGCCTTAACGAATGACATATCCCGTGTTATGGAATTAGCTGCCGGTGTGCAACAGAGCGAATGGGGGCATAACACTTCAAGAACACTACAAATTGAAGATACCTTCTTAACAAAGAAGAAACCTCGACACTGAATGCCTAGTAAAAAACAATCATGTGTATTCATAATGTCGTGAATATGATATTAATAATGCATAATGATCAATTTCATTTCATTCTGTGTAGACCAGAGTCCAGATTTCTTTTATCATCCTCCAAGAAGATCCCTCTCTCTGCAGCCTCGTCCAGAATTCTTTCTCTTCTCTCGTTCTCCTCCTGGAACAGTCTCTTCTCAAAGCTCAACAGCTGTTTGTCAGCCCAAATGACAGCACCCATGGATATCCAAGTGACGTGATAGAACACTTTGACCTGTGTTCTAGCGGTTCTATAGGTTGGACTTATCAGTCTTAGCAACAAACCTGTGGTGATCCCGATTATGGCACCTTTCACGGCACCGACAGCACCGGAAGTGAGCAGCTCGTTGGACAGTTGTTCGATCTTGCGTGGCTCGTGGTGGATTGGCTTGACGTTACCCATGGCTGTGGTGTTGGGTGGAGGTTTTAGTGATGTTATGTCTTTTGTCACAAAAGTTGGATCATTTTCACCGATTCATTTTTACGGGCTTTGGGTTTTTACGGGCTTTGGGTTCCTTGATACCTTGTTACTCAGAGTGATATACACACATGAAGCTGGAAAGATCGCTGGTAGCTCCACCAACAAGTTCTCACATGTACCAGGATAACGTCTGATACTTTTCATGGTGGTCGACAGCCTTCTGTGTCACGGACTACATAAACGTCTCATCACAAGTGACATTCATTAAAAAAGGCTCTAGTCATTAGTTTAAAACACACTTAACGTTTCCCCTTCTTCTTCTTACTCTTAGGTTTAGGCTTCTCCTCCACTTTCTCCTCTTCTTGTTCTTCTTCAACCTCAGCGTTCACCAGCACGGAACCAGCACCTCTGACTGGCTTCTCGGTCTTCCCACTGGTGACTTTGACACCATGAGGACCCAAGGCAGTCAGCACTTTCGACAGGTCTTTGGCCTTGTTCGTCTTGAATTTATGTAGTGTCCCTGACTTAGGATCGAATGATTTGAAGGAGATCACGGACTTGGACTCCGTTTTTGATTGTGAATAAGTGATGGAGATTCTAGTCTGTGTAGGTTAGTTAGTATTGATCTCGAGCCATTATGCAGTAATTTCACCAGGGGAAAGCGACATACGGTAGATGGGTTGGCTAAGAGCAGCTCTAGTGTTCTCTCGATGAACACATCGGTCTTCAGTGAGGGCATTTGGAATGACAAATTGGACTCTTCTCTGTTTCTTCATAGTATTGTTGAGCTTTTGTTCATGTTGGAAATCAGAAAATTCCGCGAAACTTCCGCGAAATCGTTCTACGTTTCTACTACGATAAACTACAGAATTCAACATCATTAACCATTAAAATTATGTTCGTACAAAAGATAGCTTTGATTGGTGCTTCATTTCTTCTTACCCTTCTTCTTCTTCTTTTTCTTGTTGTTCTTCTTCTTGTTTGAGAGAGTGGATTTAGCAGAAGTTGGCTGGGTTGATTCTGGGGTTTGTTCAGAAGTGTCTTCTTCTCGGGTATCTTTGGTGGATTCTGGTTCAGGAGTGGCTTCATCGTCAGCATCTGGGGTGGTGTCTGCTGAGTTTGTTGCTTCAGGTGTGACTTCAGCAACGGTTTCAGCTGGGATGGCTTCTGGTTCAGTTGGAGTTGAAGTATCTTTAGCTGGAGGTAATGCTGATTCTTCAATGGTTCTTAATTCAGGTTCTTCTTGAGCAGGCTCAGTTTCAGCTGATTCCTCTAGTTCAGGCTCTTCAAGGATATCATTAGTTGACAAACCAGCTGGTTTAGCAGGAGCAGCGTTCTGGCTTTCTGGACCAAAAGCTGTATTTCTACTCTCATATGCTTCTTCATCAACCTCAACGATATCGTCATCTTTAATCAATGCTGGTTTAGGCTCATCTTTGTAGCTAGGAGGATCACTGATCACTCTAGTTGGTCTTTGACCGCTCAATAAAGCAGATGGGCCAAAGAAAGTGTCCTCCTCAGATGGGTAATTTGGAGGCAGATCTTCACCTTTATCCAAGACGGCATCCTTCTGGATCTCTTTAAAAGCCGGTGGAACACCAATACTTCCAAATGTAGAGCCAAACCCCCACTTCTTGACATTGGCCTCGATGAACACGAACCCTAATTGACCCAAGTTGACATCCAATTTAGCCTCACCTTTGGCGCCAATCATTGGGAATAAATCTAATTTGACATTATGCACAGCTTCAAGGACTTTCTTACCATTATGCGTAAAGAAAATGGTACCTGATCTTTGCTTAAACCCACACCCGATAACATCACCCTCGATCAATTTTGGCCATATGTTTGGTGAATAGAATGGCTGATTAATGCGAACAGTACCGTTGGATTCATATGCAATGGAATACTTGTTATACCCTGGTAGTCTGAACAATGGGTATGGTTTCGAGCCTAGACCAATGGAAGTGGTGGATCCTTCTGGTAGTTCAAACATTTTCACCTCGAAGTAGACAGTATCGTTATCGTTATCGGTAGGTAATGGGTAATTTAACACCACGGAATTGACACCTTCTAGGAACTTGACATCCAGCTTATCAACGACAATGACACCCGAAGCCAATGAACCTTCGAACAAGTAGGCCTGGATGCCCCTTTCTTTGACGTATTCCTTTTCATGAGGGTCCAGGGTGGTGCCCAATGCATTCGTGACAGGAGGGAATTCCGATTCAAAGTTCTTTCCAGCGATGTAGCTCTCTCTCTCGTCTTCGGTCAAAGAGGGCAAGTACTGCTCCTCCTCGTTGAGTCTGTTCTCCTCGTCGTCGAACTCACCAGGGATGTTGAACTGGGAGCCCAGGAAGATGGCCCCGTTGTTGAAGAATGAGAAGTATATGGTCAGCACCAGCAGAAACAGGAACAGGACCCCGAGCCCCGTCGTGAGGGCAATGATCAGCGGCAGATTGAAGTCGTCGAGGTCGTCGAAGGCGTCCCGGATGCGCGACAGGTCCAGGCCCTGCACGGAAAACGACATCTTTCAGGGGATCTGTCACGGTTTTGAGGGTTTTCACTGTGGAGCTGGGATCATTTTCATGAACTTTTTCACGGGAATTTTTTGATAAGGAAAAGCCCTTTTTTACTGAAAAATAGGGCATAGGAAAAGTTGCCATGGCTACGGTACTGATCTATGATAAATTAAATGTTCATTTCAATGCAGATTCATGGAGTTTCGTCTGACAGCCTCTCTGGCGTCGTCTGCCAGATCGTCAAAGTCGTCGGTGTCACTTTCGTATTCTTTGGAGATCTCTGACCACTCGATGTAGAGGCCCTTGAGGAACTTCTTGGACTGTTTCAGGAATAGAGGGTCAAATGGGAAGTAACCTTCCAAATCGACAAATTGCTGCTTGGCCAATGACAGTTGGGCGTTGTTGTTCAAGTCAGCAGAGGTTCTGGTACCGGAGATACCTTTCAATCTTTCATTCTTGTTCTTGGAGATAATGGAGAAACAATAGGCAACACTCTCCTCTTGGGCAATTTTGGCAAACATCAGCACCACATTCTCGTTACAGAACTTCAATGGGTTGAATTTAGTGATCAACATACGTTGGAAGAACTTATCCAAGTTCAATTCCCAACCACCTTCATCGCTCTTGAAAATTTGATGTTTGAAGCAAAAGACGTATAACAACACTTGGAAAGTTGAATAGAAGAGTTTGAAACGGTCCATGTTGACATTACCATCGACTTCGTTCTCTCTTTCTTCAACGTATCTGTTCAACCAACTCATCAAGTAACTTGAGACAAAGATTATCTGGGATTTCTGTAGGTATTTGGCACGGGATAGGTAGGAACTCAGGTACTGTAACGATTTGATTCTCTTTTCAATGGTTTCATTAGCTGAAAAGGATAAATCAATCAACGTCACTAGGAATGAATCCATCAGTTCAGGTAGTTGTTGTGTGAAGTAAAAGATGATAAACTGGGTGGATTTGGTGTAGTAGGTAGGTAGGATATGGGATTTGAACAAGGAAGTCAAGATATTGTATAGGATGACTGATTGTTCTTCGTACTCTTCCTCTTTGGAGTTTAGTTTCATCTCTTGTAAATGGGTGAAGATTAGTGATAGGATAGAGTCCAACTTCTCAGATAGATCAGCAATGTTGGCCACTTGAGAGTTATTCAGATTGACCTCTTCTTCTTCAAAATCACTATCATCTTCGTCAAAATCATCTTCACTGTCACTGTCAGCGATAGCTTCTTCAAAATGCACGCGCTTTTCGCCATTATCACCATCGACTTTAACATCTTCTTCCTCATCATCGTCTTCTTCATCAATTTCGTCGTCACTGTCATCAAAATCACTTTCATCATCTAGTTCGTCTAATTCATTCTGCAGTTCAACATCAAT
Organism: Taiozyma rabaulensis; assembly: GCA_030574855.1. Classification (NCBI taxonomy): domain Eukaryota; kingdom Fungi; phylum Ascomycota; class Saccharomycetes; order Phaffomycetales; family Wickerhamomycetaceae; genus Taiozyma; species Taiozyma rabaulensis. The sequence goes on from JAJMFP010000001.1 coordinate 566,763, forward strand.
CTTGATACTGTTGGCAATAATTGTCTTCCAAACGTCAAACCTTAGCTCAGAACAGTATGTATTCAGCTTCAACAGGTTGGAAACATAGTTTATTAGGTCTGACTTGTTATTGTTCTTGTTTGGGAATGACTTGATTAGGGTATTAAGTATAAAATGCACAGATGTTGGGATGATGTTTAGGAAATACTTCAGTAGTTCATGGTGGTAGATGGTCTTTTGTATGGATAAGTTGAACTGTTGGATCAGGATGAGGGCGATTTCATTCCACCATTTTGGTAAGTAGGAACATAAAGTCATGATGAACTTCTTAAATATCTGGATCTCCTTGGATGATAAGTTGTACCATTTTGGGTAGTTGATGATGGAAAATATCAGGTTGTTGGTTAGTTTGGAATCTAGTTTAGAGATGTTATCAGCCAGGATGGTCAACACTATGCAAAAGTTTTCATTAGAAATGCACTCCTCATTACTCTTTGGTAAAGAGATGGAGTTTGCCAAAGAATCAATCTGTAATGAACTCCCCTAAAATATGTTAGTAATCCGCACAGACACAAACCAGCCAGGTGAACGGGCGTTAAGTAAAGGTTTACTCACGTTATCCAGGGCTTCCAATGCTGATTTGATGTAGGATTTGTACATATTGGATTGGAATTCATTTTTCTTCTCACCTTCCAGTTTCCTCTTCTTCAATTGCACAGGCTCGCTGTCCTCCTCGCGGGGTCTCTTGAAATGGTCGCTTTGCTTCTCGATAGACATCATCTTCACGGCCTCACAGACATCCACACGCGTGTTTCGTGCTGCTTGTGCTCCTTGTGGCGTCTTCTGTTAAATTTTTTTAATGTGCTAATTTTTCATAAGAAAGGTGCACAGTAAGAAAAATTTTCTTATCGCGGTTACGTAAGCAATGGCCGCGAAACCGTTCTATACAGTTTTCGCGCTTTTGAGAATTCGGCCACGAAATGAAAATCACAAGGAAATTTTAGTGGAAACGGCGGCCAGCACCAGGAAACACGCCTCACAGACGCTCTAAAAGCACTTTTGTCTCCTTTTTGGTATTCACTTTGCATTTAAACCCACATAGCATTTTAGTCACTGCTTTTCCACACCCAGAATCGCTCATTTTCAACCGCAATTGCCCGAATCAACCGACCTCCAACAGTTTGACACATTTTGAAGGCAAATTCAACAAAAGTCGTATACAATCCAAGGCAAGATGCAGTACGTTGGCCGTGCATTCAACTCTGTGTCGCAGACATGGAGTTCCATCAACCCTGCTACGCTGTCCGGTGCAATTGACATCATCGTCGTCGAGAACGAATCTGGTGAATTGAGTTGCTCGCCCTTCCATGTCAGATTTGGTAAGTTCCAACTGTTGAGACCCTCCCAGAAGAAAGTGGACTTCATCATCAATGGGAAACTTACGAACTTACCTATGAAACTAGGTGACGGTGGTGAAGCCTTCTTTGTCTTTGAGACAGCAAATAATGTTAACGTCCCTAGTGACATGATGACTTCACCTGTCTTGAGTGCAACTTCATCTCCTTCATCCTCTCCTCCAAGTTCCCCAAAGAGAGCTTCTACAAGCAACTCATTACAAGAGCCTGAATTCCTTGATATTTCACAGTCAATGCCGGATCTAACTGAGACCGCTCCAATAAAGATCCCAGAGAGTAATGTCCAATACTCGAAATCTGAGTACGAATTGGGCACATCTCCAAAAGAGGCCAAATTGGAAAGAATCCAGAAATTGTCCAAGAAACTGACAAAGATCAATATCCCTACCAAGATAGACAACAATGGTGACATGTTCCTAGATATGAACGGTTATAAATCAAGTGAAAAGAACATCCATGATTCAGATGACATTTTAAAGAAGTTATTACACGAAGAGTTTGGTGATGATGTTGACTTATCTGATGTCATCCAAGAAGATGAAAGTGGTAATATTAGAATCATGTCCAATGACGACTTGCTAACTTCTCCATCTTTGAAGTCTGCTGAAGACACACCTGACTCTGCAAGTCAGCTATCCACTGAGGATGAGATCTTAACTTCAACTTCCTCCTCAAGCTACGTCAAGACCTTACGTTTAACCTCAGATCAGTTGAAATTCCTGGATTTAAAACCTGGTGAGAATGATCTTTGTTTCAGCGTTGACAAAGGTAAGGCCTTGATCACTTCCAAGCTATACTTATGGAAACAGAATGTGCCAATTGTGATATCAGATATCGATGGTACCATCACCAAATCCGATGCCTTGGGACATGTGCTGACCATGCTAGGTAGAGACTGGACACACCCTGGTGTTGCTAAGTTGTTCCAAGATATCCGTTTGAATGGTTACAACATCATGTATTTGACCGCTAGATCTGTTGGCCAGGCTGATTCTACAAGAAGTTATCTACGTACGGTTGACCAAGACGGGATCAAATTACCACCTGGTCCGGTGATCTTATCCCCAGATAGAACGATGGCTGCTTTGAAACGTGAAGTGATCCTAAAGAAACCTGAAGTGTTCAAGATGGCCTGTTTGAACGATTTGAGAAACTTATACGCTGGGATAGAACATCCTTTCTATGCTGGTTTCGGTAATAGAATCACTGATGCCTTGAGTTACAGAAGTGTTGGTATCCCATCCTCGCGTATCTTTACAATCAACCCTGATGGTGAAGTCCATATGGAGTTGTTAGAATTGGCCGGCTACAGAAGTTCTTACGTGAATATCAATGAATTGGTTGACCATTTCTTCCCTGCTGTCAGTGGGACCTTTGGTAACGATGAAGGTTATACTGACTTGAACTATTGGAGAGAACCACTGCCTGAACTAAGTGATGAGTCTGATGATGAAGATACTAAAGGTACAACTCAAAGCTCTGCATTCAACAGTCAGAGAATCGGTCTTGATGATCTAACAAAGGATTATCATTCCTCTGAAGACGAAGACTATGAGGACAACAGTGAAGTCGATGAAGCTGATGAAGACGAAGAAGGGGATGAGGAAGAGTACGATGAAGATGATTATGACGAAGACGACGATTACACGAACAACTCTCAAGACGGTTCGTTCGATGATGATGAGGACTTGGACGAAGAACTGCTGAACGAAATTGACACATCAAACGTCTCCGCTCAATCCATACAGAATAATGATCGTGGTTTTCTACCAATGAGCAGAAAGAACAGCGGGTTCTCACTAAACAATAAGAACATTGATGGGATTCGTGATGGTGATGCGTTTGTCAAGGCCTCAGAATTAATGAAGGAGTTGAACTTGGGCGAGAAGAAGTCCCCAGAAAAGAAGAAATGAAGTGATGTCCATAGAAAAAAAGCATAAAACTTATATATACGACACTAATAGCCTGTAAGGTCGAAACACTAATTTGGGCTTGTACGCTATTGTGTCCCCAAGAATGCCACAGTAATATAAAGCCGTAATATCTCCCTCAAAGCATGCCACATGTCCTGTTTGAGGCTTTCTATATACATAAGCACACCCAAGAGGCATCTTTAAATCCTTCTCCAGATCAGCCCATACTCATCGGTGCCCTCCCAAGCCAATTCTGGAGTTCTCCGTTGTCGCTGTAGCTCCACAATGGAATTCCGTTATCTCGAAAAACTGTGGATCCTTATGACTGCATCAATTTATAATCACCGACAGAGGAAGTATAAAAATGGTCCGTTTTCCGTTCTTTTAGCCTCTTCAGTCAATCACAGAGCTCATCGACATGACTGCCACTGAACCAGCTACCAAGAAGCAAAAGAAAGAGAGAACACCATTGGTGTTGAACTTCTTCGAGGCCCTGACCCCAGTTTTACATGCTCCAGGTCAATGGAGAAACCCAAGAGATCAGTCAAGAGGCTACACCAAAGCCGAGTACTGGATCAAACTGGCCCAGTTGGCTGAACGTGGTAAACTACATGGTCTGTTCATTGGTGATTCTTTAGCTATCTACGGTGGTTACAAAGGTCCTTACAATTTTGCTGAGGCTGCTAAATCTGGTAACAATTTCCCAAAGAATGATCCAACTGCCTACTTGTCTGCCATCGCCGTGTCAACTAAGAACGTCTCCGTTGGTTTGACTTGTTCCACCTTGTCTGAACATCCATACCACTTCGCTAGAAGAATGGCGACTTTGGACCACATCTCTGGTGGTAGAGTTGGTTGGAACATTGTGTCTTCACTATTGCCAACTGCTGGTAGACAATTAGCTGATGATAACATTCTGCCTGAGAAGACCCACAGATACGAGAAGACTGATGAATACGTCCAAGTCTTCTTTGAACTACTATTATCATCATGGAGAGACGATGGTGTTGTCTTTGACCGTGAAAAGGGTATCTTCTCCGATCCAGACGCTATCAGAGAAATCAACTTCGAAGGTAAACATTTCAGAGTCCCAGGTCCTCAAATCACCGAGCCAACCGAAGGTAGAATCCCATTGATCATCCAAGCTGGTTCTTCTCCAAAAGGTGTCCAGTTGGCTGCTAAAGTCGGTGAAGTCATCTTCATTGCCGCCTTCTCCGTCCAAGATGCTCTAGATAAAATCGCTAGAACCAAGAAACTTGCTCAAGAAAAGTATGGTAGAAACCCAGAGAACTTGAAGTTTGTCACCATGTTGAGAGTTGTTGTCGCTAAGACCCACGAAGAAGCCCTTGAAAAAGTCAAAGAAATTGACAGCTATCATGATCTAGACGGTACTCTAGTTCAACTTGGTGGTGGTGGTCTAGATTTATCCAAATGGGACTGGGATGAAGATTTAGAAGAAGCTATCACTGATTACGATGACCCAGCTGTCAAGGGTCTTGTTGCAGGTTACAAAGCCAAGAAGGACTACAAAGGTGAAACAATCACTAGACGTTACATCGCTCAAAACTTCTTCAAGTCCAACTACTATATCGGTACTCCAGAAGAAGTTGCTGACCAAATTGAAGAGTTTGTTGATGCCACTGGTATTGACGGTTTCAACTTCTCCAACATTGTGTTCCCAGAGACTTTTGAAAACATTGTCGATCTATTGATCCCAGAATTGCAAAGAAGAGGTCTAGCCCAGAAGGAATATGCCGTTGAAGGTGGTTCATTCAGAGAGCAAGTCTTTAGAAAGAAAGGGAAGTTCGTCGCTGAAGACCACACTGCTTATGGTTTGAAATGGAACGCTGGTGAATCGAAGGAAGAGTTCGAAGCTAGACTGGCCAAGTTAAAGGAAAGCAGAAAGGACTGGATCATCACTGCTGACCCTCCAGCTGAAAAGAAAGAAAGTGAGACTTTGAAATAGATAGAGTTCCACTTCTGCTTTTATGTCTGAAACCTTGTAGACCCCAAGACCCTTAATTAGATGGGCGCATATTCACGATAATCACACCTGTCAATTTCGGAGCCACAGTGTAGTACATTTAGCCTTTTATTTAACCGACATGCTAAAATTTTCGGGCTTCGGAGTTACTTCCATAAGGGCCAAACTTGTCGCTAGTATCAAAAACTGTGGCCCTCCAACGTCGGGTGTGAAGTCGTCGTTCGAGGCTTTATAAGGCAGATGAGCTGCTGATTGTTTCTATATGTAACGTTTTCCTCTTAAACCTTTCACGGCCATCATGACTGCTACTGAACCAGCTACAAAGAAACAAAAGAAGGAGAGAACTCCGCTAATCATCAACTTCTTTGAGGCTTTGACCCCAGTGCTTCACGCCCCAGGTCAATGGAGAAACCCAAGAGATCAATCTAGAGGATACACCAAAGCTGAATACTGGATCAAGCTGGCCCAATTGGCTGAACGTGGTAAATTGCATGGTTTGTTCATTGGTGACTCCTTAGCCATTTACGGTGGTTACAAGGGTCCTTACAACTTTGAAGAAGCTGCTAAATCAGGTAACAACTTCCCAAAGAACGATCCAACAGCTTACTTGTCTGCCATTGCCGTCTCCACTAAGAACGTCTCCGTTGGTTTAACTTGTTCGACCTTAACTGAGCATCCATACCACTTCGCTAGAAGAATGGCGACTTTGGACCACATCTCTGGTGGTAGAGTTGGTTGGAACGTTGTTACTTCGAGATTACCATCTGCCGGTCGTCAATTGACTCAGGATAACACTATGCCTGAGAAGACTTCAAGATATGAAAAGACTGATGAGTACTTACAAGTGTTCTATGAGCTACTACTATCTTCATGGAGAGATGATGGTGTTGTTTATGATAGGGAAAGAGGTGTGTTCTCTGACCCAGATGCTATCAGGGAGATCAACTTCGACGGTAAGCACTACCGTGTTCCAGGTCCACAAATCACTGAACCAACTGAAGGTAGAATTCCTCTAATCATTCAAGCTGGTTCTTCTCCAAAGGGTGTTGAGCTGGGTGCTAAACATGCTGAAGTCATCTTCATTGCTTCAGAAACTCCATACGATGCTAAGAAGAAAATTGAAAGAACCAAGAAGGTCGCTAAGGAAAAGTATGGCCGTGATCCATCCCACTTGAGATTTGTGACCACTTTGAGAGTTGTCGTTGGTAAGACCCATGAAGAAGCCATTGCTAAGCACGAAGAAATCGAAGGTTACAAAGACCTTGATGGTACTTTGGTGCAATTAGGTGGTGGTGGTACTGATGTCTCTAAATGGGACTGGGATCATGACTTAACCACTGTTGACGATGAAACTGTCAGAAACTTGGCCCTAAGTTTCAAGACTAGAGCTTTCTACAAGGAAGGTGACATTGTTACTAGACGTTATATTGCTGAGAACTTCTTCCATTCAAACTACTACGTTGGTTCTGCTGAAGAAGTTGCTGACAAGATTGAGAACTTTGTCGATATCTCTGGTGTTGATGGTGTCAACTTCTCCAACATTGTGTTCCCAGAAACTTTTGAAAACATCGTGGATATCTTGATCCCAGAATTGCAAAAGAGAGGTTTGGCTCAAAAGGAATACGCTGTTGAAGGTGGTTCTTACAGAGAACAAGTCTACAGAAAGAAAGATCATAAGTTTGTTCCTGAAGATCATTATGCTTATGGTCTAAGATGGAAGGCTGGTGAAAGTAAAGAAGAGTTCGAAAAGAGATTAGGTGAGCTAAAGGAAAAGCAAAAGGACTTGAAGATCTTGGCCGACTAATCCACTACATGTTAATAAAGTTTTGGATTCATAATATTCTCAATCTAGTTTGATCTAGCTCATTTGTAATTGGTGTAGTCAATGTAACCTTCAGCGCCATTAGTGTAGAAAGTTGATCTATCATAAGGGGTCAATTCCCAGCCGTTCTCTAATCTATCAGCCAAATCAGGATTTGAGATGAAGTTTCTACCAATAGCAATGACAACTCTTTCATCCTTGATGGCTTCTCTCAATGCTTCAAAGTCATTACCAAAGTTACCAGCCTTCACAACTGGACCTGACCAGATCTTTAAGACGAAGTCATTGGAGGTGTTATCAATCTTAGCGGCAGAGTCATGTTGGTTGTTGTATCTTGGTTCAACCAAGTCAATAAACTGTAGCTGCTTACCTTTTTGGGCTCTAACTTCTAATTCGCCAACCAAATGGGCGTATTGAGCAAACAGAGTTGGGTCGCCACCTGTACCTTTCAAATCGGTATAAATACCATATGGAGATAGTCTGACACTCACTTTGTCCAAACCACCAAGTGCTTCATCAAGCTTGTCGATCAATTCAATGACAAAACGGGATCTATTCTCAATGGAGCCACCATACTTGTCTGTTCTTTGGTTGGTTCTATGGTCTATGAACTCGTTGAACAAGTAACCATTGGCAACATGAACTTGGACACCATCGGCACCGTATTCGATCAACCTCTTAGCATTAGACACAAAATCATCTTGGATCTTTTGAATCTCTTCGATGGTTAAAGCCTCCAATTCAACACCAACAGCATCAGAGCTCACTTTGGAGTTTGGAACAGATTCATCACCATTGATGTAGATACTGGATGGGGCTAAATATCTCTTGCCAGCCTGTTTCAAGACACCAGGGATAGCCTGTCTCCCCAAATGAGCCAACTGTGACACAACAAAGGAACCATTGTCATGGATAACCTTGAAGATTTCACGCCATTTCTTAGCTTGTTCCTCAGAGAATGCACCTGGGACACCTGGGATACCAGCACCTGTCTCATCACTGATCGTACCTTCGGTGATGATCAAAGTCCCTGGTCTTTGTGATCTTTGGGAGTAGTAGGTCTTGGCTAGATCTAAGTTTGGCTCAAGTGTAGCTGGGTCGTTTCTAAGTCTGGTCAACGGGGCAAAAGCGACTCTGTGTTGTAGTTCGATGTTACCTAGTTTGATAGGCTTGAATAGGTTTGTACCTTTGAAAGCAGTAGAAGTGGTCATTTTTTTCTTTGTGTGTTGAAGGAAAAGAGCACTTGAGGCTTTAGATCATAAACCTGGAAACTCCTCTAGCTTTATAGTCCCTGGTTTCCTTTCTTTAGAAGCCACCTCTTTCGTCTTCAAATTGGGACATTAGTAATGAGTTTGGCTATAACTGTAGATTTGCGTGTGTATTTTCAGTTTAAGTCCGAACTCCGTAATCTGTATAAGTAATCTACAAGTTGGGTCTCTCGGCCTTAAAAGTTTACAGGTACCTCATGAGAATGTATTGTTCATAAATAAATAGTGTATTCGTAATCTACAGCTTGGAGGCCTTCTTGTTTTGCCAACCGAAGCCAACTTTCTTCTTTGCACCTGGTTCAATGATGACATTCAACAACGTGGTGACACCATTCTTTGTGTTCTTGAATGCCTTGTCAATGGCACCTTTCACTTCTTCATCAGTTCTAACTAGCAGACCGTCAGCACCAAGACCTTGGGCTACTAAATCATATCTTGTCTCCTGGCCTAGTGCTGTACTTGGCAATTGGCCACCAATTGGATCACGATTACCATGATAAACGCCACTGTTATTCATAACCACCACAATGATTGGTAATTGAGATCTGACGGCTGTTTCAATCTCCAAACCTGAGAACCCAAAGGCAGAGTCACCTTCGATGGCAACAACGTATTTTGTTGGATCAGCGGCACGAGCTGCAATGGCATAACCAATTCCAACACCCATAGTGGCATTTGTACCAGCGTCTAGCCTCTGTCTAGGGAAGTTCTGTGGGAATGAAATTCTTGCAATGTCCATTGTGTTAGCACCTTCACTCACAAGCACCAAGTTCTTTTCGTGAGGTTCAAAATGTTCACGTAATGTCTTGTAAACGTTGTTATATGTCAATTGTTCATGTTTCACCAGTTCTTTCTCTGCCAACTTCTCGTTGTTCTTATGAATGATATCCTTCAACTCTGTTGGGATCTTATTAGCTTTATAGCCCGTCAAATAATGATCTAGTTCATCAATGACTAAACCAATATCACCAACTAGCCCGTAGTCCAATTGTGACGTATTGGCATGCTCAGCGAACTCCTCTGGATAGTTATCAACTTGAATGAATTTGACATTTTCTTTGAATCTAGGCTCTTCACCAAAATGTAGGATCCAATTCAATCTAGCACCTAATAACAACACCACATCAGCACTTTTCAAAGCTTGAGATCTAGCAGAGGAGACGTTCAACTTGGAATCATCAGGGACAACACCTTTCCCCATAGGAGTAGGCAAGAAGGCAAAATGGTGCTTTGTGACAAACTTTCTGATCTGTGTTGAAGCATCAGCATATGCAGCACCTTTCCCAATAATAATCAATGGATTTTGTGCATTCTTCAACACCTTGGCTGCTTTGTAAACTTGGTGATTGTCAGGCTTGAACTTCAAAGCATTTGAATGATTCAACGGTGTCAATTGAGTCAACAGCTTCTCTTCAGCAGATGGATCCAATTCACCTTCAATGATGGTGGCAGGTAGGTCCAAATACGTAGTCCCCGGTTTCCCAAAGAAGCTCAACTTGTAGCTCTGATTCAAAAACAGCACCAACTGATCAAAGTTTAAAGGTCTCGAACTGGACTTTGTGTAGCCTTTCACGAAACTAACCTGGTCCAGTTCCTGGAAACCACCTTTATTCACGTCATCAAACGCTGAAGAGCCAGCAAGGACCAACAGTGGCCACCTATTAGCATTCGAGTTGAAAACACCAGCAAGGGCATGGATCAAACCTGGACCACCCACAACGAGCAACACACCTGGTTTCCCTGTCAAATAACCATAAGCAGACGCAGCATACGAGGCAGCCTGCTCGTTTCGGAATGAGATGAATCTGATGCCTTCTTTCAATAGGGCATTACCGACCTGTGGCATTTCATGTTAGTGATATTGCTCCTTTTGTGGACGTTTCGATTCACTCACTTCAACGACAGGGATCCCCACAATCCCAAAGACAACAGTGACGCCGAGCTTCTTGAGACTCTTAGCAATAAGCCTAGCCCCAGTACTAGTCATAGCTTCAATTCCTTCTAACTGTTTGTGAAGAAATCCAGGCCCCTTGTCTATGACGTTTTTTCTCAATTCTGCCGTGGTGAAAATCTGGGGCAGAAACATCGCCGGTCCGAGAGATCCGAGAGTACATACAAAAGGCGGTCCGAGGTTCCGACTATGTACATTTCTATTCGTTAAGGCTCTATTTACCAGTGATTCTCATCAAGCGTCACATTCTTTGGCACTGCGAGGGAATGGAATCACATCACGGATGTTCTCCACACCGGTCAAGTAGCACACCAGTCTTTCAAAGCCCAGGCCAAACCCACCATGTGGGAAAGTGGCATTTTCACGGGTTGACAAGTACCAGTTCATATCATCAATGTTCATGTTTGATTCTGTCATTTTGGATTTCAACACTTCTATGCTCTCTTCTCTCATAGAGCCACCGATCAACTCACCAATCTCGGGGACCAGCAGGTCAAAACAGGCCACTGTACCGTCAGAGTTGGCCTTCATGTAGAAAGGTTTTTGCTCCTTTGGATAATTGATTACAAAGACAGGATTTTGGAAATGTTCACCACTTAGCCATTTCTCATGCTCTGTGGCAAGACCATCTTCGTATTTCACTGGGATCTTGAACTTCTTGCCCGATTCGTTCAGGATCTTGATAGCTTCGTCATAAGTGATCAGATCCCATTCTTTGCTTAACAAGTCGTCCCATCTCTTTTGAAGCAGCTCAGCATTTCTATCACCACGTAGACCTTCACCTTGACCTCTTAATTTGACATTACTTAACAGGTCATTTGTGAGTTTTTCATCCTTAACCAAATCGCCAACCACTGATTTGATCATGATCTCTGAAAACTTGGTTAATTGTCTAACGTCATCGACAAACGCGATTTCAGCTTCAAGCATCCAGAACTCACTCAGGTGTCTATTAGTATCACTTTCTTCAGCTCTGAACACTGGGGACAGAGTCCAGACTTTACCGATGGATGAACATAGCACTTCCAAATGTAATTGTGTTGACACGGTCAAATAAGCATTCTTACCAAAGAACTTATCCTCTGGTTTCTTCTGTGAGTTTGAATCAACTTTGAATAGTTCACCGGCACCTTCACAATCGGAACTTGTGATTAAAGGAGGGTTCACTTTGAAGAACCCTTCACGTTGGAAGAACTCTGCGAGTCTGAATTCTAAAGTGGATCTGTATCTCAAGATGGAGGAAAGGTATGATGTCTTCCAACGGAGTGAAGGAAGTGATCTCAAATAATGCAATGAGTGGAACTTGGGTTGTAGTGGGTATTCAGCAGGAACATCACCAATGATCTTCACATCAGAGTCATTAGCCTTCAATTCATACAGTTGTTTCCCCTTTGATTCTACGAATTCACCAGTGACAGAGACACACTGGCCCGTCTTGTAGATGTTCTCCTCCAGAGGTGGCAGCACACACGTGAGTGACTCATTGGTGGAGTTGTCGTTGATGATCAAGAAGGACAGTTTCTTCAAAGAACGAATGGACTTTATGTAACCATTAACTGTGACTTTTGAGTTGATGGCCGGTGGGTTTTTTAGGAATTGGGCAATGGTGGGGGACAGTGTGGGTATCGTGGATTGAAACCTCACAAAAGGAAGTCGCTTGACCCTGAACATTGTGGTGTGATGGGGAAATTTCGGTGATGATAAGTACTAAAATGGGTTAACAACAATTTTCATTATGACAAAGTCGCCTGGTAGAGGCACGAAAAGTACGTACAAAGACTAAAACAGTACGCGTTTATCAAATCAAATTCTCTCGTAGTTGTCGCCACCATGGTGTGCTTCTTGCTGCTTGTGGTAGGCCTTCACTCTCAATCTCATCAGTTTGTCTGGCTCAAAGTTATTTAGGCCCAAGTGGGCATTACAACCCAAAGTTGGACATTTCTTGACCTCACCTCTGGCCCAAGTGGACTTGATACCATCCAAGTCATAGACGTGTTTACACTTCAGACTGATGTATGGGTTTTCAAAGAACTTCAGTGTGATTGGACATTTCAGATCCACTTTACCACCTTCAATCTCAAGATCATCATCTTCGTTTTCTTCAGGCAATTGGTCCTCTGGATGGTCAATGATGAAAGCACAGTTTTTCAAAAAGTTGTAGTTCTTGCTGTTCTCGTAGTTGGTCTGTTGTGTGCCCTGGTCAGCTGTGTATGATTCTATCAGCTTAGAAAATGTGACATCGTTTGTGGCTCTTTGATACTGTTCCAAGTTTCTGACGGTCAATTCTGGCTCTTCTCTGCTCAACTGTCTGATTTCACCCTTGGCTCTCTGGAACACCCTGTCAAAAGTAGCTGTTTCTGTCTGGTTCTGTTTCAGTCTCTGGAAGGACTCTAGTGTCGCTTTGATAGGTGTCAAGTCCATGTCTTCGTCACTGTTGATCAACGAATCGATGAACTCGATGGAGGAGTTCATGATCTCATTCTCCAGGTCGATCAGCTCGTTGTACGCGATCGACGTGTTTCTCAGACCCTCCAGTGGGCGCGTACACTCGGATGCGATTGGATAATGTGCAGGTAGAATGGACATGGCGCTGTTCTCTGGTGAAAATGAGCTTAGCAGAGTAATGTACTGTTCTCTAGTGTTTTTACGTGTTTTTTCGCATTTCGTGTTTTTTTCGTGTTTATAGCGAGAGAATTACGTAATCATAGCGGTGCTCAAAACCTTCAAGACGAATTGAATTTTTGCAGAACCACCAAAGTTTCGTCTGAGTGGAAGACAAACAGCCAAAGACCATCAAGGGTGATCCAGTGCTATTCTCATACTTTCCCTGTGCCACACCCTCTCATCAACTGTCCACAGTACCGAAAAGTTGCTACTTTTCACCCAAGTTTCTAACACACTTCATCCCATCTCTGCAATGGCTGCCCAACCGTCAACAACACCGGAGATCCACCAATTGCTGAGCTTCCGCGTCGTCGTGGTGCGTGTGATTGAGTCCATCGTCTACGACAGCATCGACACAACGATCTCGCTGACCAAGATGACCTCCGTGATCAACAACCATCCACTTATACAGCATTCCCTGCGTCAGATAACAAGAGACCTCCCTACAGTGACGATACGAGACGTTATTCTGTCCATCACGAAGATATTCCAGGCTAGTCAGATCTCAATCTTGAAGAACAACGATAACTTCAAGCTGAAAATGGACAGGGCTCAGTTCAAAGAGTTGATTGATGGGCTTAATACAAAGTTCCAGAATGAGACACTTAAAGGAATTAGGGCCGATGAGGACCAGATAGAGAAGCTGGGGAAAGAAATCAAGAGAATAGAGAGTGGAGAGTTGGATAAGATCATTATTAAGGAATTGGAACATAGCAAGGAGTCACAATCACCGGTGGAAGAACACAAGAAAGTTGAGAAGAAGGAAGATGTGAAGAACGCTGTGGTTGTAAAAGATACAAAGAACTCGGCTATTGATGAGAAGAAAGTGGACAGTGAAGTGGAAGAAGTTGCGAAACCACAGGCTGCTGCTCAAGTTAAGAAAACAGCTGAAAGTTTAGTTGAATCTGTCAAATCCGGGGAAGTTGATAAACAAAGTGGTGAAACTACAGAAGAACCAGAAGAGATCAAAGAGGAACCAGAGGACACTGTCAACACCAAAGAAGACAACACAGAAACTGCACCAGAGGCAATTGAAATTGAAGATGATGAGACAGAGAGAGAAGCCACCGAGGAACCAGAAGACAAGAAACGTTCGGCAGAAACAGACTCCTCACAGCCTAGAAAGAAGGCCAAACTAGAGAATCCACAGCCAAACCAGAAGTTGAAACTGATATCCAACCCACTGATTGCCAGTATCACATCATACAAGTACGCATCTACATTCCTTACCCCGGTCAATGAACACCAGGCTCCAAAGTACTATTCACTGATCAAATCTCCAAGAGACCTAAAGACTATCAAGGCAATGGTGAAAGACGGTAGGATCCAGACCAAAGAAGAGCTGGAGAGAGATATCTTGCTCATGTTTGCCAATGCTATTATGTATAACAAGACGGGGACAGATATTTACGAATGGGCCAAAGAGATGCAGGTCGAAGTGGACAAGATGTTGGAACTATTCAGAAACGTTGACGAATAGAGGACACTACAGAGTGATGTATGTTATAATATAAGGTTTCTAAAACTAGAAAAACGGGGATTCATTTCTTATGTACAGTTTCATTCGTAGTGCTAGCACCGGGGCATAAACCAATATCGGCATCAATCTAACGTTGGTTTTGGATGTTTTGGGTCAATAGGGCGTTTTGCTCTTGGAATCTTTGACCGACTCTTTCACTGTGCTTTAGGAACTTTTCAGAACACTTCAAGATACATTGGTCTTCCTTGGAGGTCAATTTGTTGGAGGTGAAGTCATTGACACAATCGGTGAAGCAACGTTCGACCAAGTTGGAGTACAAACGCATGAAATCCTTCATTTGTTTTTGTTCCACTAGTTTCTGGAACTCTTGTTGTTCTCTTTGGTTTAATTGGTCCATCTTGAGTGTGATTTGGGTGTGTTCTGGGTGGTTGATGTTGCTCAGTTGGAGCTTCTCTTACATTTTTCAATGGCAAAAAAACGTCGAAAAAAATTTAATGCCGGAAATGTCCTGATCCGGTAACTTGCCTTATTAGGAAGGCGATGAGGTGGATGATAAATGTGTGAAGCAATGGGCCTGTGGCCATATAAAGGGGATATTGTGACTTTAGTGGCCCCTAGTAATGCCTGGAATCTTCTTTCACGCTTTCACCACCAAAACTTTTCAACTTTTTTACAGGTTCTTCTCCATCACTACATAATCACCAACTGAAAAAAAATTAATGTCATCTCCATACAGAAAGTACCAGTATTAAACCCACCTTCCACGCTCCCCAAAATGGTTTCCACGTTGACATACACACAGAGAGCCGAAGCTCACCCATCCCCACTGGCCAAAAAGCTGTTCCAAATCATCGAGGAGAAGAAATCCAACCTTGCTGCCTCCGTTGATGTCAAGACCACCGCTGAGTTCTTAGCATTGATCGATAAACTAGGTCCATACATCTGCCTTGTCAAGACCCACATTGACATCATTGATGACTTCACACTAGAGGGCACTGTTAAGCCACTACAGGAACTGGCCAAGAAGCACAACTTTTTGATCTTTGAAGACAGAAAGTTTGCTGATATTGGTAACACTGTCAAGTCACAATACGCCGGTGGTGTCTATAAGATCGCCTCTTGGGCCGATATCACCAATGCCCATGGCGTCACTGGTGCCGGTATCGTCCAAGGTTTGAAAGAAGCTGCCCAGGAGACCACTTCTGATCCAAGAGGTCTGCTTATGTTGGCTGAGTTGAGTTCAAAGGGTTCTATCGCTACCGGTGAATACACCGAGAAGACCATTGACATCGCAAAGACTGATAAGGACTTTGTCATTGGGTTCATTGCCCAAAGGGATATGGGTGGCCGTGACGAAGGGTTTGACTGGATCGTCATGACCCCAGGTGTTGGTCTGGATGATAAAGGTGACGCCTTAGGTCAACAGTACAGAACCGTTGATGAAGTTGTGTCCACTGGTACTGATATCATCATCGTTGGGAGAGGTCTGTTTGGTAAAGGTCGTGATCCAACCGTTGAAGGTGAACGTTATAGAAAGGCCGGTTGGGATGCTTACCTAAAGAGAACTGGTCAACTATAATAGCTCCAAGGTCCCTTGTATATTTATCAGCATTCACTTCGTCATATTCCTACATCTGTGTTAATTCTAATTCTATCGTTTAAATTCATTATTTACCACCAAAGAACTTGGCGTATTTTTGCTTTTCCTTATCCTTTTGCTTCTGTATTATCTCCTCTGTGTCTTTCACTTTCTTTTCGACAACTTTATCAGTGGAGTTCAAGGCCAGACATTCAGTCAAGTCTTTCAATGCTTCATCGTATTTCCCTAGTTCATACTTTGCTGTGCCTCTTCTGTAATAACCCTTGGCTTTGTCAGTGTTTTGCAAGTTCTCAGATTCAAGTAGATATGTTGAATAGTCAATAGCCCTCTTGTATTCTTTCAAGTTGATGGACGTTAGAGCTAAGTTCAAAAATAATTTCTTCTTCAAATCTTCAAACTTTAAAGCAAGTTCCAACTCAGAGTCTTTATCAGGGATCAATTCATTCACATATCTCAGAGCCTTCTTGTACTTGAAGAAGGCCTCCTGTGTCTTTTTTTGCTTGAATAGGGCACCACCGGCGTCTTTGATCTTTGAAGCGGCTTCAAATGATTCAGCTGGTTTCTCTTTATCAAAATGATCATCATCATCCGGATACTCCTCGTAAACGTCCCCACAGATCTCATCATATGATGCATTGTAAACAGGAACACCTTTAGACTCATCCCATTCACCACAATCCTCAATAACAATGTCCTTGGTTGGTATACTCTTATCATTTACTGCGCTGTACTCGATAGTTCTTACCGTGGACTTCCCCTTGATGATTTGACCAAAGATGGTGTGCTTCCCGTTCAGGTGTGGAGATGGGTACGTATTGATAAAGAATTGTGACTTGTTGGAGTCAGGACCAGTGTTAGCCATGGCCAAATTGAACACAGTAGCAAACTCAGCAGTGTTCTCATCCTCGAATGGAGCACCATAAATGGATTCACCACCTGTTCCTAATGCTTCTGAGTCCCTATCGTAAGAGTCAGAGCCATTTGTGATATCACCAGCTTGGATCATGAAGTTCTTGATCACTTTGTGGAAATGGTTCCCCTTCAAATTCAGCACTTTACCATCCTGGCCTTTCTTATCACCTTTCACCAAGCTCAAGAAATTGGCAGCTGCCTTCGGAGCCAGGTCGTCGAAAAGCTCAGTAACGACTCTCCCGACTTTGTCACCGCCAATTGCAATATCCAGGTACACCTTAGGTCTCACTGACTCGATCTTCATAGTGTGATAGGCCTCAGATCTGGTGTCAAAAGTTGTGTCAGATGAGCTCGAAATTTTTCTACTGGTTTCTCAGGCATTCTGTGCATCAAACGATTTCGCGGGCTGTTTTCTGTGTGAAGGGATCAAAATTACCCCAGAAAGAAGTCTCAACTATCCATAAACAGTGGCAAAGCATGCAAAAGATGCTGGGAAAACGGTTCATTTCTGCAGTAGCGTCTCCCTCGGGGAACTCTTCCTACGGTGTCCAGCTGGAGAAGGCACGCAAGGCCTGTGCGGAGTCCCTGAGAAAACACGACAAGTCCTCATTCGTGCTGTCTGCCTACATCCCATCACCAGCGAGGGACACATTTCTTGCCATAAGGACCTTCCAATTGGAGATGATGAAGATCAACAACAATGAACAAGTTAATACGAAGCTGAGATCCACTTTGGGGTTTAGCTCCTTGGACATGAAGTTCAAAATCTGGGAGGATTTGCTACAGAAGAAAGTCTTTGATGCTCCATATAACGATCATGTCATTGGTGAACCCGTGGGGGTCCTGTTGAGAGAGGCTATAAGACAAGAGTTCAATGTTAATATTGGTCATTTCACACAGATCATGTCGAGCAGGAAGTACTTCCTCGAACGTGGCCAGTTTGTCAACGTTGATGATGTTTGTTCCTTTGGTGAAGGTTTCTATTCTCAGTTCAACTATTTGGTGCAAAATCTGTTGCTTTCTGAACAATTATCACCTTCTACCTTAGCATTGTTGGGTGAGAGTGACGTGCTGCGTGACTTGTCAGTGGAGATAATGGCACATTTAGGCCAGGCTATTAGTATTGCCTCTGTTGTCATCGGTACGAAGTATTATGCCACTCAGGATAAAGTCTACTTACCAATTGATCTCATGACCAAGCATGACCTATCGCAAGAATCATTATTGAGACTATTCCAGGGGCATTTGAAAGCTGAAGAATCTGAAAAGGTGAAGGACCAATTGAAAGATGTTATCTATGAGACTTGTGTTGTTGCTAATGATCACTTATTAACAGCCAGAAACAAACTCGACACGATAAAGTCGGAGATTGAGACCATTACTAACAAGACTACAGATTCCTTAATCCTAAAGCAATCCAAGACTTGGAAAAAAGGTGTTCCTGACTGCTTATACGTTCCAATGATGAACTCTGTCCCATTAGAGGGGTACTTGAAACAATTGGAACATTATGATTTCAACATCGTGGATCACAAGATTGAGAATGCCTATTGGAAACTGGTCTGGGACTCATACAGATCCTACAAGAGCAGAACTATTTGAATTATACCTCTATTTATTCCTTATTTATTGATATTTATAGCACCTTATTTATAAACATAGAACCCAAACTTTTGAATATGTACAGTAGTAATCTGATCTCCAACACCGGCCCCTGATCAGCTGTCAAACTTCAGTTTTCCATCCTTGTTGAAAGTCTCCTCAACACCATCAGAAAGTCTATTTCTCAGCCATTCCAACGTGACCAACCCCACTGTAGTGGCTGGGATGGTGGACAGAGCATGTCTTCTAAACCCACGATACAACCAATCGAACCAACTCAACTTGGAGTTCTTCTGGATGAAAATGATATGATCCAATGTATCCAAATACGTATTATAATAGATCGTGAGCCATTGTGAATGCGGTCTGGTCATATTGAAGATATCAAATGCTTCTAGTCTGGAATAATGGATGTTTTGGATCTTGGTGATTGGGTATTGGATCGCCAGTAGTGAAAAAGAGGCACAGATACCACCGATGAAGACATAACAGGTTTTGAAGAACTTGAACTTCTTCTGATGTTCAACCATCTTGAAATACTCTTCCCTAGTGACATTCAAACCTTTCATGATTCTTGCCTTGTAATACTGGTAATTGATATAACTGTTCTTGTTCACAGTGTAGAGTTGGTTCTTGATAGTCTCAAACACGCAGAAGTACACGGCAAAACCGACACTCTCCTTGACGAAACTCAGACCATAACCGGCAAACACACCAGTGACACCGATTTCTCTCAGTTTCTTGAGCCCAAAAGTCCACAGGTTGGTGTGTTCACCTTTCAAGATCTCGTTGGCGTTGGATCTGGCATAGATGGCATCGATGGGCACAGCAGCAATGGATTGGAAGGCACCAGCAACAAAACCGGCACGCAGCGTGTCCCAAGGGGAAGGATTATCCAGAAAGTTGGTCTTGTCGCCGTTGAAATGTTGTAAGCTGACCAAGTAGGACGTGTACAGCACGACACCGGTCAGGGAATTCGCCAGTAATGGGGGCAGCACTCGCTCTGGGATGAACTTCCAGCCAAACTTCTTCACAGCCTGAATCAGCACGCCGAGGGAGGAGTCCCGCATGAAGCTGTAGGGTCTCCCCTTGGGGTACCCCGTGGAGCCATTCACGAACAGCCGCGTGATGGCCATGTAGTCGACCCTGGTTGGACGGAACAGCTTGACAGGCGTCCTCAGGTAGAAGGTGGTGAACTGGTACATCAGCGCCCGCAGCCCGGCCGAGGACACACCCACCAGCTTGGAGCTCTTGGACGTCAACTCCGGGTAGATCTCGTCATCCGTCATATATCTCTGTGTGTGCGTGGGTGGCGTTTTGGCAGTTTTGGCAGGCTGTTAGTTTGTTAGAAGGCGATCGACTGTTAAGTATCTATCATCAACAGATTCGGTTCGGGAAGCAGACCTGTCACTACGGCAAGACGCATAAACGCAATAAATAACATGTATGAGTCGATCTATCTAATTCAGTTGTTCTTTCAAAGACTTCAATTGGGTCAACACGGCAGACTTGGCAGTACCACCGATGGCAGTTCTTCTTTCGACACTGACTTCAAAGTCAAAGACATCTTTAACGTCTTCACCGAATCTTGAGTCAATGGCTTGGAATTGTTCAAGGGTTAGCTGGTCGATACCGGACAAGTTTTCATCTTCAGCCTTCTTGACACATTCACCAGAGATGTGATGGGTCTCTCTGAATGGGACACCCTTTCTGACTAGGTAATCGGCCAAATCAGTGGCCAACATGTCCATGGTCAAGGCACCTTCCATCGATTCCTTGTTGATGTTCAAAGTGGAGATGACACCAGTAGCGATCAGAGCGGAGTGTTCAACAGTGGTCATGGCATCGAACAATGGTTCTTTGTCTTCTTGCATATCTTTGTTGTAAGTGGATGGGATGGATTTGATGGACATTAGGAAACCAGCTAATGAACCAAACACTCTACCGGATTTACCTCTCAACAGTTCCAAAGAGTCTGGGTTCTTCTTTTGTGGCATCAAAGAGGAACCAGTAGAGTAAGCATCGGCTAACTTGATGAAACCGAATTCACCAGATGAGTAAATGATCAAATCTTCACTGAATCTGGAAATGTGGTTCATGAACAAAGAAGACCAGAATAAAGTTTCAACAACGAAATCTCTATCAGAGACAGCAGTTAGGGAGTTACCAATGACACCTTGGAAACCTAATTCTTGGGCTAGGAACTCTCTGTCAATACCGTATGGATGACCAGCTAGGGCACCGGCACCTAATGGGGAAACGTTCAATCTGTTGATGATTTCTTTCAATCTTTTGTAATCTTCAGTGAAGTAAGTAGCGTACATACTCAACCAGTGGGCCCATCTGATAGGTTGGGCTTTTTGTAAATGGGTATAACCTGGCATCAAGACACCAATTTCTGACTCAGCTCTCTTCAAGATAGTTTCGATCAAATCCTTAACGAAACCGGCAATTTTCACCAAGTTTTCTCTAACGTAGATTCTCATATCAGTGGCGACTTGGTCGTTTCTTGATCTACCAGTGTGAACTTTACCGGCAATTTGACGACCGATTATTTCACCTAATCTTCTTTCATTGGCAGTATGGATATCTTCATCACCATCCTTTTCTTCGAATTTCCCAGTGGCCCACTCTTCTTCAATGACCTTCAGACCTCTGTGGATCTCTGATAGTTCCTCTTCAGTCAACAGACCAATCTTCTGTAGACCTTGGGTATACACTCTGGTCCCTTCCAAATCAGCGACATACATGACTTTATCATAAGGCAAAGAAGCATTGTACAAGTTCATCAATGGGTCAGTGGCACCGGTGAAACGGCCACCCCATAGTTTCAAATCAGCAGGCTTGTCAGACATTGTGTTTAGGAAAGCGAGTAGTGCTCTGTCTGTGGTTGAAGAACTGTAGAAAGCTGAAGTCTCGATGAGTTTTTATATATTTTCAGGTATGAATCACAGCGTAATCGATGAGCCATCGACCTGCAGAAACTCGCTGGCTTGACTGCCTAATCGGGAAAGAAAGATCGCCGGCTCGGTCAAGGCATCTTGACATGAAAAAACTGGAGCAGCCAGGATAACCATGGGTGAGCTGGCAGCAGAAGTGCAAACTTGTACCCGAGCCTTGTTGTCGTTTAGGATAATAGATTATAGGGTTGGTAGGATTGGACAAATAGGTACCAGCTGTCAAACTTTGATCCTTTAGCCTTTTGTGGGGCCGGCAGATTCGTTTTGGCGGTTAGTCTCCCAATTTTTGAGAACTACATTTGTTATTTGCACCCCATGAAAGACATACAATAATCAATTATTAGGGGTGGAATAATACTAGCTGAATACGTGATACAGTGCGGATAACTTCAAGCTTTATTGCCTTACACGTTACGGTATTTAGTGCACGTCTACTCTTACCCTTTTCGCTATGGATATTGTCAAAAAGATTGTTCTTAGCTCGAGACTACCAGCAGCTGGGTCCAAAGTCAAGACTGGTCTGTCACTCCTTCATTCCCATCTGAGATCACCACCAAGATCATACGGTTTGCAGTCCTGTCGTTAACAACAGATGAAGAGATTGGATTAGTCAAGGCTCTGAACAAAGTTCCATCTTTGAAACCTTTCATCAGTGCCAATCTGTGGTTATTCATCTATCTGACGCAAGGAGAGAAACTTAGGACCCTGGAGCCCGCGTACATGAACAAAAGAGTGAGGGATCTGATGGAGTGCACAGACTCTATATTCCTATTATTTTGCTTCGACTGGGTAGCAGGAAATGGGTTCGTTCATGACTACAACATAAGACGAGGGAGAAGAAAGGTCAAGGTTTTCGACATTAATGGAGTGTTGCCCCCTGGGAGACCTGAAGAGCTGCATACAGTTGAAGAAATAGTGCATTACCTTGAGGACCCTAGATTGACAAACCCAACTACTATAACCATGGCTTCTGCCTCTGATTTGATACAAGAGTTCACTAACACTCCTAATGATGTCTCTTATTCGTGTATAAACAAATTCAGCAGAAAAGAGCATGAGTTTTTCCGTCTCAACCTAGGCCCATATGATACAACTAGAGCCGAAGGACCCTGGTATTTCTATTGGAAGAGGGACTTTGAATATGACTTGGGCATAAAAGTTATTCGACACTTCGGTAGAGCCCCTAGCAAATGGAAGAAATTTTTGGAGCTCGAATCATTTAGAGAAAGGGAAGTTTACAAAGAAAGGATATATTCAGCGTGTCAATTCAGGATCAAGATGTATGATCCTTACCGATATCGTGATTTCATTGTCAATGAATTCACCCCTGAGGAATCTGGGATTCAGAATTGTTTTGGCTACTTCTGGGATAATCTCCATCCATTTGAAGAAGATCTTCCTTTTTTCGAGACTCTGAAAGACATTTATGAGTTGATGCAAATTGAGGTATAGGCGATAGTCTAGAAGTACGGTCGCTTTTGTTCATACTTTCAGTCTTCAGTTGCGAGTTTTAGCTGTCCCCGCCTAAATACTTACAATATATAATTCGATACCTTTAATGAAGGAATATTTATACCTATAGTACTAGTATTATCTCCATGTGTAGCTTGAAAGCATATACCTGTAAAGCAGTGATAGAAATTCTCTAGACGTACTTCCTAAAGATTCGACTGTTTCCATGGCAACAGTATCCATATTCCTGGTGTAGCTGAAGTCTTCCTCTAAAGCTGTACTGGTGATAATGCCTAGCCTACTTCTTGAGAAACCATTTAGTGTGCTCCTAATTTCCGCGATAATTTTAAGGGTGTTTGAGTATTCCATATGCGCCGGTATAAGATCTCCGTGAGTTCTTTTAGTGTAATCAAACGAGCATTACAATTGTTTCACGGCCGATAGTTTTAGCAGCTGACACGTTAGCAATTACACTACCACAAGCGGCAATCCCAGTGTGTTAAAACCTCCGGCTTTTTCCACGCCTGCTAGTTATGGATATTATCAAGAGAATCGTCTCCTCCACCAAGGATCAAGCCACCCCAGGCATGAACCCTGGGCTATGTCAAATTATATCTCGCTTTCCTGATGAGATCAACACACTGATCGTTAAAATAGCAGTTGCTTCGGTGCGACTGAAGGAAGAGATCAGGGTGGTCCAAGAACTGAATAAGATTCCCTTCTTGAAGGCGGCTATATCGAGAAATTTATGGCTGTTCATTTACATCAACCAAAACGATAAGATGAAGTATTTTGAGCCAGATTATATGAATCATAGATTGAGGAATTTGATGAAATGTACTGATAGCGTGTTTTTGATTTTTTGCTTTGATTGGTTTTGCGAAATAAACTATCAATCACGCACACTACGGCAAGACAAGAACAGATTCCAAATTTTCGACTTAAATCGAAGACTTGAAGCCAATAGTGCCGGGAACAATAAGCGGAATAAGTTCTATGCTGTCAGTGATTTGACCCACTTCTTAAGCTCTCCATGGAAAAACCCTTCCACTATATTAATGTCCTCTGCAGGACATTTCTTTGAGACTGATGCATTCCATGATAGAAGCGAAACTGCTAAAAACTTCAACGAGGATGAGAGAAAACATCTTTGCTTTGATTCTCACAGAACTACCGATTTGATCACTAATTATCACTGGAAGTTCGACTTTAAAGGATACTTGGGAATCAATGTGGAATGCCACTGGGGTCTTCGGTCTAGTTGGTTAAAGAAGTTCTTTCAATCTGAGTCTCGGAAAGACAGAGAAGACTATTTAGAAAAGCATTCAATGTCTGTCGAGAGGTTCAAGATTGGCATTCATGAGCCTGAAAGACATTTACTCGATGTCCAGAGACAGATTGAGCCTGATGGGATCTTTTCCAATAGCGGTTTTGTGAAGTATCAGGACTCATTTTATCTGAATGACGATGTTGCCTTTTTCAGTATGTTGAGTGACATCTATCAACTATTCGAGATCGATGTGTAGCTGCAGATAATTACTGGTCACTCGGGGCCTTGAACTGGTATGTACGTGATCAATCAGATATCTACGAGACATGAATTCAGAAGGTTCTTGAAAGTTGTATATCTCAGTATGTAAAAAACGATCCGTCACGCGGCTCATGGTTTACATCTACCAGTGAAACGTGGGTATAGAGAACAATCTCTAACTGTGAATCTGTTGGTCAACCAAGCCAAGATACGCTCGGTACCTAGACCGTAACCACCATGAGGAGAAGTACCGTATTTTCTTTGGTCAATGAACCAGTAGTAGGCGTCTAGGTCTTTGATACCTTCACGTTTGAAACCTTCAATTAGTTCTTCCAGACCTTCAGAACGCATGGAACCACCAGTGATTTCACCAACGGTTGGCATCAAGACGTCAACGGACTCGGTGACTCTTGGGTCGTCTAGACAACGTTTCATGTAGAAAGATTTGATTTCAGCTGGGAATCTGATCAAGAAGATTGGAACACCAATGGTGTCAGTCATCTTACGTTCAGCAGCTTCGGCGATATCGTCACCGAATTTGAAGTCTTCGTCGTCTTCGTTCTTGATACCGTGTTCGTTCAACCATTTGATGGCATCGGCGTAGTCCAGTCTCAAGAATGGAGTGGTTGGGGGTTTGAATTCTGGGTTCAATTGTTTGATTAATGGACCGGCAATTGGGTCTTCTAGGGTGTATTGAACGGTCTTGGTGATAACTCTTTCGATGTGGTTCAACAAATCGTCAAAGTCCAAGAAGGCTAATTCAGCTTCAATATGGGTGTATTCTGACAAATGACGACGGGTGTGTGATTTTTCAGCTCTGAAGGACTCTTGGATGGCATAAACGTCACCTAGGGCTGGCAAACAGGTTTCTAGGTATAATTGTGATGATTGGGTTAAAAAGGCTTCTTCACCGTAGTAATCTAGTTTGAATAGAGTAGAACCACCTTCGACCTGGGTTTGGACCATACATGGTGGAGTAACTTCGGTCAAGGCTTCTTCGTCGTAGACTCTTCTGATGGATCTTAGGAAAGCAGCTCTGACTTTTAAGACAGCGGATAAGGTTTCACCACGGATGGCTAAATGACGTTGGTCAAATAGTAATGATGGATCAGCAGATTCTTGAATCTTGTTAGTGAAGGCTTCTTCACCGCTTGGGGCTAAACCGACAATTTCATAGTAGTCAACAACTAGTTCAACACCACCAGCGGCTTGTTTACCTTCTGGTAGTTTCTCTAGGGTACCGTATAGAGTGACGGTTGATTCTAGTGTTAGAGTAGAAGTTTGGTAAGCGTTGGCCAAATCACCGGACAAAACAGCTTGTAAGTAACCAGTACCATCTCTTAGGACGATGAAGGCAAGACCTTTTTGAGATCTCAAACGGTGGATCCAACCAGAAACTTTGTATCTCTTACCGACTTGTAGCTTGCTGATCTTAGCCTTTTGAGCAGTTGGTAATGATTTGTCTTCTTTGATTTCAATCTTTAGGGCTTCTAGTTTCTTAGCAGCTTCGTCAGCGTCCTTTTGGGCCTTTTGGGCTTCGGCTTGCTTGGCCTTCTCGGCTTTCTTCTTTAGACCTTCAGCACCCTTTTTGGCTTTCTTTAGGGCAGAGGCGGTGATTTCAACGTAACCATCAGTTTCTTCGTCCTTCTTGTAGACGAAAAGTTTGGCATCATCCTTGACGAAAAGGGCAAAAGCTGGGGTTTTGTATGGGGCTTCCTTGGTACCAGCGACAGAGGCGTCGTCGACACCGGTAGCGTCGTTGATGTATAGTTCAGACATGTTCAATTGGTGGAGGTGGGCCTGGAAGTTGTTGAAGCTGATTTTTTTCACTTTTCACGTCGGTTACTCATTGAATTGTTTGTGTGTGGCCTCTACCGATTTTAGTTAAAGCGCTGATAAGTGCGGGTGAGTCATTTCTGGCAGGAAAAGTGACGTTAGTGTGATTTAGCAGTGTTGACTTTGTTTATTTACAGTGTAATAACCTAAAAACAACGCCACCTTCCCCCTGCACTCGTTCTTTCAGGCCAAACCACATTCCACAGCTCATCGCCCTATGTATAAAACACTTTCGCGGAAAACATCACCAACTTAATTTCAAATTCCTGGAAAATTTTTCCAGTCAAGATAAGAAGAAGCTCCCAAAACACCGCCCAATCGCACCTCAGCCATGTCTTTGGAACAGACCCTTGCCAACTTGAAGATCTCCACCTCCGAGGGCGACGCTGCCGCCACCAAGGCCCTTGTTTTCAAGCCAAAAACCGCCAAAACTGCCACCCCAGTCCCAGTCGTTGTCTTCGCTCTGCAGACCACCCAGACCCCAGCTGGTATCATCGCCGCTTCTGCCGGTGTCAAGGAACCAAGATTGGCCAAGGAAGACCTGGTCCAAGAGTTCTTTGGTGTCACTCCAAAGGAATTCTCCGTCGCCAACGTCTCCAAGGATCATGCTGAAAAGATCAAATTGTTAGTTGACAACCAAATCGTCGAATCTGGTGTCTACCAATTGTCCACTGAATCCTCATCTGCCTCTGTTAAAGGTGCAGATTTGTTAGCCCATTTGACTGCTACCGGTGTCGAATTGGTCACTGTTGACTTCTCTGCTGCCCCAGCTCCTGCTCCAGCTAAGGAAAAAGAAGCCAAAAAGGAAAAGAAAGATACCAAGGCTGCTGCTCAACTAGACGCCAAACTAATCGGTGTCACCGTTGACAAGTTCTTAGACTTCCCAGGTTGGTACCAACAAATCCTAACCAAGGGTGAAATGTTGGAATACTACGATGTGTCCGGTTGTTACATCATGAAACCAGCTTCATACTTTGTCTGGGAACAAATCCAAGACTTCTTCAACACTAGAATCAAGAAGATCGGTGTCAGAAACGCCTACTTCCCAATGTTCGTTTCCTCAAAAGTCCTAGAAAAGGAAAAGGACCACATCGAAGGTTTTGCCCCAGAAGTCGCTTGGGTCACCAGAGCTGGTCAATCCGAATTAGAAGAACCAATTGCCATCAGACCAACTTCTGAAACCGTCATGTACCCATACTACGCCAAATGGATCCAATCACACAGAGACTTGCCATTGAAATTGAACCAATGGAACTCCGTTGTCAGATGGGAATTCAAACATCCACAACCATTCTTAAGAACCAGAGAATTCTTATGGCAAGAAGGTCACACTGCTCACTTGACTCAAGAAGATGCTAAGGAAGAAGTGCTACAAATCCTGGACTACTATGAAGCCATTTACAGAGATCTATTAGCTGTCCCAGTCGTCAAAGGTACCAAGACCGAAAAGGAAAAATTCGCCGGTGGTGACTTCACTACTACCGTTGAAGGTTATATCCCAGCTACTGGTCGTGGTATCCAAGGTGCAACCTCCCATCACTTGGGCCAAAACTTCTCCAAGATGTTCAACATGAGCGTTGAAAACCCAGAAGGTCCAGAAAAACCAAAGATCTTTGCCTACCAAAACTCATGGGGTCTATCCACCCGTGTTATCGGTGTCATGGTCATGACCCATTCTGACAACAAGGGTTTAGTCATCCCACCAAGAGTTGCTGAGACTCAAGCCGTTGTTATCCCAGTTGGTATCACTGCTAAGACCTCTAAGGAACAAGAAAACGCCATCTTGGACGGTGCTAAGAAGATTGAACAACAACTATTACAAAATGACATTAGAGCCACTGGTGATTACCGTGCCAACTACTCTCCAGGTTGGAAGTTCTCAGACTGGGAACTAAGAGGTACTCCAATCCGTCTAGAATTCGGTCCAAAAGATTTAGAAAAGAACTCAGTCACCGTTGTTCGTCGTAACGACTCAAAGAAATTCACCGTCTCGTTGGATGAACTATCCACTGAAATTCCAAAGATTTTGGATGACCTACACGAAGCCCTATTCCAAAAGGCCAAGGAATCTTACGATGCTAACAGAGTCATTGTTGAAAACTGGGATGATTTCGTTCCTGCCTTGAACAACAAGAAGGTCATCCTAGCCCCATGGTGTGGTGTCCTAGAGTGTGAAGAAGATATCAAGGAAGCTTCAGCTAAGAAGGCCAACGACGATGAAGAAGAAGATGAAAAGGCTCCAAGTATGGGTGCCAAATCATTATGTATCCCATTTGCTCAACCAGAATTGAAATCAGATGCTAAATGTATCAAGTGTCAACAAAAAGCTGTCAACTACACCATGTTTGGTCGTTCTTACTAAGTTCGTCTCACGTTTACGTCTTTTACTTCTGTCATGTTAATAATTATAATGTCTGTTTTTACATAGATTCGTCTGCATTTGGATATAATTCTTGAAAGAAGTGTAGTGAATTATCGTCTCTGTATATCGCCATGAACTCAGAAGCATCTTTTATCATCTCAAAGAATGCTGATCTCGTGAGGGAGGCGTGAGGTGCTGCGGGAGTCCTCTGGAAATGAAGCTCCTGGATTAGCGGCAATCTTCTTGAAAATGTCCATGTTTCACTGAAGGTTCGTGGTCAAAGCGCTTGACCGCCTGGATTCTTGATTGATTCAGCAAGTTTTAAGGCTATCTAACTCGTCTTCCCTGTACTGACTCTTGAACAATACAATGTTTTTACCAGCTAACTGTTGCTACCTGTTACATATCAAAAACTTTTCGCGGCTACACTATTATAATTACTCGAATATTCAAATGTCTATTTAAACTCTTCAGACAGGATCCACCCAGATCTCACCGCATCCCATTTTGCAATCCCTCTCAGCATCTGTCTAATCAATGTTAAATCCTTCTTTTCCCTAATTTCAATCTTGCAAGCATCCAAAATCTCTCCGGATTTTGCAAACCCATCAGTTTTGGTGGCTAGGTACTTTCTCATATCTTCAATCATCTTGGTGTTTTCATCACTTGACAGATCAGCGATTGGTGTATCGTCTCTTTGTTTCTTCATGTTGGCTAATAGTGAGGAAGATGATAATTTTGAACCATTGGTTTTCTTGACTTTACCAGCAGCACCAAACTTTCCCGTGAATGTAGGAACACCAACACCAGCTTTCTTGACTTGCTTTCTGGAGACTTTCAGGGCATCCAGTGCCTTACTTGCCACTCTTCTGGCTTCACTTTCCAAGATATCATCACCTGGTTGAGAATGAGAAGTCACAACATCATCGTGCTTCACCGCTTTAGCAGTCCCTTTGAATAACCCATCCATTAGTCTATCGTCTTCTGTCTCGTTCGCTGTTTCATCTTTGTACTTCTCAAGCTTCGTGATACCTTCAATCTTGGAGATCTTGCTCAAATCATCAGCATTGGACTTCTTCTGATCTTTGAAGATATTCCCATACTCTGATTCGTTGGTATCATCAAAATCACTCAACGTAAACAAGTCATGTAACTCACTGTTCTTAAAGAATCTCTTCTGGTTAGGATCTTTCAAGATCTTATCAGTCAGCAACTGTTTGAAGATCTGTCTATGGTAGATCTTTTCTTCAATAGACCCACCAATGACCAGTCTGTAGATCAACACTTCTTTCTTCTGGCCCAATCTCCAGGCTCTTTCACGGGCCTGTAAATCTGTGGATGGGTTCCAATCTGGATCAAAGATGATGACACGATCAGCACCAGTCAAGTTGACACCCAACCCACCAACTTTAGTAGTCAGCAAGAACAAGTCATAAGGCTCATTGTTAAAGCTGTAGATCATATCTTGTCTCTTTGAGATATTGGTTTCACCACTCATCTTCATGTATCTAAACTCATCACCCATCACTTTCTGCAGAAACTTCTCCAAGATGACCATCATTTGCTTTGTCTGCGTGAACAGCAGCACCTTATGACCCTCTTTTTTCCACTGTACCAACAGAGATCTCAACACTTGTAGTTTACCTGATCTTGACGGGTGGCCATAGCCTGGAGTGCCTTCCTTATAATGAGGATCAGCCAAATCTGGATGATTGCAAATCTTTCTAAGGGTATCAATGGCACCTAGGTATGAATTGATTTTGAACTCTGTGGACTTTAGGAATTCCAAGTACTTGTCCTTTTGATACTTGGTCAATCTGCACATCAGCACAAACTCTTGCTTGGATGGTAAGTCTCTAGCCACATCGACTTTCATTCTTCTCAGTAAGAAAGGCTGGATAAGATCTTTCAAGATAACAGCCTTTTGATAACCAATCTTGACCTCTAGGTTGCTTGCGTTAGCATAACCACCGACTTTGATAGGCTGTTCGAATTCTTCTTGAAAAATGGGCAGTGTACCTAATCTACCTGGAAAGATAAAGTCAAATAGGGACCAAAGTTCAACAAGATTGTTCTGAATCGGTGTACCTGACAAAATCACTCTGTTATGAGTTCTCAATCTTTTACTTAGGATGGTGATGTTCGAGTTAGGATTCTTGATCTTGTGGCCTTCATCTAGAACAACGTAACCCCAATCGATATTCAAAAGCTGGTCCTCATAGATTCTCAAACCAACGTAACTTGTAATTAGGATGTGGCCTTTTTCAACCAGCGTCTTGATAATACTAGCAACATTAGCGTCTTTCTTCAAAGTATTCAAAGTCTTAGCAGTTGGATTATCATCGCCCTCTTCCATCAACAACTTCTTTTCAAGGTCTTCTTCTTTCATACCTTTACCGTTCATACCAGACCCGATAGAATGCAGGACCATAGTTCTCAATGGCGGCCACCAGGTATGGAATTCATTAACCCATTGAGTCATGACTGTTGCAGGACACACGATCAAAACTGGCTTGTCTAGCTTACCTGAATAATGTAGCCCAGCGACAAATGAGATGATCTGGATCGTCTTACCTAAACCCATCTCATCACTAACAATACCACCGTGCTTCTGTGAATACAACTCATAAAGCCACTGAACACCAGTCTTTTGATAGTCGAACAATGAAGGGTAAATGTCCCCGGGTATTTTAAATTCAGAGTTCAATGAGGCATCTGGGTTTTGTGGATGAGGTTTCAACCACTCAGGGACAGTCTTATCATCATTTGGATCTGCTCGCAGTTTCTGTCTTCTGTGGACCCATGTGTTCAGTCTATCCTGGTAGAACGATTCAACACCGTCATCAATGTTTCTGATCTCATCTTCTGTCAATAATTTTCTCTTCTTAGGTTTGAATTCTTCATCGTCTTCGTCCTCTTCTTCTTCATCTAAGTCTTCGTCATCTTCAAACTCTCCATCAGACGCTGTCCTCTTCTGTTGCATCCCTGGAACTCTCAAGTTCTGGTGTGATACCACCTCAGCTGGTTCTTTGTGACTTTCATCTTCCTCCAATGTGAAACCCGCAGTGTTACCAAACGCCGTCAATTTCCCAGTTCTGATCAAGAACTCCTTCTCGGATTCACCAGGGAGTCTACCACCATCATTTTGCTCCTGATCACCACCATTAACTTCCTCATGCTTCTCCAATCTGGACTTGATGTCCTCAATATCTTGGATTGCTGGTTTCAACTGCTCATCGGTCATCTTCTTGATGTGTTTCCGGAGTTCCTCCTTCTGAGAGATCTTGGTTCTTGGATTGTGGAGTCTATCTTCGAGTCTCCGTATCTCATGTCTGATTCTCGTGAGCGATGCCTGTGATTTCTCGAGTCTTTTCTTATCAAGTTCGATCTCCTTTTGGTTCATCAATTGATTGGCATTGGACTGGATTTTCTGCTCCAGAGAGGTCTGCTCGACCAGCTTGATGCCTAAGTCCGCTAGTGAGGTTCCCTTTCCACTGCTAGCTTCCTCTTTCAGGCCGTCATCGCTCATTTGTGGAGTGGTTTTGCCGCTGTGAGTGTCTTCGCCATCGTCTTTATGGCTCGAAATTTTTATGACACTTTTTTTTCGGCTAAATTGTGGGATCAGAGGCAGGCATTTTAACTAGTCGAAACAAACCAGGTCGTCGCAGAGTATTCAACAGGTAAAGATGAGATAACTCACACAGTCGTCAGTTATACTACAAACCGCTAAATCAAAAACTCTCATAACCTGTATTCTAGAGCTCCAGTGAATAAATGCAAACCCCTCCAGTAATTAAATAAACCTAGTAGTATAAAAAAAGAACGTATCGTGACAAAATAGCAGAACAATGGGAACCTCAGGTGCTCAAGAAACCATCACTTTTAATTAAATCCTAATGAAATGCAAATGTTGATGGGTCATAGTGATAATTTCGAGCTCTCTGGGTGATTCAACCTTCCCTCTCTTTAGACCTATCTGAAGTCTCTGCCTTCAAGGACATTGTTCTTCAAGCCGTGTAGTGGACTATTTGTAGGGCTGAAGTTCTTCAGATTGGTAAACTTATCAGAGCCTTCCACTTCAAATTCATCCTTTAACCAGTTGACTTCATCTTTGAAAAATTCAACAACGGAGTTCAATTTACCGCTTGAAAGCTCATCATGCTTCTTCAATTTGGCTTCCCAGTTGTTATTGATCAAGATTAATAAAGCAGTGGTTGATGACGTAGTGTTAGAATTTCTAATGAACTCTTTCAAACAGATACACCAGGTATGTGATAATTGTTCATAAGCCAGATCTTTGAAATAGTTGTTGGACAATTTGGCAAAAGTTGGCAGTTTGTGAAGCAATGTAGTAGCCTTATCCAGAAAATCTAATGAATTGGAAGCTTGGACTTCAACAGGTGGTAAAAAGTGCAGAGTATAGTCACTTAGTGCACTTAGGAAATCTTCTATTATTGGTTTCACTCTTAGGTAGGAATATTCAGAAGTTGGGTCAACTTTGTAAGGTAATGAAGATATCACGCTGTCAACTTTATCAGATAGAATCTCGATGGCACCACTCACTGTTGGTTTTGGAGCACAATGATACACATCTTGTGTTAACTCCGGATGTAGTGAAATCAAATTGTTCAATAGTTGCTGTAAATTCTTCTTATCCAACACTTCAACAAGTCTTTGAGTGGGCAATGGTTGACCAATAATTCTTTGGACGGTTCTAGACTTCTTATGCGATAGCTCTTTCTTAGCAACACGGAATTTGTCGACTTTCTTGATGTTCTTAAACTTTCTTGGTGATGATGAGTATGAATATTCCTGTTCTTCTTCCTGGTGTCTTCTCTTTGGTTTTGAAGCAAGTGATGATTGTAATGAGTTTAGAATCTCTGGACTGATGGTAGGTTGTTGTAGTTGTTGTTCCTGTTCAGACTTCTTCTCATTAGTGGATTGTTCATTTGATTCAATCTTTGGGCTGAAACCCCACGAAAATGAGGAAGGGAGCACAGAACTCATGGTGGTGTGTCTTTGGGTATGTGACAAGTTTCTTTGTTGATAAATTTGAGTGGGTCTGATTCTCTTTTTTGACGAGTTTTTGCAAGGTGGAATGAACAGTTGATTCTTGTGGCCAATTTTTTTGAATGATGAGAAGTGGCAAAATCAAGCGAATTCGATTCCTGTTTTCAGCAAAATGGAGTTTCCGTTGGTTTTAGATATCAAATCTATGTGACCTTTGAGGAATGAAGCTGATTATGGAGCTAGTTTGATGGGGTTTTGTGGTTGAGAAGGCCGTTAAAAGGGAATTTCTGGTGCAATTTTTCTGTGTTCCCGAAAAAGAAAAACCAAAATATAAGGGGCTTACCCGCAAATTAAACAGTATAGGGTCTGAAAGAATGAGCTCCTTACCGCTAAATTGAGGTTATAAGAGAGTTACAAGAGCTCCATAACCGTCTTCGAAGGCAGAAGTTTTATCTAACGACAATTTAAATCTCATCTACAGCTTCAATTTCAACTAAATTCGTGATTCATTAACAGAAACGATGTATAATTCGTAAAAGCAAAATTAACTATCTTCTAAAGAACTTATTGACCAGTCAAAGAGCCACGTTTCAAGTTGGCTAAGTTTTCTCTAGCGATGGTGAATGAAGATTTTGAGAAAATGTCATCAATTTCTTCCAAGGTCTTACCTTTGGTTTCTGGCATGAACAAGACTTGGTAAATGGTACCCAAGAAGGCAATACCACCGTAGAAACCTAATGACAAACCAGTGTAAGTGAAAGCAGCTTGCATCTTGGAGAAGTTGTAAGTAACAGTGAAGTTACATAGGTATAGAACGGAGGAACAGAAGGTCAAACCCAGGGATCTGGTTCTCAAACCGAAGGATTCTGATGGAATAACCCAAGTCAAACAAGAGTAACAACCGAAGAAACCCATGTATAAGATGATACCAGTTAAGTAGACACCTTCAGCAGCAGCCAAGTTGGTTTCAGTGTTGATCTTGTAACCAATACCGACAAGAACCAAACCAATGAAGAAACCAACAATGTTCATACCCCAAGTACGACGACCGAAACGATCCATGTATAAGATAGCTGGGATGGTACCGACTAACAAAGAACCACCACCGACTAATGACATGAAGACGGAGTTCTTGGTGGAGAAACCGATCTTGGCCATCAAAGTGGACATGTAGTACATAACAGCGTTGACACCGGTTAATTGACCTAGGGCAACCATGATCAAAGCGTAGATCAAAGCACGTCTGTTTCTTGGGATGGTGAATAATTCTAGGGCGACTTGTAGTTTGGATTCTTGAGCTTCTCTTTCTTCATCTTGGATGGCAGCTTGTCTCATTTCTAAGAATTCTAAGACGTTTTCTGGGTCGCTGACATCTCTTAAACGTTTCCAGACTGACCAAGCTTCACCGACTCTACCTTTGTGAACCAAGTATCTTGGAGTTTCTGGCAAGAAGAATAGACCGATGAATAGAGCAGTGGAGAAAATCAAAGAAGAACCAACCATGTATCTCCAACCGTGACCAACTTCGTAGAAGATAGCACCGACGGCGTAACCTAAGACTTCACCAAGGGCAATGTTCAATTGGTACATGGAAACAATGTTACCACGGTATTGTTTTGGAACACATTCAGCAATGTAGATACCAACACAACCTTCAATACCAACACCAATACCTAGCATGAATCTACCAGCGTACATCATTTGATGGGAGACAGAACCGGCACATAAAGCAGCACCAACGGTATACCAGATTGTAGAGATAGTAATGGAGGTTCTTCTACCGAAGAATTCGTTCAATGGGGTGATCATAATAGAACCACAGACAGCACCTAAAGGCATTAAAGCGGAGACTAGTGATTCTTCAGTGGAGGTCAAGTGTAAAGCTGGTTCCATACCGATTCTAGCAGCGGAAATGATAGATTGATCCAAACCTGATAGTAAACCAGCAGCGGCAGCGAAAGCACCTAGTAACCAAACCATGTGTTTCTTGTTTTCAAAGTTGACTTCTTTTTCGAAGGACAAGATTCTGGTGATGAATGGCTTGTGAGCCTTTTCTTGAGCGGCGAGCACTTCGAATTCTTCGACGTCCTTTTCGAAGTTGAAGTTTGGGTCCTTTTGGATCTTGGTGATCTTGTCATGGGTGGCATCGACTCTGACGTCTCTGTCACTGGAGCTGACGTCGTCTTTTTCAAACAACCCAGTGTTGTGAGCGACTGATTCTTCTAGTTTCTCAGTGGACATTGCAAAAGATGTTTTGAGGAATCTCTGTTCTTCTTCTCCTCGAAGCCCCAAACTCTGGGGGAGTCTTCCAGTATTTATAGCTGATCTCGACTGGCGGGCGTTCTGTTTTCGTCCACCAAAAGCAAAACTTCTAAACTTGTTGATATGCAGCTTTGTGGGTCAAAAAAAAAACTTGCATGGGTCTGCATATGATTAACCCCGATCCCCAAATTTTTCCGTGATTTTTAGACAAAAGACCAACACAAAAGTTTGATATGTGAGCAGCGAGTGTAAAGCGAAACTTGTGACCCACGCCGGAACCGGGTGGTGCCTGAGCTAATGGGTTCTTCTATAGTGGAGACTGTTCTTGAGCAATATCGTGAGTGATAGCACCAGCCCGTCATCAGTCTCTCCGATTCCGCTCCATGATGGACACAGCGAAGCGAATTCAAGCCAGCAGAGAAGACCCCGAAGTCCAGGAGCTGTATGATGTCCTAAAACAAATAGGCTTCCGAGACCTGCTGCTAATCATTGTCAGGTATACGAAGTGCTGTGCGGTCTAGTGTGTAGCGAGTAATATCGAGAGAAAAGGGTACCTGGGTCAGGACATGCCTCTTTAGGAAAAGGTAAGCGGAGGAGCTGGCAGGACACGAGATGCAGAAATTGGGGAAACAGCGTGGGAGGAATGCACTCCAGAAATTCTT
The DNA here is from genome assembly GCA_030574855.1 of Taiozyma rabaulensis. NCBI lineage: Eukaryota > Fungi > Ascomycota > Saccharomycetes > Phaffomycetales > Wickerhamomycetaceae > Taiozyma > Taiozyma rabaulensis. Next base: position 603,428 of record JAJMFP010000001.1, read on the forward strand.
CATCTCTATGAAAAAAATCCCATAAAAATAACTCTGGTACCGTAAAATCATGACAGGAAGTCAAGGTCTCGGGAGCAGCAGGAACAATTTATCCAGTAGACTGTAGACTGTAGCCTTGAACTTTGATTACCTCGCAACTCCAGAACCATGTATGGTGGCCACTGGCCAGATGAATTCTTGAGCATTTCCGTACCTCATTTCCTACCCATGTTGCTCTTCATTTCTGACTTGTCCTGTCCGGAACTCGACCCTCCCAGATTCAGACATTACGCAAAGATCGACAGCTTTTCCAGCTCTCCAAGAGATCACGGAAAAACTCAGCAAGGAACTGGAAAGCAGCCAGAAAAGGCGTGGAAACCCAGGGCCAAGAGCCACCACAGTCTGCCCAGCGGGGAACTAGCTTCTTTTATTAAGCTTCTCCGGCCCAGAAGCGTCCTCCTCCCCTAACACTTTTCTTGAGAGTTGGCGAGTGTTGGCAGTGGTGAACAAAAATGTCCCAAATCTGCAGTCTGACGTGGGACTTGCGAGACAGGTTTTTCCGCAAAACTGGACGCGTTTTTTTCCGGCCAAAAAAAATATGATGTCAGCAGAGCGCAATCGAGACCCGACAGTCTTATCGAGAGGAACAAAGAGATCTCATGTCGACGAGAGAGGCTGCCTGTTTCGGGTGGTCGCCGCTGTGTGCCCGAATATGCGCGGAGAAGAAAGAGTGCCTTCTTTCTGCTGTGCGCTTTCCTCCAGTGGAGCGTTTTTGTCCGCTGAGCGACTCTGCAATCTCATGCAGGTGGGAAATTGAACGTCCGCTTTTGTTGAGCTGCTGCTCTCCAGGTTTGACTTCAGCTTTTTCAAACACCCAATCACAGACACCATCTGTGCTCCACATTTCGGAAAGGCCCGTAGTTTGAGTCATGGTCAGCTTAGACTACACGAGTTACGAGAGAGTCAGGGCTCGACAGGCCCTAAATCACACCAGTAAACCCATAGCTTCTCTCCCCAGGAACTTGTCAACTTCCACTCTCCCATTGTAAAAAAATATGGAAAAACTCGACATTCAGCTCCCCCAGTGACCACCACGCTTCCCCAATATTTCGCAGATGCTGCATCGAGTCTATGTCTATTTCTACGAAATACTGCATCTGTCGACAGCCCTCCGAAACCTGACTCCTGACTCCTGATAGCGCGTGGGGTGGTGTTGGAACCAGTGACTGTGTGGAGAAACTATCGTGTTCCGAGTTCCGCAGCCCGCTAGCGGCGTTGTCGTTGTCGATCTGTTGCTTATCTGGTCTCTTAGATCATGCTCGACTCGAGCTCGTAGATTTCGAATTTTTCCGTCCTTGAAGAGATCTGACCAACTGTAAAATGATCCAAAATTTTAAAAGCATAAAGTTATCAACTTACAGGCCTAGGTACAGGTACTGTCATGGGGTGATTTAAGCTTCTAAGACTGCATGTTTCACAAAGCCCTGAAAATAATTGGGCTGGGGTGCAGTGTCTTTGTCGGCCCCGGATGGTGACTCCGTTTTCTCTGGGGCTTTCTTGTGGGGGTTTGTGGAACGACATTCACAGCTGTTTTAGCTACTCAATAATTTGTGAGATCTACCTTTGGACGCTGGTGTGACTAAAGCGTTGCATACTAGTCTCTTTTGTTCTGGGTGGGGTTTCAGCAGTTGTAGGGCAAATTTCTCTACCAATGTGCCTTCGAAATAGGCACAAACTGGTTTAAGAGTGCCCAACTCTATATGACACGCCTATCTAACAGCACAGTACTGAAAGCTCACGACGTAGTACAATAAAATTACATAATTAGCTCCTCATGATCTAACTATACATTAGTCGTCTAGTCGTTCGATTTATGAGCATCTAGGCGCTCTTTGTAGACAGTTTTCAACTTTTGCTATATTACCGCGCTGAACGTTTTTCACAATCTCAAAAACTTTCAACATCAATAGCTCCATCATCTCGGAAGTAATTCTTCTGAAATTCTGCAGCAGTACTCAACTATCTTTGTTCTATACTGCTCAAGTATCATCTAAAGCCCATTGGCAACCAATCTTGTGTTTTATACAAGTCACATATTACCGCGGCATTTCCGACGGCTAATTCTTGAATTTTAGGATTTGAGAAAGGACTTTAGAAAAGGTTACCATGTCTTTCAAATTCAATTCTTACAAAAATATTTTTCTGCATGCGCAGATATTTAATGCCAATATAGATGACTTTCAGAAGCATTATTAGCCTTATTAATGGAGGAATCGCCAAAAACACACTTCTCCGCTTTGATTTTGGGCTGCAGTTGAAGTATATAACTTCAGCTTTCGCCCGAAATTAAGCGCCGCTGAAAAATCTAGAGTACCTTTAATAATGAAGGTGCTGCTAAAGATGGTAATTAGCATGCAGGCTAGCTTCAGTACTTATATGTGTTCATGTACATTCTTCATGTGCAGTATATTGGCTAAACGCATTATAAGTTGTGGCAGACTGTTCGGCCGTTGATTTGAAGCTTAGTTATAAGTCTCAGATGTCTGATCCCAAAGAGCGCTCAAAAAACAAAGGAACATGCATTACATAGTGGTATTTTCAGCTAGTGTAAACTATTTCTTTATTAATTAGAGAGAAAACTAAGCACACAGTATATCCAACAACTTTAGATTAATGGTACTGAGGTATAAGAAGCCCAATTGATACGCGAGTTACATTCTACTGTACGTAACGCCGAAACAATCGGAACTATATGATACCAAACCTGAGCTCAAAGTAGTTCTAAATTGGAAGTGAGTTTAATTAGATGATTAACTTGCGATATACGCGTGTACTATGAGAATTTGTATCATTAAATAGAGGTATAAATCAATATAAAATAAATGAATCAATCAACCAGTGATCAATACAGCGCGGTGATAGTTCAGTAGCGCTTGACACCAGCTAATTTCAATAAATCATCATCGCTCAAATCTGGCTTTTCTCTTGGTTCACCAGTGTCTCTAGGGTCTCTTTCACCGTTTTCTAATAGAGCTGGATTGTCTCTTGTGAAGATGTTATCATGGGCCCAATGGGAGGTACCTGACCAGTGTTCAAAGGCATCTTTCTTCTTGACTAGTGAATCTTCGGTGGCAAATGAGGCTGGAGAATATGAGATGTAGGCAATGGTTCTGATGATGTCACTATCTTCTTCAGGTTGAGCACCCCAATGGATGGTTCTTGAATCCCATAAGATCAAGTCACCAGGTTCAGCTTCGACTTTCAATCTTTCACAACCACGTTCTTCGAACCATTTCAATTGATCCAGTTCCAGTCTAACATAGTCCTTAGAAGTCCAGTTCTCGACACCTAGAACTTCCTTGAAGAATTGTTCAGTATACTTCTGGGAGTTCTTGTAAACAATTAAAGAACCTTCCTTTTGACCAGAGTGACACAGTTGGGCAATACCTTGGACACAAGAAAGACCAGATCTGTAAGGAGACTGGTCAACATGAGGCCATGGTCTCACTCTTAGGTCTGGGTTCTTCAAACCAGGGAAGGAAACATTGATAGCATCGAAACTGACCAGCAACTCATCGGTACCCCAGATTTTAGCAAATTGGTCTCTGAAGCCCTTTTCTTGTCTGATGTCCCAGAAGAATTTCTCATGGGAGACACCATATTGGAAGAATGAACCGATCCCAGAACCCTTTGGTAAGTTTTCCAATTTCCAAGTTGATCTGTCGTTTTCATCGATTGCTGGGTTGATGGACTTTAGCCAGTCAAAGATACGTTTTCTGTAGTTTAAGGCATCTTCAGTTGGGATGGCGTTCTTGATGACAACGTAACCGTCTCTAAGGAAATCGTCTCTCCAATCACCGTATGTTTGACTGGAAACCTTTTCCCCTAATTCTCTGATGAGCTGGGACTTTTCAGTCTCTAGGGGATTAGAACTCAACTTCAGAGTAGGCTGTGTAGCAGTGACAGTGGTAGCTGTGGCCATATCGGGGTCTTTGGATATTCAGCAGCAGCTGCTGCTATGGAACAACGTAGAAGTGGAAGAGCAAAAACTGGGAGCGGCCGACACTGTATTTATACATCTTTGACCAGTCGCCATTAATTTCGGTTCTTTGGACCGTTTAGGCAAGTGCGCTTCTTGATGATGTAATCAAGGGGCCGGATAAACATTGTCACCCCAGTTGTGGATAAACTGTCGGCTAATTGAAGGCGCGGAGTGAACAATTGGCACGAGAATGGGGCCGATATCAATGGACGAAGGCATCTGCACGGGAGTCTGCGTTTGTTGGTACATGGCCTAGCTTCTTCTGTCTTCGGTGCGTCGGTGCGTTGGAAATCGGTGGCTGCGGTGAGCCACAACGGACAATGGATCTAAGATGAGATAATGGCGATAAGGCTCAAGCATCAAGCTGATTCATCAAAGTCTGCGATCGAAAGGTCAGTTATTCCAAGCAAAAAGGAACAAATACTCCACATTCAGCTACTGTAATACAGGGATTCGTTCATTTATTAATTCTTTGGTCATTTGTCTCTAAATAGCACAATCTCAGATTGCTTGAAGTATCTTCTGCCATCTTCATCTATGATCACAAGACTTAGATAGTTTTTCACATTGAACAGATTAGTCTTCGTGGTTGGAGTCAGGTCGTACCCACCAAGGAACAGTCTGATTGGGATTGTCTCACCTTTCACTGGGGAACCATCCATGATCTCATATCTAATCGTGCTCGAGTCGCTTAGTTGGTTAGGTTGGACCCCGACTGTTTCTCTTGTGATCAAACTGATTTCCATGTGTTTGATCTTTAATCTTGTCAATAAGAAGTATATTCTGCCCACTAGCACGTCTTTCAAATTGTATGTGGATTTGGAGTATTCGAATTCAATGTGGAGGCAGTTTTCAATACCAATGTCTAGCTTGATGGATTTTTTTAGGTCTGTTGGGTTGGAGTAGATGTATACCCAGAATCTCTTCAGTTTAGTGATATCGGAGTTCTTTCTTAGCACGGTGATCTTGACATAGTAATTCACATTTAGGTTCTTCCCTTTGTAACTCTCATATCTCTTCTCAACATCTTTGAATTGAAATGGATAAGTCTCACTGTGATCCAATTCAGCAGCAGGAGTCAGGTCATGACTCAAGCACAGGAAGTCATCTCTTTTGCCGTTAGAAGTCTCAATGGTACCGAACAGTTGTGCCTTGATACCTGTGTGCTCCACTCTTTTGCCGTCTTTGACTCGCACTGTGACTTGACCCGATATGGTCTCACCATCTTCGTACAATGGGTATTTGTCCTTCTTGCCCTGTGGAAGTTTCACATCCACAAGCTTACGGGAATCCTCGCCATCGAATCTGATATCCAAGTCCAATGGTGACTTGAAGAATAGTGACATGTCTGATTAGGTATGATCCTTAAACGATTCCAATTGTATCTTTAAACGCAAAAATCTCGGCTGAAAAATCCCAAATAAGTGGCAATAATTGCAGTGTATATCTATTGGAGTGTAATTGACCTGGGACTGAAGATGAGACACCACCAAAAAGCCCTCAATTTATACCGTTCCACAGCCTATCGTGGAGCTGTTTTTTATCGGAGCTGGTGAATATTTTAAGGTGGGCCAGAATTGGCCAAAGTCGGAAATGTGGCAATTCCGGTTTATCACTTTAAAATTGTGACATAAAAGTAGTACCCAAACGCCGCTCGTTTGACGATAAATAAGATACTTTAAAGGATCGTGAAGACCAAGTTCTCCCTACCACCACGGCAAACAGTGACCACTCAACAGCTCTGACTCGTAATGTCCCAGTTTAAGTCCTCTTTCGAGCACAGAAAACGGGATAGTCCGTCATCTTCCAAAGTGTCACAGAATGAACCACAGGAGATCATGAAGGACCAGGTCAACATCCCATACTCTGACCAAAGCGAGAGTGAGAGTGAAGAAGCTGAGACTCATGCAGAAGCTGAAAGATTCAGCGAAGAGCAGCTATACGATGCTGATATCAGTCCCAACAGCCAAAGTTACAGATCAACCACATTGAGCTATGAACCAAGGACCCCAGATAACGGCGAGGCCGACCAGACCTTCCAATCCACACTACAACATGATAGCCATCACAGCTTACAAGGATCATCCCTGAATCTACTGGATAGATCTTACAGAATAGGCGGTGTTGACTCTGTTAACAAAAGCTTGTTGAATTCACATTATGATCTTGATGGTTCCTTGATGAGAAACTTACACGGTCTGAACATACATGAGAAAGTCCCGGATGATCTGTTGAAGTCACTTTTGTACGAAGAGAAGTTATTGAAAGAGAGGCTGGAGAAGTTGGTTTCTTTACACAGACAAATCACGAGCAAAGGGTCTAACTCTAAGAAGGTCCGTGAATACATCTTGAACTGCTTCAAATCGTTGACTTTATTATATCAGGCCATTATTGAACTGTATGAGAAGGAATCACAGAGGAAATCTGCAATTTTGATGTCATTCAGAGATTGGGAGAAGTCGAAAAGAGAGATCTTAGACAAAGTTGATGAAATCAGGGATCCAGATAACGGCGAAGGTCGCCGCTTGAAACAGCTTATAGAGGAGTCAAATGTCGTTGACGGTGAGATCGAAGAACTTGAAAAGAGATTGAAGCAGTTGAAGGAGAAGAAAAAGGTATTGAACACAGAAATTATCCAATCTCAAAGCATTATTGAAAGCAGAACAAGTTCGTACCTTGATGAGTTAGAGACCATTGAACAAACCGAGGCCAAGACCTTGAGAGAATTGAATAATGAAGGTTTGATCATTGGTGAGGCTTCATACAACCACAACAATTCAATGTTCTCATCGCTCTTAGGAAAGCTGTCAAATGAGAAGCGACTTCCGGATGCTACCGTTGTTATGGAAACCATCAAGAGACAATTGGAGACAAATAAAGATTCAGTGAACGACTATCAGAACAAAGAACAGATATATGGTGAGGGTTGCTTGATATGGGCAGACACCGGTCATCTATTGCAAAATTTGGAAGTTGAGCTTTCAGATATCATCAAAAAGGGCAATAGGGAGCTTGAACCCAAAGGCACCAAAGAAAAGATAGAAAAGGCATTACAGAAGACTTTGAATATTTTACAAGAAAGGGAAAAGACTTTCACACATATAAGTGATGAGCTTCGTGTTCTATTGAAGTCTGAATCTGAGACAATTGACTCTAGTTTAAGAGTTTTGAACAATCAACCACCACCACCGCCACCCATCACTAGAGAATCTTCCAAATCACCTAAAAGAGATGAAGGGTTCAGCATTTCCAGACCTCAGATATCCAAACCTACCATCACTTCAATATCTTCACCTGCTCCGGCTCCCCCAATTCCAGCCACTACTTCCACTTCCAATCACAAATCTTTTGGGTCAACATTTAAGGACAAACTAATATATAATCACAAGAGCGGGCAGAAGGTGCAATCAAAGAACAAGAAAACAGACTAACGACTTACGAAGATAAACGAATTTATATAATGCAAATTGTAATGAATTAATTCATGCACAAACAATGTCTAAATGCTAATGTAAAATGATAATGATCAACGTCTTTTCTTACGCTGAATGAATATTCCACCTTGGGGTCTCTTCTTTCTTGGACCATTGTTGTTGTAGTCTCTTGGACCAGTAGGGATTGGTGGCAAGGTACCAGTTCTAGAAGCAACAGGATTTTCAGGTCTTTGAGGCAATGACTGTGGATAACCATTTCCGTTGTACTTACCGGAGGGTCCTGATGGGTATTGGTTTGATGAACTAGATGAGTATTGGTTGGCTGGACCTGATGGGTATTGCTTAGCCGGACCTGATGGATACTGCTTTGAAGGGCCCTTTGGGTATGAGTTTGCTGGACCAGAAGGATACTCATCAACTGGCTGTGGTGTAACTGATGGGGGTGGAATTGTACCACTTCTTGACGGCTGACTTGGTTGACTTGGCTTTTGTTTTTCTGATATTAAGTAAGGTCTCCCATCATCTGTAAACTTTGTATGACTTGGACGTCTCTTCTTGAAACTGTCTTTCTTTTCTAAATCGTAGAAATCACCCTGAGGTGACAGTGGAGCTCTGGTATCTCTTTTAGGAGCAGTTTTGCCAGTCTTTTCTTTTGCTGGCTCAACTGGTTTGGAATTTTCTCTTGGTTTAGCTTCAGATTCGGGTTCAGGTTCTTTCACTTCTTGAATCTTCGGCTCTCTTGGAGCTTTTGGCTGTGGAGATTGATATCTTGAACGATCGTTACCGACACCTCTGGTGAACCCCTCTCTAGCTTCAGTGAACATGTTTCTAGCTTTAGCATCAGTCAAAAGATCACCCCACAAATCATTCTTGACCAAACTGTTATGGTTACCTAATATCCATAAGGAACATTTAGGTCTTGTCAGAGCAACGTTCATACGACGGAAATCTTTCAAGAAACCAACACCACTTTTGTTTGGATCGGCACGAACACACGACATGATAATGATTTCTTTTTCTTGACCTTGGAAACCATCAATAGTGTTGAAACTGATTTCTGATTTGACACCTTTACCGAAATATCTCACAAACTCAGACTGTAGCAGACGGTTTTGTTCTTTGTAAGGTGTGATAATACCAATGTTATTCTTGAAATTGTAAGATCTGAAAGTATCAAATAGCTTCTTCACCAATTCAATAGCAATGGTAACCTCAGTTCTGTTCACATAAGACATCGTTTTGGCATTCTGGGACTGCTGACCTTCAACAATATCATAGAACTTGTAAGGTGGGAATAATGGGTTTTGGTGCCATGGACGAACAGTCAATTGGTCATTCTCTGGACCGTCTTTCAATGCACCATCGTAGAACTTCTTGGAAGGGAACCATGAAATAGCAGAATTCATACGGTACTGGACATTCAATAACAGCGGTTTAGCATTCTTGGCCATTCTGAAGAACAATGACTGATCATACCCTGAATCAGAAGCAACACTGGACAGCACTGTTGGAGGCAATTGGTTAGGGTCACCAACCATGATACAACGTTTACAACCGTATCTCAATGGAATAACAGCAGACAATTCAGTACATTGACAAGCTTCATCAATGATAACAGAGTCAAACTTGATACCTAGATTAGCAACCATGTCATGAGCAGAACCAGATAAGGTAGAACAGATGATATCAGCTTCACCAAGGATCTTAGCCTGTAAGTTTCTTCTGTTGATTTCACGATTTCTGTACTGTGAGTTCTGAGATTCTCTCTCTTGATCCATTCTCTTCTTGACAGCATTGGCCTGTTGAGTAAGTTCACGTCTCTTCTTGTAGACTTTCTCTTCAGTCTTCTCCCTGTCTTTGTCAATGATGGCCTTGCAAGCATCAAGTTCTTTCTTGATAGCAGATAACTCTTTGTGTAAAGCATCCATGTTGTTGACAATGGCACTTGGCTTACCTAGTTGTGCATCAACCAATTCTTCTAAGGTCATGTCTTTAACAGCACTGTTCACAGCATCAGTTCTACCTAAACGAACCAACTTTGGAGTGTACTTTTCACCTTTGGAGTTCATGATACCGTCTTTCAAACGTAGAACCAATTCGTCGACAGCTGCATTTGAAGGAGCACAAACAAGGACTTTCTGTGATTTCATACCATCACCAGAAGGCTTTTGACCAGGAACAATAATGGCATTGGAAGCTCTGAAGCTTGATATCATGTAACCAATAATACCCAAGATAGTCTTGGTCTTACCAGTACCAGGTGGACCTTGAATCAATGTGAAACCAGAGGTGTTGAAAGAAGCACCAATAGCCTTAGCTTGAGATTCATTAACTTTGTAAGTCTTTTGAATGGTGGCAACATCAGAGTCTGAGATCTCACTGTTGATGTCTGGTTGAGCTTCAAAGATCTGCTTAGACAAATTGTAGTATCTCAAACCGTGTAATGAAGAATACTCTCTTTCAATGGTAGTCATTTGCATAATACGCATCATGATGATTGGAGCTTGTGGAGTCAAAACAGAATTCAAATTAGCGGAACGAGTGACTCTGATTGTAACGTCAACTCTTTCACCTTTGACATACTTGATGTCATGAATCTTACCAAGACAAGTAGCCCTGGACTTCTTAATGTCACCAACATTTGGCTTAGCGAACTCATTCTCACACACAGCAAGGACAACCAAATCCGAATCAGTCAGATTCTTTTCGTTGACCTCTGTCTTTGTCATACTAACGAACACTTCAAAGAAATCACCAACGGTACTCTTCGAGGCAATAGTAATCACAAATGGTCTTTCAGCTTCTCTAGTTCTAGCAGCCACGATAGCTTGCCAACATTCCAATAGCAACAAAGGATCAAATGTCTTGATGTAGTCGTCAGCAGAGTTGAACTTATCAGCAACTGGTTTCATCTCCAATCTCTCAGATTCAGGATAATCACTTTCTCTTTGGAATGACCACTTCAAAATTCTCTTATAAAGAGGCTTCAAGTCAACATTCAATCTCAATCTGCTGTATTCTTCTTCACGTTTTCTCTCATCAGCAGTAGTCTTTCTTGGCCTGTTGATACTACCGCCCAGAATAGTGATACCAGGAGTAACAGTTTTCTTGAACGTAGGTTTTTTCTTCAAGTTGAACAAGGAGTGAACATCATCATCATCACTCTCATCTTCGTCATCAGAACTCTCAGCAGCTTTGGTTTTCTTCTTGGTGTTGAAACCTAATGGAGCAGGTGGATGAATGACTCTGTCTTTCTGTTGTCTCTCCTTCTGCAGTTTCAACCTAGCTTGTTCCAAACTTGACATTGGCAATTGTTTTCTAGCAGGAGCAGCTGGTGCATGCTTAGATAGACTACCAAACTTGTCCAGTCTCATTTGGCCTCTTAGCTTGGAAGTTGCAGGAGCAGTAGAGATGATTTGAACCTCATCATCATCGTCAGTAGATTGTGGCTGTGGAGTAGTCTCAGTAGATGAAGGTTGTTGCTTTGGAGCTCTAACATTGGCAGGATCATTGATAACACTTTCAACAAGGTCTTTGTCAAAGGTTCTAGCACGCTCCAAAATTTCTTGAGATTGTTGTGGTGTCAATTTGTTGTTGAATTTCTTAGCTCTAGCACCATACTTAGCCAACAGTTCAATCACAGTCTTATCAAAGTTCAAGTTGTATTCAGTAGCCAAATCAACAGTGGATGAGATCAATTTGACACAGGAGGCCAATAAACCGGCATCACTCAATCTTAACCACACAAGCATGTGTTTGAACGTGTTGGTGATTTCAGCAAATGTACTCTTCGTATCATCATCAGTCAGAATCTCATTGATACTCTTAAAGCAACCAAGGACAGCATGGGAAAGATCTAGCGTATCTCTTGTAAACTCGACCAAATCTTTGTACTTGTTGGCCCAAGTGATGGTTTCAACGTAGATCAAGTTCAAAAATGTCCAGCATCTGTTCCAGAACAGCTTCAGTGTCTTCTTGAAATGCTCAGTGAAGAAGTCACGTTTGTTGAATAGACCATTGATTGGAGAGTTCAAAGCTTGGATGATATCAGAAAGCACCTTCACAGCTCTTGGACAAGGCTCATAGGACTTGATAAAGATCAAATTGGTCAAATTCTCATTGATAGCAGTGATACATGAATCAATGTTGTTGTTCAATAAGGAATGAAGACCTTCCAATCTACCTTCAGCATCAAATGTTTCATAAAGAATATCCAAGGCAGATTGATAAACATCTTCATCAGAACAGAAGATACAAGCCCAGTAACCTTTCAAACTTTTTGGGTTAGATAGGATCATCTTGGTGTTCTTAGGGTCAATGTCACTAAACTTCACAAAGAACTGTCTCAGATAGCCCAGGAACTCAACAACTTGTGACTTCTGGGAACCTTCGAATGGGATAATACTGGAAACATTCTCTAGGGCAACCAATGACTTGTAAGACATTTCCAGATGTATACCAAAGTTCTGTTTCAAGATGGCTTTGAACAACTCAGGTGAGAATTGTAAAGTAGCAGGTGGTGTACCGTTGTGAATATCATAACTTCCTTGAGCAAAGTTCAGCACGTCAAAGCTCAAACCTTTAGCAATAACATCCAAAGAAGCCTTCGCAACATCAGAGTTCTTTTCTCTTTCTTGCTCGGGAAAGAAGATAGCCTTTGCAGTAGCGTAATCCATGAAACGAGCCAATTTTGTGGTGATGACAACTCTGGCATCACTTCTTAGCAACAAGTCACCTCTGAAACTAGCACTGTAAAGCTTACTAGGCATAGCCAATGCTTGAGACACTAATGAACAGGCCTTAGTGAACAGGACAGATCTTGTAGACAAGGATATACTGTTCTGACTTTCAACTTGGGTAATGAAAAATAATGCAAGTCTGTTGTAAGTCTGTTGTTTCTGCGAAGCATCTAAAGTCTCCAAGAATGGTGAAATCCATGCAAATAGGTCATTCAGTCTAGCGCCAGGGTTCAATTCACCAATTGTGAATGAGATGTCTTCTAGGTACACAAGGTGTTTCAAGTAGTTTGGATTGTTGGTAATGGTTTCAAGAACATTTTGAAATGTGAATGGTGATATGCTTGTCCAGTACTTGGAGCCAACTTTGGTGAGTATTAATGAAAAGAATCGTAGAATGTAAGGTAATGGGTCGTTCAAGTGGGTCATAATGTGAGTTTGAAGCAATTTGAGCAGCGGTCTAATTTCATAGTCAACAACTTTGGCCAATGATAGAGCAGCTGGTGGTTCTTGAAGTTTGTCAAGGATGGTGGTACTGTCAAACAACTTGAGCAAAGGGGTAGCGTTTCTGTAGAACAATTCACACTTCTTATCCGAGTAGACATCAGGATCTTGAAGTCTCAGAAAATGAACCGACCATTCTTCAAGAATGTCAGGATATAATTGATTTGACGTGAGTAGCTTGTCTGGATTGTGTAAGCCTTCAACACATTTGTGAGCCCATCTCTTTTGAACATCATTACCTTCAAACATCAGAAAGATCAAACCTGGGGTCAAGGCAACAGCGGTTCTCACGAAAGGATGCTCCGAAGCTAGAAGACCATAAAGGATCTTGTCAAATAGTTCTCTCAACTCTGAGTTACGCCTTAGTATACCCGGGCCACTCAAACATTCAGCGATACCAAATAGAACCTCCGTTGGCACTTCAGTGGAGGAGTTGACCATCTTGTCTTCTGTGTACTTAGCGTAGATGTCATTTAGCCTCAGGAGAAGCCTCTGCGCTTCCCAATCTAGGATCAGAGAGCCGAACTCTTCAACTTGATGGTAATTGATACCTCTTTCTGTAGCAAATGTTTCCTTGAGCTTAGCTCTACCTCTATGAAACAGTGATATGCACCTCGTACACGTATTCAAAGCATGGTCAATACATTCTTTTAGCCATTGAAGAGCATCACTCTCCCCGAAGGAGAAGAGGATCAACATGTGGATGCTTGGGCCATACATGGTCTTGTCACAAAACAAATGTCTCTCTTCACGATGGGTGTGGACGTAGTCCATGGACTTCTGTAGCGCCATTGTCTGGAGACTGTCATTGTGGATATCCTTGTGAGCCTCTGATATCAGCTTGTTGAGCTCCACAAGCTCAGGATCGGGAGCAGTGAGCATCTTGGACTGTTTGCCTTCACTTCAGCGGGTTTGGATACAACTGTTCTGAGCAGGCGGAAACAAAGGGAAACGACCTCAAGAAACTTGGTGGAAGTGAGGAAGTGGGGTAAGGTAGATGTTACCAGCAAGAAGATGCCACTTAGGGGACTGTCAACGGCAGCGAGAGCGTTCAATGGAAGAATCAATGCCTGTTTCTTAGTGAAGCTGGTAGAAATTTTTTTGCAGGAAAAACGCGACCCTGTTTTATTGTGTACGCGTTGGCCATATACTGTGGGAACTACGCCCTGATAGGGCTACAAATGTGCAAAGAAACGGGAAAAACAAAGGTAATAATTGAGGTATGGAGAAGATGTATGGAATTGTAGTATGACTTGCAAATTGTGGGCTTTTCTCTTTGCTGCAATCCTCGTTGTGTGGTTCATTCTCTATGTGTTGGCCATCACAGTCACCAATTCGTCTCCTCACGAGATCCAGACCCAGAAGAAGAACAGAATGACAAGCAGGAATAGAATGGCCCATGTTTTCAACGGGATCCCAGACCTTTGGGCCATCACCATCATTCTGTTGAAGGTCCCTTTCAATTTCACACTCACTTGGTCAAATGTGTTTCCCTAAAACTGTTGTTAGTAACCAGAAACGGCGAGAATCGCACACAGGACACATACCAAATCCTCTAAGGTCTTATTAGAGCCTCGGATCTCATCACCCATCTTCAAACTTAGCTAGGTTTCCATTGTTAGTATCTTGGATCAGGCCAGATCAAATCAACAAACAGTTGATTGCGCAAAAGCGAACTTACACCTTTCAAGGCCTGGATCTTGGTGAACATTGTGTTGGTTTCCTCCTCATTTTGCGACTCCATTGAACGGAGTTGGGACTCACTGAAATCTCTGTTGACATGCTCGTATGGGGAGCTCACTCTTTTAGGCTCATCGAATAAGGAAGTTCTTTCACGGCTCTGTTGATTATGTGTGTATCTGGCAAGGAGTTAGGGCAAGAACTGAGAGGAAAAAAGGGAACAGGTATAGGAGAATACCAGAACTTACCTGGAGGCCATGGCGAGCTATTGGATAGAGGGGAAGGGTCTGCGTTTGGGCTTTGTTTGTGCACAAGACTGCGAGTTGGTTTGACACTGTAATTTGGAATTCAGAAAAATTGACACGGTGCTCAAAACCAAAAATAGCTTATGTGTCAAAGTCCTCTTCTCACCAAACTTGTGATTAGCACCGAAATATCATAGGGAAATGAAACAAAACATATCTAAACCCAACCGAAAGTCTCCAAACTCTAACAAAGAAGGCTCAAGTCTGAGAAAGAGATCTAGAAGTCCTTCTACTGAAAAAGAAATATATAAGTACACAGAGAATGGAAGCAAAGCGCCCAAGACTACAGGATCATCTACCCACAAATCGCAGAAGAGGGTAGCCAAGACTATCCATGCTACACTAGCTGACCCATTGAATCTATATATGTCGCATCTCCACCAACTGATCTCAATGGCAGAATCGAGGACTGAAAATATATATGAGCCTTCGATTTTGGCTGACAAGCTAGAGAAAGAAGTAGAAATGTCGAAAAGATCAATGGTTTACAAAGTCAATGGTTCAATAGTGGATCATTTGAGACCATATATGGCCGAGGACCTTGACGATTATTATAGAGAACAGTATTTGGTCATCAAGCTAGTACCCCTTGTCAATGAGAAAGTTGGAGAGGATCTATTTGGAGGGGAAGTTATCAGGCATTCAGAAGTCGTTCTAAGCACACTAGAAAATCAGTTGGGAGCTAATGGCGGCGAAATTTGTAAAATAACCCCAGATATTATCGGTGCTGGTAGAATTTCCAACTTAGCTAATTGCGAGGGCCTGGAAAACGTACTGGAAAGAATGCTTCAAATTCAAGAGAAGCAAGGCTTGGTTGCATCAGAAGAACTAGAAATTGGGTTCATTGTAATGGAGTACGCTGGGTTAGTATTCGACGAAGAGACACTCTGGGGAGGAATCAGAAGACATCAAGTTGACAAAGTTGTGGAAAAGGTGGACTATCTTCATCACTTAGGGTTCTTACACAATGATTTGCAAGTTGTTCGTAACTGGACATTCAGAAATGACACTAACGCTGATCCTTCTGCTTTTGAATTGGAAAATATGGTGCCTTATTTTATTGACTGGGAGTTCTGTGTTAAAGTTGAAGATACAACGATGACGAGAGAGGAGGCGGAAGAAGAAATGGCTAAAGAAAGAAGGATTGTGTTGCGAAACATAAGAGAGCCTTTGGATTATCAAATTGGGGGTACGGCTTGATCGAAGTATAGCGACAATAAAAGCTATCATAGATGTAATATTTAGTAATGATCTTAGTTTTTGGAATGATATCAAAGCAATTGCATGAAGTTTTGCCGCCGCTTTAGTGTAAAAAGTGCAACCGGCCAGATTCGAATGGGCCAAAAATGCCGATGATGTAAAAACGAGAAATAAGCCAAAAGTGCAACTATACACTTCACACTAAAGACCAAAGGCACTGAGAGATCCGCATACAATGAGCACAGAGACAGAGCCACCACAGTCGCTCTCCAAGGTGAAGCACGTTCTGCTGATTCTATCCGGGAAAGGTGGCGTTGGGAAGTCCAGTGTGACGACACAGACTGCCTTAACACTGGTATCCAAGGGCTACAAAGTCGGTGTCTTGGACATCGACCTGACGGGGCCTTCGCTTCCTAGAATGTTTGGCCTGGAGAGCAAGCAGGTGTACCAGTCAACACAAGGTTGGGTGCCCGTTTACGTGGACCATGTCTCACAGAACTTGAGTATAATGTCCCTGGGGTTCCTGCTTAATAATAGAGGCAACAGTGTTGTTTGGAGAGGCCCGAAGAAAACGGCAATGGTCAAGCAGTTCATGAAGGATGTGTGTTGGGGAGAACTAGACTACCTGCTGATAGACACGCCGCCTGGTACCTCAGATGAACATATTGCCATTGCAGAAGAATTACAATTTGCCAACCCAGATGGGGCCATTATCGTCACTACTCCACAGAATGTTGCCGTTGCTGATGTGAAGAAGGAGATCAACTTCTGTAAGAAAGTGAATTTCAAACCTTTGGGGATCGTGGAGAACATGAGTGGGTTCATCTGTCCTCATTGCGATGAATGTACCAATATCTTCAGCTCTGGTGGTGGGTTGAAACTAAGTGAAGAAGAGGGCATCCCATACCTGGGCAATGTCCCTATTGATCCAACATTTGTCGAACTGATAGAATCACAGAAGGATTCTAATTTGATTGAGCTGTATGAGAAGTCCAACTTGAAACCGATCTTTGATAAGATAATCGACAAGGTTCTGGAACAAAATCTACCGTCAAGATTAGAGTCACTAAGCATTAATTAAAGTCATCATTCATTATATAAATCTTTTTAGGTTGTCAGACAGTCTTGTAGAGCTGGTGGTAGGCCTGCTAGTGATGTGACCACGAGCCTGGATTTGTAGTGTCTCTGTTGATTCTGATGAGGTAGCCGATGCAGTGGATGGTAAGGGTAATGACGGGCCAGGAGTTCGTAGCTTTTTAGAAGATTTGTAGCGAGTGATAGCATCTTCAATCGATGCAAGCTCATCTTGGGAAGTCTGTAGCGGTGCAGGTGGTGTTGATGCGGACGGAGAAGGGCCTGGGGTTTCTTCGGTGATTGGATCAGATGTAATATTGGTTTCTTCTTGTTCTTCTTCTTTGAGTGATCCCTCTTCACTATCTTCAGCTGGAACAGGATCCACTTTTGTTTCATTCGTTTCTTCGCTCTCAAGGCCAGTTTGATCTTCTTCAACGTCATCCTTACCTATTTTGGAGTTTTCCATAACCTCAGAAGATCCGCTCACTTCAGGAGTTACCACATCTTTCACAGGATTCATGGTTTCTTCTGTTCCATCTAAATTCTCAGCAGGGTCGGTTTCACTAACCTCAGCGGTCTCTTGTGCTTCGCCATCCTCTTTAATTGATCCATCTGCAGCATTATCGTCTTGAACTTTATTATCAACATCTTCTACCGGTAGGTTTTCATCCTGGATTGATGTAGTCTCTTTAGAACCTTCAGGTATATCCAGATCCTTGAGGAGTTCTCCAGAGTGTTCGTCACCGTCATTCTGATCACCATCATTCTGAGAGATATCAAAACCGTTGATGGCGTTTTCGAACTCATTAGCAGTATCTTTGGAGTCGAGTGTGATCCTTTCACTTTCACTGTGATCCACAGCGAATTCCTCTTGATCCTCACTCTCTTCTGAGCCAGGACTTTCATTGCGTGGGACAAGAAGTGTCTGTTCTGTATCATCTGGGGCCTTCAAACTTCTCAGTTCCTCCTCTGTTCTTTCATGCTGCTCATCCAATTGCTCGTTCTCATAACCTTCCAAATCGCCAATATCAACCTCTTCAAAGCTTTCAGTGTCAGCCTTATGTAGCACCTTGCTCAGAAGTGGGAATCTATCCTGGTCTATCTCATCAGCATGGTTCTCCAGCGTGGATACCACGTTCAGCAGTTTCCCCATGACTTCCTCCGTGAGGTTCTGGAGCTCATCGTGGTCCTTCAAACCGTCCAGTTTCTTGTTGAGCTCGACATTGAGCTCCTCAGCATGCAGCAGCGTGCGTTTGAACTTCTTGTTGATCTTGGTGTAGTTCCTCACCAGGTGTTTCTCGAACTCGAGGGAGCTCTGGAGCTGTGTGTCCAGGTCGGTGCGATACCTGCGGGAGATGTTCCTGACGTCGGCCTGCACCTGTCTCACTTCTGGCTGGAGTCTTTCCAGAATGGACGAGAGCTTTGTCTGCTCCAATGCCGGGAAAGCGACCATCAATTGCACTGGCGCTGCGTTGTAGCTGTGTACCTTGGTGCTCACTGCTCAGACGTTGTTTATTTCAAGAGCCAATTTTCGCGAGCTGTCAAAACGGTGATAGATTTTAGCGCCGGCTAAATGTACCTCTCTCCAGTTCAATATGATCACCAAAATGTCCATAAACGAACACAATTAGCCCTGCAGCTTGGACTTCGAGTCTTTGCAGAGACTCTACCGTCTGATGGACGCAAGCGATGACGAGTTTTTGCAGACCATAAAGGAACAGAACAAATCTCCAATCAAAGTGCCAGAAGAACTTACATCTGAAAGAGATTTCAAGATGTTCCATTTACTACAATTCGACCGCTTTGAGACTGACCTTTGCCATGACTTCCAAGACATCTTCAGGAATGTCTTGGGTGATCTTGATCAAATGCACTCTTTATTGGGAACACTGAAGAATGTCCCTGCTGGCTTGAAGAAACGTGAAATGACCGTGTTGAGGAGGGATATCGTTAGTATACTAAGAATAAGATGCTTTCTTCTAAACGTTCACAAAGATAAAGAGATGATTAAATTTGGTGCCAATTCTTACAACTTCTCAGAATATCCATCTAGACGCAAAGACAACTCGAAATCTGATAGACAACATCACCTCCAATCACATCACAAGCACACTAGAATTAGAGCGAGTGATGATGCAAACGAGAAGTTGGAAATCCTGGTGATCGGTTTGCGTGTGATGTTGCTCGGATCTGACAACAAGAAGGAAAGAATTGAACTGGCCCATAAGGCGGGCTTCTTCGCTTTAAACGGTACTGAGTACTTTCACGGTGAAGGTGATGTCAAACAGACCTACGGAAGCTTCATGGAACAGCTAGTACGAATGATTGTCAACGTCTCAAATTATGAAGAAGGTTTGGAGCAGAACAAGTTGAGCAATGAAGAGAAGAAATGTTCCCAGAGCCAGATACTCAGATTATACACCAAGTACTTGTTAGGAAGGCCGTTTACTAGACTCTATTTGGATAGAAAGGTTCAAGTTGAGATTGCAACTGATATCACTTCAGCTGACAACAGCAAATCAAGTCCCAAAATTCATGGGACAAGGACAAGTCCGCCTCCTCCGATAACTTAAGAGGGATCTAACTGCGCTGAGACAAAAAAGCTGCTGAAAAGACAGAAGTTCCCCGCTGATACCAAGAAGGTGCTTGAGATACCTTGACAAAGGTGATTGGCAAAGCTCATATGAATCCAGGTGTGGCACTAGGATTTGAGATCAAACTCGGTAACACACCTGAGTCTGCCCATGGTGATGATAATCCAACTACAAGGGTCTTGAAGACCAGCATTCCGATTGAGGTGAAGTTTATTAGTGATCTACCCAGCATTCAATCACTCATCCAACACCCTGGGGATAAGAATATCAAGAGAAACCTATTTGATATCATGGACCTAACGATGAAACAAATGTTATTAAGTGATGCATTAGCCGGTGTGATCAGTAATCATCAAAAGATGTGGATCATCACACCAATAGATACTACCCTAGAAGAATTTGAAGTGTCTGAACTTTCCATCTTTGACGAAATGTTCTACCCAAGACTGCTGGACAATATCCTAGCGAACCTACTCAAGGAGTTGTCTCACTTGGAGAACGATGAAGCTGCTCCAAAAAACATGGCAATTGACTTGAATAATCCCCAAACTTGGAGGCTATTTGAGAAACCACAATTGTTGAGTCAAACTATCAACCACCACCAAACTAGACTCAACCGTATTTTGATTGACCCAAATATTCTGAGAATAAAGTACAAACTTCAAAGACTGTTCGTGTTTGATTATATGTCGATGAATACCCCGGGAATTGGGACTGAAAGTACTGGTTCTTGGTCGTCTACCTGGTTTAATCCTGGCTACGACGATGCAAATTTGGTGCTGAAACCTCGTGCAAGGATATCTGTTGACTGCAATGTGGTATCTTTGGAGTATCCTGAAGATGAGAGTCAACTGAATGTACCTGAGACAGATGTGGTATTGAGGAACGGGATTGAGAACTACTGCTTGAAGAAAATCGGGCCCGAGGGAGTTGACCAAATTGATGATACAGTGCGCCATCAGTTGATGTACTCTGGTTTCTCATTGAAGTCCCTATTAAGTGATACCATTGAAAGCTGCTACCCGGGGCACAGAATTGCTGATGACTTCTTTGAAAACTTTAAAGTGATCGGATCAGACGAAATAAATGTCCTTGAAGTATTGAAAGGCTCCCAGTATGGATACAAAGATGGCGTCAATGTTGTCATGAAGATTGTACCCAAAGCAGCAAAGACCAAAGAAGGCTCTGACGGAAAAGATGGAAAAGTGAGAATCATGAAGGTGTTTGATTCTGCGAGAATATCTGATACCGGTGTGTTAGCATTCAAGGTACCTCCATTCCCTCCTGAAGTGGCCCGTGGAAACATAACTAGAGTGAAGCATGGCTTGATGAACAATCTGATTCTATCTTCCAAACTTTTTTTGAAAGAGCTCCTATCCTTAGCCATACTGAACAATGAGGCTACAGATCATCCTATATTTGCTCCAGAAGAGTCCAGTGACACATCAGCATCTTGCAATGGCCAAAACACCTGCAGAGTACCAAGATTAATTGAGTACGGATATATAATCAACCAATTTGACTGGTCCAATGTGAAGAGTCATGGTAGCGATGCCAATTATAGTCTAAGTCTTTCTGGTGCTGGTGGTAAAACTTTGGACAACTCAGGTATTATCGAAGGCTTTTACATAACGATGGAGTACATTGAATCAGACTATGTGGAACCAGATTGGCAGCAGGAAGAAGTATATTCCCGTCATGTGAGAGAGTATTGCTACAGAACGGCTAAGAGCTTGAAGGGAATCCACAACAAGTTCTTCATTCATGGTGACATTTCCGAACGCAATTGCATTTTCAAATCCCACCAACTATGCCTTATCGACTTTGGGATCTCAACTCTGCTTATCCCAGATTTGAATCCGGTCTCCAGACGTGATCCACATCAAGCGAATAGATATTTCTTCAATACTGGTAACATCGGAGACACCGGGGAGAAATCATTTGCTGAGGTCATAGAGAATGATGAGAATTTCAAGAAATCATTCAAAAGAGGAGTCCAGAAGGACTTCAATGATCTCGCGTCTGTGCAGCTAGTATTTCACTTTGGAGAATGGCATGAATCGTTAGTCGCCGGAATACTGACTGAGGTTTTTCTTGCCGGCTGATTTGACTGCTAGCGAGTCAAGTTTCAACCTTCAATGTTTAATACAGTAGTCTGTAAACAGTAATTAGTAATTAGAATTCACGGTCCAGAAATAATAGATTATTGGCTATTGACGAAGATAATCTGCTCTGACAACCTACGCTTGTTACGTAGAGTGAATTAAATGTACTGCAGCTCCCGCTATTATTGTTGTCGCGCGAAAAAAATCACCGAGACAAAAGTGTAATCAACTCTGTCACGGAACAAGCTCTCCAAAACACCAATTGTTCAGTCCAATCACAAGGTGTACGCGGTAATTTAACCCCAATTCCACCTGAACCAGTGTTTTCTTCGCTCATCCCTTGTCTAATTCACTGAACAAACACACAATCATTCCAAAATGAGGTAAGTGCGTCCAAAAGACCCCATAAACACACGACCACTAACAATAGCCACAGTGGCAGATTCGTCCGTGCCTCCAAGTACCGTCACGTCTACGGCCTGCCAGCAAAGAAGGAGCTGTCCTACGACAACATCAAGATCAGCACCAACGCCTGGGACTCCAACTTGATCAAAGTGAGTAGATCCCTTTCATTGTCCGCTAAGACGCGCTCCATGAGAGGATTTAGTACTAACATCATTACAGGCCAATGGTAAATACATCTCCGTCAACTGGAACACCTCCGGTGGTGGTGCCTTTGCTGTGATTCCAGTCAACGAAGTCGGTAAAGCCCCAGACCAAGTTTCTTTGTTCAGAGGCCACACCGCTACCGTCTTGGACACTGACTTCAACCCTTTCAACGACAACATCATCATCTCAGGTTCTGACGATGCCAAACTGGGTGTCTGGAAGATCCCTGAAGACTACTCCTTCCACAACTACACCAATGAGAACGGCGAAATCAAAGACGTTGCCCCAGTTGCCCTATACTCTGGTCACAAGAGAAAAGTTGGCCATGTTCAATTCCATCCAACTGCCGAAAACGTTGCTGCGTCTTCCTCATTAGATTACACCATCAAGCTGTGGGATATCGAAAACGGTAAGGACAAGATCACTCTAGAACACAAGGATTTGGTCACCTCTTTCAGTTTCAACTACAATGGTAATTTGTTAGCCACAACCTCCCGTGATCGTAAACTACGTGTTTGGGATATCAGAGCCAATGAAATTATCAGTGAAGGTCCAGGCCATACTGGTGCTAAGGCCTCAAGAGCCGTTTGGTTGGGTAACTCTGACAGAATCGGTACCACTGGTTTCTCACGTATGTCTGATCGTCAATTGGGTGTTTGGGACTCCACAAACATCGGTGCTGGTCCAATTGGTGGTTTTTACTCATTAGACTCCTCTGCTGGTATCTTGGTCCCATTCTACGATGATTCAAACAAGATCTTGTACGTTGGTGGTAAAGGTGATGGTAACATTCGTTACTATGAGTTCCAAAACGATGAATTATTCCCATTATCTGAATTACAATCCATCGAACCACAAAGAGGTCTTGCCGTTGCTCCAAAGAGAACCGTCAATGTCCAAGACAACGAAGTCTTAAAGGCTTACAAGACCGTTGGTGATCAAGCTATTGAACCTATCTCATTTATCGTCCCAAGAAAATCAGATGTCTTCCAAGATGATATCTATCCAGATGCCCCCTCTAACAAGGCTGCTTTATCTTCCGAAGAGTGGTTTGGTGGTAAGAGTGTTGATGGTCCAATCCTATTCTCCTTGGAATCTTTGTTCAATGGTACTGAACCTGAATTCAAAGCTTCTTCAGCTCCAGCACCAGCTGTGAAGAAAGAAGAGCCAAAGGCTGAACCAAAGAAGGAAGAACCAAAACCGGAACCAAAGAAAGAAGAACCAAAACCAGCCGCAAAAGCTGAATCACCAGCTCCTTCATCTGGTCGTTCAACTCCAAAGACCGACTTGGATACTCTGTTACAGAAGAAGGAAGTCAACTCACTGTTGAAGAAGGCTGCCGATTTAGACGAAGAGAAGGAAGTTAAAGAAGAATCAAACTGGGATGACGAAGATGACAAACTGAAGGAACCAGAACCAGTCAAGGTTGAAAAGAAAGAAGAACCAAAAGCTGTGACCAAGGAAGTCAAACCTGAACCAAAGAAAGAGGAACCAAAGCCTGAACCAACCAAGGTTGAAACTCCAAAGCCAAAAGAAGAACCAAAACCAGAGGCTAAAAAGGAAGAACCAAAATCTGAACCTGTTAAGGAGGAACCAAAATCTGCTGATTCTACCACGGCAGCCAAACCACTAACTCTAAAGGGCTCCATCGAGAAATTGAGCTCAGTGGTTGAACACTTTGAACAAGTTGTTGCTAGACTAGAGGCTGCCAATTTGGAGAAAGATGAAAGACTGAAAGCTCTTGAGGCTAAGGTTGAAGAATTAACCAAGAAATAAAAGAACTCTACAAGAGGACATTAGATATGTGGAATAGTGTTAAAAATGTAACGTTATTGAGCCTTGTAGTCAGTATTAGCAAATCAATAGCAAATAGTACCTACTGTGAGCTGTCTGTGTCGTCAGTGGCAAAAAAAAATTGCTTATAAATTTCGCAAAAAAAATCTTCCCCGCCAGGAGTCGAACCTGGAATCTTCTGGTTGCAGAAGTAACTACTTAAATCGTAGCCAGACGCCGTGACCATTGGGCCACGAGGAACAGATTTTGTTTTTCAAAATTTGCTTTTTGGCGCGTCATCAACTGGATGACTAAGATCTTACGTAATCACCAACGGTTTCTGTCGAAGATGCTAGAAAATGTGCATAGAGATGATAAAGATCGCACTTAAATTTAGGCCCAGATTACCGAGAACGACTTCAGATCAGGACACGTTTACCTTTAATTTGATCCCTATTCCCATCCATAATGTCCAACAACAAAGAAGCTGCCTTGCAGATCATCCATTTCCTAAAGACTGCTGTCAAGAAGAACCAAGTCTCCGAAGACTACGTTGATTCCATCGATGTCGCCATTGATTGTGTCGCTGATGCCTTTGAAGTTAACAAAGATGATTCAGAATCCGTCTTGAAGCTCTACGGTGGTAAAGATCTAACGCAAATCCTAGAAGAATTCCTATCTGGTGCCTCTTCAGCTCCTGCTGCCACTGAGGTTCCAGTCCACGTCGATGCCACCGATGAGGAAACCGTCAAGAAGGCCGATGCCCTGAAGCTAGAAGGTAACAAAGCTATGGCCAGAAAGGACTTCGACGAAGCTATTGCCAAATACACCGAAGCCATCGAATTGGCTCCAACCAACGCCGTCTACTTGTCAAACAGAGCTGCTGCCTACTCTTCTCAAAGAAAACATGAAGAAGCCGTCGCTGATGCTAAAGCCGCTATTGAAGCTGATCCATCTTACTCCAAGGCCTACTCTAGATTAGGTTTAGCCAGTTATGCTTTGAACAAACCAAAGGATGCCCTAGATGCTTACAAGAAAGGTTTAGAAATCGAAGGTGACAAACCATCAGACGCTATGAAGAAAGGTTACGAAACCGCTAAGAAGAGAGTTGAGGAACAATTAGACTTGAGTGCTCCAGAACCTGCTTCTACTGAATCCAACTCCCGTAGCACTGGTGGCGGTGCTGGTGCCGGCGCCGGTGGCTTCCCAGACTTCTCCAACTTGGCCTCCATGTTAGGTGGTGGCGCTGGTGGTGCTCCAAACTTCGCTGACATGTTGAACAACCCAGCTTTAATGCAATACGCCCAACAAATGATGCAAGACCCAGCTGCCTTACAGAACTTGATGTCCAACCCTGCTGTCCAACAAATGGCTGAACAATTCGGTCTAGGCGGTGGTGCTGGTGGTGCTGGTGGTGCCCCAGACTTATCCAACTTGATGAACAACCCAGCTTTGGCTAACTTGGCCAACAGCTTCATGGGTGGTCAAAACGGTGGTGCTAACAACAGCCAAGGTAACTAAATGTGATCCTGTTAGAATGTTGATACAATATTTGAGAGAAGTTTAATGCATTGTATACTTGACGATGATGTCTGTTAATAATAAGCTGTTCGTTCATTAAATAATAATATGATCTATGATTTATCTGTTTTCGTTAAGTTTCAATGCACGTAGATCTTCTAGGTCTCTATTCAACATGACATTCTTGAACTTCAAGTCGTTGATCTGCTTCTGTATGTGCTTCTTCATTAAAATCTTCATAAATTCCGTTTTGTATGTCATAAAGTTGTTCATCTCCATTGCAATCGTCTCATGGTTGAACTTGATATCTTTGTTTAGCTCGATAAGACTGGTCTTGACATCCTTTAGGCCTTCAAGTAGTTTTGTTTCATATTTGTGTCTCTTCGATTCAATGAAGCTGGTGAAGAATGATGGTTGTGCTTTCTTTACCTTCTTATCGTCATCCTTTGTCGAACCGAATGTAGTGTTTGTAGTGAAATCATTAAAAGAATCTTCATTGACTTGGACCAGCCCATCAACCTCGATTTCTTCGTGTTTGCTTGTTTTCTTCTGCTCCACAAATTTGAACTTCTTGTAACTGTTATTTAACTCAATCAATTCACCATATAGCTTCCACCACTTAAAGATCTTCTTGTTCAAAAGGTTGTTGATCTTGCCAATGAACTCATCAATGGAGTTGAAAAGGTGTAATGCATGACCACAAAGAACTTCATCAAATTTGAACTCTTTACCCAAATTGGAGAACGTTTTGGCAACAAACTCTAGCTCTTTTGACAATGAGGCATTCTCTTCACTGAACAACTTGTAAGCATCTGTGGTCTCTTTATCTTTCAAAGATTGGAAGTTGACAACCTTGAACAAGTTTTCAAAGGCATGTTTGAATTTTGACAGTTCTTTCAGTGAAAATTTCAGAAAGAAGTTCACCTCATTGATTTCTTCAGGTTGTAGGAAGAAAGACTCCTTTTCAGACTTGACATCCCCATTTGGTTCATCATGGATGTTCAAAAGCTTCTTCTTATTGTTCAATAGGTTCAATTGTGATCTTTGGGATAATTCAGTAGTGTCAAAGTTTTTGTCTTTCAAAAACTGCCAAATCAATTCATTAGCAGCAACAGATTTGTTGATCAATAGACTCTGCAACAAGACATTCATTGAGTCAATCAGCTGATTGAGTTTCAGTTTGTTAAACCCAGCAATGTTCAATGTCAAATCAAACTTACTCAAGATGTAATTCAATGGGAGAAAACTGTTTGGGAACTCAATGTTCAAGAATCTCACCAATTCCTTGAAATCAGAAAACCCACGGTGTACTTCATGCTTTCCTCCATCTATCTCACCTCTGATGACAAGTCTCCAATTTGTCCCTTCCAATTTCACCCTAATAACACCAATTTGGTGACCGTCAATAGGCTCGATTTTCTGATTGAGGTACTCATTTTCAATCAATTCAGACACTTGAGCATTCTTGGATTGATCCAAGCATGAGAAATAGTTTCTGTCATACTTGAAGATGTCCAGACTTGGTTCTTGTAGTATTCTTTGGATGTTCTCAATTCTGTTGTACTTGGCGTACATCATCAGTGGTGTAAGCGATCTTTCATTAGCTTCATTAACATTGATCCTCTGGTAACCCAATAGAACGTCAATGTGAGAGTTCAAGATGTGAAGCAATGTGTTACCTCTAGCGTCAATGTGATCCTGGTAGTCAAACATAGATCCATTGATGTTGTACCATTTGTCAACAACTCTGAAAACAGTCTCTATGAGTTGACCGTAATTTGGACTATCGTAGCTTCTGCAGATTGCGAACAGTGGAGTTTGACCATTCATGTCCTTGGAAGTCCAATCGATGAAAAGACCTATCTTTGGAATTAGCTCTTTGTAGTGGAACAAATAGTGACCAATGGTTCGATCATGGACGTCTTTGAAGTTGAAATATTCTTTCAATTCTAGAGCAGAACAGGAGTTTAACAGGATTTCAGCAAGGTCATCAATGATTTCAAAGTTTTCAGAGTTTAAAGCAGCATTGAACAGACCATATCCATTGATTGTTCTATCAGACAAGATATCCTCCAAGGGGAAAACTTCTTCATAATCAATAAGAAGCTTCCATGTGTCATAGTCATTGGATTGAATAGCTAAAGTCAAAATGGACTCGCCATTCACTGTTCTGCTTCTCAATGGGTATTCTGGTTCATCTATGTAAGTATCAGCAACTTTCTTCAATTCTAGCAATTCCGTGTTGTTGATATGTGAGAACACTTCTCTGTTATCCTTAGAGTGTCTAAGCATGGTCTTCATGTGTGATTCATCTTTTAGAAAGTACAGCACAGCTTCTAAAGTGGATAATGAGTAACCAATCATACCAAGATCAATACTTTCAAAAGAAAACTTCTGAATATAGATCAAGTGGCATTCAACGTGAGAAACAGCAGATCTTATCACCACCAACAATAACAGACCGACCAGTGTATCAGCATCAATGGTTAATGAATCAATGCTTGACAAGATGTTGATTGTCTCAACCAAAATACCAATCTTGGAACGATGATCAGTGGTGAATGTTAACCTCTTGAACTCATTGATGGCCTTAACAACAGCTTGCTCCAACAAATTGATCTTGCTCAAATTTGTCTTCAATTTATCAGGGAGAGATACCTGATTGATACTCAAATGTTCCAAACTTTCATATCTGTGTTCTAGGAAATCACCATTAACATCACATAATCTTGCCCAAACTTTGTCGTATAGGTTCATCTCAACATAGTCATAGACACAAGAGTTCAAGTCGATGTCTGGAGATTTTTGAAAGATGGACTCAATGATTTCAGGACTCAACGTTTGGAAAATGTGAGAAGACAGGTTAATGGCTTGTTCAAAGGTCTTTGCTAGTGATTCTGCATCAGGGACATCCTTAGTGGAGAAAGTTCTGAACAAACTCTCATACTGTTCACCAACGCTTCTTGATATCAGTGGGTTTGCTCGTATAAGCTGTTCAAACTTTACATCTTCAGTCCTTGTATGTTTCTCTTCAGATTGTCTCGGTAGTGGGGGTTCTTCCTGTTCAAATTCCAAGTCTCTAAGAGCGACTAGTTCAGCTTTGTTGTTTGAAGGAGAAATCAGTTCAATGACATTGTGTTCAATGGGTGTCCCAACTAATGGACCATCAATGTACATCACCAGGAACTTTCTACCTTTCTCAAAATAGTCATTGAAGTTCTGGAAGTAGTCATATTTGAGCACTCGAAGCCGTAGCGACTTCTTGAAACCCTTACCAGTGAATAGCACATCCTTCTTTATCAGGATCTCTTTGTTGTTCAGTGTAGTGAAGATCTTTGCGCCATTGTGTTCTTTGGTGGTGGTAATGTGATCTTCTAGAAACTCGGGCGTGTAGCAGAGCTCCTTGTAGGGTATCTCAGACTCTTTGTCTCTGTAGTTCAGCAAGATGGGTAGTGGCGGTATCACAATGACTGTACCATCATCCCAGGCCTTTCCCAGCTTGGAGTAGACGTCTTTCAGGTGTGATTTGCCCGGCTGTGGGTTGTTGAAGATGGCATTGAGCAGCGGATTGAGGAGTAGCGGGAGATGGGAGGGCATGTGTGTGGTTTCCAGTAGGACCGGGGCGCAGGAGGGGGCGTCAGTTTATGGATTGAGCCTGTGATATGTGTCTGATGGCCTCGCCTCTTCTGATATGCAAACCGCGGAAAATGTGGAGTGGTAAATGTGTTTGAGTGAAATTCTTGGGAGTGATAGAAGTATTTCGGCTAGAAAAGTCCTCTGATCAACACAATAGTTGTCTTCTACCTCTGAATAATGGCAGATTGACCAATTTAACCAACTTTCAGGCCCAAATTCTAGGCCTAAAATGCGATTTCACCGATTCTCAAAAATTCGCGGAATTCGCGGCCGCGAAAAAATCAAATCTGCACTATAAACTTTTGCAGATAAAGCGATGAGCTGTGACAAAGAGAGAGCCCGAAGCACAGTAAGAGCCATGGCCAAGGGGAAAAACAAAGGCTCAGAGAAGCCATCAAGACCAGTAAAACCTTCGGGAAGCAAGTCTGGGAGAAGAATGGAATCCAAACACCATGTCAAGTCAGACAAGTTCCATACAAAGTTAGCTATGTGGGTAAGTAAAATTTGTCTGAACTGATCGTTTGGCGCATAACTAACCAGTTTCATAGGATTTTGAGCACTGTGACCCGAAGAGATGTAGTGGTAAGAAGCTAGAGAGACTTGGGCTGATCAAGAACTTGAGAATAGGGCAAAAGTTCCAAGGTATTGTGGTTTCGTAAGTGATATCAAAATGATTCGATACGTCTAGGTTACTAACTCTGCAACAAGCCCAAATGGTAAAGGTGTTGTGTGTCCTAATGATTTAGAAATTGTCGAGCAGCAAGGTGCTGCCGTTGTGGAGTGTTCATGGGCCAGATTGGATGAAGTTCCCTTCAATAAAATTGGTGGTAAGAATGAAAGATTACTGCCCTACCTTGTCGCTGCCAACCAAGTGAACTATGGTAGACCATGGAAATTGAACTGTGTCGAAGCTCTGGCTGCTTGTTTTGCTATCGTTGGCCATACTGACTGGGCCTTTGACCTTCTAGATAACTTCTCATGGGGTCCTGCCTTCCTAGAGATCAACAAGGAACTATTAGAAATATACCAGCAGTGCACAGACTCCGAATCTGTGAAGAAAGCTGAAGAAGAATGGCTAGAAAAGCTTCAGCAAGAAGTCAAAGAGAGAAAAGAGCACGAAGGCGAAGATCTGTGGATGCAAGGTAACACTAACCATAGAGGAATGCCTCCAAGTGACTCAGAAAGCGAAGACGAGGAGGACGAAGAAGAAGCTGCAGAGGAAGGTGAAAGTGACGGCGAATACTCTGACGAAGAGGAGCCTGAACTGGATGCATTAGGTAATCTGATTATCAAATAGAGTGTAAATATAATAATGTGATAACGGTTTCCCCAGAGTGTAGTGCCCGAGAAATTTCTGCCACTAAAAATAAAATGAGATGGCACAAGAATGTAGAAAGTGCCACCTTCTGCTACAAAACCGCTTCCAATCCACAAAGACTCAATGGCGGAGAAGAAAGAGGAATCACAGCCCCCTGTGACGGTCAAGCACGAGGTCATGGACGACTGGGGCACAACTTCGCTCTACGTGGACCCTGACGTGAGAGATAGCGATGCTCCTAAGAACTTTGGCGGTCCCTTGCCTACATTCAAATGGCTATGCGAGGGCTTACTGGAGAAGCTGGCACAGATCACCGCTGACAATCAATTCTACTCCACAACGTCCAAGTACGACAGGAAAGTTGCTGTTGTTAGACAATTCGTCACTGAGTGGAGAACCACTGTCGGGCCAAACATATATCCTGCACTGGTGCTGATTCTTCCAAAGAGAGACAGATCAAGAATCTACGGTATAAAGGATCTGACACTAGGTAGACACTTGCTGAAGATCCTAAACATCCCTAAGACTTCGTCAGATGCACAGATGGTCACTAAATGGAAACAGGGCTCCAACGCCAAACAGCAACAGATGTCCAACATCTGTATTGAACTGGTGAGAAAGAGAAGAACAGACCAAGAGGGTGGTAAAATGACCATTGGTGATGTGAATGAGATCCTTGATAAGCTTGCTAGTTTAGACTGCAATGCCAAAATGCAACTGGAGCTGCTTGGGAAGTGTGTTGACTCTATGAGTTTTGTTGAATTGAAATACTTGTTTGATGTCATTTTGAAATTGAAGGTAGACAAAGGTATGGAGAACACCTTACTAAACATGTGGCACCCAGACGCTGTCCAATACTTGTCTGTCGTCACAAGTTTGAAGACAGTTGCCTATAAGCTTTATGATCCAACCAAGAGATTGAACTCTTCTGATTTGACCATCAATCTAGGCAAACCATTTGCTCCCCAACTGAGTAAGAAGCCTAGGTATAATTATGCTAAGATTGTTGAACAGTTTCAAAAGGATTTCTATGTTGAAGAGAAGCTGGATGGTGAGAGAATTCAAATCCATTACCAAGACTACGGCAAAGTTATCAAATACTGGAGTAGAAAAGCCACTGACTACACATACTTGTACGGTGGTCCTAAGGAGGGTCAAGGTTGTATCTCCAAACATTTGAAGTTCCAAAAGTCAGTCAAGTCGTGTGTTTTGGACGGTGAAATGATCGTTTATGATTCCGTGAGAAATATGATTGTTCCATTTGGTGTCTTGAAAGGTACTGCTATTGAAGAACAGAGAAGAGCATTTGAAAATGAACAAAGTGATCAACCAAGGCCTCTATTCGTTGCATTTGACATTCTATATTTGAACGGTGTTTCACTGGCCAATTATCCACTTTACAGAAGAAAAGAAGTGTTGAAAGAAGTTGTTATAAAGGAAGTTGGGTTTGTTGAAGTTATTGATTCAAAAAGAAACAGTGAGGAACAAGCCATCAAAATTGGTTTGGAGGATGCAATTTCAAAGGGTTCAGAAGGTGTTGTTGTCAAACAGGCTAAAAGCAAGTATCACATTGATGAAAGATCAGACTCATGGCAGAAAGTCAAACCTGAATACTTTGAAGAGTTTGGTGAGAATGTTGACTTGGTTGTCATTGGCCGTGAGAAGTCTAAGAAAGATCATTATTACTGTGGGCTACGTGTCACTACTGAAGACACAGAGACCGAGAAACAGTGTAAGTTTCATTGTTTCTGTCGTGTCACCAATGGGTTCGTTCAAGAAGATTATAAGAAGATTGATGAGATGACAAAGGGTAAATGGCACAACTTTGAAACTGACAAACCACCAATGTCTTTACTTGAGTTTGGTAAAAGAGATCCAATTGAATGGATTGATCCTAAAGATTCATTTGTGATTGAAGTGAAGGCTAGATCCATTGACAGATCCGTTTCCAGAAACTACAGAACAAACACAACGTTGTACAATGCCTATAAGCGTTTCATTCGTGATGATAAAGACTGGAGATCAGCAACAACATTGGAAGAATACAAAGAGATGAAAGATGCAAGAAGATCCTTGACCTCTGATCAACACAAAATCTTGACCAAGAAGAAACAAAACTTGAAGAAGAGGCAAAGAGAAGAAAAGGATGAAGAAGTTTGGAAGGCTGATGAAGAAGAGAAACAATTGTCAAGCTTGTTCGATGGCTTGACCTTTATGGTCCTATCTGACTGCTTCCATGAAGGTAAAAGATATAGCGTCGATGACCTATTTGAAGTGATCCACAAGAATGGTGGGAAGACCACCAAGAACCAGAACAGGGTTCCAGATATTCCAAACCTAAGAGTTATCAGTGATAAAGCAGTGGCGCTAGCCAAAGCTCTAGGTGAACAGGGGTTCGATGTTTTGAAATCTTCATGGTTATTCGATTGTTTGAACTCTCAACAAATTGTCAAGTACTTAGAACCAAAGCACTGTTTGATGGTCAGTGAAACACTGAATGAGAAGACTCTAGGAAGAGTTGATGATAGTGGGTTGAGTTATGTCACTGTCAGCTCCTTAGCTGCTGTCAAGAAGGTATTCGAGAATAGCGTGAAGTTTGAAGATGAAGAAATGGCTGATGGGTTTCATGGGTTGGATTTGAAAGAAGAATTGGACTTATTTGGTGGATTGAAAGTCTACGTTGTTGGTCTAGAAGGTAACATCGAGTCCAAGCTTGTCGAGCTCAAGATTAGATCTCAAGGTGGCACTATTGTTGATGGTTTTGAAGATTACGGGAAGTATACCGCCAATTTGATCGTTGTTTGTAACGAAGACGACCAAAATGTGCTGAAGGAAGTCAAGAAGATCAGAAAGAGACTAGCAGAAGTCGCTGAGGTCAATGAATACCAAACCTTGAGAATTGTTAACTCACGTTGGGTCCAGTCTTCTATCAAAGAACACATTCAAGTCGACCCACAAGATTATCCTGTGTTGCAACCAAGAACAGAAAGTACTAATGCAGAATGAGTAATGATAAACTTACGAAGCTAATGACAAATACAAAATTATTAAATTAATACTATTAACAGTAGTCACAAACAATGACAAAAATGAACTCCCAAAGAAATAAATACCCAATTATAATTAGTTCTTTTATAACTAAAACCAGCTTCTCAGAAGCAACAAATATAACCAATAAACTAACCCAAAATAACAACCATAATGATCTATGATCTAATGAAAACCGCAAACCTTAATTCTAAAAACTTTCTTAACCATTGTAATGACATGAACGAGCCAAATGTCTCAAGTTCAATTGTTTTTCTAAAGTTGGAACAAAAACATAAAACAAATCACTTCTCAAAATCTTCAATAAGCCATCAGTTGGACCATTCTAATTGAATGCATTGCTCTCTTGGACAGGTGTAATACTCAGCAACAAGTACCAGTCGCTAATGAAAGCGCCACATGTACTTGGTATATAACCCCATCTTAAAGTAACAAAAATAAACTTTCAAATGAAAACCAAAGGATAGTGATAAAAACATGAAACTGATAATGATGAAATAAAGTTGAATAAATGAAATCAGACAACTGATAGATGTGAATAAAAATGTAATGGTAAGAAAGATGTTGGTTTGTGGAATAAGTGGAAATCAATCACTCAAGTAAAACAAAATCATTTAAATCAAATGAATTTGAAGGCGCATCGGGCTTAAAGTAATTCAAATCCAGTCTAGAGAAAGTCCAATGGTGATACTAACACTTAAACAATCATCTTCAATTCTAAGACATCCACTGATGTCATTAGTTATTGAACACAATATAAAAGGTATAGTCAACCATTTTCTAACTCATCAACAACTGTCTTTGAATACGTAATCACTGCTGGATTACGCAACTCATCAAAAACATAATCATTATCAATTGGATTGACTTGAAGATCATCAAGGTGTGAGAATAATGGGATGGTGGATAAATCTTCTTCTTGTTTAATGAAAACTGGTTCTTCTTGTTTGACAAAAACAGGTTCCTTAATAGGTAGTTGGGTATCTTCGTTGGAAATGATGTCCAGGGAGAACTTGTTGGTGATTTCTGGTGACATGAATGGAGAGTCCATAAAGCTGACATCAGAAGAGTTTGAATCATGTCTGGTTGATAATTCAGGGACATCTTCATCTTCGTATGATGACTTTGGGGAGCCTGAAGTGTAAGACTCTGGGGTCTTTGGTAAGTTTGAGGCAGGCACGGTTAGTCTGTCTTTAACGTCATCCAAGTCGGCATCATGTTCCATTCTTCTTTGTTGTAAATCAGGCAGAGCACCAATCTTAGCAACCAAGCTATCAACTTCAGCATCGCCACCGTTGTAGGAGTTGTTCAGCAAAGTGGCGTTCAACTTTTTGACCAGTGCCATTTGCTTTTCTAGATCAAGAACATAAGTTTCTAAGAACTCGACATGTTTTCTCTTCTTCTCTCTAGAGGCGTGGGCGGCTTTTCTGTTTCTCAAGATACGTTCAATACGACGCTGTTCCTTTTCCTCTTTGGTTTTGGCTCTCTTACGAGGAGGCAAGGACGTCTTGAAGTTGGAAGGGATTTCTGTGTCAACCATCGTTTTAGTGTTGGCGGTGGCGGCTGTTGAGTGGTTTCAGGTGTCTGTTTGAAGTTTGTCGAAAGGTGGGAAAAATGTCCGTTTTATAACTTTCTCGCGCCCTTTGTTTTTCGCCCCTTTCTGTAGGAAACACCCTCATCCCTGCTGGGACATATTCGCGCTTTTGAGGACAAAAACGCGCATTTTTGGAAGGACAAAGGCTCTCATGGAACAAAATATCGGTTGACGCAGCACATTTTACCAAAAATAGCGCAAAAAAGGGGACAATCTTAGCAGAAATGTCCGCAAAACAAACAATGCACAGCCTGAAAGGTGTAAAAAAGCATCTTGAATCGAACGGTGCAGAGCTGTGCAAAGGCTTAAAAAAGGAGATGGGGTTTGGAGCGGGAGGTGGGAAGCCTCGACTTCAAGGCAAAAAGGCTCTTTTGGGAAGTGTCAACAGTGGCACAGTTGTCACTGCTTGTCGAGAAATGAGAGGAACAGCTTATCGAGATCTTATCGGAGGCTCAACATGGCCTTTTCGCTCCTTTCCCTTTTCTGTGGATATCTCCATCTTCTCAGACCACGTACCTATCCGCGTCTGTGAGAGAAAACATAAGAATGGGGAGGGAATTGAACGGACCTTGTCCTGCAACTGTGAAGTTTGAACTCTGTGACCTGGAACTTTGGAAGGTCTTTTGGAAGCTTGAGTTTAGCCTATCGCGCATCAAAGGTACAACATATCAGAGATCTCGACAGCCCGAAGACCTCCTAGTAGCAGGAGCCAGTTAGAAAGGCCCAGCAGAACTAGCAAACCACCAAAGACTTGCCACCCGATCTATAAGGGTGAGCGTCGCACTAGTGTGCGTCTAAGTTCTCCAAACTTTGAAGCGTTGACAAAGGTAAACTTTCTTTTGCGTACAGTTTCATCGTGCGTTTGCACCATTTTACGCTGCACTGCGAGGTGCTTCTCTTTTCACCCACATGGAAGCCTCTCTGGAACAAACTAGACAAAGGAAGGAAGACCAGGATGTGCATTTAGGTGACACCTAACCAGTAGCCAGGATCAGTTCATCGAGATCCAACTAACGATCAAAGCATATTAGCACTTCGTGGTTTTAGGCTTAGCATACTGCCAGGACTTATAAAGTGTTTGGATTGATCAAGCTGCCAATATAAGGGGTAAGAGGCATTTCGTCTCGTTCAGGTGTTCAAGTGTATAGCTGAGACAGGGGTTGACCATACACATAGCGCTGTGGGACTGTAAATGTTTTCCCTTTAGGATGTTTACAGAGAGGTTAAACGGTCAATACCTCAAGTTACACCCATGGTTAATGTCAAGTCCCCCTAGTTGCGTGTGCAGAGATATAAGATGAGGCACGACATATACAAGCAATACACTACACACATTATTGGGCACTATGCTCGTCAGATTCCCAAGCAGGATTTATTCGGGAGTAAAAACATCAAGTCCGACAACCTATAGGCTGCACAAGGAAGACGTACCAAGTCAGAGTATACGTCTACGCGCATTGGAGATGAGATCCCCCAAATCCCTGGAAAGACATTTCAATCTTTCCTTGTAATCAAAAAACGCATAATTATGCTTATCGCAGCAGAAACTGGCCTCTTGTGATGCTTTTGATGAACTTCGTCAAGTGCCAGCGCCTTCAGCATGCATGCTCGCACTAAAAAATCCCAGATTTTCGATCTAAATTTTGACAATAGAGTGGCTCTACCGTAGTACACGTGATTTTCACGTGTTTCGTCACGTGCAATATTTTCAATGTTTACCTTTTGCCGAAAATGGACGTCACTAAAACAATGCAGGAAATCAAACGCACCAGAGAAAGGAAAAAGCACAGAGCTGTGCGATGATCCATGTCAACGGAGCTGAAATTTAAGAGAAACTTTTAAAGATACTCCGTTCCTTTTGCCTTTTGTTTTCATTCTCAACAACTTTCAGTTTCAAAGAGACCTGTTACTACCTCCTCATCGGTTATTGTTGTTTTCACAGTTTGAGGTATACATAGACCCACAGTCCAGTCGTTAATTCCAGAGATACCAGAAGATTGGAGCCTTGTGAGAGTCGCACTACCATACATACCAGATACAGAACATCAACTCTTAGAGTTCCTCCATCTCAAACACAAAACATATGATGTCTGACAATAGCTCTGCCGCCGTTGCTCCTCCTGACCAGTCGTTGTCTACAGACTCTGAGGAATCATTCCTTATGAAACAGTTGAACAAGTCGCAGCTATTCAACAACTCATTTTCCAATCAATCATCATCCTCGAGTGCATCCAAGAACAGAAGAAGTTTCTTTAGAGAGAGCTACATAGATGACACAGGAGTCAACAGATCCTTCAGTATTTTCCAAGATGCAATCAACGAGAGCAGTGAGAACAGTATCGACCTTGCTGGTCTTTCCACTCTAGATGCTGAGAAGTTAAGAGAGGCATCCAGTCGGAATGTCTTAAACACTGTCTCGTCCAACATAGGGAATCACAGTCATTCAAACACATCGTCAAGTGACAAGCTACCCGTTTCAAGATCCAATTCATACCGAGGCTATTACTCCAGACAAAATCGCTCCCAAAGATCCATCAACAAACCATCTGAACCCCAATCACAGAGATCTTCGATCTACGATGCCATGCCACAGAATATAGTTTCCCCAGAGATGAGAAACAGTGCCCAATTTTCCAACAAGATCTCACCAACAGCCACGGGACAGACAAAGACACCAGAGATACCACTACCAGAACCACCATTAATAGATACCCCAGACCCAGCTGATATACCTCCACAAGTCAAGACTGTACAAGAAGCAAAGAAAGATGAAAAAGTGAAAGCCAACATCATCAATTACTACTTGAATGAAGAAGATGTCACCATCGATGCTACTGGCTTAGATTCTACATTAGAAGATATCACTATCCAAGCAAGACCATCCAATCCTCCACCTAGATCCATCTCACCACGTGATACCAGCAATCTCCTCTCAACTATCAATGAGGTGAAGACTCCAAAGAAGATGAAATCACAAACATCATTGGTTTCTGCTGCTAAGTCTGACGCTTCTTCAAAATACAAAGAAAGTATTCTGAGCTTGGAGCAATCAAGAAAGACTCACAGAGGTACACCACATTTGCTAAAGCACCACAGTGAAAGAACTTCACCAATAGATGCTGCCCTTGCTGAAGACAGAAAGAACTCTGATCCTCTTACAATGTCAGATATCCCATCAGAGGACGATTTCTCCATCAGATTCAAATCCCAAGATGAGATCAGAATCTCAAGAGCTGATATGGCCGTGAAGACTGTTCAACTGAAAGATATGAAAACACTGGACCCTTTCAAAGATAACAGACTTGTGGTTGATAAGCTGCGCAGAGATGAAAAGAGACTGAACGAACATGAA
The DNA here is from genome assembly GCA_030574855.1 of Taiozyma rabaulensis. Lineage (NCBI taxonomy): Eukaryota > Fungi > Ascomycota > Saccharomycetes > Phaffomycetales > Wickerhamomycetaceae > Taiozyma > Taiozyma rabaulensis. The sequence continues at coordinate 641,932 of JAJMFP010000001.1, forward strand.
AAGAGACAAGGGATCAGATTACCATCAACAGAGAGCTCATCTTCAGAAGATTCAGAGTTCTTCCGTGATATTCACTACAACGATCAATTGCTTGAAAAGATTTACTACTACAGAGGACAACCTTCCTTCTATGACAATAGAAACATGAGAGAGAAATCCGACAGAGCAGGCTGGTTGTTGTACTGGATATCATTTTTGATTCCACCTTTGTTCTTCTTCCTAGGGTTTGGTCTGCTAGATCAATACGTGCCAGACCGTTACATTAGTACCCAGATCAAGAAGACTAGTCTTTACACAGGGATCTTTGTGTGCGTGTTTTCCCTGGGGATGACCGCACTGGGCTTTGCCTACGGGATCCAGCATGTGCAGCCATGACCCAGTAACCCACTTTATACCCACTTCTACCTAATGGACGATTTTAATGACTCTTATAACGACCCTTGTAAGTTGTAGTTCTGCCTCTGATTGTTTCCTGCGAGCCGATAAGCAATTCCGCGACCCGCGTTTTTGCGGTTTGTGGGATCGGACCTGGCCCATTTCGATTAGGTATTGCGGTTTTATAGGAGGTGACAAATAACAACCAAATTTGCGGATTGAAACAAGACACTGAAACGGTCGAAAGTCCCACGAGACGCCAGATTCAGCACAGCAGAACATTCGTTAGCTGCTGCTCACAACGCCACCGCCGCCATTGCCCCAGATCCGTGCCTTGCGCCTCTCCTGACTGCTCCACATCCCGGCTTTGTGAGATCAAGAACAGAGAACTGTCCAGTCCCTTCACTCACGACCACCTAAAACACCACACACGCACTCCAGCACTCACTCACTATACACTATAGACGATGGGGAACGTCCCGGCTAAAGAGGACCGCCAGCAAGGTGCCAGAAGACGAGGCAGCTCCTTCACATCCACACTTTCCAGCCTTCACCAGGCACACAGCGGATCTGCCAGATTTCAGCTGAAGAGCGGTGCTACCTCTGCCGCCACTGTCAAGAAGTCCTCTACGAGAGAGAAGGAACGTTTCAAGGAAGCCCACGCCCAAGGTCTGGTCGTGAAGTACGATGAGAATGTTGATGGTGGGTATTTGGCCCCATATGGGGTGTACAATCTGAACCTGGACTACAAGATTAGTGTTGTAAAGGAGTCCATTATTGAAAGAAGAATAGCACCATTCTACACACCACTACAGGATCATGATGAAAGTTGGTCAGATGAAGAATTATTAAAAGTCGTTGATTCTTTGAAATTACATGCACTGCCCCACGAAGCTGATGATGAAGATGAAGACCTTGCTTATGATATTGATGCCGTTGATGAGTCTACACTGAACAAGAAGGAGTTGAGAAGGCATTTATCCAAAAAGTTCAACAAGGAGCTGAAGCTGAAGAAGTTACAATGGCAGGAAGCGGAAGAGAAGAGATTCAAAGCGGAAAGAGCAACATCTAGACAAGCCGCTTCCAGGGGTTTGAAACTACTACTTTACAAGAATGTCATTGAATGCCCTATCTGTTTCCTATACTATCCTAAATGGATCAACTATTCAAGATGTTGCAACCAAGCTATTTGTTCCGAATGTTTTGTTCAAATTAAGAGACTTGATCCACATTACCCACATGACACAGAGGAAGATATTCAGAACGGTGCCAAAAACGATCCAAACTTGCTAATCTCTGAACCTGCATGCTGTCCCTACTGTGCCACTCCTAACTTTGGTGTTACTTATCAACCACCAACTAGATTCAGAACAGGTCTGGGTGGTATAGCACCAGGCAGTTATAAACCATCATCTACATCATCAGTGGACGCTCCAAATGCCATCCTGGAAGACGAAGAGATGTCAAACTTCGAAATTCAAGACAATTACTTCAGAAAACAGAGTACTGTCCAGAGACGTGGCTCCCTACCACCAAACCATGCACAAGTTACCACCACTGATTACATTAGACCGGATTGGCAACAAAAGTTGAACAGTGCTAGGGCTAAACTTGCTAAGAGAGCTGCTGCTGCAAGTGCAATTCATGCTAGCAACATGTTGATCCAACAAAATGAAGATGATCTGGAACAGAAGATGATTGAAGAAGCTATGAGATTAAGCTTGTTAGATGAAGAGACAAGACAGAGAAGAGAGTCCAGCTCTCGTAGATGACCTGGAAGATAGTCCATCATCATCAAGAAAGCAGTTTCCCCTTTATGTACACTGCAGTATGGATTTTCTGATGTGATGATAAAAATGTGAGCAGCTATTGATGTTTGTGTCTTATAGTTTCAAGACAATATGTACGAATTATGATTTGACCATCCGTTCTGTAGTCCTGTTTCAAAACTGGTCTAGATATGGGTTCTTCAAAAGATCTCCACTAAGGCTGGTAAGTACTAAGGACGTTGGAACTTGGTGCCAAAATTTATGTGTCAAGATAAAGCTTCGCGAATGAGAGCCCCGACCAATTACACGTGATCTGCCAACAAACCCTCGCGTTAACTACTAGAGAACATCCAAACACCACGCATTTCTCAAAATCCAAACAGTTTTTTTCACGAAAAGTTGGAATTTTCCATCAAAAGAACGACATAATAGAAGCTTCAAAGAAATAGTCTGCTATCCCAAGCTTAAATTGATTATTCTTATTTGTCAAAAATGTCATTCGAATCCGCTTTATCATACGCTGCTTTAATCTTAGCTGACTCAGAAGTTGAAATCTCAGCTGAAAACTTGTTGACTTTAACCGGTGCTGCTAAAGTCCAAGTTGAAAAGATCTACGCTGATTTATTCGCTAAGGCTCTAGATGGTCAAGACATCAAAGCTTTGTTGACCAACTTCTCCGCTGGTGCCGCTGCTGCCCCAGCTGCTGGTGCTGTTGCCGGTGCCTCTGGTGCCGCTGCTGAAGAAGCTGCTGAAGAAAAAGAAGAAGAAGCTAAAGAAGAATCCGATGATGATATGGGTTTCGGTTTATTCGATTAAGCAGTTCAACAGAAAACATAATTGAAAGATTGAAAAGTAATTACTGGTATTATAAAGGGGTTATTTTGATGATTTAATGTTGTTTAGTTGTTCTAAATTGAATATATTATAATCTGTACATTAAATTGTAATGTAGTTTAGAAACGGGTTTGGAAAGAGGTGTGTGTAATCGACTGAGTCTACAGAGACAGCTAAGTAGGATTGAGACGGTATGAACAGAAGGAAAGGCTCGACATCTGCCTTTAAATTTGATCAATTCCTTCGGTTTATGTCAAGTTCATGTCATTCAAAAAAGTTCAAGTTATCTCATCAAACTAATAAGATCAACTACATCATAATCACAAATAAAACCCATTTGATTTTTTACTTTTATGCATAAATAAAGCGGAATTTATTAGTATGCTTATTTTTTCTTTTCAGCTTCGGCTTCAGCTAATTCTCTAGCTCTCTTTTCTCTGATACCCTTGTATTTCTTTTCGGATCTGGCTAATCTCAAAGTTCTGAAGGCAGTTTGTTCTGGAACTTCAACAGCTCTTGGTTCTGATTCTGAGGCTGGTTGAGCAATTGGGAAAGAAGCAGCAGTGGACAAGACTTGTTCAGCTTCTGGGGCCTTACCGTTTCTTGGGAAGACGATTAATTTAGATTGGTATTCTTTTAATCTTTGAACGTTTAATTCGAAGATTTCAGTGGATCTGTTTTGACGACGGTGGTCAACAGCAATACCAACAGTTCTGGCGTAAGCAGCAGTTAGACCAGCAGCTTTGATTTCTCTCAAGGTGAAACCTCTACCAGCTCTGACTTTTCTGTTGTATTTGATAGTTGGGGCTCTGACAACTGGTCTTAAAGCATCTAATGGTCTTGGGGCGATTTTAGCAGCTTTAGAAACTCTGGCAGATCTTCTGGAAGCTTTCTTACCGGCTTGGTCAAAGTGAACTTTGACTCTTTCTTGCCAGTGCTTTCTGAAGTGGTTCTTCAATAATGGTAAGTTTTTGGAAATAGCTAAAAGAGTAGTTAGTAACATGTACTTTAATCTGGTGATCAGGTGAACCCATAAACTCGAAGAAAAGTGGTATGATAACTGTATGATATGATAATTATCTTCTTATTTCATTTGACGATAGTTTGGCCTCCTTGGACAGACAATATGGCACCTCATTGGAAATATTCATTAAATTCATCATCAAGTAGTTTGTGGCCTCCAGGGGTGTGCATTTCAGTGGACATATTTCAACATGGAAATTATCAGGGCTTGTCTTCTCATCTGATGGGTTCACTTGTAGTATCATTTTGACGTACCCATTGTGAATAGATTTTACTGCTGGTTAGTAAAAGAGGGTAGGTACTGACTTTCACTTTTGATAATTTTGATGAAATTTTTGTTTGGGTTGGCGAAAAAAAAGAGTTTTCGCGAAACAGTTTTGTGGAGGGGCTTCAAACCAGGAAATTTTAAGTGAGAGAGTTCGGTAGGCGCACTTTAACAATGGTGTGCAGGTGTTTTGGTAGTATTGGGTATGGAGAGAGACAGAAGTGAGATAAAAGAGTGTGTTTAAAAGCTACTTTTGGTCTGAAAGTTGGTGTGTGTAAAGAGCATTCACACCTCTAGAGGTATAACTACATTCCAAGAACACACATCTCCTTAATCGTCTCATAACTACGCCTTCTCCCCCGTCCAGGCCCATTTCTGCCTCCGCGAAAACGCAGTCACAGAACCAAAAACCGCCGCTGCCCAAGCAAAAGCGCAAAGTGAAAAATCCGCGAATTTTCCTCTCTGCTAATTTCCTCTGCCAAAAAAGCTCATCCAATTTTTCGGTACGCGCCACACCACGCACAAAGCGAACTCTGAAAAAACCAAAAAAAACCTTTGAAATTAAATCCAAACCAACCTTCGAAGAGATTACAACCACATATAACTCATTAATCATGTCCACTGAAAGAAAAGTTAAAAGTGTCCAAGTATGTTGCGATGAACAAGAGGAATCCCGTTTTGGTTGGAGCGTCCCCACGAGCGTGTCCTAGTGAGAGTGAAGTGTCCTGAAGAGTTATATCAATCAAAGATGAACCCAAAGAAGACCGATCAAGTGTGAAGTAATGGCCCTGAATATCCCATCAAGTGAAGAAGAGAAGTAAACCATGAGTGACCCTATACTGTTAAAGCAGAACCTACAGAAAGAGTGGAGGATCAAGCTCAAGCTGTGAACCTTTCAAGTAATACGAAGCATCTTCCATGGTGAACCATAGTCAAGCATCTTCCATCATTCTTTATTCAATCATTCCCTCCTCCGTCAAAACAGAGAGCAGCAGAATCATACCAATCCACTCATTTCACAGACACCCTTCTCAACAGGCTCAAACCAACCAGGGATCCCCATCCCAAAAATATGAACATGTTACTAACAAACTTCTAGACTTTTGGTAAGAAGAAATCAGCCACCGCTGTTGCCCACGTCAAAGAAGGTAAAGGTTTAATCAAAGTCAACGGTGCCCCAATCACCTTAGTCGAACCAGAAATCTTGAGATTCAAAGTTTACGAACCATTATTAATTGTTGGTTTGGACAAATTCGCCAACATTGACATCAGAGTTAGAGTCACTGGTGGTGGTCACGTTTCCCAAGTCTACGCCATCAGACAAGCCATTGCTAAAGGTTTGATTGCTTACCACCAAAAATTCGTTGATGAACAATCCAAGAACGAATTAAAGAAAGCTTTCGTCTCATACGACAGAACCTTATTGATTGCTGATTCCAGACAATCAGAACCAAAGAAATTCGGTGGTCGTGGTGCCAGATCCAGATTCCAAAAATCATACCGTTAAGAATCTTTATCTATTATATATATCGTGTTATGTACAGTGTTGGAGATTTTTTTTCTTTTAATCTTTAATGAAAAAATAAAAGGGGTGTTTTAAAGGATTTATGTTGTAGATTTTAGTTGACGTGTGTGGTTCTTGGTGCGCGGTGGGTTTCATGATTGAGAGATTTCCTGTTATTCGTCTTTGATAACTACGTTTTATGCACATCTCATCGCGTGAAATTACCAATCAAGATCTGACAACTTGCTCCACAGTATTAAGTACCGGGATCAAGTCACCGCTAGCTTGGTGGGCTGCTAGAGTGACTGACACGTACACAATATTCATCATGATGAGAGATTCCTATATCTCGGGCTTGGTCAAGCGGAATTTCTGACACTAGTGCGAGCTCTAGGAGTTCTGATGACTAGTTGCTGACTGTGCTACTCCTCAAGAACTACTAATTCGTGAATGACATCTCCCAAGATATGATGTCTCACAGGTACCTTATGCAGTCTCACAACTAGCCCTCTTTCTCGGTTGGGTGCTTCACAGACAAATGGCTCTTTAGCCACCTGAGACCCTTTACACCCAGTGTAATCTTAGATTCATACCAAATCTGGCCTACAAACTCCCATAAAAGGCACCCAAGCAGCCAGGCACCCTTAGAGACAAGCCTATTCTCTCCGCTACACAAAAACCCATTCCAACATCCCCATATCCCAACATCAATGCACTCCAATGCCACTTTATGGAGACACCAGACACCAGTCGCGTGTGGCCCCTGCCAAAAGGTAAACAGAGCGTGAAATACAGAAATTGGGAAAAAATCGCGTCGCAGCCACCTCTAAAAAACACTCCCAAAACACGCCCTGTTCACCGGTATTTGCGAGGAAACACGGTCTTTTCGTGCTCTGAAACTGGTCCCATCTGATCCCGCGTGGCCACTTCACCCATATTCCCCGGTCTTCACGCTCTGAAACGCTGCTTTTTGACCCGTGTCTCAAGTGATGATTGTACCACACAGCCTGATGACTGAATCCAACAGAGAACACTTGCTGAACGAGCCTACGAAGGCCATTGACCAAGCCGCCCCACTGGAGAACAGCTTCCCCGTGCCACAGAGTCCTAAATCGCTGCAGACGGCCAAAGATTCCCAAGAGTCAACCTCCGGTGGTCTTTCAATATCCTCTCAGTCGTCTGTTACATCTACACAATCCAAAGTGGACGCTGGTTCCCCGACTTCTGCTGTCAATAACGAGCTGTCCCAATCATACGTCACCGATCTGGTGAAAGAGGCTAATGATCTGCTGGATTCCGGTGACGATCTAGGAAATAATGAAAGAGTGACATCGCTATTGAAGAACCTAACAACTACTCTGATCAAATCAAGATCCGAGACTAACCATTATAAGATAAAGGCTGAACTGCTATCTATTTCCTCCAAGGACGCTGATGCGAGATATGAAGTTGAGAATGAAATCATCAAGAGAGAAGTTGACCGTTTGAAGAACCAAGGTGACAGTGTGGAATACCTAATGGGTAAGATAACACATCAGAAACAGACTTTGAAGAAATACAAGAATGAGATCATCAATAAGAACAAAGAGATCATTAACAAGAATAGAGAACTGAATAGGCTAAAGACCAAGATCAACAGTATGAAGTCTGAAAATAGCAATAAGAAGAGAAAGAAGACATTACCATCACCAACTAACAACCCAAACATGCTGGACACATTAGGTCTGCTGGCCTCACAGGTTCTTACTGAAGAAGAGAAATATGACAAGAGTCTCACCAACAGCTTCCCAAGATGAAAAGAATCTGCTCAGAGAATATTGGATACTTCTTGAGGGCGGTACTAATGAGATCTTTGATTGATTATCACACACTCACAACTTTTTTATATGCATGTACTTATATATTTAACACGAAATTTATGCCACGTTTTGTTTTAGACTGATTTAATTACCATTTGTGTGCTTGTAGAACTCTTTGTGTATTCATATATTGCCCCTCCATGCAAATGATGATGCATTGGAGGTATAAATAAACTTTCAATAAATAGGAATAAATAGTAATAAATAAGAGTTAAATAAATAATAAATAGGGAGGAAAACACTAAGCATTCTCAGGCGTTTCCAAGATCTCTGGGCGTTTCTTCAATTGCAATTGTGACAACTTATCATATTCACCAGAGATGATTCTTTCAATGATCAAATTATCACGAGCTCTGATCTCTTCTGGGGTCTTGCCGACATTGTTCAACTTGGCACTAGCCTCTTCACTGGACAATGAATCTTCTAATGCTCTTAGCTCCAGTTCCTTCTCGGCCCATTCTTGAACACCATCTTGATCTTTGAACAGATGGATCCCAATCAGTAATAACAACCCTGGAACGAGACCATAGTAGGACAATTTCTCCCAACCTTCTTCGTTGTTAGCACGGACAACTTTCCATTTCACAGAACCGTCTTTAGCCTCATAGGGGATCTTATCAATGATATCACTAGCTGCACCGTTTTCTAAACTTGGAACCAATTGTTGCAAGTCAGCATAATTCTGTGCGTATAGTTGAGCTTCTTTCTCATTCAAGAAGAACCACTTCCAGAATGGGATTTTTCTAGTGGAGGCCAGCAATGACAATTGTGCAATCTTGTGCAATTCCAGCTCACTTGGCTGACGAGGAGTCCCATCTTCGTTCTGGTAGAGTCTTGATGCTGGTGGTAATGAGTCGATCAAGTAGCGGATATCCTCTTCAACACGCGTCTTGTATGCCAGCACAGGGGCACTCTTGTGGAAAAGACGGTACCCAAGAGTCTTAGCACTGATCCTTCCCGGTCTCAAGCTGTTTCTGAGCATTGTTTTCTGGTTTCCTGTGGATTTGTAGAGTTGTTGATGTCGAGTGGGACCTCTCCTGAATTTTTACCCCATAAAATTTCGAAATCGCGAATTCGAGATTTGCACTAGTGCAGCTAGTTATAACTACATCACAGAGTGTTAACAGAGTTAAAGAGAAGCACAGTCATTGACAGCTACAACCCACTAGAAATAAACATACATTTTAGTAAAATCTCTCAATTTTCTTTTGAACGAAATAAAAAAGAAGCTAAAGCAAATAGCCAGGGATCACAATCATCACTTAAAACAATCTAAGTGTTCATGTAAGTTGATGGGTCAACACCACCTTCTGGGAATTCAGCAATCTTAACATCGAATCTTTCTTGGATCTTGGCCAATGTTTGTTCATCTTCCTCGGTGGAGACGAAGGAGACGGATAGACCCTTGGTACCGAATCTACCAGCTCTACCAACTCTGTGTAAGTATTGATCAGCTTCGTTTGGTAAATCGTAGTTGATGGCCAAGTTGATACGTTCGATATCGATACCTCTACCAAAGACATCGGTGGAGACACAGATTCTCTTGGAGAAGTCCTTGAAGGACTTGTATCTGGCGATTCTTTCTTCTTGGGCAATACCGGAGTGGATGGCAATGGATGGGAAGTTGGAAGCGTTCAAGATTCTGTTCAATTCATTGGCTCTGGCAGTGGATTTGACAAAGATGATGACTTGGTTGAATTCTAAAGAATCCAATAATTCAGCTAAACGACGGTTTTTCTCCTTTTCGGTTAATTTGATGTAGAATTGTTGTAAACCGTGTAAAGTTAATTTAGCTTCATCGTCAACGTAAATCTCCAATGGGTTTTGTAAGAACTTCTTACAGATTGGTCTGATTTCTTGGGATAGAGTAGCAGAGAAGAACATGACTTGCTTTTCATGTGGAGTAGCTCTGAAGATTTCTTGAACATCTCTTCTCATGTCAACGGCTTCCAAGACTTTGTCACATTCATCAATGACGAAATGTTTAACATTGTTCAAACGGATGTATTTTTCTCTCAATAGAGCGTTCAAACGACCTGGAGTAGCAACAACAATATGTGGTGAAGTTTCCTTGTTCTTCAACAATTCAGCATCTTTTTTGATATCAGTACCACCGTAAAAGACAGCAGTTCTAACATCTGGCATATATTTGGAGAATCTTTGGTATTCGTTACGGATTTGGTAGGCCAATTCTCTGGTGTGACAGATGACCAAAGTGGAGATTTCACCTGGAACGGCATCCAATTGTTGTAGAGTGGACAAGACAAAGACGGCAGTCTTACCTAAACCGGACTTGGCTTGACATAGAACATCAGTACCGTGGATAGATTGTGGGATACAAACTTGTTGGACTTGTGGGTGATTGTTAATAATTCTGTACTTGTAAAGCAAGGGTTTTGTCTCATCTCTGGTGTGATCTTTGCCTTCAATCTTGGATCAATTGCTCTTTCAAGTTTGGAGAGATATGTTTCAGTTTTTGCAAAAGGATGAATAATAAAAATGGGTATCAAAAAGTAGACTTCAATGGTTATTGGCACCATGGGAATGTTTAACAATCAATTTCTTGGTTGGAGAATATTCACATGATTGGAAATAACATGAAAGTGTATCAAAAAGGAACAAAATAGAGGGAAACATGCATGATAATCTCATCAGAGGACGCTAGAAACACATAGCTTAGGGCAATATCAACCATTAGGGAAAGCCAGCATTATAAGTGCTCATCATTACGTACCGAACTCTCGGTTCAAACGTGTTTTTGTAAGTCTTAGGTGGGAAGACTCTTCACTTTTATGAGCAATTGAACATCAAGATTCATTGAGGGACGAAAAAGACAACACCATCAATGGTGGGGACCCGGAAAATTTAAAAAGACACTAACCTTCAGAAGGATGTTCGAAACCACAATCAACGATGGCTCTGGACAATTCAGGCTTCAATAGGAAATCCTTGAAACCAGTGGAATGGACACCGACATAAGAACCTTTCTTGTCGTCACCGCCCTCTTTGGCAGCGGTGGTGGATTCTTGCACGACGTTGTCTTCTGGTTCGGAGTATTCCAATAATTCTTCTTCGCCTTCGTGTGACATCTTTTCTGTGTAAATTGACGTTGTCTTCAAAGGACTGTTTACGTGTCTGTGGGCGATTTTTCATTTTCATTTTCAATTTCTCGAAGAGATTTTTGCCCCCGTTTCAGGAAATTCGCGAAAAGAACTTTTCTTTGTGCTGTTAATTACTGCGGTGAATGTGGGTTAAGGGTGTAAATTGTGCTGACATTTACGCTGGCAGAGATGAGGTCAAATGGGACAAGGCGGAGATCGAATCGATAAGAAAAGAGTTGGGACTGGAAAACTGGGAAATTGGGCAATAAAACAAGCGGCGAGTTTGTGCTGCTTCTCCCACGCATAACAATGGCCGCTGCCTCCCGCTGATTTGCGGCTTTTGCCTGTTTGCGACGAGCTGCCCTTCCAGCGGTTCGGGCTGCAGCGCCAATTTCCGTCTTATCAGTGATGCATCGCCAGAGTCAGTTATTTAGCCGGGGATGCTGATTTTGGGGCGCTTTTGGCGGTGTTGGAGGGCTCTAAAGCGGTGGTGTTGATAGTATATAGTCTCTTGTACACTCTCTGTATCCAAATATCCACTTTTCCCAGGCTCAAGACCTCTCTAGGCAGACATCCACTCGGAATTACCAAAACTGACCTCCTCATTGGCTAAATCCGCACTCGATAAAGAAACCTCCATAAAAACACGCTTCCAGGTTCCTTCTTCATAGAAACGAACAACCTGCGGGAAAAGCCTTCTCTAACGTCTTCTTGGCATATCGACTCGTGCCGATCCGTGTGCAAGACTCATCGCTTATATAAAGGAAGTTCGTCCCCCCTCTAAACTGAATCAGGACCCTTATCATCCATCATCCATACACTATAATGACAGCTACTGAAAACCCTTTGAAGATCGTTGACGTTTCCACCGTTGACCAAGCTACTGCCGACCAAATCCTAGAAGGTTTCGCCACGCAAGGTTTCCTGTTTGTCGATGGTCATGATTTCACACAAGAGGAAGTTGATCACTACTTTGAACTGAGTAAAGAGTTCTTCAAACTACCAAAAGAAGTCAAGGACAAGTTCAGTATTGACCACAATGATTGTGGTTATACTACATTCAACCAAGAAAACTTGGATCCTTCACTTCAAAAGAAAGGTGATCCAAAGGAAGCCTTCAACTTTGGTCAATTCAACTTTGTCACTGGTGACTGTAACAGAGATCAACTACCAGAGATGTTCCAATACGGTACTGAAAACTATGAGTTTATTCGTAAGATGACCAAGAAGATGTTCGCTTTAGGTACCAGAATCTTAAACTTGTTAGCCGTTGGTTTGAAGATTGATGAAGCTGCCGGTGGTGCTAATTGGTTCAGTGACAGACATCGCCCAGAAGGTAAAGCTATGACTTCAATGAGAATGCTACATTACCCACCAGCTACTAAATTAGATGCTGATATGGATGTTAGAGCCGGTGCTCATACTGATTATGGTTCAGTTACTCTATTGTTCCAACAAAAGGGTGAAGAAGGTTTAGAATTATTCGACATGACTGAGACTTGGAGACCTGTTCCACATATCCAATCCCCAAACCCAGAATACATCAAACAGGGTAAAGCTGCTCCAATTGTTGTCAACATTGCTGATCAATTGCAATACTGGACCAATGGGATTTTGAAATCCACTCTACATAGAGTTAAATTACCAACCCACGGTCAAGACAGATATTCCATCGTGTTTTTCTTCGACGCTGAAGATGATGTTAGATTGACTCCAATTCCAAGTAAAATGGTTGAAGCTGCTAGAAAAGAAGCTGTTGATCCAAACATGAAGGATATTGATTATATCACTTCAAGAGAATACTCCGAAAAGAGATTCAGAGAAACTTATGTCAGTGGTCATTAAATAGCTTGTTTTGGATCGCTAGCGTTGATCGTGTGTATATGCCAGGAATTTTATGAATGTATTTAATGAGTAAACTTACATGAGTAGAACTTGATCAGTAACGTCATTTACAAGACTCAACCCCTTGGCTATATATCTCTATCTTGAAGCTTTCTTGAGCTTGTAGGTTGGCCTTCATCGTTAATATTTGTCATTGAGGTGTCTTCATCATCATTTACCAATTCAGCGTCCAATTTTTGAAACTTTTGTTCATCCAACTTTTGATAATCACCTCTTGGATTCACCATTTGCAATTGAATTGTATCCACTCTTTCGTTATTATCATGATCAACCAAGGGACCATGGAAATTATGTCTCCCCCAAACAAACCACAAAATAGTGATGAAAATGACAAACCCGATAAACACAAAGGCAGCATAGTTCATACTTCTAGAAGTAATTGGTAATTGTGGTGGCAAACTCAGCACAAAGATCGTGAACAATAACCAGAGCATACTCAGAGTATTCACGATAAACCCGACGTATTTCAGTTTGAATGCGGCACCACGAACTTTACGACGGCCTCCTAGCACTGAACAAACAATTGGGATCAATGAAGCTGCACATAGTGAAATCACAGCGGCACCGACAAAGGCATTGAAAGCTGCACTTGAGATCAATGATAACAAACCAAGGAAATATGAAACGGCCATGGAAAGGTATACGGCATTCTTTGGCACTTTTGACACCGAACTCTGATCCACAGAAGTCCAAACTTCACCATATGGAAGAGCACCATCTCTACTCATGGAGAACACGGCTCTGGAAGACGTAGCAATGGAACCAATACCTGAAAACACCAAGTTACCAATGACCATAATGACCAGGAAGAAAGACACTGTGTATGACCTCGTTGCCAGCTTGAAAATCAGCACAATAGGCATGATACCACCTTTGTTGTTATCCACTAGCAAAGAAATATCGGGAAGAACCGCTAGAATTGGAATCAGGAATATGAAACCGGCACCACCTGCTAATAAAACAGCCAGTATCAACCCTCTTGGAACAGCTCTCTCGGGGACTTTAACTTCATCACTGATGGCAGGAAGTAAACCAAACCCTTGAAGCATGAAATTGGCCTGTTGGAACCCAATGATGAATGCTAATGGTGCAGACCACCCTGAACGTGAATTGTCAAAATGGGTAAAGATGTACTTCAAATCATGGTACTCTCTGGCAAACAGTAGTAGTAGGATATCGATGAATAGGATGGCATATATGATCCAGTAGACACAAATTTTGTTGATCAGCTCCATGTACCGGCTGAACTTCAGATTGACGACACCACACACTGTGACAACGATGTAGAACACTATCAGCGTCAAGATTTCATCGATTTTGTAATCGTCGTCTAGGATACCAAACACCGATAGGATGAACTGGGCACCTGCGAAGGTGATGGAGATGCTCATGGTCCAATTGCCGATGAGCAGGAAGAAGCCGGTGAACCAGGAGCATATGAGGCTGTAGCGCGGGTGTGCGATGATGGCAGCACCGCCGTGGAGCTCGATGGGGTACTTGGAGGATATCTCAGCCAGCGACAGGGCGCACAGGATGGAGAAGAGGTAGACCACCAGGTAGCCGCCCATCGCCGTGGCGGGGCCCCCGTCGACGAGCACGCTGCCCATGGTGGTGCCCAGGCTCAGGGGCGCGCTCATCAGGCCGAAGCCCAGCCCGATGACGGAGGTGATGGTCAGGTTCCTGTCCAGGGCCTGCTCGTACTTGAAGCGCTCCGTGTGCACTGCGTGGTCCACCATGTCGTTCTCGATTGTCTCGTGGATGTGGTGCAGCAGCCTGTTCGTGAGCGACGGCTCCTGCGTGCTGGTTCGCGGCTCGGCGGCGGCCATTGTGTGCTGGGTGGCGGAAGGTGTGGAGGGTGTAGTATAATATTGTATTCTCTTCTAGCTCATCTCGATCTATTTCATGCAAAAATTCAGACCCGATATTTGTCAAACAAACACTACGTACAAAAAAACACACGCAAGACCACGGCCAAGAATGAGCGATGAGCTGTACGATGAGTGAGTACTTCCACTATGTCACCCTCTGAGAGCCCCTACTAACTGCCACCACAGGTTTGGGAACCTTATAGGAGACCCGCTGGACTCCGATGCTGAATCCTCTGATGAAGAAGCCATCCAGTTCCAACACAAAGATTCCGATGACGAGAGCCTCAAGGACGCAGATGAGCAGCCGGAGAACAGAATCATCCTCCAGGAGGACAAGAAGCACTACTCCACGATGGCTGAGACTTTTGGTGAAGGCGTGGAGACCATTGTCCAGCACTATGACAACCAATCCATCAATGAACCACTAGTGAAGCCCATGGTTGAGAAAATCACAAAGATTGAGGCCAAGAAGCTACCAAAGACCACCTACTCCAAAGATTACCTTGCCCAACTACTCGATGTTCCTTCAAAAGTGCGCAATGTGTCCCTTGTGGGTAGTTTGAACTCGGGGAAGACATCCTTCTTGGATACTTTGATCTTACAAACACACGAATTAAAATCACAGTCAAAGAAATCATACAAGAAACTTCGTTACACAGACAACACCAAACTAGAGATTGAGAGAGGTCTCACTATGAAGTCATCCCCTATCTCATTGCTCCTGCCTAATTTGAAAGGCGTGTCCACGGTGTTGAATATCATTGATACTCCAGGCCATATCAATTTCACAGATGAAGTCGCCATTGCACAACGAGTGACGGATATATCAGTGGTGATAATAGACTCGATTGAAGGTTTGGTCATTGGTGCTCAAAAGGCTATTGATAACGCTCTGCTGAACAACTTACAATTATTGTTCGTGGTCAACAAACTAGACAGATTGATCTTGGAGTTAAGACTACCGCCACAAGATGCATTTTACAAAATCAGAAACGTCATTGATCAAATAAACACATACATCCAAGAAAACCAGTTCATCACCAATTACAAACATGCTACATTGTTTTCCCCTGATTTGAACAACGTTGTGTTTGCCTCTGCTGATTTGAACTTCAACTTCACTTTGAAATCATTCGCCACTTTATACACTGAAAGACTCGGTATCCAAACTGACGTTGAAGCATTTGCAAAGAGACTATGGGGTGATATCTACTACGACCCACAAACCAACAAATTCTCGAGAAACGGTGACAAGAGATCATTCATTCACTTTATCCTGGAACCTATATACAAGACCGTGACACAGATCCTAACTCAACCACCAGAGACCTTAAGAAAGACTATTTATGACGCCTATGGTGTCTCAATTTCCAAAGATCTATCTAAATCTGATCCTCAGTACCTTTTGAAAGAAACATTCAAGCAAATCTTTGGTGATTCAAGAGGGTTTGTTGATGCATTAGAAAAATTGAACTCACCAGAAGATCATTCAAAATCCACACTATTCACACCTGGTTTCGATGAAATATCAACACATATTGGAAAATCATCCAAGGAGGGTCCATTGATTGCACATATTTCCAAGATGGTGGAGAATAATTTGGCATTGGCTAGAGTTTTCTCAGGTAGCATTAAGAAAGGTGAAAAGATCAAAGTCCTTGGTGAGAATTACAATGACGACGATGAAGATTTGGAAGTTGTCAAAGTTGAAGAGTTATACATTCCTGGTGGGAGATACAAAATCCCTATCGAAGAAGCTCCAGTCGGGTCAATTGTGCTGCTTGGTGGTATTGAAATCATTTCTAAATCAGGTACGATCTTTCATGATGATAACAATTCTTCATTGGCTATCTTTAAACCAATTGACTACTTAACAAAGGCCGTTTTCAGAGTCGTCATTGAACCCCAGATCCCTTCTGAATTGCCAAAACTGCTAGATGGTTTGAGAAAGATTAACAAGTCCTATTGTGGTGTTGATATCAAAGTTGAAGAGAGTGGTGAACATGTCATTTTTGGCTCTGGTGAACTATACATGGACTCTTTACTCTATGACCTGAGAGACATAACCGAGATCAACATCAAGGTCTCTGATCCAATCACCAAATTCTCAGAAACCATCGTGGATAGTTCATTCACTAAAGTTTCCATCAAATCTCAAAATGAACAAAATGAAATAACAATCATTGCTGAACCATTAGAAGAAACTTTGGCTAACGATCTAGAAAAGGGGAAGATCCAAGTCGGTAAGAGATTCAATAAGGTGTTGAGAGAACAATACGGTTGGGATTCATTGGCTGCTAGATCATTCTGGAGCTTTGGTCCAGATGCTCAGGGTCCTAACGCTATCCTTGATGACACACTAACTGAAGAAGTTGATAAGGAATTACTGGGCACTGTGAAAGATTCAATCATCCAAGGTTTCCAATGGGCTGCCAAGGAAGGTCCACTAGCTGATGAATCTGTTAGAAATGTCAAGTTCAAGATCATTGATGCCAAATTGTCCCATGTTCCATTACAAAGAGGTAATGGTCAGATCATTCCAATGGTTAGAAAAGCTTGTTACTCGGCAATCTTGACATCCTCACCTAGAATAATGGAACCTATCTATTCATTTGAAATCATCTCCACTTCACAGACCATCAAGGCCATTGAACAAATCGTTGACAAGAGAAGAGGTGCTGTGTTGAAAGATGAACCGATCTCCGCTACACAGCTTTACAAGATCCATGGGTTTGTTCCGGTTATTGACTCCATTGGGTTGGAAACAGATATCAGAGTCGCTACACAAGGTCAAGCTCTTGTGGCTTTATTCTTTGAAAAATGGGATGTCGTCCCTGGTGATCCATTGGATAGAGATGCTCAAATTCCAAAATTGAGACCAGCACCAATCAACAGTTTGGCTAGAGACTTTGTGATGAAGACGAGAAAGAGAAAAGGTTTGAACGGTGAGCCAAGTTTGGCAAAATATATCGATAAGGAACTTGTTGATTCGTTGAAGGAATTGGGTCTGTTGAGTGCTTAGAATGATACACTAATAAACAAAACGATCTGTACTATAATACATCATTGTAATTAATTTCTGAGTTTTTTGATTACTATACATTCATGCAAATAAAGTTTAAAATGATCATACCGACAAATTGATCTAACCTCTGTTACGTCTACTCTTACCTGGACGTTTAGCAGATTTACCCTTCATCTTACGAGTGGAGAAGTCTGAGATGTCAGCGGAAGAAGCAGCGTCATTCTTTCTCTTGAATCTCTTCATACCACCTTGACCGTATTTAGCATTCTTAGCCATTCTCTTTGAGTTTGGTTTTTGTCTCTTGTCTTTGTTCTTACGTTCATCGGCATCAGCAGTGGCTTCTTCAATGGCAATATCAAAGGCATCACCTGAAATCTCATCATTTTGTCTCTTTCTCTTCAAACCTTTAATCTTTTCCAATGTATCTCTCTTTTGCTTTTGACGTTCTTGTAAAGTGGCATTTTGAACTTGTTTACCGAATTTCTTTAATTCTCTTTGTCTTCTGGCTTCAACTGAGGCCTTCTTTTCAGAAGCTTCCTTGACTAATTTAGCCTTTAGTTTATCCATATGTTCATCAGATTTGACCATTTCGGCAAAGAAATCAGAAGGTCTGGTGAATGGGACTTTCAATTTCAATAGTTTGGAACGACCTTCAAGGGCAGCTTCTAATGATTGTTTGTAAAATGCTAATTCACGTTCAGTGTCGTCATAGATGTCTTTGATTTCTGGTTCAACGGCCTTGGAGGACGTTATGGATTGATGTTCTTGGAATGAATGTTTGGCCCATGGCAGTTGGACACGTTCTAGAGCTTCCTTTAGAGCGGCAACGTTGTTAACGGTTAGCTTGGTATGTGGGACAATATCGGCATCTGAGTCAACTTCAACGTCTGATAATGGGATATCTTCTTCTTCTTCTTCTTCCTCCTCTTCATCTTCATCGTCTTGTTCTTGTTCTTTTTCTTCGGCTTCTTCTTCATCGTCTTCATCTTCATCCTCGTCTTCCTCTTCGTCAGATTCGGACTCACTATCACTTCTGGCTAGTTTCTCTAGATCTAATAGGTATTCTTCCATTTCTGAGTCGTCGTCTTCAGCAATTTCGACATTGGAGTCTTCATCTTCTTCGTCTTCATCTTCTGATTCTTCTTCGGAGCCTTCTTCTTGTTCTAGTTTAGCTTGGATAGCTTTCTTTAGCTTTCTTTGATCTTTCTTAGATAGGGCATTACTTTGGTAGTCATCTTGGGATTTGGACTTCTTGGAAGCCTTGATGTCTTTGGTCTTTGGTTTAGGTGGTAATTCTTCTTCTTCAGATTCTTCATCGGATGATTGTTCGGCTTCTTGGGCCTCTTGGGCCTCCTTTTCAGCTTGGAGTTTAGCCTTTAGGTCTTCCTTAGTGACAGTCTTTGGACCAGAGGCTTTGACGGCCTCCTTCTGCTTCTCCAGCTTCTGCTGCTTCTCCTTGGCGGCCTGTTTCTTGACCTTGTCGTTGACGAGGGCCTCTTTCAGTTTGCCTTTACCCATTGTGCTTGATCTATGTTGTAGTATAACCACACACACTTCTCTAGTGGCTTAATTTTCAGTTCTAAAATTTTTCTGGCGATGAGCTCTGCGGCGCGAACCGGAACAGTTTCGCGGCCGCGGCCGGGTAAAGTTCGCGAACTCGTTTTATACGAGAAATCTGATTTTTTTTATCGCATCGCGAATCTCGATTCTCTTTCGAGCCAGCGAAACGAAAAGTTGGAAATTATACGACTGGACAAATTTACTGTTCTGGTCCTGGCTCTGGTTCTCTCTGCTACTGCTTCTACACACTCCATCACACACAATGTCCGACAAAGCAGCCAAAGTCGAAAAGTTCCTAAGCGTCTTCCCAGAGCTCGTCGAAGAGCTTGTCCAGCCATTGAAGGACTATGGTATGCCTCAAGAGGCCATCGACTGGTACACTGCCAGTTTGAACTACAACGCCCCAGGGGGTAAATTGAACAGAGGTATCTCCGTCGTCGACACATACGCCAGTCTGAAGGGCCTGAACTCCTACGCTGACCTGTCTGTCGAGGAGTACAAGAAGATCTCCGTCTTGGGTTGGGCTGTTGAGTTATTGCAAGCTTACTTCTTAGTTGCTGATGATATGATGGACAAGTCAATCACCAGAAGAGGTCAACCTTGTTGGTACAGAAAGAAGGAAGTTGGTGACATCGCCATCAACGACGCCTTCATGTTGGAAGCTGCCATCTTCGTCCTGTTGAAGAAATACTTCAAGCAAGACTCATACTATGTCGATCTATTGGAATTGATCCACGAAGTCACTTTCCAAACCGAATTGGGTCAATTGATCGATTTGATCACTGCCCCAGAAGATCACGTCGACTTGTCCAAGTTCTCCCTAAAGAAACATTCATTGATTGTCATTTTCAAGACCGCTTATTATTCATTCTACTTACCAGTGGCTCTTGCCATGTACGCTGCCGGTGTTTCCAGCGAAGAAGATCTAAAACAAGCCCAAGACGTCTTGATCCCATTAGGTGAATACTTCCAAATCCAAGACGACTACCTAGACTGTTTTGGTAAACCAGAAGACATTGGTAAGATTGGTACTGATATCCAAGACAACAAATGTAGTTGGGTTATCAACACTGCTTTGAAAATTGTCACCCCAGAACAAAGAAAAGTCTTGGATGAAAACTACGGTGTCAAGGACGCTGCTAAGGAAAAAGTTGTCAAGGACTTGTTCAACCAATTAGACATTGAAAAGATCTACCATGAATACGAAGAATCCATTGCTAAAGAATTGAAGGAAAAGATTGCCAAGATTGACGAGTCAAGAGGTTTCAAAGCTGAAGTCTTGACTTTATTCTTCAACAAGGTTTACAAACGTTCTAAATGAGTTCTTTCATCTATATTTGCTAACTTATTTGCTTCTTGTTTGACTGTTTAATTAAGGGTTTTGTTGATCTGAAAAAAGAATACGCGTCATCAAAATCCATTGCTACAAATCGTTTAATTTCTACACTATTTTGGTTTTATCTTTCTGTAAACTTTGTACATTTAAATTTCATAAATAACCAGACTATTATTAATAGTACCCCTTTTGTGTACTTGACGAGTTGGGTTCATCATCAAGTAATAATAAAAAAATATATCTAACTGTAGGAATATTTGTAAAGAACTTCACAATTGTTTGAATGATAATGCAATAGTTCAATGCTTTTGAATGAATTTCGACAAGATTGATTCAATTCTGTCATTGCGTCCCCTTATTTCATACCTCTTCTCTTTCATATTGTTCATATGTTAAAACATCTTAGACGTTGACTCTTTCCAATTCTTCTCTACCAGCTTTGGTGTACAAGTATTCGTTATAGTCTCTGGCTTGGACCCACCATTCCCAGATGACGATACCTGGAACAATGACGAAGAAGGCTTGGTTCTTAACTCTTCTAAAGACGTTGAAGACAGCGTTGTGAGCAGCACCTTTCAATGGTCTTTGAGCAAAAGGTGAGACAGCGTATGAAGTGACACCTTTTTGAGCTGGGGAACCTAGGGAACCCCACCAACCCATGTAAGTTTTAGCAGCTGGACCACCACCCATTTTGATTGATAATAAAGTAGTTTGATTGAGTATCAAATGCACGTAGTTTCGAACATTTCAAGATTTTCTCTTGTTTTTTCATAATTTGACAAAATCACTTTTTAACCGATTTTTATTGGCTGATTCTGCACCGAGGGTGAAGCGTGACTATCACGTGAAAGTCACGTGGAGATAGTGCCGATTTCCGGTTTCGCGTAATTTTCGCACTATACAATTTTTTTATACAGAAAACCAGAATTTAAGGGACTTACACCTTAAAAGTTTGACACATAACGGCCAATTCCGATACTTGCGCTTGTCTCAGGCACCATCAGGCGTTGTGCACTTATACATTGATACAGAGGTGGTCATTTCTGCTGCTGCACCGGTCTTTTTCCCCTGTGTTTGTCAACAATCGTGTGTTTTTGTGGTCCTGATCTGTTCAATCAACCATTTTCCTTACATTTCACCACCAAAGATCCCATTCTGCTAGGGTGATCCAATGTCACTAGACTCCCTGGGCTCTCATGGTAAAAGAAGAAGCCGTGACGATGACTCCCCTGAATCCTTCATTTCTTCTGAGCTGGTTCCTGAGCTGACCTCCCTACCGTCAAGAAGATCATTGGCACAGATTGACGAACTGCGGAGTGAGAAAGATGGTTCCAGTGCTGACAATAGTGACTCTGAGAGTGGATTCTTACAATTCTCCACTCCGCGTGCTGTCACTCCGAACGTTAGAGGCCAGCTGCCTCCTATCTTGACGGATTCTCCCGCTTTGAAACTGCGGAAGGCCAAGGATACCCCTTACAACCAATTACAATACGTTCAAGAATCGAAATCAAGATCCAAATTGACCAGAATCTATTCCGAGAATGAAACCATGAACTTTGATGCTGAGAATGGTAGAAGAGTGTATGATGACATCCGTTACAGACCACACAGACTAAGAAATCCATCGTCACCAAGAGTGGGGTCCAGCGTGGAACTAAGGCCACTGAGAAGCTTTTCCACATACAGAGCCAGACAAGAAAGACAGGAAAGACAAGAGCAGAGGCCTGAGACTTCAGATATGATGGATGAATATGTTCCTGATTTTGATTTCAGCTCTGTGGTGAGCAAATGGGCCCGTGATGCTGATGATGGTTTCTCCACTGATAACTCGTTTGATTCATCGACCATTGATAGTTTCCCATCGTCTGCTGCGTCGCTGACACATAACCATCTTGGTACTTCACATGCACAAGTTGCCCCTGTTTCCGTTCCTATTCATACTGCTCCAAAGGCCTCAGATTACGATAGTGTTTTGAAAACTGCTGAAGAAATCATTGAGTCCAAACTACCACAAGGTTTCAGTGATCTACCGTTCTCTGTTAGGAAGAAGATCATGGCTGACTTGACCCCATACGGTGATTCTGACACAATCTCAAGAGTGGTGAAGAGAACATTAAAGAAGAACCCAAAGTCTTCACCAGCTTTGCAGTTCTTGTCAAGTTTCAGTGAAAGATCATCCAAAACCACTGAAGAAGGTAGTATTATCCTGGGTCATAAGATTGGTAAAATCATTGGTCACGGTGCATGGGGTTTGATCAGAGAATGCAAATCTACAACAGATGGCCGTACAAGAGCTATCAAGATCATTCGTGCTAAATCTGATGATGTTAGACAATTCTTCAAGAGAGAAACTGATATTTGGGCTGAGTTGAAACATCCAAACATCCTTCCGCTGATAAACATCAAAGAAGCAGAAAGTACCATCTTTTGTTTGACTGAGAAGATTTCTGGTGGGACTCTTTTCGATTTGGTCTCAGCTTGGGGGCTTTACGATGGGCCTCAGAAGATCAGCATTGAATCAAGACTTTCTTTGATAAAACGTTATGCTCTTCAGGTTATTGACGGTTTGTCGTATATGCATTCAAGAGGTATTGTCCATGGTGATGTCAAATTGGAGAATTGTTTGATTGATAAGAATGCCAGAGGCACAAAGATCTTGGTTTGTGATTTCGGTATGAGTTTGAGGTTTATGAAGAAGGTGGAATCAGATGAAGATATTGCTGTTGGTCCTCCGTCAGAAAACCAAAAAATCAGAAGAAGACCTTCCATCCCAAGATCGTTTTCAGGTAACAAGATCCCAACAACTCCTGAGAAGTCATTACAAAAAATCGTCACAAACAAGAAACTGACCCATGATGATACGAAACTGAACATTCAACTGACCTCAACATCAACTGGTAGCATTGCTGGTCAAATTGTCTTTACTCCACAACCATTTGAGTTCAACAAAGACTCCAAAGATGATCCAAACTTACCTCATTCACATATTGGTTCATTACCTTATGCTGCTCCAGAGTTACTAGAGACATCTCCACCCCCATTGGGTCCATCTGCAGATATATGGGCTTTTGGTGTCTTGTTATTCACTATGATAGTCGGTAAACTTCCATTTCAACACAAGTATGAACCAAGACTAAGAGCTATGATCCAAGCTAACAAAATCGATACTGATGCCTTATGGAAAGCTACCAACCAAAACCAAAGCCTACATGACGCTGTTACAGGTGCCATGACCATCAGTTTGACCAATAGACTGAGCTTGAATGATATCAGATCCCTTATCGAGAAGGCGTGAACCAGAAACATTCCCATCGCTATGACTCCAAATGATATGTCCTGCACTTGTGTGTGCGTCACAGTTACTTCCACCAACATTCCATTGTTAGTTTATTTTGCATTTTAATTGCATGAGTTACGATTTGCATACAATTACCTTTTTACTGATTACGAATACTTGTTATGACCATGCATCAATTCCTTTCCCTATTCCCCCTGTTCAAAGAGGACTTAGTTTATTAATCTTAATGTGATTGTACTTTATATATATATATGTTGTGGCGCGTTGTAGGTTGCCCCAGTTTTAGCCATTGAGTTAGAGCTTGTGATATAGATCGAAAACGACGGCATAGTCTACAATCGTCCTATTTATGCGTTAAAATAGATAATTATATACAAGTCATCATTATACCAACAGGCTCATAGTTTCAAATCAGACAATTTGAAGATACCTGAGCTTCTGAAACCTTCTGCATTTTCATTAACTTTAGCACCCAAGTTCTCGACATTTGTAGTTCTTGAGGCCTTGATGGTTGGTCTGGCAACTTTAGCATCTTGAATAGCTTGGTACAGTTTGTTGTTTTCCTTGATCAGGTAACCTCTTTTATCGATCCGGCTGTAATAGTGAACGTCTCTTCTTCTAGTTGGTCTAGCTTCTAGTGGGATATGACCTCTTGTCTTTAGGAAGTATTCTGGGTGTAAGTGGGCTCTTAGGGATAGCTTGCTGAAGTAACGAGCAGTGAATTCACCACCGGCTCTTTCGATGGCCCTGATAGCTTCAGCTGAAGCTCTGCTGGCTTCGATTTTCAGTTTGTATGGGAAGAACTCTTTACCTTGGGCCAAGATCTTGACACCATCAGTTAGAGTACCAGTGATCAAACCGACTTGTTTCATCTTTCTCATAGTAAGCACCTCGTCTTCAGCAAGTTCCAATCTTCCACTTTCCAAGAACTCTGCGATTCTGTTCAAGTTGACAACTTTGAACTCTGGAGCGTTGACTCTCTTAAACCCAACTTTTGGGAACAACTTGACGATAGGGGTTTGACCACCTTCAAACCAAGGCTTGACGGTACCACGAGCCTTTTGACCCTTCTGACCTCTACCAGAGGTCTTACCATAACCGGAAGAAGGACCTCTACCGACTCTTTTGTGGTTTCTAGTGGAGTTTAATGAAGGATGAAGTTCGGACAGCAGTGAGACTGAACGGACGGATTGGGAAGCTTGAAAGACACCAGTGGCGCCTCCAAGAATCTGGGTTCTCCCTGGTATCAGTGATCTAAGGGAAAACATCCTTTTATGAGACTTTCTGGAGCACTGATTCCGAAAAGCTTCGTTGATGTTGAGCTCTGGCCTTTTTTTCATCTTTTGTCAAATATTTTTCCGTGTTTCCCGTACCGGGAACTTTAGTATAGAGGAGCGGTCTTAACGTCTTCTAACATCTACGAGAGCCATTGAGAGCTCTTAACTACAACTAATGCTGGTAAATAACGTCGTAGTCTCATAATTTAGCACCCACAAATAAATAAAACGAGTGTATGTACAATAATGAAGGATTCGGGTGGTTTAATCAACTTGCTTCACCTGGTGTAAATCCAATTCATTCTTCTTGCCTTTTGGGGTCTTCTTCACAACCAGGTTAGGCTTCTTGTCGGTTTTGCCAGCACTAGCAGGCTTTGATTTCTTATCACCGCTGTCAGAACTTCCCACCTTGGAAGCCTGGATCAGATTGGTAGCTGGCTCATCGTCAACTTCTTCACCTTCCAATAGAGCTTCTAACTGCACCTTACGGTGTTCCAACTTGTCAACATTCTTCAATTTGTCCTTGATCTCTTTGATTTCTTTGTCAATTGAAGTGATGGCATGGTCACTACCTAGGGTTTCAAAGATCCAGTTACCACCAGTTTCAATCTCTAATAGGTAATCATGATATTTGATCAATAATGGACGGTGTGACAAAGTGATGAAGGCAAAGTTCTTCTTCTTCAATAGATCAAATAGGTAGGCCTCAATATCACTGCTGATTGCATTGGTAGCTTCATCCAACACGATGAATTTTGGATTCTTGAATAAGATTCTAGCAAATTGAACTCTCTGTTTCTCACCACCACTCAAAACATCTTTCCAGTCATGAATAGAGTCCAAGTAGTTCAACCCCACATCACGGTCTAGCAAATATTCTAGTTTGACTTCTTTTAGGATCTTCACCAAATCTTGATCAGTGAAACCTTGTGAAACCATATCTGAGTGAGACATTGGATAGATAATTTGTTCTCTCAATGTACCATTGCTGAAATAAGGACGTTGAGGTAGATAAATAACATCATCATCGTTTGGTCTTGACAACAAACCACGGTACAGTGGCCATAAACCGGCAATGATTCTTTCAATAGCAGTCTTACCACAACCGTTCATACCCAAGATCAAGATAGATTCATGATTCTTCAGACTGAAATCCAATTCACTGATTAGTTTAGTACCTTCACTGCCTTCTGGAGATGGGATTATAACGTCAATCTTTTCAAATCTCAACCCATTGTAGTGATGCTGAATGGTACCTTTAATTCTGTTGTAACTAGACTCATCACCGTAATTGAATTCTTGAGCATGAACTTGATGTAGAACAGTTAACAAAGTGAAGACTCTATCGGTGTAACCAGTCAATTTGGAAATATCTTTTATGGAATACATCAATCTACTACCAGCATCAGCCATGGATAACATCAATCTCTTGTTCACAATGAATTGACGCATGTTTCTCTCTTCGGTACTCTTCTTCACATTATCTTGCAAAGTGACAACAAAGATTGGGATTGAGGAGTATAGGTAACCAAGAGCAGACCAGGTATATTTCAAGATGTAATCTTCCAAGACATTGTAGCTAACTTTAGTTCTGTTGATCTTGAATATATGGTTCATCATTCTCTCATAAGTATTGTTAATTTTGATCTTCTCTAGTTCAGAACCATCGTAGAATGCAATTTCTTCACTATTGCTGATCAAGTTCAAGTGATTGTTGTAGTATTCACCTTCCAATTCTGCCTTTTGTTTAGCCAATTTACCAAATGGTGGCGTGAAACGTTTCAAGACAGCGGCCGTGATGAAATAGTTGACAAAGATACCACTGATACCAGCAGTACCCAAGTTGTCTCTTAGGTAGAAAGCAAAGAAGACCAGATCAATCATTGGTTTACCAATGTTGGCGAATAGTGAGCAAATGGCATTGGAGAATCTGTTGATGTCAGTGGTGATGAAGTTGTCAATGTCCTTGATGGCTTCGTTGTTGAAGATGATCTTGTAATAAACCATTCTTGGATCTAGGTACATATCATGGATATATCTGGTCAAATTGGTTCTGAAATTGATGGATAGTTTCTTCTCTAGGTATTTGATAGCACTGTTGGTGTATGAAGCAGGTAGAGCCATTAAGAACCAATAAACCAAGTCACGTAAGAATTTCTTGAACTTACCACCAATAATGTCCTTGACAATCTGACCATCTAGCTTAGCAATTAACAAACTTAACCAAGTTCTTAGGATCAAGAAGAAGAACTGGGTTATTAACAATACGGTATTCTTATCTTTGAACTTTGGGATCAATATCTGCCAAATTATTCTCAGCTGGTTTAGGAACTTGGAGCTGAAGACCTTGTTGGTCTCACTCTCATGCTTGATGTTCTTCACGAATGACTTGAACTTGAACTTGTCAGTCTCGTATAGTTCTGGGTCAGTTGGCTGGACAACAACTCTCTTCTGTCTATTCTTGTATGGGATGTATAATTCTCTGGCACCGTTCTTGAGGATTGTGGAGGAGGATCTTCTGTACAGCGGTCTGGCCCTCTTGTCTCTGATGTCGTTGATGATCTTGTTCAGGAAGAAGCCCAGACCCACTGAGGAAGAGGCAAGAATGGACACGAGGAAGATGACGACGTGTTTGGACGGGTGGCGCTTGTTTTCTCTGTAGAGCTGGAGAAGGTTGCTCAGCACCAGCCTGAGCTCCTCCTTGCGGTTGGTCGAGCTCAGGAGTCTTCGGATGTAGCTCATTGCTCGTGGGTTCTAGCGCTGAGGTTGTCTGTGTTGGTGAAATTGGGTATCGCTCACTATTTATACTCTCGCGCTCCACTCTGTCAAAATGTGTCACTTTTCTTTGGCTCGCTTTTTCTGAGTGGGGAAGTGGCACATTTTAATTAGAGCCTCGGCTAAATGAACAACTTCGCGCTTGTACTGTTGTACTAGTGCCAGAGCTGTAGTATAGTAGTAGCTTAGAGCCTTAGTACTAGTGGTAGCTTAGTACCACTCCAAAGCTGATCCTAGATATTACAGAAATAAAGTAACGTGTGAGGAGCGTGTATGGTTTCCGAGTCGTAGCCATCACCAGTTATTCCGATTTGAGTCTTCGTTGAGATCCAACTTTGCAGTCAAAATTAGACAAGATATCTCATTTGAGGGAAGAGAATATACACTGGTAGGGTTCCTAGCCTCCATAACAAGATAAGTGGTATCAACCCAGCCATTTCAAGTATCAGCTCTATTGAATATCTAGCATGATCCTTGGTTAACTCATGTAGTAGCTCTAAATGTGTCGAGTCCAAATATGAAAAACCAGACTCGAAATGATAGTAAAACGCAGCATCTCGCACTCGAATAAGCCTGTGATGGAAACCAGGCTGGTGATGGTCAACAGCATTCACCAGTTTTTGGCCCGGGTATGTCATATATGCGGTGAACAGACGGTGGAGATAGCTGTGACTATGGCTGAGTGGAGCCGCAAGAGGAACTACCGCTTCAAAGTACCATCGTTTGTGGAAAAGGTAAAAGTCTTTCAAAGATGAATAAGGAGACTGTTTCACCTCCAGAAGCGCCAAATCTAACGCGACACCATAATCACCATAGCAAACTGACTCCAAAGCGGCCAAGTGTGGATATTCAGCTTTTGTTTCTCTCTCGCTGAATGTGGTTGAAACTTCAGGTAGAACTTTGCACAAGTGTACTTGCGTTGGCTGTGAAAGCGATCCCTTTAGTAGTTGCTCGATGAAGTGTGAGGATTTAACGCACTTTCTCAGTCCATTGGAATTGTACTTGAGAGAGAAGTGGTTATTGATGTCAACGATCAAAGACTCTTGAGATTTCTCAATACCGCGTCTGGTCCAGAAGTCAACGTCGTCGGTGACAAAGAGGAAAGAGTCCGTGCATTTGCGCAGTCTTTGAACCTCAGCAGACTCAATGGGGTTGAAAGTGAGGTACGGGTGAATGTAGACCCAGATGCTGATCTCTTTTGAAATCAAAGATTTCAAGCTTGGCTGTTCGTTCAGGGCGATAAAAAGCTCGACTTTGTCTGGAACACTCGGGTGAAACTCAATCTGGCGTATGATATTTCGAACAATGGGCTCAGGAAATAACCACAAGATCGTGCTAATGATGTCTGCACTTTCAGTAAAAATATCTGTAGTAGTTTGTAATATTTCCATATCTGGTCTTAGAGTTCTTGTGGTTAAAGGATCAATAGAGCAGATAATTTCAATTTTCTGCCTTTTATATAAAGCCAAAAACGTCTCAATTAAAACCAGTTTATCAATCAATTTAACCCTTTAATGAGTCTATTGATCACAGTGAGTCTCCAACAGTGCAATGTAACAGGACCAAGAGAAGTTCAATTTTCAATGATCCTCCCGAAACTGCAATTGAATCCATACACATCAAAACAACCGAAAAACTGAAACAAAAGAGTTATTTGACTCGAACACCTATCGAGTCTTCACTAATGTATACAATGATGGATTATGCTCAGTTGTGAACATCAGCTTCACTTTTTCTACTAGAACAGACTCTAGCGATTAGAGCTGAAGAGGTCCCCATTCAGGCTGATTGTCGCCGCCGAAAGCACCGTTTGATAGGACAGCGATATTTCGACCATCTTGTTGTCACTTTTGTCACTATGACGTTTGATGACATACATTTAAAATACTCATATGACTGTAAGCCTGATTAAACCAAAGTTTCTCTACGAGTGTAACTCGACATCTAAATTGACTGCGATTCTGTTTGCGTATTCACTAACCTGTAAACTCATCCTGCATCCTCATCAACAAGCGTTGGCCAACCTCGCCATACGCACCACTCTTGAAATAGCGTAACAAGGCAACAAGATTAACACATTTCTTAGCACGGACCCTATTAGCGTCATCAGCAATATATTTTCCAAAATCCTTGGTCTTCAACTGGTTAGAGATCTCTCTTGATCTCAAGATGATCTGTCCCTCAAGGAACTTCTGTGCTATCTTTGTGCCATACTCTGTTGAGCCTGAGATACCATCTTTCAACTTGTGACTCATCTTGATGGTTTCACCGTCGTTAACTGTACTCATATGAGTCTCTGAAACACCAACTCTTAATCCCAAAGTATAAGACAACTTGTGGAAATGCGTAGAGATGAATATAGTGGCCTTTGTCTTAATCAAGTTCTCACAGATCGCCAATGAAATGGCGTAACCATCGTTGACACTTGAACCTCTACCCAATTCATCTATCAAAATCAACGAATTCTCATCAACCTCTTCCAATATGCATGCCATTTCCATCATTTCATTCGTAAAGGAAGACACATTGGAACCGTCAGGAATATCAGCACAGATTCTGGCCTTCAAACTATCAAAGATCTTCAAGATTGCACAGTCAGCTGGAACAAAGCACCCAATTTGAGCCATGATTGAGATTAGTGCAATTTGTCTAAGGTACACTGATTTACCACTCATATTTGTACCAGTGATAACCTGGAATCTTGAAACATCATTGATACAGATCACATCGTTGGGAACGAAATCTTTAATCAAATTCTCCAAAATTGGATGCCTGCTGCCTCTTAATGTGATATTCTCTGAGAATTCCGGGCATTTGTAGCCGTTTTTGACTGCAAGTTGGGCATATGACTGAATCAAATCTAGAAGCGATAGTGCCTCTGCAACCATGAACAAGATAGGTAGGAATCTGGAGATCTCTTCAATGACGGAGCTAATGACTTGGTCACTGATTGTAATGATTTCATTAACAGTGTCATCAATCCTTGAATTCAACTTCAATAGGTCAAGGGTAGTACACTCAACATAATTCTTCTTGTTCACTCTTCTAATGAATACGGGAGGAATTTGATCCAAGTCACTCTGGCTCTTCAATTTTATGTAGAACCCTCTCTTGGCATTGTAGCTCTGCTCCACCTCAACCCCATATTTTTCACCGATAGCTTTGATCGAGTCATAGACTTCATCGACCAACATCTTGTAAACATTTCTGGAGACACCAATCAACCCATTACTCCCTGATTTGACAGCATATAGCATCTGATTTCTCAATTCTAACGGTCCTTTTGCCCAAACCACATCTTCATTGATAGAATCATTGATTATCTCCATTATTTGCTGTAGGCCTTCATCTTTACAAATGTCTCTGACTTGCTGGAGTAATGAGGAGTCCACCGTGCTCAACATGTTTCCAATATTGTTTGCCAATTGTATAGAACTCTTCACAAGAATCAAGTGGTTAATACCCAACTTACCAACTATACTAGTGTCCTGGTTTCTGGATACCAACATTAAAGTGAATAACTTGTCCAAGTCCTCACACTGCATCAAATCGGATCTCAAGTCCTCCATCAAACTCTCCTTTGTTTTTAGCTCCTGAACTGCAACTAATCTCTCTGTAATGCTTTCAACATCGCTCAATGGCTGTAAGATACTGTTTCTCAAAGACCTCTCGCCCATTTTTGTCACTGTCTTCTTCATGAATTTTAGCAAAGTCATACCTTTTCTATCACCTTGGCTTTGAACTAACTCTAAGCTTCTAGCTGTGCTGGAATCAATAGACATAACGCTCTCTGATGCTTCAAACTTGATCCTAAACTTTTTGAAAGATACTACTGATCTTGTCATGGAGTGCTGTAGGTGGTAGACAGCGGCAGAAAAGGCGCAAAGTAAACCTTCTTGATTTCTCAATGAGTTCTTCAAGTACTGTACCTCTCTTTCAAATGCCAAATTTTTGATGTCTTCCTCACCACGCGATTTGCTGAAGTACCTCTTATCCAAACCAACAATTGAGACACCCTGGGTGATGTTTGACTTTAAGATGGTGACCAACTTGCTAGCAGTAGGGGAGAGGCGTGGCTGTGGAACAATGATCTCTGTTGGCTCATAAAGATGGATCTTGTGGATGGTTCTCACGAAGGTTTGAGAGTCTAACACGTTAGCTAGCTTGATATCACCTGTGGATAGGTTTAGAAAGCACATACTAACCAAAGAGTCGCCTCTGACTGACTCAAACACAGAACAAAGAACTTTCTCTGGCAAGTAGTTAGCCGCTGTGGCAGGAATGGCTTTGGATTGGATGGATCTGTTGGCACTGGCGTTTGCCGCGTCTCGTGTGATTCGGATCATCTCTGGTTTTGGAAACCGCCGCCATGGGGTAGGTGGAAAGGGGCAAGAAGGGAAAGATCTAGTTTAGTACTTTTTTCAACTTCAAATCCAAAATACTTCCCCTTTGGTTAAACCCGACTAAATCCGAAAATTTGCATCCAAGGCAGAAGTTTCGTATTCATAGGAATACTACGCCAGATAGCTCGAAGTTCCATACAAGTGTTTGTCAATTCATAAAAATATACAATACAATTCTATCTTTTTATAAAGCTTTAGCCAACAACATTGGATTCGTCTCTGCGTTTGTTGATTTCAGCAAGGAAAGGCAAACCACCGGACACTGGTGCAGGTGGAGGGGCCGAAGATGGAGTAGAAGCAGCTGGAGCAGAGGCAACAGGAGGAGGTGGAGGTGGTGGAATTGAAGGAGCGCTAGCCTGAGGTAGCGGTGGAGGTGGTGGTGCTGAAGTTTGAGGTAGAGGTGGTGGAGGTGGAATGGAAGTAGCACCGGTCTGAGGTAGCGGTGGAGGTGGTGGTGCTGAAGTTTCAGGTAGAGGCGGTGGTGGTGCATTGAATTCTGGGAGAGGAGGAGCTGGAGGAGCATCGAATGATGGAATAGGAGGAGCCTCAGTTTGAGGGATTGGAGGTGGTGGTGCAACGTTTGTTTCCTCGGGAGCTGGTGATGTTCCAGTTGGAGTTGAAAACAATTCAGATCCAGATTGGTCAACAGACTGGTAAACCTCGGTTTGGACTGAAGGTGCTGGGGCTGGTGGTAAAGGAGGAGGTGGAGGCACCGAGCTTTGTGGTGAAGTGTATAGATCATCATCGTCAAATGACTGGGATTGAGGAACTGGAGCTGCTGGAAGAGGTGGAGCTGGCGGAGTAGGAGCTGAAGTATCAAAAGTTTGATGACTCTGAGGAGCTTCTGGAACTGGAGGAGCTGGTGGAGCTTGCTGAATAGGCTCTTGAGGAATTTGAGGTGGCACTGATTGAGCAGGTGGCGTGCTGGTAACTGATTCCTGTTGAGCAACAGGGGCCTCGGCAACTGACTTCACAGTTGGAACATTGTTTGATGAAATGGTTGGAAGTGGCGCAGCAATTGGAACAGGTTTAGCTTTTGGTGTTTCCTGTTTTGGTGTTGAAACTTCAGAGTTTGAGTTGGTTCTGGCTGGACCCATACCAGAAAACAATAGACCAGCTAGATGTGCAGCACCTTGGCGGTTTGGCAATTCTTCCTCTTCATCACTCTCTTTGTTGTCATCATCAGAGCCCCAATCGTCGTCGTCGTCGTCATCTTGACCACGTTGGGCCTTTCTTTGAGCTTCAATCTTAGATTTGTCAACAGTAGCAGAAGGTAATGGAGCAGCAATTGGCTTAGCAGCAGGTTGTTTACCGAACGGGTTGTTAGATGAAACAGCCTTCGAAACACCACCAAAACTCTTAGCAAATGGATTAGAATCATGGTGTTGGGTGGCTTGTGGAGCAGGAGAAGCAGTCGCTGGAACTGGAGGTGTAGCAACAGGTTTAGCAGGTTGTGGAGCAAAAGTTTGAGGTTTCTTCTCTTCAACTGTTGGTTCTTCCTGCTCTTGTTCGTTTTCAACTTCAGATAGTTGTTTTTGTAGCTCAGCTTTTCTAGCATCCTTTTCAGCTTTCTTTTTCAGCTTCAAATCTTCCAATTGTTGACGTAGTTTCTTCTCTTCTTCATCTTCATCCTCAGAATCTTCAGCAGAAGCATTAACTCTTGGTGGAGCTTGTCTAGTCTTTGGTGGAGGTGGTGGAGCAGAAGCTTTGATCACAGGAGGTGGTTGTGACTTCTTAGCTGGGGCTTCAGGTTGTTGTTGTTCGGCTGGTTCTTGAGCAACAGGGACAGGTGAGCTAGTAGCAGGTTGTATTGGAGCAGGAGAGGCAACAGTGGCTGGTGGTGTAGCTGGGGATGATTGATCAGAGCTCGATCTGTTTCTGGATAAGCCAAATCTAGCTAATCTTTCATTCATTTTCTTCTTAGCCTGCTCCTTGATGAATGCAGCTCTATCTTCTGGAGTCTTGTAGCTGGCGTAAGAGTCAGTCGTGGATGACTTAGCAACTGGTTGTGATTGTGGTTGTGAAGGAGTTGAAGTAGGTTGATTTGGGGTAGGAGATGAGATAGCTGGAGAAACAGTAGTGTTGGTAGGAGCTGTGTACCCAGGGACTCTTGATTGTCTCAACTCTCTGATAAATTGAGCAGTTTCAGGCTGAACATCAACACCAAGTTCAAACTTTCTGTATGAGGCGCCATCAGAACCTTTACTCAATACCTCTTGAGAACCTTGGGATAACTCTTTGATTGTCTTCTCAATGTCATAAATAGCTTCTTGAGTTTCTTTGCTCTTGGCCTTGTAAGAAGCAACTTCCTCTTCAAACTTCTTTTGCTGTTCATCAAAATCAACGATTGGATCAGAAGAAGTTTGACCAGTCAAAGCAGCCATTCTTTGATTCAACAGAGCTTTGTTCTTGGCTTTTCTCTTGTCGGCTTCAGTGACTTCACCATTTGGACCAGTTCCAACGATTGTAGATGGGTTCTTGATCTTGTACAGTTCAATACGTGAGTTCGTGATCTCGTTATCAATTCTGGCAATCTCACGCACCAGCTCAGGAACTCTCGAAGTCAAGCTGGCCAATTTCTCTCTTAGCTGTAGCTTTTCATCTGAACCAGAACCTGTAGGTAGTGACTTGATTTGATTCTTCAAAACTTCAATGGCTCTCAAATTTTCTTCATCATTCGTAGTTGGTTTAGATTTTGTGTTGTTGGAGATTTGGACTTTCAATGACTCTAGTTGAATCCTGTTTTGTTCAATCTTGGATTTCAACAAATCTAATGAAGATGGTTCATCATTTTTCTTGAATGAAGCACCTTTGCCAAAAGTGGATGGCTGAGCTTTCAATTGTTCCTTAACACCGTTCAAAATCTTGTTGGAATCAGGTAACAAATGGTCAGGTAGACGATTTGGTAGTTCATGACCATTCAATTTCTTGTAGATCAACCACATACCTAATGAGAATGATTCCTTGTTCAAATGAGTTTGGTCATTCACAGTGATCAAATTCCAGACTTTCTCCAACTCAGAACGATTCAAACCAGACTTTCTGAAGATCTCAGCACTGGTCTTACCATCTAGTAGACCGCTTCTCTTGATATCGTAAGTGTCAAAGATCTTGCTGAACAATTGTTTCTCTTCTGGTTTAATGAATTCCTGACCATGGTTGTAGTTGTGGTATTGATTGATGTTCTGGAAACCTGTCTTTTGAGGCTGCAGTAAGTTCGTTTGGAACAAACTGTTATTACCAACACCTGTCTTTTGAGCTTGTAACAATTGAGTCTGTTGGACACCAGTAGCTTGTGGTAATAATGGAGCGGTGTAACCAGTTGATTGAGGTTGTAGAGGTTGACCAAATCCAGTAGCCTGAGGTTGGAACCCGAAGCTAACAGGTGGTGGAACTGGTTGATAACCGGTAACCTGAGGCTGCAAGCCAAAGCCGGTAGCTTGTGGTAGTAATGGATTGAACCCAGTTCTTTGTGGTTGAAGTGGCTGGAAGCCAGTAGCCTGTGACTGTAGTGGTTGGGAAGCAGGTTGACCAAATTGTAAACCACCCAATTGATTCAAGGTACTCTGCTGCTGTTGAGATGGGATGTTATCAAATGGAGTTTTAGCTTTGGTGTCTTCTTCATCAGGAACACTGAAGTTGATAGCATCAACAAAACCTTCAACTTCTCTCTTGATTGATGGTTCCAAGATCTGTGGAATTGGTCTACCGCTCAATGCAATGTTAACAAGATGCAACGATAAAGCAAATTCTGGGAACAATAACTGACCAGACTTGTTCAAATCAGATAACTCCCAGATTCTACCTAGCTGAGTTGGCTGTAGGCGAGATCTCATCAAGATATCTCTGGCAGAATCAGCATTCAAAGCGTTTGAGCCCTTTTCAACAGCGCTTCTGAATAACTGCTCATACTTCAGTTGATCTTGGGCAGTCAGAAAGGACAATCTGATGTTTGGGATGTTCAATTCTTCATTCTTAGGTGCCTTTTGAGCAGCAGAGGTGAAACCAGTTGGCTGGGCAGTCAATGGCTGTTGTTGAGGAGCATAACCGGTTTGTTGTGGTTGAATATAGCCTTGACCGACAAATCCCGTCTGTTGAGGCTGTACATATCCAGTTGGCTGAGAGTACAAAGGTTGCTGTTGTTGAAAGCCCTGGTTAACCTGTGACTGGTAGCCATTGAATTGATTCTGCTGAGGTTGCTGTTGTTGTTGGAAGGCCGGTTGGTAGCCCGTTTGCTGGGGGGCTAGGCCATACTGGCCCTGGAGCTGTTGCTGGAAGCCAGTTTGTTGGGGACCAAGGCCACCTTGAGGAGCACCGTAGAGCGGTTGTTGACCCTGGCCTTGGTACTGCTGTCCGTATCCGCCGTTGTACATGTTGCAATGGGCTCTGTGAGGCGGAAGTGGCGTCGTTGAGGTCTTTTGGTGGTGAATCTGTCTCGTTTGAGCTGTTGTCGATTTCGAAATATTCAGAAGGGGCCACCAGAAAAGTTCGCGAATTACTTGGGGAGAACAGTTTTAGTTACCTAATTAGGAAGTCTAGGAAGGCTAACGACGGAATAACTCACAAAAGTCTATAAGATTTACGAATTATACTACAGATCTCCTCTACTGCTCTTATTGATGCTACTGAAGTGCGTGAGAAGCTGTAATTCGATTGCCAAAAAATTGTCATAATTTTTAATTGCATTTTGAACTTTATAAATGAAAGTGTGTGTCCCCAGAATTATGTGTCCCTACAAAGTGTTGTCAAAATGCCGAGGTAACTTGTGACAGCCGGTAAATTGTCAAAATGACGCAATGATTACATAATCGAAAATCAATATAAGCTAGTAGACTCTAGACTGCCAGTTTGTTGTGTACTTGGTAGAGCTACAGCTAGTACATATGAATGTAGTTATATTAATTATGAGTCTGAGGTCTTCCACTATTATTATATAATTACAATTTACTTTATGCGATCCACTTCTTTAGAGGCATGTGCTTGACCTGCATTGATGTTTATAAGCAAATGTGAGGGTCTTCCAATTTCTTACGTTTTATACATCTAGTACTTCAATGATTTCATTTGCATACTTTCTTGCTCGGCGTAAAACTGAGGGTTGGAGTGAAAGCGACAGTATTCTCAATAATAGTGAACAATGGTGATATTTCATGATCGGTGAATTCAAGTTCAGATTAATGGCAGGAGCGTTCAGGTAAGGAGAGCTCTCAAATGGTAGATATTAGCAAGGTACCAACAGAATTGAAACATAAACATGAAGGAAATCCTCTAGGGACAAGAACGCACCACAACCAACGTATGACTTAGCTAGAGAGGGGACACAGATCAATTTCATGGCCGCCATTTTCCAAATCCACGATGACGGTCAGAAAGTTCAAGCGCAGTAGCCTAAAAGCCTAAAAGCCTAAAAGCCCAAGAGCCTAAGCATCACGATCTTGAATGACCCTTAGGGATATCCACCAGAAGCTCATCATTCAGCAAGAAACCACGTTCTTTCGCCAGTTCAACCAAGTGTTCATATTCACCATAGAGCTGCCTTAGATATTCACTACTCTTGTTTAGCACCACGATCTCAGATCGAGAGTCATTGGGCGTAAGCTCAGGCACGATATCCACCAGCTTCTCAAATGCTTCTCTGATTGCCTGTCTTCTCTTATGTTCAGACTCTATGTGATGCTTCTTCTTCTGGTCATCTGTCAGAATGGACGCCCTCTTCCTTGTTCTCTTCTTGACACCATTCTGTGATTCTTTAACAGGAGTGGCCTGTGTTGAGCTGGGAGGCTGTGAGGAGCCAATTGTGTTGAGGGATGATTCCAGACTCTGCGATTTTGACACGCTCATGCTGGTTTCTCTGGTGTTTTCTCCAGTTTGAAGCCAGGAAAGTGTCACTTTTCCTTTGTTTGCATGTGAAGTTTCACAAGATGCTGTTCAGGCACCGCGAACTCGTTCTGTAAAAATTGGTGATGGCTGAACTAAAGTACGCGGGTAAAAAACAAAGACGGAGACATTGACACCAACAGCGAAGTGTCTCTGCACAGAACAATTGCCTTTGGAGCTCCGGTATCTGAGACAAAGAGAGCACTTTTTCACAAGAACTATTCACGTTGGGTCTCATTATCGCAGCCACAGCTCTCTTCCTGTACAAGATGTCAGCTAACTTAACCTCCAAAATCAACTTCAAGAGATTGACAAATGTCCCACCAGCCACCAAGTCACTATTAGCTACGCTAACTCTGGCGTCCGGTCTACTGAGAGTATTGAAGATAAGAACTTATAACCAATTGCTTGCTGCCGGTGAAAAGGATGTCGATGTCTCCAAGATCTTTGTGCCATATCTTCAGTTGATCCCAAACCATACTTTGTTCCACCCATGGACTGTCGCTACTGCTATCTTCATCGATCAATCCATCTTCAGATACTTCTTGTCATTTGTGGTCCTGCTATTCGCAGGTAAGTTCATGGAGAGATCTTGGTCTGGTAAGGAATTGTTCAGATTCGTCTTGATCGTTGGTTCAATCTCAAATTTGGTCTTATCCATCTCATTAATCTTTTTGAACATTCTAGCTCCTTCTGTTGAGTTCTTCAATATCGCTGTTGATGGTAATTTGTCCATCATAGTTGGCTTCTTGGTTGCTTTCAAACAATTGATCCCAGAACACTCAATCGTCATTGTCAAAGGTACCATTAGTCCAAGAGTCAAACACATTCCTTTCATCACTTTGATCGTCGCTTCAATCATTTCAATTTTAACATTCTCCACTTATCCAGCTTTACAATCATGGGTTGGCTTCTTCGTCTCATGGGTTTACTTGAGATTTTTCCAATCAAACGTCGTTGATCCTGTCTTGCCGCAACCAAATGATGTCATTGGTGTTAGAAAACTAAAAGGTGACGCTTCTGAGACTTTCAGCTTGGCTCATTTCTTCCCAGATGCTCTACAGCCAATCTTATCTCCAATCTTTGAACAATTCTACGAATTGGCTGTTCAAGTTGGTGTCATTAACAAGTTCAATGAAAGCGATATTGAACAAGGTAACTTAATCGCCAATAGAAGACTAACTGGCCACAACAGTAACTCTGGCTCCTCATCAGACTCAAGAAATGCTGCTGAAAGAAGAAGACAAGTGGCCTTGAAAGTGCTGGAAGAAAGAATCGGTGATGAATCAACAAAGAAAGAAGGTGAAGCCCAAGCTTAAAGTTTGCACTACACCATGTACACTATGAAGTAAGGAATAAACAAGATATGAAATAAAACCAACTTACCAATGTAGTTAGGTAAGTATGACCGACGTTAATGCTGCTACAAACTTCTACAATCAAAAGCGCCTGATATGGGATTTAATTTGAAGTACTCTCACGGATCAGGTTTTTTTCAGAATTATTATATTACTTTTTTGAGCGCTTCAAGGGAATGATCCCTCCATAACAAGACAAAAAATAACGCAATTGAAAAACCAATCAAACCTTTGAGATCCTGAGATGATATGCTATCGCCCCAGCTAAAAAATTTCAAAAAAAAATAACGACCTTGGACAGGATCGAACTGTCGATCTTGCGATTAACAGTCGCACGCCTTAACCAGCTTGGCCACAAAGTCATTATTTAAAATTGTTATTTTTTCCTGTTAGCCGGGTATCGCAGTTTTGCGAAACGAACCTGATACGGGAAACAAGAAAATTCTGAAATTCATAGAAAAGCTCTTATGGCCAAGTTGGTAAGGCGCTACACTAGTAATGTAGCGATCCTCAGTTCGACTCTGAGTGAGAGCATTTCTTGTTTGATTTTTTTTGCCGCCCGTGGCGTTCTACGTTGTTGATTTGCTTTGAGGGTCTCATTCTACGCCTTTTTCATCACTGTAGCTTATATTTTAAGGGCATGAGGTCATTTTTGTTGGTTATAGTGATGAAAGATGGGGTTAGGAAAATAAATAGGGCTGAACGAATAAATAAGAATAAATAGTGGTGATGCGATGGGTGTATTTTGTTCACTTGTAGTTCTTCGATACGCATTGTTTGAATAACTGAAACTCCTGCTCACAATGGCCCTTCTTCAGGTTGTCTGTGGAGTTGTTTAATATGCATTGCCCGTAGATGTTAGCCTTTGCCCTGTGTTAGTCAAAAATCCACCAATAAGGGCGAAAAAACACAGCCCACATACCTGATCTGAGCATTTGGTAGTAGCCTGCATAAGCTTCTTGACGGGTCTGGTGGTGAAAGTCGGAGTTCTGGCCATTTCTTGAGGAGGACTTCACCCACTTCACCGCCAAAAACCCCAGAATTGAGATCTTTTTAGTTTTTCCCGTTTAGCTGTGGCCCTTATCAAGAATTCGTTATCAGGGAGAATTGTAAAAATGTGACATAATTTTAGAATCCTAACAAACAATCGCCACAAGACGAGAAGACAACAAAAGTAATCTTTTGGAGTGTGAGTGAAGTGGAATTCCGGGTTTGGGTGCTGTGGGAGGCACATTGTCAGCTTTTCCTGCGGATTTGACACGTTTTTGAGGGATGTGTCACCGTGTTTCGCCTCCTCTCCCTTTGTGGCCACTGGAGGCGAATTCTGAGAAGCGTCATCCCGGTATCTCAAACAGGACTTTCAGCGAACATTACTAACAGACACAGTTACAAACAACTACAGCACACCACAATGAGATTCCAATTCAAAGACGACCACCCTTTCGGTATGTGTTTTCTCCCTATTGCCGTTTTT